>CM035848.1:255622052-256222052 GCA_020510985.1 Pholidichthys leucotaenia | reverse complement strand
CAGTAGACAGTGTGCCTGCTGTGCGCTCAGAGAATGCGCCTCATTTCAAAGAGGTGTGGTGGTGCGCAATCTAATGCGCATTACTATTATAGTGCATTCCATGAGAATCTGCTTTTGATCAGGAAAAAGGAAGTCTATTATCAGAAGCGCATTGTTTAATGATATTTCAGTGGCATGCTTTGACAATGCTCAGCTCCAGAGCTCAGGAACTGGCATGCGCTGGGATCTTGTAACAGCTATAATTGCCCGTCATTTTAATTATGATGATCACACACTAGTTTTTTTTTATTCCATCCACACTCTCATTTTAATTGTGGACTTACCATTGGAGTCTATAGAGAGCCTAAGTCACACCTCCTCTACTGCCGCATATGGGACCTTAAATTGGAATAATTCTCCACTGAAATGAATGGCAAGAGCGAAATTATCTTTTGCTCCTGATCAGATTTTGCCATGAGTTACACATATGTTTGTCTATTTAAAAGACAATTTTCCACATAATTAACAGTGTAGGTTGTTGTCTAACTGTTAAGGTATAAGGTTATGAAAATACGTAAATTAAAAAACTATAAACACAGATGGACGGAGCTTGCATCATCTTTTCAAAGAGCGCCCAGGGTGAAGTAACTAACAGTCCTCTGGATCAGCTGCAGCTCTCGCAACACAAAACAATACCTTTGTGTTGTTTTTCTCCTCTTTGGATTCTTGTTTCATCAGTCAGGAAATAGGAGGTGAGGTTTTAGTAATCTCCCGCCATGCTCGCGTTTAGTGATGTGGGATGATGGGAGTTGTTGTGCGCTAATCGTTGAAACAAAAACTAAATATTACTCTGTTTTTACACGACAGCTGACAACTTTAATTACATGGAAAATGATCTTTTTTAAATATATTTTTAACACATATTTATTGAATTTAAACAATATAAACATACTGACAAATCAACAGCAGAACAGACCCATAACCTCCCACCCCACCGACAGACAGCCACCCAGTGTTAAAGGGATAAGGATAAGGGATAAGGACCTGTACTTATATTGCGCTTTTTCTAGTCTCAAAGACCACTCAAGGCGTTTCACTAGTACTAACCCTCTATTCTAAGGGCCTGTAGGAGACGGATATCTAGGGACAATTTAGAACAACCAATTGACCTAACAGATAACAGTTAGAAGCACCAATGACATGTGCATAGCTCAAAGTACAGAAAACAGACAACAAATCTAGCAACAAAGTCCCAGTCCAAAAAATCACCCCTCATGAGGAGGTCATTAAAGGAGGTCTTCCTTCAGGAAAGCGCTCTTCCTTCAAAAATAAAACCTTTAGGTCACCAGGCAGATAGTTCAAGAAGAGAGTCCAAATCTTTAAAAAGTGCTCCTCTTTCCCCTCCATAACTGCATGTAATCTCTCATGGGGGAGTGTATTAATCACCTCCTTGTACCAGAGGGTGATACTAAGGGGGGGTACTTTTATCCAGTTATGCAAAATACATTTCCGGGCAATCGAGAGCAATTTCACAAGGAGCTTGTAATATGTAAGCAGGAATTTTCAGTTCCCTAGAGGGAAGGCTGAGAAGGAAGACACCTGGATCTTTTTGAATTTTAAATTTGAAGATCCCACTAATCACAGATGAAATATTTGTCCAAAATCTGGAAATCTTTTTGTACTCCCAAAAACAGTGAAAATATGTTCCCCTCTCTGAATTACATTTACTGCATACAGGGGACAGAGAGCGAGTGATTTTTTTTTTGTAAGGTAACAGGGATTATATGAAGTCTGTGAATTATTTTATTCTGAGTTTCCCTTGACCTGTTGCATGTAAATGTAGATTTAATCAGGCGTAAAGCTGTTTGCCCGTCATTCTCTATATATTGAGTGCCTAAATCTTTGTCACATTTCCAAGCAATATCTGGTAACAAATATGTACCAGAGGATTTGAGAAGTGAATAAAATGATGCTATGAGATGTCTTCCGTCTTTGTGCTCCCTAAGGAATCTCTCTACATCATTATCAGTGGGACCGGTACAAAAATAGCTGACATGGGAGGACATAAAGTGTCTCGGTTGCAAATATGCAAAGAAATGTTGTTGGAAGGACATTAAAGTGTCATCTTTAATTAAGTCACCAACTACATGTATTCCTAAACTGTGCCAGGAAGAGAGTACAGATGGACCAATACCAGCAGGAAAGTCTGGATTTTGAGTTACAGGGGAGAGCAGAGATTTGGTATTTCTCCTTCCCATACATTTTGCGAAATCACGCTAGATCCTAATACTGTTGTAAATAATAGGATTCTTCTTAACTGTTAGTGATATTTTAGTTGCATCACAAGTGACCAGCCCCCAAAGTGTGGAGAGCATGCCCATGAAGCAGTGCAAGTTTCCCTCCTGAGATATGTATGTAACCACAGCCAGAAATGACGAGCATGGCAGGCCCAGTTGTAAAAATTATATTGGGTACTGGGAGGCCATCCCATATCTGGATGTAGGTGCAGTATCCTTAACTTCTGCCTTAGTTTTTTGCCATGTGAGTGCCTTTTCTAAGTCCCAATTACATTTTTTTTTTAGATCTGTACTGTGGGGATCGTGGGTTCGATCCCAGCCCCCGACCAACAGTGATCTGTGTGGAGTTTGCATGTTCTCCCCGTGTTGCGTGGGTTTACTCCGGGATTTCTCCGGTTTCCTCCCACATGCCAAAAACATGCATGTTAGGTTAATTGGCTGTTCTAAATTGTCCCTAGATATCCGTTTCCTATAGGCCCTTAGAATAGAGGGTTAGTATTAATGAAAGCGCTTTGAGTGGTCTTTGTGACTTGAAAAGCGCTATATAAGTGCAGGTTAGTTAGTTAGTTAGTTAGAAGCATCTGTAGAGGATACAAATGGTGAGGAGAATATTCATTTTTTGAGACTGATTCAACCCATCGTGGATAGCTGGAGTTTATGTCACTGTTCTCAGTCTTTTTTTAATTTGTATGCAGATTGGGGTGAAGTTCAGTTTCCATATATCATTCAAATCTGGGGACAATTTTATTCCAAGATATAGAAAGCCATTAGCTGCCCACTTGAAAGGGAAATCACCTGTAACACCAGATGGATTCAGGGCTCCCAGTGGCATAGCTTCAGATTTATTAAGGTTAATTTTATAGTCAGATATAAAACTGAATTTTGTAAAAATTTCAAGAATAGCAGGGATTGATTGTTTAGGTGACGTTGTGGAGGAACAAATAAGTTCAGGCGAGGTACGACGAGCTGAGAGGTTGCAGAGCTTTATTTTCCTCCAACATCTTGAGACACACTGTAGCGCTGTATTGTGCTATATGTGCTGTGTGTGCTATTCAGGCATGTATAGCAAGCTCTTTTATACATGTTATACAAAGAGAGAGAATGCATGGCACATTTGCATATTGATATACATATCAGTCAATACATATCAATCGCGTGACCAACTGGCACCCGGATGTCTTCTCCTTAATCCGGGGATGTATAAACAATAGTCCATTGTTCTGGTTGTTCCGCCAGGGGTTCTCTGTCCGTATGCAATCCCTGCTGAGCGTGAATAGTATCAGTCTGCATTGTGCTGGGTGACCATACGGCTCCCCCAGAATGCTCGGAAGGGGCTGTGACCCCCCCCCCCCCCCCCATCGTTTGGCTCCAGATCCGGTAGAATTGTCAGAGGGCATGTCAGTCTGTGGGGGGGATGGGGGAGGGGTGGGAAAAAAAGTGTGCTCTGCTCCGAGTTCCAGCACGTTGAACGGCCGTGGATTGTGGGCGCACAGGCCGGTGTGCATCCTGCGTAATGGAAGCAGACGGCGATCGGCCGGCTTTAGGGAGTGAGGTGCGGGAAGAGCGCTGTGGAGGAGGAGGGGGAATGGGGGTGTGAGTAAGTGAGTGCCGGCCCGGGACGTCAGAGGTGTCTGGGCCGTGCAAAAATTGCGTGTGGATCCGCGATGGTGAGGGACTTCCCCGGTAAACCTGGCGGAGATCCACAGCGGCTGTGAAAAAAATAAAAAAAAATAAATTAAGTCACTGCCTTCTCGTGCAGGTCCGGTCCAACGAGGATCTGGGGAAGGCTATCGGCCCAATTCCCCGAGGATGCGTAGTGGCTGTGATAAACTGAAGCTGTGTCAGGGACTCGGCAGTTTGGCTTTAGGTGCGGGAGCAGCCCTAAAGTCATCGGGGAAAGCAATCGGCAAAATTCCCGTTGTGCGCCGTGGCTGAGAAACCCATACAAAGTCCTGTGTGTGGGCTGCATGTCTGCTTTAGGCGCGAGAGCAGCCCTAAAGGTTCCAAGGATGGCAATCGGCTGTGGACCCCGGGATGTGCGGCGGCAGAAGACAATGTGTAAGTCAATGGAGCCGATTTGTCCCTGGTGTGTGGCGCGTGCTGCGGCCGCGTAGCTTCCAGTTGCGCTGTCCTCATAATTCTTCGGTGTGCATGCGTGGCTTCTGTGCACTGGAACTCCGCTGTCTGGAGGTGAAGTCAGGGTTGGGGCTTGGTGGGAATCAATGCAGACAGCGTCGATGATTGTCCGCGCTCAGGCTGCTTCCTTTGATTCGCCCGTGTCGCCTGTTCATGGTGCGTTTTGGTCCCAGTGCTGCGCTCCGGGCGCGCTCCGGTGAGGATGAAGAGGTTGCAGGCGTTCTCTGGTCCTCCGTGTCCACAGCGCGGTGAGAGGGAGCAGACGGTCATTCTCTCTAGTCATGTCACCAGTGTGGAGGAACAAATCTGTTCAGGCGAGGTATGACGAGCTGAGAGGTTGCAGAGCTTTATTTTCCTCCAACATCATGAGACATACTGTAGTGCTGTACGCTGTGTTGTACTGTGTGTGCTATTCAGGCATGTATAGCAAGCTCTTTTATACATGTTATACAAAGAGAGAGAATGCATGGCACATTTGCATATTGATATACATATCAGTCAATACATATCAATCGTGTGACCAACTGGCACCCGGATGTCTTCTCTTTAATCCGGGGATGTATAAACAATAGTCCATTGTTCTGGTTGTCCCCCCAGGGGTTCTCTGTCCGTATGCAATCCCTGCTGAGCGTGAATAGTATCAGTCTGCATTGTGCTGGGTGACCACAACGTTAAAAATAAAAGAATATTGTTAGGGTATAGAGCAATTTTATGCTCCATGTCCCCCATCAGTACTCTCTTGACCTCGGCATGTAAGCATATGCTTTCAGCTAATGGTTCTAATGCTAAGGCAAAGAGGAGTGGGCTAAGTGGGCAGCCCTCTGGCTAAAGGAAAGGGTTCAAAGCACTGACCATTAGTTATTACCGTAGCTGTTGGAGAGTGGTATGTGGTCTGGACCAAGTCCAAATCTTTGTAAAATGTCAAAGAGGTAGTCCCACTCAACCCAGTCAAATGCCTTCTCAGCGTCAAGAGAAAAGGCCAAAGCTTTTTGTTGCTGTCAAAGGAGAACTGTGCCATATTCAAGAGCCTTCTCATATTACTAGATGAGAAGCGTCCCGGTATGAAGCCTGTCTGGTCAGGATTAATAAGGGTTGGGAGCACGTCTTGTAACCGTCGAGCAAGGACTTTTGAAAGCAGCTATCCGCTGGTAGACTGATAGGCCTGTAAGAGCCACATATGTATCAGCTGGTTTATCCTTTTTCAAAATGACAGAGATATTTGCAAGATTTAATGTGGGGGGGGGAAGCCCTTGTTAAATGAATCTAGATACATGTCTGTTAGTGGGCCAACCAACATCTTACAATTTTTTTTTTTATTTTTTTTTAATAAAATTCTGGTCCAAACCCATTTGGCCCCGGGGCCTTACCTCCCTTTAGTGTAGATAAAGCTTCTGAGACTTCTTCCCTACTTACTGGTCTGCAGAGAGTTTGTTTCTGTTCATCAGTCAGAGATGAAGTCTTATTTTACCTAGAAATTTTGCTCAAGCATCCTCCGAGGATTCACATTCAGAGCTGTAAAGATCTTTGTAGAACAGTTTCATTATTTTATTTATGATCTATTCACACTCCGACACGCAGCGAAAAGTAAGCTAGGAGCAGGAAGACAAAAGAAGAGGAAAACAGCAGCCTTATGTGTAGCAGAATGGAATGTACTTACTCTGTTGGACAGAACAACATCACAGTGCACAGAAAGACAGACCGCACTTGTGGCCCTGGAAATGAACTTAGTGAAACTTAGTGCACTTAGTGAAACAAGATTACCTGGATATGACAGCTTGGAAGGCCATGGGTACATCTTCTTTTGGAGTGGGAAATCAGCTCAAGAAAGGAGAGAAGCAAGAGTGGGCTTTGCAGTTAGAAAGGAGATAGCAATACTTGATGAGGAACCGGTGCCAATCAACGACAGGATAATGACTATGAGACTCCCACTACAGCAGAAGATGTATGCCACACTCATCAGTGTATATGCCCCAACAATGACCAACACAGAGGAGGCGAAGGAAGAGTTCTACAGTGATTTACGTGAGACTGTCAAGTGTGTACCGACTGATGACAGGCTGATACTCATTGGAGAGTTTAATGCCAGAGTTGGTTCGGACACTGAGAAATGGAAAGGAGTGCTAGGCAGTCATGGAGTAGGCAAGTGCAATGCTAATGGAGAACTTCTACTTGCACTATGTTCAGAGTACAACCTTGTGATAACCAACACTCTATTTAAGCACAAGGACACACACAAGAAGACATGGATGCACCCAAGATCCAAGCACTGGCACTTATTAGACTACATCATAGTAAGGCAGAGAGACATTAGGGATGTATTGGACACCAGAGCAATGAGAGGTGCGGACTGTGGTACTGATCATGTTATGCTGAGATCTAGATTAAGGATTTGCAGACGAAAACAGCACTGCAGGACGGGTGCGAAGCCACCACGGAAGCTAAACACTAGTGCACCGAAAGGCCAAAAGAAGCAGGAAGAACTTACACAGGAAATGGATGAAAACTTGAAAGACTGGGACAGCAACAACTCAGAGAATGACATGGAAGAGAACTGGGCAACACTGAAGGATATGGTGTATCAGACAGCGAGTGATGTATCAGGCCACCCTGAGAGGAAATATCAAGATTGGTTTGATAGGCATGATGAACATCTGAAGAAACTACTAGAAGCGAGGAATACAGCTAGGCAGGAAAACCTACAGTGTAGCACAAGGTCAAAGAAGAAGAAATACTCAACAGAGGTACACCAGAGAGATGAAGTCCAACTGGTGGGATGAAAAAGCGGAGGAATTTCAAACTGCAGCAGACGGGAAGGACATGAAAACATTGTTCACAGGTTTGAGAGAAATCTACGGCCCTAAACCAAGAGGATTGTTCCAACTAAAGGCTATGGATGGTGAAACGGTTTTGCAGGAGAAAGACAAGATCCTGGACAGATTTGCGGACCACTTTGACCAACTACTAAACAATCCTGGAGATCTCACTGAAGAGGCTAAAGAAGGTCTAGTGCAGCAACCAGCTGTATAAAGTCTGGATGAACTAATGGCAGCTATCAGGACAATACAGGATGGTAAAGCTCCAAGAAGGGATGGAATTCCAGCAGAAGTGTGGAAATTTGGTGGTATTCAGCTGACCAACTGCCTGCACAAGCTCATCCAAGAGATGTGCGATGCCCAGAAAGTATCTCAAGACTGGAAGGATGCAAGTATTGTGCCTTTGTTCAAGAAAGGTGACAGGAATGATTGTGGAAATTACCGAGGTATATCACTGCTAGCCACTGTTGGTAAGATTCTCTCACGTGCACTACTGAACAGACTCAATGAACACATCTCGCAGAATGTACTACCGGAAACCTAGTGTGGCTTTATAAGTGGAAGAAGCACAATGGACATGATCTTCTGCTTGAAACGGGTTCAAGAAAAGTGTATCGAACAGAACATGTCACTTTATATAGTCTTCATAGACTTCAGTAAAGCCTTCGATACTGTTTCGCGACAAGGACTTTGGCAGGTACTCAAGAAATATGGCTGTACAGAGAAGTTTGTCAGCCTAATTGAGGCACTCCATACAGGTATGCAAGCAAACATGGCAATGAGTGGTTCAGTATCTAAAGACTTTTCAATAAGCAACGGGGTGAAACAAGGGTGTGTGCTGGCGCCTACACTCTTCTCGCTATATTTGGCAGCCATGCTTGAGGTGGCCTTCAAAGACCCTTCAGAAGGAGTATACATTCAAACAAGGAAAGAAGCGGACTTGTTCAGTGTGGCACAGTTTAAAGCCAAGAGTAAGACATCGATAAAGGTAGTAAGAGAAATGCTCTTTGCCTACCACAGTGCTCTAGTTGCACATGTGCAATCTTTAGTGAAGAAATTTGCAAGAGCAGCTAGCCAGTTCAGCCTCAAAATCAACAAGAAGACAGAGTGCCTTTATCAACCACCAAAGTTCCAGTTAATCAACATCACTACCAGAAGAGATCAGCATTGATACAGAGCCACTAGTCAAGTGCAAGACTTTCAAGTATCTAGGGAGTACTGTTTCAGAGAATGCTAGGCTGGAGGATGAACTCTCTCTCAGAATGGGAAGAGCAAGCGCTGTGTTTGAAAACTTGAGGGAGAGACTGGAACAATCGACATGTGTCTATCCATGTGAAATGCAAAGTGTACAGAGCGACAGTACTGGCTACTCTATTGTACAGTGCTGAAACTTGGACTGTCTACAGAGTGCAGGTGAAGAAACTCCACGTGTACATGATGTGACACCTTCGAGCCATAATGAACATCACTCTTCACTCTATTAAAGCAAGAAATCTCTCTGTGTGTGTGTGTGTGTGTGTGTGTGTGTGTGTGTGTGTGTGTGTGTGTGTGTGTGTGTGACGTTTGTAGGACATCATAGGATGGCCTATGATCTCTGCCTGAACATCATAGGACATCCTATGATCTCAGGCATCATAGGACTCGGCACATAGACGAATGTGTCTTTATGATGTCATGTAGGGCTCTCATGCGATGCCTATATGATGGCACACAGACAAATGTGGCTTTATGATGTCATATAGGACTCTCATGTCTTTAGGATTTCATATACAGTGAGTCCATGCCCGAAAGCCTCTTTTTGCTCAGATCTATTTTCATGATCCTGCCCATGAAATGGAATTACGACGCACCTATCCCTCAACCAGTGGTCTCAACGAACAAGAAGAAGACGACCCACCAGATGGACAGCAATAGAATGAGGAGAACTGCTGCACGTCAGAAAAGATGCCATGCACGCCAGGCAAGGCACAGACAAGCTGAGACCGAGGAGATGCGGAATAGTCGGCTGGCCAGGGACAGTGAATTCCATGCAAGGCACAGAGAAGCTGAGACTGAGGAGATGTGGAATAGTCGGCTGGCCACCAACCCTGCACACCAGGCGACGCACAGAGAAACTGAGACCGAGGAGATGCAGAATAGTCGGCTGGCCACCAACGCTGGGAGAGCAATAAAGTGAGAACTGCTACACGTCATAAAAGACGTCGTGAACAGCCTCTTTTTGATCAGATCTATTTTCATGATCCTGTCCATGAACTGAAATTATGACGCACCTATCCCTCAACCAGTTGTCTCAACGAACAAGAAGAAGAGGAAGACGATCCACCAGATGGACAGCAATAGAATGAAGGGAACTGCTGCACGTCCGAAAAGATGCCATGAAGATGAAACACCCGAGGTTCCAGCAGTGCATCGCACCCATCTGAGACAGGAAGAGACCCTTCACCAGCATAGGGTATGACAGACAAGAGATGCATAAACAGACAGGAAACATGTGGCAGTGCGCCATGCACATGCTGAGTCACTTGAAGCCCGAAATGCCCGCAAAGTGAGTAGCGCTGCTTGCCTGGCGTGCAAGGCACAGACAAGCTGAGACCGAGGAGATATGGAATAGTCGGCTGGCCAGGAACAGTGAATTCCATGCAAGGCACAAAGAAGTTGAGACCGAAGAGATGCGGAATAGTCGGCTGGCCGCCAATGCTGGAGTTACGACGCACCTATCCCTCAACCAGTGGTCTGAACGAAGAAGAAGACCCACCAGATGGAGAGCAATAGAATGAGGAGAACTGCTGTACGTCAGAAAAGATGCCATGAACATGAAACACCTCAGGTTCCAGCAGTACGCCGCAGGCATGACTGTGAACAACACAGCCATCTGAGCCAGGAGGAAACCCTTCAGCCACAGGCATGCACAAATACTTGCTTATACTTGGTTTCTACGGGCATGGACGGGTATGCACGGGTATGTACTAGTCTCATGGAAAGACAAGATAACAATATAGAAGTGTTGAAACGAGCTGGTCTACCATCAATGGAGGACATGCTAATACAGATGAACCTGAGATGGCTCGGACATGATGAGAGGATGGACCACCAGCATCTCCCTCGACAGTTACTCTACTCACGGTTATGTGAGGGCAAACGCAATCAGGGTAGACCAAGGCTCAGATTTAAAGACACTGTAAAAAGAAACTTGAAGGAGCTGGATATAAACAGGAGTTCCTGGCAGCGGAAGGTTAAGGACAGAGCTGCGTGGAGGAATCTGATCAGACCTAAATGAAACAGCCATTGTCACCCACGACAGACTGCTATGATGATCTGCAGATTTAAATTGTCTATTTCCATTCTTGTCTGTAAGGGAGGGCATTGCATTTAATTCAGTTTTTTTTTTTTTTTTACAGGCAAGGCGTGCAAGCAGTCTACCAGGTTTGTTACCAGATTCGAATAATGTGTGTTTTGCAAAGAAAATTTGTGTCTCTGTTTTCTTAGTTAGTAACTGATTCAGGGCAGGACAAGCAGCTTCAAGCTGCTTCGCACCGGAGCTGATAGGGTGTTGTTTGAATTGGGCCTCTAAATCAGTTATATTTTTTTCTAATTCCAACTGTATTTTGAGAGCTTCCTTTTTTTGAGCTGATGTATAAGATAATTACTCCCCGCAGGTATGCCTTCCCAGATTCCCACAGAATGAAAGGGCTTATTTCAGGAGTTTTGTTTATGTCAATAAAATGTTCCCATTCTTTTGTAATATAATCCGCTAAGTGTTTAGTCTTCAGTATCTACAGGCTGGGCCTCAATGAGGAGGGGAGATGCTTATACTGATAGGGGCATGGTCAGGGATGAACTGAGTGCCAATTATGCAGTTCTCCATCCTGTCTAAAATAGATCGTGATGAGAGGAAATAATCTAGAGAAAACTTGATGTGGGATTGAGAAAAACGAATAGTCTCTATCTGCAGGGCCTAGTATCAGCCACACGTCATGTTCTATATCTATAAGATGGGTTTCCTGGAGCATAGCTATCTGACATTTCTCTTTCTTGAGAAAGGACAGTATTTTCTGACATTTGATGACATGATTAATGCCCTTCACATTAAGTGAGATAATTTTAAGGTCACCCATTTATAACTGTTTGAATTGGATATTGACTAAGGTGCCTTTGTAGGAAAAAGTCACAGTAAACATGAGCCCACACACAGTGAGGAAAAAAGTCAACAGTGAAGGTGACTGCCTGCAAGCTGCAAGCTGAGAAGCATCTCTCCACCACAGAGAGCACGTTACCGCAGCTTCAGTCCTGACCGTCTTACCGCTGAAGTTACGGTATGTCTCCACACCCCCGCCCCTTGCCGATTGATAATATTCACAGCATTAAACCCCAATCTATACTTTGCTATATTTATTTTTTCCCTTCCTTTTTATATAACATGAAGAGTAAAATAAACTTGGAAAAAAAAAAACTGTCCCATGCAGAACGCTGCTGCCTAGTTAGTTAGTTAAATCCCTTCACACCATGTTGGTGTATGGGGCGGCGCCTATCTCCGTTTCTCTGACCCTAGGCCACACAGCTACTGTAAGTAGTGAAAGCTACAGCGGGGGGTCAGTCCTCTGGTAGCTCTGTGCGTAACTTTACTTTCCCCGTTCCATTATGCGGAGCACCACGCTAGAAGGCAGAAAGTACCATTTTTATATGGTCTTTGGTATGACCCGGCAGGGATTTGAACCCCTGCCTCCCGGATGTGGGGCGGATACTCTACCAACTGAGCCACCACTCCGGTAACGCTGCTGCTTCCATTAGCATTAATATATGAACCTATTCGTCTCCATAAATCATCCACAGGTCTATGTTAGTTGAAGTTGTCCTTTCCATCCATATGTACCTGGAAAATGCGTTTAGCCCAGCAGTCATTTGAATCCATTCTTGCTCAGGAACTCCTCCGCTGCCTCCACGGTTCTGAAGATGCACACCACCTCGTTAAACCTAAAGCAGAGCATGGCTGGGTCGCGCATCTGGAAGTGGACTCCTCCCTGAATGAGCCGCTCACAGGTGCTGTTGAACTGGCATCGAGCCTTCTACACCTGAGTTGAGAAGTCCTGGTGAATGTAGATTCTTCTGCCCTGGCAGGTGATGTCTCCTTTCTCTCTGGCTGCTGCGAGCACCCGCAGTTTGTTGCTGGAATTGTGGAGTTTGATAATGACAGGTCTGACGCGGTTTTCCTTCGGCGGTCCAAGTGCCTGGTGCACGCTGTCGATCTTGACAGCCCCTCGCTTGGTCTCCGTTCCTAGTGTATCTGGGAGCCACATCTCAAAAAAACTTCACAGCATGTTGTCCTTCAGAACCTTCTTTGAGACCTATGATTCGTATGTTATCCCTGTGGCTTCTGTTCTCATTATCTTCGCATTGATCTGTTAAAGTTTTCACTTTTTCTTGGAGTTCAGTGACTTGGTTCTCCAACAATGCGATACGATCCTCACCCTCGGAAATGCGGCTTTCTGTCGCTGTTATTCTTTTGGTGTTATCTTCAATACGGTTATTCATACTGTGGCTCGCAAATCACCAAATTTCTCCTCCATGAAGGCACTAATCCTCTCGGTAACTATCTGCGCAATAGAGGCTGCAGTCTTATCTTCCATGCTAGTTTCACTGCTAGCTGTGTTTAGCGTTGGTTGTTTAGGTTCAGAACGAGTCTTCTTCGACATGTTTTCTGGTTAATTACCATTCCTTTAAGCTTCAGATACATTTAAAAAAGGAGAGGATAAAAAAATATCTGGAGTTAATTGCAAAAAACAGTTAAAATCTGGATATAGGGCAGGAGGCTGGCGAAGTAGGTCCTCTCACGTTGGATGCATCACGTGACCCCCTCCAGAAAATTATCTTTTAAATTGACAAACATCATATGTGTAACTCATGGCAAAATTTGATTGGGAGCAAAAGATAATTTTGCTCTTGCCATTCATTTCAATGGAGAATTTTTCCGATTTAAGGTCCCATATGTGGAAGTAGAGGAGGCATGACTTAGGCTCTCTATAGAGAGTATGCGTATGATGTCACTGAACGGAACTCAAGTCAGTGAAAAAACACCGAGTGGCAAAAATGAGTGGCAGCATGAGGGTATATGCAGTAAAACACAAAAACTACACATAATATTCAGTCAGAGCAGTACAGAGTACTTGCTTGTATTGTGGAGAGCTAATCTTATTCTATCTTGATTAATTGGCAAAAAATTAAATTTTTAGACTTTGAATCAGTTCTTCACTTACCATGTGCTCCTTGGTCTTTTCTCACACATCACTACAGTCAAGTAAATGGTGTGGTATTAACATCTAAAGTAAAATGAAGTACTCTGCACTGCTGTAACTAAATATTTTGTGATTTTTATGTTTTGCTGCATACATAATAAAGCTGTCACATGTGATTGCCACTTGGTGCTGTGTTGCTATGGTAACTGTCCTGTAACTGCCAAGAATTCTGTTCCAGTGCATCCCCTCAATAGATTAGGTGTTACTGTAGGATTTTTTTTTTTAGGGGAATGAATGAATGAATGCATGAATGAACGAACAAGGAGCATGCGTGCCAATGTGTTCCAAAGTGATGCGTGGCACATCACATCTCATTTTCATCACAGACTTATTAGGCATTAATGTGTTTATTTTGGGGGGAATAAATGAATGAACAAGGAGTTTGCAGCTTTTTACTTTTCACTGTAACTCCCCAGAGAGACAGGGTGCGTCCACATCTGCGTCGGCCGTGCGCTCCGGGTCTCCAGCCCAGCAAGCTCCCCGACAGCCACCATCAGCCCCATGCAGGCTGCCGAGAGCGGGTTCACATCATAGCGGGGGCCGGCGGTGGACGGGAAGCCGTGCCAGATCGCCTCCTTCCCTCCTAACCAGGACAGATTGGGGGAGACCCTCAGTCGGCGAAAGCAACAGGAGAGGGAGCACTCCATCTCCCACAGCCGGGAGCGACTTCCACGCCATCGTTAATGAAAGCTTATGAAAGTTTTCACAGGCAACATCCTCTTTTCTTCATGTCTGTGTTGCATCTGTGCACACATTGAACTATTCAGCTGATTTTTTTTTCAGTCCGTTCTTCACCGTTTGTTCTAACATAATTAACTGTGATTGATGTCTTCCTCATTAACAAGCAGCATTACTATCTGGTGCATTTTGGCTCACACACACGGGCTTTGGTCAGCACAAAGCCCGTCTTAAACCGTCATGATCAAAGTTCACTTTAGGTAATGCGCCTCATTGCATTAAAGGGATGGGAAGGAGCACTTTGGACTGGATTATCCAAAACACACCTCTGAATGATTAGACCAGCTTCTTTGCATCATGCGCCAGTGGAAAGTTCGTTTTTACGCTGTTATGATCAGGAAATGAACTTGGAAACGCCCATAAATGCATTTTGCGTCAGTGACAACTGATCAGCTGACCCCATCATTACGGTCCAAAAGCATGCATGTAATGAAGTGGAATGAAACGGGGAAAAGAGTTTTAAACGGAAACTGAAATATATTGATTACTTGGTGGAGAAGCCTTTGTCTGTAAGACAGTTTCAAGACCCTTCAATAATGAAGAAACTAATCTCCTGCAGTGTTCAGGTGGGAGTTTGGCCCATTCTTCTAAACAGCCCACTTGTGAATCCTGAGCTTTAGTTCATTCCACAAATTTTTAATTGTGTTTACATCAGGTAACTGACTGAGCCATGCCTAACAATTTGATTTGATTTTCTTTGTTACAAATGAATTGAGTTTCTTTTATTCTGCTGGAAGGTCCAACTCTTCTCATCCTAGTGGATAGTAGCAGTTTTATTTTCAAGAATCCACCAGTACATGGCTTTATTCATTGTTCTTTCAGTTATATGAAATCAGCCATTGCTATGAGAAAAGAAAAACAACCCACAACATGACACTTCCTCTCCACATTTCACTGTTAGAGTAATGGGTTTTTTTTGTCACATGGAGTGCCATTTCTCCTTCAAACTCAGTGTGTGTGTGTGTGTGTGTGTGTGTGTGTGTGTGTGTGTGCAGTATGACCACTAAAAAGTTCTATTTTCATCTGATCTGACCACATTGCATCCTTTCAGTATATCATGGCCTTGTCTAAATGTTGTTCAGCAAACTGTAAATCACCTGCAGCGTTTTTTTAAATCAGTCTCTTGGCGAGGTAAGGGTGCATGGAGTCCATGGTGGTAGCGTGCATTGCCTATTGTTTTCTCTGCCACAATTGTACCTGCTGCCTCCAAGTCTTTCAGGAGCTCTTTCTCAATTGTTCTTGGCCCATGGGTTACTCTTCTGACTCCTGATATCTTGTGAGGACCTCCTGTGCATGGCAAGTTGATGGCACAGTGATCTTTGTTCCACTTGTCGATAATGGCCCTGTTGGTGCTTACTGGAAGATTCAGAAGTTTTGAGATACATCTGTAACCAAATCCATTTTTGTTTTGCAACGATCAGGGTGAAGGTCTTAGCGGAGCTCTGGGCTTTTACCCACCATGAGATGTTTCTTGTATCACATCTTGGTAAACCTTTGATTCCACTTTATCACACATAATTTATTCATGAACTTAAATGTTTTGATTCACTGTTGGGTGAAAACATCTCCATATTTAGTCCGTTTTGTTTTTTTTCTACAGTTCCATAAACCCATTCTATTGGTCACCCTTTATACAGTACGTCTTCAGATGTCTTACTAATATCAAACCAATGAGAAACATTAAAAACAGCCACGTGAATAAATTTTGTAACTACGAACTCAATCAGAAACTTCAGAGTTTTTCCTCATTACTTGAAAAAATGTCGGGACACAAGGAGTGTGGATTTTTTTGAGTTACTATCAAAGTTTGAAGATTTCATGTGAATAGTCATTGGAAATAATTGTACTGGAACAAAATGCTGATGCAATCAATACTTGTCTTCCCCTTTAAGATAAGATAAGATGAGATAAGCCTTTATTAGTCCCACAATGGGGAAATTCCAGGATTGCAACAGCACAGGGATAGCAACACTCAGAGCAACAATCAGAAGGCAAGAAAAAAAAAAAAAGAACAGCGAGTATACATATGTACATATTACTATATATATATATATATATATACAGTGTATATATATATATATATACAGTATATATATATAGACACAGTGCGGAGCATTGTGGTTGGTGAATGTGCAGCAGAAAGTCTAAGCTCTCTCTCCGCGGATGCGGCGGGCCAGCTGGATGTCTTTGGGCATGATGGTGACCCTCTTGGCGTGGATGGCGCACAGGTTGGTGTCCACGAAGAGACCCACCAGGTAGGCCTCGCTGGCCTCCTGCAGAGCCATAACGGCGGAGCTCTGGAAGTGCAGGTCGGTCTTGAAGTCCTGAGCGATCTCCCTCACCAGGCGCTGGAAGGGCAGCTTACGGATGAGCAGCTCCGTGGATTTCTGGTAGCGACGGATCTCTCTCAGAGCCACGGTACCGGGCCTGTAACGGTGAGGCTTCTTCACTCCGCCGGTGGCCGGAGCGCTTTTTCCGAGCAGCCTTGGTGGCTAGCTGCTTCCTGGGGGGCTTTTTCCTCCAGTAGATTTACGGGCGGTCTGCTTGGTTCTTGTCATCGCTCTTTATTATTCTCTCTTATATTCCTTGCACGCCGCCTAAACTCCAGCCCGGCACCCGCGTCGTTTTCGCTACAGTTCCTTGGTATGTCAAGTTTCTCCGTTAGCACCGGGTGGCGGTTGAGTGCTAGCTAGCTCTTCCCTGCTGTATCGTCTCCTGCTGTAAACAGTGGCTCCGTCCGCCGACTCGGGAGACCTTTGGGGCGATCTGTGTGTCCGTGATATATGTATAGAGCGAAAGGTGTAGAAAGAAGGAGGAAGATAAAAAAAAAAAAAAAAAAGGCAGTTGCAAAAGGCAGCCAACTTATGTGGCGCTGCCGGTCCGGCGGAACCGGGAAAAAAAAAAAAAAAAGTTTAAGCAGTATGATTTAAGTATGATCATACTTTAAGCAGTATGATTTAAACACAATTTATTAGAAACAGTTTTTGCTCACAGCTTGACACCAGCTTCTGTCAGTTTTCAGCTTATTTTCGCATTTAAAAATTTATTTGCTTGTTGTCGTGCTTCAGTACTCTTCTAAATAATGAAAAATGTAGGACAAATATGGGGTTACTAGGGAAAAGATTTTAATCTGTTTTACAACCAGAATGCCATCTAATACCCCCTTTACACAGGGGTGGAGATCATTGAGGGATCTGGCCAATTTTTAATCTATCAATGATCTTCAGTGATCTCCACAATCGCCACAGGTTCCTCAAAGGTTTGACTCTGTTCAAAACAGACAAGGATCTCCTAAACGATTCCAAACACCAAAAATTGGTCCAATCGCTCAGCAATCTCTATGCTGTATAAAGGGGGCCGTATGAGACTCTGGGCTGCTGATGTAATTAAGAAAAACAAAAGATTTAAAAGTTGGATTTAACACCACAAATGAGGCTCTTTCCTGTGATGTGCAATTTTCAAATTGTTAAATGAGTGCATCTTTTAGAGAGGTGGGCATATTTATAGCTACATACAGTGGGACAAAAAACTATTTAGTCAGCCACCAATTGTCCAAGTTCTCCCACTTAAAAGATGAGTGAGGTCCTCAATTTTCTTCATAGGGATACCTCAACTATGAGAGACAAAATGAGAAAAAAAATCCAGAAAATCACACTGAAGGATTTTTAATGAATTAATTGGTAAATTCCTCGGTAAAATAAGTATTTGGTCAATAGCAAAAGCTCATCTCAATACTTTTATATACCCTTTGTTGGCAATGACAGAGGTAAAACGTTTTCTGTAAGTCTACACAAGGTTTTCACACACTGTTGCTGGTATTTTGGCCCATTCCTCCATGCAGATCTCCTCTAGAGCAATGATGTTTTGGGGCTGTCGATGGGCAACACGGACTTTCAACTCCCTCCAAAGATTTTCTATGGGGTTGAGATCTGGAGACTGGCTAGGCCACTCCAGGACCTTGAAATGCTTCTTACGAAGCCACTCCTTCGTTGCCCGGGCGGTGTGTTTGGGATCATTGTCATGCTGAAAGACCCAGCCTCGTTTCATCTTCAATGCCCTTGCTGATGGAAGGAGATTTTCACTCAAAATCTTACAATACATGGACCCATTCATTCTTTCCTTTACATGGATCAGTCGTCCTGGTCCCTTTGCAGAAAAACAGCCCCAAAGCATTCATTCACTAGGTCCCCCCGTAAGGTTCTGTGATTTTTGCTCACCGTTCTCGTGATCATTTTGACCCCACGGGGTGAGATCTTGCGTGGAGCCCCATATCGAGGGAGATTATCAGTGGTCTTGTATGTCTTCCATTTTCTAATAATTGCTCCCACAGTTGATTTCTTCACACCAAGCTGCTTACCTATTGCAGATTCAGTCTTCCCAGCCTAGTGCAGGTCTACAATTTTGTTTCTGGTGTCCTTTGACAGCTCTTTGGTCTTGGCCATAGTGGAGTTTGGAGTCTGACTGTTTGAGGTTGTGGACAGGTGTCTTTTATACTGATAACGAGTTCAAACAGGTGCCCTTAATACAGGTAACGAGTGGAGGACAGAGGAGCCTCTTAAAGAAGTAGTTACAGGTCTGTGAGAGCCAGAAATCTTGCTTGTTTGTAGGTGACCAAATACTTATTTTACTGAGGAATTTACCAATTAATTCATTAAAAATCCTTCAATGTGATTTTCTGGATTTTTTTTCTCATTTTGTCTCTCATAGTTGAGGTATACCTATGATGAAAATTGGAAACCTCTCTCATCTTCTAAGTGGGAGAACTTGCACAATTGGTGGCTGACTAAATACTTTTTTGCCCCACTGTAGTTTCACTCATATACTGAACATAAAAGTGAGGCATAGCCAATTTATGGGTTTGACCAACATTGTTTTCTGAAACTAGAAGTGACCTCATTTTGGTTACAGGGTGTCATGATGAGTTTGTAACTAATACTAGTAAGACGCTTTTCATAAATAGACACCAGTCTAATTCATGTATGTGCCTGCTCTTTATTTCTGAGAAACATGCACATTCTTTAAAATGCTATAATCTCACTCACCCTGAAGCACATTCTGGATGGTCTGTTGGTGTGCTGACAACAAAAGCTATGTTATTTGTTACAAAATTCTTCTTAAAGGCTCCAAAAACCAGGAAAAAAAAATCAAATGCAGTCAAAAGGTTAAATACAGGATGTTAAAACAGTGAGGGTCAACAGCTGGTAGGTAGACTTACAGTGGTGTGAAAAGGTGTTTGCTCGCTTACTGATTTCTCATTATTTTTTGTATGTTTGTCACACTTAAATGTTTCAAATCAAACAAATTTAAATATTAGACAAAGATAACAAGTAAACACAAAATGCATCTTTTAAATGAAGGGGTTAAGGGTAAAAAAAAAATAAATCCAAACTTACATGACCCTATGCAAAAGTGGTCACTGCCCCCCCCCCCCAATTAAAACATAAATTGACTGTGGTTTATCACATCTTTGGAAAGCTGAGTTCAATTTCTCTAGCTACACCCAGGCCTGATTACTGCCACACCTGTTCTCAATTAAGAAATCACTTAAATAGGACCTGTCTGACAAAGTGAAGTAGACCAAAAGATCCTCAAAAGCTAGACATCATGCTGCAATCCAAAGAAATTCAGGAACAATTGAGAAACAAAGTGAGATTGATAGAAAAATTCCATATTTACATTATTATCAATATTAATAATGTATTATTATATTTGAGAAGTGTCATACCTTTCATATGCCATGTTTAATGTTTATATGTGCATTCCATATGGAATAAGTTCATATATTCTTGGCATGTTTCTGTGAGCAATTTCAGAGAGTTCAGACTGAAGATCAGTACAGGATCAGTACATGTGTAAGGAATGATCTAAGCCACTTTTTATAATCTCTTTGACATGTCCTGTTTCGGGTCACAGGAATGCACAGGAACTCCTTAGGCTGTATAGGTCAGCTTGTATAGATTAGGTATATAGACATTCTGTCTGTTCTGTCCCTTCTCTTATCCTCATCCTCCCTCTCCTTACCTATATATACGTATATATCAGACCTAACAGACCTAAAGAAATGAATCCTTTAGAGATTCTAGGTGTGTCTGAATGCCATGCTTTGTAATCTCTCCCCGAAGTGGCCATTGGGATGACACCTTATATATTTTTGTAATAAATGTACATAAATCCAACTTTCCGCCTGATTTTTGACCTTGAATAATTTAAGCTCAAAATTATTCTAACAGAGATCCATCAGTCTGGAAAAGGTTGTAAAGCCATTTCTAAAGCTTTGGGACTCCAGCGAACCACAGTGAAAGCCATTATCCACAAATGGCGAAAACATGGAACAGTGGTAAACCTTCCCAGGAGTGGCCGGCCAACCAAAATTACCCCAAGAGTGCAGCAAGGACTCATCCAAGAGGTCACAAAAGACCCCACAACAACATCCAAAGAATTGCAGGCCTCACTTGGGGTCAGTGTTCATGACTCCATCATAAGAAAGAGACTGACTGGGCGGCAGTGGCTCAGGAGGTAGAGCAGGTTGTCTAATAACCCGATGGTTGGCAGTTCGAATCCCGCTCTCCCCAGATATCCTGCCGTTGTGTCCCTGGGCAAGACACTTCACCCGCATTGCCTCCAGTGCCCATAACACTGGGTATGAATGTGTATAAATGTTCGGTGGTGGCCGGAGAGGCTGTTGGCGCGGATTGGCAGCCACGTTTCCGTCAGCCTGCCCCAGGGCAGCTGTGGCTACAGTAGTAGCTTGCCACTACCATTGTCTGTCTGAGGTGAATGAATAATGTATCTACTTGTAAAGCGTCTTTGAGTGTCTATGATAAAGTGCTATATAAATCTGATGCATTATTATTATTATTATTATTATTATTATTACTGAGCAAAAAGAACAAAGGCTCATCTCAGTTTTACAAGAAAACATCTTGATGATCCCTGAGACTCTTGGAAAAATTCTCTGTGGACTGACGAGGCAAAAGTTGAACTTTTTGGAAGGTGTATGTCCCATTACATCCGGTGTAAAAGTAACAACATTTCAGAAAAGTAACATCATACCAAGAGTAAAATATGGTGGTGGTAGTGTGATGGCCTGGGGCTGTTTTGCTGCTTCAGGACCTGGAAAACTTGCTGTGGTAAATGGAACCATGAATTCTGCTGTCGACCAAAAAATCATGAAGGAGAATGTCCGGCCATCTGTTCATGACCTCAAGCTGAAGCGCACCTGGGTTCTGCAGCAGGACAATAATCCAAAACAAACTAGTAACTCCACCTCTGAATTGCTTAAGAAAAGCAAAATGAAGACTTTGGAGTGACCTAGTCAAAGTCCTGACCTGAATCCAATTGAGATGCTGTGGCATGACCTTAAAAAGGCGGTTCATGCTCGAAAACCCTCCATTGGGGCTGAATTACAACAATCCTGCAAAGATGAGTGGGCCAAAATTCCTCCACAGCGCTGTAAAAGACTCCTTGCCAGTTATCGCAAATGCTTGATTGCAGTTGTTGCTGCTAAGGGTGGCCCAACCAGTAATTAGGTTTAGGGGGCAATCACTTTTTCACACAGGGCCATGTAGGTTTGGATTTTTTTCCCTTAATAATAAACACCTTCATTTAAAAACTGCATTTTGTGTTTATTTGTGTTATCGTTGTCTAATATGTAAATTTGTTTGATCTGAAACATTTAAGTGTGATAACCAAGCAAAAAAATGAGAAATCAGGAAGGGGGCAAACACTTTTTCACACCACTGTACTTTTGTCAGCACATGTAAAAGTAGCCAGGAGCACAGATGGAAGTCTTATTAAAATTTAACCAAGCCAGATCTAAAACAAAATTAACAGAAACTGAATTTAAAAAAATTCTTTTTGTTCTACCTTGTAAACATGTTTTCTTCTCTAAAAAGGCATTTTTAAATGGGAACCAGGAGTTTATTGACTTGTAGAACCAGCCTCATGTGGCCATTTAAAGAACTGCAGTTTTGGCTGTTTATTTCAGCCCTCAGTTTTCCGCTCCAATGAAACACAATGTATATATGATGTGAGGGCAACACGCATTAGTATATTGACTGAAAACCCATATCGGTGAGTATGCAGTTGCTAATGTGCATCTTTTTGGAATGAGATGATTAGTTTTGAGGGTTTATAGCACAGTGCTTGTAAACTGACAGCGTCTCAAATCTAACAAATTTACCTACGGTAGATTTGTAGATTTGGCTAACAAATCTACCTACGGGTACAAATAAAGTAACCTGAACCTCATCCAAGTTTTGCTGATGTGACTGTTGGCTTGTATAACAAAGGTGGCATGTGTTTTGACTAGCTGCTGAAGTGTGTTGCTTTTTAAAAGGGCAGCTTCCACTTTTCTCAAGGAAAGATAAAGGCTCCTTTTAAGCTTATTCAGTGTGGAAGTTTTTACTGCAAAAGAATGTATGAAATTCTAATAACAATATTGTCAGGAATACTCTCGTCTGTGGTCGCATGCTAATGGGAACCGAATACAGTCTTTAAATCCAGAGTGCTTCCTACAGTGAATTTGGTGACCTTTTAAACACAAACCGTGAATGCAAATTTTGGTGCAATTGGACAGTCAGGCGACCTTTTTGAAGACTCGCTGTATACCAGCTGACTTTCAGTTGAACTGATCTCTCACCTGGTCAGGAGCTCTGTTGAAACTGGCTGGTGTCTAATTATCATACACTCATATTTCATGTTAAAGATGTTAGTTATGTGGAAAACAATATAAATCATACCATGACCCAAACTTTACACATAAAATTTCACCTCCGTTTAAATTTCTCTGGACTAAAAGCCTCTCTTTTCTCTTTCTAGGTGTCTCCTACCTTCACTTGATGTTTCACACTGGTCCCTGGACCATTAAGCTAACTAAGCACCAGTGGTTTGTTCGGCAGGCATTGATCGACACCAGCCTGACAGCTTCGGTCCTCAATCTCCTGGCCGTAGCTGTCGAGCGTCACCAAACCATTTTCAGCGTTCAGCTGCACAGTAGCATGAGCACTGGTCGCGTCTTCACCGTCATACTGTGCATCTGGCTGGTGGCGATCCTCATGGGCCTGGTGCCCACCATGGGCTGGAACTGTCTGTGCGACCTGCCCAACTGCTCCACCATGGCGCCCCTGTATAGCCGCAGCTACCTGGTGTTCTGGGCAGTCCTTAACCTGATTACCTTCTCCATTATGTTGGCTGTCTACACCCGCATTTTTGTCTACGTGAGGCACAAGACCAAGCAGATGTCGCAGCACACCAGTCAGATGCGATACAAAGAGACCGTGTTCAACCTGATGAAGACGGTCTCCTTGATCCTGGGTGAGGAAGCACACATGACACAAAACTCTCCAGGGAGGGGTGTACTGTTAAGAGAATAATGGGTTAACGAGGCACAGGGCTGTTTCTAGCTTTTTGGGGACCCCTGTAGTGAGGAAGAGATGAAACCCTTTAAAATAGGAAATGAAATGAAATCTCCCACCAAAAACTTTTTAAAAAAATAAACATGGGTCATAGATGAACAGGAAAATTTTTTTACTGGTTTGTTTGACAGGGACATGGTACATTAATTCACATTTCTGTAAAATGCACCAGAGTTAGCCGAAATGGCTATTTTCATCCGCAGTCCCTGGAAATAACATGGAATAATTTTATTAATAACATGGAATAAAAATTTAACCAACATCCATGCATGTTTACAAGAAAAAAGATTTACAAAAACAGAAGTGACAAATTAAAGAATTAAAACAGTAACCAATTCATCAGAGAAAGGCTGATTTTTTTTTTTTAATATTTTTTTTTTTTTTTTTAAGAGGAAAAAAGCTGCTATAATTTGGGGGAGGGGGGTTGAAGGTAATGTAATCCCCCCCCCCCAAAAAAAAAACAAAAAACCTTGAGGGTTATGAAGGGTTAACTTTTAATGTACATTTGTGTTCTCTGCTTTATAGCCAGAAGTAGCTCAGGTGAGATATGTTGAGCCCTAGCTTAGATCAAGGGTCAGCAGCCTTTGCTATGAAAAGAACCATTTTTACCAGTTTTTGTCCATGGTAAATCTGTTAGAACACAAAACATATAAGCCTTTAAAAGCAAGTAAATCTGCTAAATTATAATGATGAACTTGCCTGTCAGTAAACTAAGAAGAAAGTTTCTTCATCCTAATTTTCTAAGGGATTTCCTGCTTTAGTTTGTGATGTTTTATACATTTGGGACTTTCAATCTAAATTTGTTTCTGGCTCATTTGTTTGTCGACACTCACAGGGGACCTGTACTTACTGTATATAGGGCTTTTTCTAATCACTAAGACCACTCAAAGCGCTTCACCAGTGCTAACCCTCTATTTTAAGGGCCTATAGGAGACAGATACCTAGGGACAATTTAAAATGACCAGTTAACCTAACATGTATGTCTTTGGATTGTGGGAGAAAACCAGAGCTCCCAGAGCAAACCCGCACAGCACAGGGGGAACATGCAAACTCCACACAGGTTCTCACCCCTGCCATCCTGGGGATTCAAACCTGGAACCTTCTAGCAGTTAAGCAACAGTGCTAACCACTGTGCTTGTGTGTTCACCTGGGTGTCATGAGAATTTTTTTTCTCTCTACAACTCTGAAATTGTTCTCATTTCTGTGCAACTTTCTTCCTTTGCAATCAGGAGTCATCTTAATTTAAAATCTCAATAATGTACCTTGTCTTGGGTGCACTGGCTGTGCATGATGTGGCTGGATGCCATCTGCCAAGACACTGTAACATCAGCGTTATGGTATGCTAGCTCGTGGCTCATTTTTACAGTGTACACACTGCACAGTGTTTTCCTTCAATTTAAGCTTGAAATGATCCCAGACCTGAGATACTTAATGTAGTTTTCTCTGACTTTCTTCCTTTTTGCCGTTGCTCTGACATCATGCCATTGAACAAACCCAAGTCTTGTTTACATAGCGAGACCGGAAGATGGTCATATTGACCGGAAGTGCTACATTAAACAACACTTCGAATCATAGATTTTTGAATTGAGGAATTTTTGTATCTGAATTACTGAAATTATTTGAGTAATCATTGCAGTCCTAAACTGAACCCTATGGGGCCTTTGCCTGTAGAAAAAAGTTGTAAGTAAACAAATCTTTGCTAAAATGTTACGTGCAACCCCTGGCAACAGATTGTTGACATGCTGTCTGAATCAACAATTAGCATAATTGTGAATTTCCACAGTATTTTCTAGCCACATAGAGCAATGAAAACTCAGTCTTTTGCCAGTCATACATATTTACAGCGGGGAAATAAGTATTGAACACATCAAACTTTTTTCTTATTAACCCTCAAGCGACCAAGCTATTTTACAGACTGAAATGACCAAGTGGGGTCATTTATGACCCCATTGTGCTCTGTACAGGGATCCTTATTATAAATGGCTGGTTGGAGGTTTATCATACCAAAACTACTCCCTGTATTTAAGACAGGTATTTTATAATGATCTAATGTAAAATGTGTTTGCTAATAATACTTTTATTGCAAGAAATAACCAAAACGCAGACTGTAAGAACAGCATTACATTTATTTAGACAGTTCTTGTCAGTTCACTCTTGGAACATCATCATCATAGTCATCATATCATCATCACGATGATGATAATACCTATTATTGTAGTTACGATGATGATCATGATACCTATTATGGTATTTTGCGTAATGGCGGTTTTCTTGTGGACGGTGATCCGGATCACCACCAAAATCTAATCATCTGTAGGATACCCCTTTTCTGACAATCTGTGAAAATTTCATGAAAATCCGTCCATAACTTTTTGAGTTATCTTGCTAACAAACAGACAAACAAACAGATAAACAAACAGACAAATCCAGACAAACAGACAAATGTAAATCTTGCTATCCTAGGTCTGTTAGCCATGGTTCACTGCAATACAATATAAAGTACTGATTAGAAGTGGAAACCGGAGTGGTGGCTCAGTTGGTAGAGCATCCGCCCCACACCCGGGAGGCAGGGGTTCAAATCCCGGCTGGGTCATACCAAAGACCATATAAAAATGGTGCTTTCTGCCTTCTAGCGTGGTGCTCCGCATAATGGAATGGGGAAAGTAAAGTTACACACAGAGCTACCAGAGGACTGATCCCCCGCTGTAGCTTTCACTACTTACAGTAGCTGTGTGGCCTAGGGTCAGAGAAATGGAGATAGGCGCCGCCCATATACACCTTCAGGTGTGAAGGGATTAACTAACTAACTATTAGAAGTGGAACATTTGAATAAAATTTATAAAACCAATGTTTAAAAACCAGTGCTTCTCTTTGGGGTCATAAATGACCCCACAAGAGTTTGCGATGTCTACGCCACACCAATTGGTTGATCCCTGCAAAAAACTATGAAAGTGTGTAGAATTAGTAGACTGACAAATTCATGCTAGGAAAGAAAATTTGGATAAAAAATAAAGAGACGGCACATTAAATTATATGGCTGGGGTCGTAAATGACCCCACTCGGTCGCTTGAGGGTTAAACATGTTTCTGACTGAGCCATTGACCTGAGATTTTCACCAGATATCTGTAACAACCCAAGTAATCCACACATACAAAGAAATCAAGGCAACTGTGTTCACAAGTTATATTTAATAAAGTGGAATGACACAGGGAATAAGTATTGAACACGAGGAAAAAGAGGTGCAAGAAGGCATAGAAAGCCAAGAAATCAGCTGAAATCCATCAGAATTTAGGAAGCCATCCCATCCCCCATCAGTGCAAATTAATTTCAGCTGGCTAAGTCCTGACTGACAGTCTTTAAAAACGTCTGAGTACCACATTATCACACCGCAAACAGAGCTCTCTCTAGACCTTCGCAACCTTATTGTTGCAAAACATGATGATGGCATTGGTTACAGGCGCATTTCTAAACTGCTGAATGTTCCAGTGACCACTGTTGGAGCCATCATTCGGAAGTGGAAAGAACATCATTTTATCATAAACTGGCCTCGACCAGGAGCTCCTCACAAGATTTCAGACAGCGGAGTCAAAACAGTTATCAAAAGAGTTATCAAAGAGCCAAGCCCACTCGTGGAGAGCTCCAGAAAGATCTGGAGTTAGCAGGTACTGCTGTTTCAAAGAAAACGATAAGTAATGCACTCAACTGATATGGGATCTGTGCCCGCTCATCACGCAAGACTCCATTGCTGAAGAAAAAGCATGTTGAAGCTTGTTTGCTGCACAACATTTGGGCAAGCCAGTAACACACTGGGAGAATATAGTCTGGTCAGATGAGACCAAAATTGAACTTTTTGGATGCCACAACACACAGCATGTTTGGAGGAGAAATGGCACTGCATATCCTATCATGGTGTGGGGGTGTTTTTCAGCAGATGGTACAGGCAGATGTCATATAATTTAAGGAAAGATGAATGGACAAATGTACAGAGACATCCTCAATAAGAACCTGTTGCTGTCTGCCAAGATGCTGAAGATGAGATGAGGGTGGACATTTCAGCAAGACAATGACCCCAAACACACAGCCAAGGAAAATCAACTGGCTCCAGATAAGGAAAATAAAAGCTACTAGAATGGCCCAGTCAGTCACCTGATCTGAATCCAGTTGATCTATGGAAAATCTATGGAACAAACTGAAGATCAGCATTCATAGAAGACACCCACAGAACTTTCAAGATTTGAAGACAGTTTGTGTGGAAGAATGGGCTAAAATCACTCCTGAGCAATGCCTGTGCCTAGTTTCTTCATACAGGGGGCATCTGAAAGCTGTTATTACCAACAAAGGCTTTTCTACTAAAGGTTAAATATTTCACCAAGCATGTTCAACACTTACTCCCTGTGTCGTTCCACTTTATTAAATATTAGTTTTGTGAACACAGTTGCCTTGATTTTTTGGTATGTATGGATTACTTGGGTTGTTACTGATATCAGGTGAAAATCTCAGGTCAATGGCTCCATCAGAAATATGTTTAATGAGAAAAATGTTGACGTGTTCAATACTTCCTTTCCCTGCTGTATGTGTATGGCCCTAATTCAAACTGCATTGTGTAACATGAATAGGCTCATACATGATAGTAATGACAGTCTATATTCTCTCACCTTTGCCTATTTACAGTACCAGTTCTTGCACTTTTCTTTTTTTAAACACTTCCTATTAGGGATGCCCCATAATTTGTTCCTTTCATAACATGAGTGATGTTACTTTTCAAGAAACTGAGTCAAAGAAAGCTGGTAAATACCCTTTAACGCCAACCTGTCTACAGAAACTTAAAGATGCTGAATGTGCATCATTGTACACCCATTGCAACTTGTTTAAACCTGCAAGAACACCAATTTAAAATTAATCCTAACTTTATTTTCATGACCTGTAATAGGCCATGAACACAGCAGTGATTTTGCCATAAAATAGTATGTAAACAAAGGTGCTGTTAATAATAAAAAGGATCTTGTCCATTTAGAATCGGCTTTTAGCTCCTGTTTGTCTCAAGGCAGATGGTGAAGAAGGCATATTGCATGTGACTCATTCAATAATTTCCCGGAAAAAAAAAAGAGAAACACCCTCTTCCGTTCCATCTACAACTGCATTCATGCATTCAACTGCTTTCCATTTTAGCTTGTCTGTAGTTATTAAGCCCAACTTCATTCCCCCACACACATTCACTCCGTCACACCTCCTTCCGCCAGCCTGTTCTTTTTTTTCCCCCAAAAGAAGCCTTGCTATGCTCCCCTCATCCTCAGCTCATCCTGCCTGCTGCACTCTCACCTTGAACTTTTGATTAAATTCCTCTAAATGTAAAAAGGCGCTACATGTCAGCGCTCACAGCAGCCGGTATTCAGCCACTCTGGCATGTGGAGAACCCTGAGCATGTCCCGACAGGGAGCTCCATATTTGAGTTTTGTGTGACAGAAAACAGCCTCCCTCTGTGTGTATGCGTTTTTAAATTGCAGTTCACTGCAGTTTTAAATCTTGATTTGAAGTCAAGTGTGTAGCTGTGACAGAGTTGTGGTTAGACTTACGAGGAATGCATCCCACACACTCACATCCTTTTGACTGTTTTTGTCGTACAGCTCGTACTTGTGCGTATATTAGCGCTGCAAATGTTTGTACATGGGGAATTCCTGAGCTGTTTAATCAACTGTTATGATAATGAAACCTGATCACGCAGACTAAACCCTCTCCAGATAACTGACATGCTGAATATCTGCCCGTGCATGCATTGTCTGTGAAAGAATTTACAGAGCTTTCCTCTTTCCTGTCAACTACCCCCTTCTACTTCTTCACATTCTTTACAACTCTGTTCCATTTCTTTCCTCTGAGTAACTCCTTTTATCTTGAATGTTGTTGTTGTTTCAAGTCGTCTAATGACCTTATGTACCCTTGATCTCTCTTTTCCTCCCTCTCTCCTCCGCCCTCTACAGGCTGTTTCGTGCTGTGCTGGACGCCCGGCCTGGTGGTGCTGCTGCTGGACGGCCTGGGCTGCGACAGGTGTCAGGTGCTCCGCTACGAGAAGTACTGCCTGGTCCTGGCAGAGTGCAACTCCTTCGTCAACCCCATCATCTACTCGTTCAGGGACAAGGACATGTGGCACACCTTCAGGCAGATCCTGTGCTGCCAGTGGTATCGGGGCAGAGACTACAGCGGCACCTCTGAAGTTCACTTTAACACTCTGGAGCACGAGGTACTGTCCGAGAGCAACGGATCTGAAGCAGTCACAACCCATACAACCATTCACACTAAGGACTCTCTATGAGTATAGCAGACCCCTGACCTCACACTGACTGTAGACGGGTGATGAGCGGCTCACGCTCACACGCCACAACAACACTCATCGTAAGAGAAGCGTTTGAGGCCACATGACATCAGCCTTTTACTTAAGCTTATTGCAGCTCTGTTTGTGTTTTGCTTCATGTTTGTTATGTCTGTGTAAAAAAAAAAAAAAAAAATCATCTAGGTGCAATATGATTTGAAAACATCCTAGTTATGGCTTTGAAAACTCTCAAATGTTTGTACGTAACATTTTTACAATCATATTGTATCAGATGAAATGATAAAGCAACGTTTCATGTGCTACAACTGCGACTGTCCTCTCTGCCTTTTAACACTTCACTCATTATCGGCTTACAGCAACACTGTTTTAATTTTTTTTTTTTTAAATACATGGCAAAAATTGAAAAAGCTTTAAATACCTACAGTAACTCTGCTGTCAGCACCAGATATTTCCTACTGTACCTGGTGGAGAAAAAAACCCCAAAACAACCCAGAGCCAAAAGGGAATTTCTGTTGTCGTGACATTGATCTCGTGAAGTGAAACTGGCCTTTTTGCTCTGATCTGTGCACTGTTTATATAAGCAGATTTCTGCTAACTAACAAACTTGCTTTATCCACCTGAACATTGTGTGTCACAGCTCATTTACACTGTCCCCCCAAGTAAACTGTTGGCATGGGGTTAAAGAGACGGTCACTTTCTTCAGTTCCCTGTGTTTGATGTATGCATTCATATACACGTACAGGGGCATGAAATGCCTTTAAGAATTAACTGCATGACTTCTTTCTGAGAATCAAATATCAAAAGCGATGAGAGCATTTAAAGTAATTGGTCCTGATTTTTGTTAGTCATTAACTTAAAGGTTTAGTTTGTGAAATAACAAAATTCTCAGTCTGAACCTCGCAGTGCATGAATGTAAAGGTGCGTTCAGACCAAACGCAAACGAGTGAATTTTTTGCGCGGCGCAATTACATTATAACTCAGTGTAAACACGTGAATAGACATGAGTTCACCATCTGAGTGAGCTGCAGACAGGTGAAGTTTTGTTTATAACTTCTGCAGTTGTGTTCAACCTGCTGTGGAAATTCCTAAAATACCATCATGCTTAGGTTTACATTATCTGATGGCATCTCACCTGAAAAAAATTGTTCCTGCCTCCAAAATTTCACCTGGATGATGGGTTGTTTACATTGCTAGCACGCCCATGGCAGGAGTCCGTGAGTAAAAACCTTCGAAAACCCGATTCAGCTGCAGAGCTCCTGGTCCATCTGTCTCCAGGAGAGTCAGTCTCATTTTCAGACTAATTTACTCTCCAGTGTTGATGCTTTTACGCCGGTGACGGCAGAATCTCAAAGCCATTACACAGTAGTGCTATCCCTAAGACGTGAATGCACGAGATTCACGTGTGCTTTCCATTGACTTTGTACGTATTTGCACCACGCGAAAAATTGGCTTCATGTTTGGTCTGAATGCACCTTAAGAATGGGCCTCCAACGTACACAGGACTTTTTTTTTTTTTTTCCGGGGACAAGACCACGTCGCTTCATACACATTCACCAAAATCACAGAAAGCTGTGGACTTTTAGCTCCAACTGGCAGAATGCTAAACTTTTATCCATATGCACAGATGAAGACCCTGTTCAACATTGTCTGCTTACACAGTTTAACTGATCACTAGAGCAGTTTGCGCTTCACCTGTCCATGAGAATAACAGCAGTCTGACTCAAACTACACACAGATTTAACCATGGACTTCTCTCCATTGAAACGATTAGCTGTTGTTTCTTCTGTTGCTCTCTTTTTTACTCACTTGCTTTTAACTCACTTAAATATTGAAGGCATTCACAGCAGTTTGTGGGGCTTTAAGGACAGTATCTCATATTTCGCTATTTTCTACTGCTGGCACTGGCTCACAAAAGACATGAACCTTTAGCTTAAAGTATCTTAGTCTACATAAGTTTTATTAACTTAATCAAATTTACTACTTTTGTTTTAAAATGTGTTTGTGGAAGTCATTATTGTTAGCAATCACCCTAATGGCACCTTGAGGTAGTTTTTCGGAAAAAATTATACACCATTCATGGTCCTGATGGTCTGCCCTGAATGACACTTCATGATTCAGGACTCGCACAGAAGTCACCGTTTTACTTCGAGATGAAGCCTAACGCAACCAAACTTAAAACCTCAACACCGTAAAAGCATTAAAATGATGGAAAATTCTGCTGTCTCACACTGCGGCGATGTGAAAATGTGCCATGACTGTGAGCTTTTCAGGTCATCTGTGAGAACTGCTATAGCTAACGTTAGCGCCTCGATCATCAGCTACATGCTGTCATTGTCGCGGCGCTTCTTCTCAATCTCAGTCCACATGCTGTTCCCGAGTGGTGGTGTTTACCGGTTTTGTTTTTGGTGACATCACCTGAAATAAAGGATCCAGTTGGTCCAGTGTGCATTTTCACAGTGAAAGTTCCCTGGGATCAAGAATGGTGTGGAAATTTTTTCATTTGCACAAATGTTCCACAGCTGTGCATGTGTGTGCGTGCGTGTGCGCTAATAAGAGTCCTGTGAATCCGCCCAAATTTTTGTGCAGGTGTTTTGGAAGAAAATTAACGCTTGGTGTGAAATGGCCTGAATGTATCGGCTAACCAGTGTTTCCATCAGAAACCTAATGCTGCATCAATGACAGGAGTGTTTTTTTTTATACCGTTCCTCACGCTTGAACAACACAGGAGTACGACCATTACTGTCAGCAGCTAGATTGGGTCTGCAGTTCATTAATAAAAAAATTGGGTAGCTGAGGCCAACATTTTTGGAACATGACGTAGATCAGGGATGGGCAACTTTGGTGGTAGTGAGGGCCACAAATTTTTTTTCACTCACTTCCTGAGGTTCACATTTACATGTAAACCTGGGGGGGGGGGGGAAATTATATCATAACCTAATTTTTAAAACCCTCTCCATCAAAATGATGAGCAAAGACAATTTCCAGATGGTAATTAACAAAAAAGCCAAGAAGAAAAGGAAGTATGAAGAATTAGAAGAAGCCATCTCTGTTGTCATTCAGTCCATACAGCCAATCATGTACAGTACAACAAAATTACGTTTCTCTTATCTACAATGTTAATGACATGTAGAATCAGAGGGGTCGCTGTCATGCAAGACGCAGCCACAAACAACTTCTCCTTCCCCCATTTTATTACGCTGAGCACCAAGCTAGAAGGCGGGAAGTACCATTTTTATGTGGTCTTTGGTATGACCCAGCCAGGGCTTGAACCCCCAACCTCCTGGTTGTGGGACAGATGCTCTGTCAACTAGGCCACCACTCCGGTGGTAGAAGAAAATGATCAAAGTAAAAAATAGTTTTACTGATAAATATGCTACATTTCTGGTTTAAATTGGTCATTTTTTTGCAAATCTATATTTTATTTTGGTATTCGATGTTCAAGTGTCTACTGATAAATTTGCATCATATCATTTAAAAATATATACATTTTTAGTTGTACTGGGGTTTTTTCTAAATTAGTGAGTTTTTCTGTTGTAAATTTGCTGTTTCTTATATAAATTTGCCTTTCAGTTTACTGTAAATACTCAGTGAGGAGCTGTAGCATTTATTGTTGTTTAAAAGCAGTCTACTCTACATTTACTGCTGTCGACAGCCTATTAATGCGGTCTCAGCATGTAACACATACTGTACATACCTTAGACGTACTCCGGGGCACACTGCTCCCTCCATCTGTGGCTCCCTCACTCTGGCATGGCGCAGCACCTGGGTCTCGATTAGAGCTCTGCCTGCTGGCGGACTTTCTAACTGCATTTAAGAATACAGTTCCAAATACGTTCAAACAGGATATAAATAAATAATTGATTTTTGGAAATGGCCTAGCGGGCCGCAGTGGATGACGTTGGGGGCTGCATGCAGCCCGCGGGCCGCCAGTTGCCCATCCCTGACGCAGATCTTCAAGAGTTGAGCACCTTTGGACAAGATTATGTGTCTCAGACGGTTGTGTCAAGCTAGTGATGTTTTTCATGGAAACAGAAGGCCAAACTTTGGTTCTGGTGTATATACACCATTCAGATAACAACGTATCTTAAAAGATTATTATGGCTTTTTCTGGCAAATTAAAACACAATTTCACAAGCTGAACCCGTTCAAGGTTTTTTCTTAACTTTTCTGTGAGTAATGGCCAAAGTACTGTTGTATGTTATATCACACTATTGTCCTGCCATGTTATTGGTTACTGGTGCCAGTAATTATTAAATGATTGATATTTAATTAATTATCCGTCCCTTTTCAAAATAGCGAGCTAGAGTTGAATCGTGGTCAAACATATTTCATCGTAATGGGTCTGTGTGTTTTGTTTTGTTTTTTTTTGTTAAGAGAAACTCAACTAGTTTCCTTTCCGTTGTGCATTTCCTTTCAGTTTGTCTCATATTTTCAGGCTGCTGTTGCAGCTCCCTTCTTGCACCACAGAAACCATACTGTGCTAGGTGTACTGAACCATATCTGTACTTAGAATGTTTTCCATCACACCTCTGCAGTAAGGTGACAGATCTCATGCTTCTTTAATCGTTATCACTTTCCCACGTTCAAGTCAGAAACACGTTTATACTCTTTGTTTGTAGTGCTAACCTTTTTTTTTTTCCCAGATATTTTTATTAGTTTTATAACTTTAACAAGAACATAAAAACACAAAGGCGAACAGCTCCATCCACCCAACCCTCCCTCTGCCCTGGCTCATACGTCATTCAGTGCACAGAAGCACTCAATCTTGCAGTGTTCTCAAACTTGCAAAAAAATTTAGGAATGGTTGCCACTTGCAATAGAAATCAGCAGTACATCCTTTCATGGTGCACTTAATCTTTTCTAGCTTAAGGAAAAACATAATGTCTTTAGTCCATTGTGACACAGATGGAGAAGTAGGAGATTTCCACTGGAGAAGAATCCATCTGGCCAGCAGTGATGTAAAGGCAATGATCTCTCTGTGTGGAGTTAAAGTGAGCAGACACAGCTGGGGTTCCAAAGATGGCTATCAATGGACACGGCTCTACGCGAAGTCCCATTACTGTTGACATTGTATTAAAATAACCAGTCCAAAAATTATGTAAATGAGAACAAGAATAAAACATATGGCTTAGATGACAACCTGAACTCAAACAACGTTCACATTTATTCTCCATTTCTGGGTAAATCTCAGTCTTGCCTTTGAATAATGAACTCTATGTACCACCTTAAATTGAATAAGTGAAAGACGAGCACAGGAGGAGACTTGATTGGCTTTGCTCAACATTTCATCCTACCAATCCTGATCAAGGGCAAGGCCTAGCTCGCCTTCCCACACAGCCTTCATCTTAGCTTTTAAGTAATTGCTAAAATCTAGGATACGATGATATATCTGTGACATGGTTCCTCTCTGAAGCATAGAGAAAGTTAACAGATCATCCCATGGTTTCTGAGATGGAAGAGAAGGAAAGCCAGGAAATGTATTCGAAACAAAATGTCTGGCTTGAAAGTACCTAAAAAGGTTGCTGGGAGGTAGTTTGTGTGACAATGCCAGTGTATTATAAGTGCTGAATGTCCCATCTTTATACAAATCCCGGAAACACTGAATACCCTTTTTAACTCTTTAACTGCCGTAGGTGCCATGTGAGGCAACTCAAGGCCCCCCTAGTGGTCAAGAGTGGTAAAAAAAAATTGTCAATAAAATAGTTCAGATTTCCAAGGCTATAACTTGAAAGTTACAAGAGATAATGGCTTATTGTCAATTAGAAAGATGCAGAATATGATCCAAAGTTTCAGATAGGAATAAATTTACACATCTAATATGCATAATGTTGCGGCAGCTATATAAATTACATAACTCAGTCAATAAGCTGACACGTGCAGTTGCTGCACTGTGCCACTGAGGGCGTGCGACCCATCCATTTAATCTGGGCAGTTAAAGGGTTAAACCACAGTGAGAAGCTTGAATCTAAATAAGGAGTAAACGGATGATTTTTGCACAATGGTCCTAAAAGAGATGGTGCTGCAAATTTAAAATGTTTCCAAAACTGATACCAGATCTTCAAAGAGTTCAGCAAAACAGGATTTTTAACATATGTAGATAATTTGTTTGGGAGTGAGGAATAGACAAGAGCAGGAATAGAAGTTGACTGACTGCATGATCCTGCCTCAAGTAGGCACCACGACAGGGAGGGGAGTCAAACCAGCAACGTATTTTATAAATATTAGAAGCCCAATAATAAAACTGAAAACTTGGAAGAGCCAAACCTCCACTAAATTTATATCTTTGTAGTAATGATTTTCGGATCCATGGGGGCTCCGAACCCCAAATAAATGAACTAATCATTTTATTAAGGAAAAGAAAAACAATGACCTAAACATAGCAGACTGAGATACAGTACAAACACTGGACCTATCTAGCACTGGGTCTATAACACAGTTTAAGTCGCCTTCAAGGACAAGAAGATGAGAGTTCAAATGCGGTATGCTGCTGAGGAGCCCGTTAGCAAAAGAAACATCGAAATTAGGACCATAAATGTTGAGAAGTACAACTTTAACATGCATTAGCGATCCTGCGATGATAATGTATCTGCCATTTTTATCTGAGATAGCATCAGTGGATGTAAACTGTGTGCCCTTATTAATCAGAATAGCCACTTCTCTTGCCTTAGAATTAAAATTTGAATAAGTTTGACCTATCCAAGAACGAAGCCTGTGGTGACTAAGTCTGAGATGAGTCTCCCGTAAAAACACTATCAAGATTATGACGTTTCAAGTGTGTAAAAATCTTAGACCTCTCAATTGGGTTACCCATTCCACAGATGTTCCAACTAAGAAATCAAACAGGAGAACCTGCTCCGAGAGTGCTAGATTTGAAATTGGAGGACATGAATCCAAGCATAAAAACAAAAGAACATTAATATAACCTCAAAGAGCCAGGGCAGGTCCCTTCCCAAAAAAACCCAAACGATAAAGAAAAAATAGCAAAAAGTCTCCAAAGGGGAGACAGCAGTGATAAAACAAAAAACAGTTGTTGCCACATTATTGTGACCACAAATCGGTGAAGCTGAGTTAACTAAATAAAGGCTGCTCCTGCAGACATAGTATAAACAGAGCTGGCACATGTGATAATCACTTACCCTGAAAATTAGAATAGATGAAATAACTATAAATGTAAACATTCATGTAAAGATAAGGCAGCATGTGGCCTATTTAAACTTACTTGTAAAAGAAAAGAAAAAAAAATTAAGCTATACACACACACACACACACACACACACACACACGTATATGCAGAATGAAATACCATTGTGCATTTTGCCCATCAACCGAATTAAGCTCACTGATATGATACTGTCACAGATGGACAAAAAAGAGAGAAAAGGAGCTGTACATTAATATATTTACACTGTTGAAGTCAATTAAGCTTTCCTCATTTTCTGAATATAAGATAAGATAAGATGAGCCTTTATTAGTCCCACAATGGGAAAATTCCAGGATTGCAACAGCACAGGGATAGCAACACTCAGAGCAACAATCAGAAGGCAAGAAAAAAATATAAGCCATCACTTTCTCTGTAGAAACAAAATCTTTATCCACACATTTGTGACTGATCCTGAGTCGGGCAGGATAAAACAAGCCATAGTGCACTCCCTCTCCCACAGCAACTTCCTAGCCTCTTTGAAAGCTGCTTGAGCCCGAGTAACTTTGGCTGCGTAGTCAGGGAAGATGGAGATCTGTGATGACCCGGCGACAATCTGTTGTTGTTCTCTGGCACGCTGCAAGGCCTCGACGTCATCAGTGTAGCAGTGAAATCTGACAATAATAGGACGTGGTCGCTCACCGGGTCTTGGTTTAGGCTGGAGTGTCCAGTGCACCCAGTCCAAAAGTGGTTCCTTGTCCAACTTCAGCACATCTTTAAGCATGGCCGCCACCGAAGCGATAGACAAAGTTTCCTCTTCAGAGACACCAACGATCTTGATATTGTTGCGGCATGACCTTGTGTTGAAGTCTTTATTTATTTTTGAGCTTTGCAACCTCAGAAGTTAAGCTATCCAGTTTAGCCTTCAATTCCAGAACATCGTCCATGCAGCAAGACAAAGACTGCCCCATACCTTCCACAGTGCTGCAGAGACTCGCTAATTTGGTGTCAGAAGCAGCTTTGTCACTTGCAAATTGCGCTTTAACCACATGAAGGTCAGCTCTAATGGTGGACAGATCATCTCCTAAAGCAGCACAAAGTTTGGCTTTAAATATTTGGGCAATGTCCACTCGTAACGTGGCTAACAGCTCTAGCCTTAGGGCTTCAGTGATAGCACACTGTTGTTCCCCTCCAGGCGAAGCGCCGCTGCCGGGTGGAGTCGACATACCTGAGGCCAAAGCTTCCACCTGCCCTGTAGGCCTTTGCTGGTGTGACGCAGCTCGAGATTTAGCTCCCTTGTTGGACATAGTAAATTACTTCACCAAGTCACAAAGGGTAGAAGAGCGATTAAAAACGCCTCAAAATTACTTTTCCATGGGATAGGTGTAAAGGAGTGCCAAAAAAATTATTTTGCACAAACTCTGCAGGAGCCACGCCACACACGTCCTACTCCATTGCGAGCTCCGAACCCACAACCCAGTGCTAACCTTTTTTAGCAGCCAGTAGGCATTACCAAATGTGAGCTGACTTTACTAGTTAAGGCTTTATTGCCTTTTTAGCATCGGGCATTTAACTAAGTGTATCAGGACTCAGAGAAACAAAAGTGAAGACTGACAGATGACTTGTGACTAGAGTCGTCACCCAGATGTTACACAAAGGAGCCGCATTGCTAATAATGGGAGTCCATGGAATTCAGTCTCCTTTGGAGTCAGTCTACTGGTCATTCATAGAACTGCAGTCTGTGGTCATTCAGGTTAGGCTGCTTTTTTGCCCTAGATGTAATTAATCAGTAGTAACCTATTACTAAGATGTTCACAGTAAACTTGTGCCATGAGTTGAATTTTGTAATTTGTTTTGTCTCTGATCAGAATCCAGTCCCTGCATGGTGATTTGTGCTGTGAAGAATCTCTGCCGTGTCAAAATGTGTCTGATCATGCGCATGTAATTCTGTGCATGTGTATGTTTATCAAGCAAAGATGAGTTTCTATGAGGTAGAATTGAACAGAACGTGAAGGAGTCGGCTCAGCAGTCTCCCTCTAAAGCCCATAAAACAAAGTTTTTAAAGAGTCACAGTGACTCGTACCGTTTAACAAGTTTGTGTTTAGGAATTGCCTAAAATTCTTTGAATAATCCTGATACATTATACAATTATTTCTTGGTTTGTTCTGACCACAGCATTGCAGAGTGCTCTGTACACTTCATTAGGGTGTGTGTTGTGTTGCACAGTCCTAAACCGGTCCAGATGTGTGCTGGTGGTTAGAGCATCTCATGCTTCTTGCCACATTTCCTCTGACTTGTAACTCTGGCATGTGTCAGTGTTGGAGTAACACACCAACACACACAAGAAAGCGATGACGGGCGCGAGGGTGTGTGATCTTTTTTTATTATCATTTTTTAAGATTAATTTTCAGGACTTTTTGTCTTTTGTTGAGCAGATAATTGAGAGAGGGAGAGACAGGAAATGGGGGTGGGGGGTGAAGGGAAATCCTGGCCAGGAATCAAACTCAGGCAGGATCTTGGTAGTTGAGCATCTTATGCGTCGTAAACCACTAGGCCACCCGACGCCCCATGTGAAATCTTGTTTGCACCCTCATGCATATCTGAACCTGAATCATGCAACACTGTTAGGTATTTTCTGTCAGACCAGCTGTTGGAGCGATCAGAGTTTTGTCCTCGATGTCTGTTGTAAAATCTTGCTGTGGGTCAAACAATTCATGAAGTTAAACTGGGGATCTACAACCTGTGGGGCCACATGTGGATCTTTAGCCAATAACCAGTAGTTAACTTCTGTCTAGAAAACAAAACTCTGTGTGTGTGTGTGTGTGTGTGTGTGTGTGTGTGTGTGTGTGTGTGTGTGTGTGTGTGTGTGTGTGTGTGTGTGTGTGTAAAGTCATGAATCTGAACATTTCTGAATTAAAAATTCTCAAATTTAAGATGAAACATCATCATTTGTTATAAAAAAAAGTTGCAAATTTGTAAAGTCCCTATTCTGAGACGAGATAATTTCAAAAATCCCCTTTAAATATATTGTCTAAAATTGTATGCCCTGTTTTCCATTTAAAAAAAAAAAAAACTTTCATGGCCTTACAGTTGCTTGTAAAAATATTTTCCTTTTTTCCCTGCTTTCAAAAGCTGGGACCTATGAATATTCTAATTAGGCCCACCCAACATCCCACCTACGAGGTCGCTAATGGTGCCCCCTCTCCTCGAGGGCCAGAGCACTGAGAGCAACCACACAGGTCTGCAAGCTGGCAAAATTTGACCAGAAAATTCTAGTGTTGAAGATCTAATGCTCAAAAAATTACAGTACAATGCTGCTGTGACCGCGGAGGGTCCAAATGATTACTTGGCACATGTGGAGAACACAAGCACCACAGCAAAGCAGTCGCCACCACTGTCCTCTGCCAGGATGTGAGCTGAATACAGTCGCCCAAAAGTAGACCAAGTCCCCACTGGTGCTTGCGCACCTGTAATACTCAAAACTTCAACGGTTAACACCGCCGTGACTGTGGAGAGGACTGACCAGATTGATTGTATATCACATGCAACCACACATGCACTGGAGCAGCATGGAACAGTGGAGAGGCGAGGCCGGCAGCTTGGGGAGCCTGCAGCCCGAGAGCTGACGCACCAAGTTGCCCAGCTGGGGATAGAGCAGCTCTGGCAGTGGTGCAGCTATGGCCCTCTCAGCAATTACCAAACAATACTTCACATTAATTAGATGCACAATCATCTCTGCATGCTCTCAACACACTCAAAATGTATTTTATTTTTCCGCGCTGCATCGGAGCAAAACTGTCAGACAACTACATCCGATCACATCTCTTTTTCTCCTCCTGTATAACGTGCAGCAGGGGCTGTCCAAAAACATCTGAACAAACAAATCAACACGGTGTAGCATCTAAATATATCCAGGCTTACCTGAATATTTGGGGATCATTTTCTATGTAGCACATTAGCTATTTGACACAAGATTTTGATATTCACTGTACGCAAAGTCATACCATTAGTAAGCTACTGCTGTTAACATGAATCAAGCACATTAACAGACTAATGGTTATCCTAAGTATTACACAAACGGAATAAATCCCGTGATAAAAACAAACTCACCAGTTGAACAACGTGCCCACTTGTATGCAGGGAGGCCTCAGGATAATGGGTGGAACTTCATTGGTCCTTACAAGCTTTAATGGTAAAGCCCATCTTAATGTGGGTCAAGTTTTCAAAGCAGCTGTCCAAAAATGCTGACCTGCTCTGGAGGCTAGGCTCCCTCTTCACTTCCACCCTCTTCCTCCAAGGCCATACCCAGTGCTTAGTCCTGATTGATCCCCGTTCTAGTGATGTCATTAGAACGATCTGTCAGGAATCACGGCGCCCAATTACGTGCAGGCTCTGCAGGTCAGTAATTAGAATATTCTTAGATCCACCCATACTTAAGTAGGTGAAAGATTTAAAAGCTCTGTCCAAGCAATTCTAAGCCAATGAAAGTTTTTGTGTGTGTGTGTGTGTGTGTTAAAAAGCCACAATGTACTATTTTGGACAATACACATTTGATTTTGAGGTGGTCTAAAGCCACCGGAGTGTGTCTTTAAAGTTGGACATTTTGGAAAAAAGTTACAAATTAATAAGGAAAGTCATAACTTTAATAGAAAAATTTGTAAATGGTGGAGAAAATTGCTGTAAAATTTACAGAGAAGATAAAAATAAAACATTTAAGTTGCCAGAAAAACTGGAAATTTATTGGAAGTAGATTTTTTTTTAAAAAGTAGCAAATCTCTGAGCTACATGTTGCAAATTTAGAAGAAAGGCGAGAGAAAATTTGAAAGAACCTCTTGTAAATTTCCGGAAATAAGGTTGCAAATTTACAGAGAGAAAAACTAAAAATTTATGGAGAGGGGGAAAAAAACAAACAACAAACAAAAAAAGTCACAACTGTTTGACCAAAGACCAAGGAGAGGAAAAAGCTGTGCATGACTAATGTGGGCAGGATAGTTTAAGACATAACATGACTAAATTATGCGTGGTGACAGCATGCAGAGTTTTAAAAATTATTCACATTTTCTCTTTGTGTAATAGAAGTTGCTGACCCTTAACTGTAAAAACTTAAGGGAATTCTTATTTTAAGCTGTTAAAGGGTTGTAACACTACCATATAAATATGTATTCAAGCTACTTGTTTGGCTTTAGGTTTCCAATAAGTGAACGCGTGACCACTTGTGTTTATATTAGAGGCATATTTGTTTTTTTTCCTTCAGAAACATTTTCATATAATATTTTGGCTCATTTTTGTATAAAGATTGTTAAAACTAACAGAAATAAATGCAAAAGTCTGCCTACATCTGTGATTTGTGTTTCTTTGTGTCCTCAGCTCACACAGGTGATCAGAAACGATCCTAACCTCCGGGGTAAAGGAGTCTTTTCTGTGTGTTTCTCCTGTTAGTTTGGGCGTGACTAACACATTCTTTTGTCTTTTTCATCTTCTTTCTTTCTGCTTTGTCTGATCTCCATTTTTTTCCTCTATTCATTCTCCTGATTTTTTTCCCCCTCTCATTTCATCCATTTCCACGTGCTCTCATCTCTGTCTCTACCTCTGTCTCTAGAATGGTAAATCTCGTGTGGCTGACTCCATGGTGAAGAGCAATGGGGCGTCCCTGATCCACAATGGCTCAGAAGATGCCACCGCCTCCTTGGGAGAGTGAAAATAACATGGCGTTCCTGTCAGACTGTCACAGACATGGGGTAGCTGACACATGTACGGGATGCAAACAAACCCAAAGAGGTGCTGGGACAGGAGGATTTGGTTTCATTTTCATTGTTGGATTTTACCTCTGAATTCAACAGGACAGAAGATTTTTATCAAACTTCAGTAAACAATGAGGAAAAAGAAACTCAAGTGCTGTGAGGATGTGAGGGCTCATTTCCTGGTAAGAGTCAAATGTGGTAGACGAGCAAACTTGCACAACAGATTCTTAGAAGGAAAAATGACTGCTGATGCGGCGACACCCTCAAAGGCACATGCCTCACTGCAAGTCTCCACCGCAGTGAACCAAAACGCGTGTGTTGGGCTGACGTCTTCTGGTCAGTTAAAATGACTGAGCTGGTAAAACAAGTCCAGCAGTGCTCTTAATCCACCATGAAGAAACTTAAACTGTCCAGGTTTACATGAGTGGATTAAAATGTGATGCAGGCAGTTTGAAAGAAAACATGGTACAGGTGACTAAATTTCACAGAAACTGACCATTTATTATTATCCAAGTAGTCCCAGAAAAATAGTTATTGAGGCCAACACATTTTCTGAGGGTTGTTTTATCTACTGGTACCAATGCATTGGTACAGAGCCACTAGTCAAGAGCAAGACTTTCAAGTATCTAGGGAGTACTGTTTCCGAGAATGCTAGGCTGGAGGATGAACTATCTCTCAGAATGGGAAGAGCGAGCGCTGTGTTTGGAAACTTGAGGGAGAGACTGTGGAACAATCAACATGTGTCTATCCGTGTGAAATGCAAAGTGTACAGAGCAACAGTACTGGCTACTCTATTGTATGGTGCTGAAACTTGGACTGTCTACAGAGTGCAGGTGAAGAAACTCCACGCGTACATGATGAGACACCTTCGAGCCATAATGAACATCTCATGGAAAGACAAGATAATCAACATAGAAGTGTTGAAACGAGCCGGTCTACCATCAATGGAGGACATGCTAATACAGATGAACCTGAGATGGCTCGAACATGTTGAGAGGATGGACCACCAGCGTCTCCCTAAGCAGTTACTGTACTCACAGTTATGCGAGGGCAAGCACAATCAGGGTAGACCAAGGCTCAGATTTAAAGACACTGTAAAAAGAAACTTGAAGTTGTATATAGACAGGAGTTCCTGGCAGCGGAAGGCTAAGGACAGAGCTGTGTGGAGGAATCTGATCAGACCTAAATGAAACAGTCATTATCACCCATGACAGACTGCTATGATGATGATTATTTCAAACTGTAAGCCATAACATCACATATCAGACTTGAAAATCCTGAAATGTTTTACTTTGTATATTCTTGATTTGTACCTGTAATTGTTTTAATGCCTAATTAACTGATTCTTAACCACTTGTTCCCAGTGTTCAGGCACATCATCTCTTCAGTCTTTTAGGTTTTTAGGGCATTGTCCTTGTTTAAAGATGTCACTTGTAGCTACGTCTGCGTTCTCAAGGCTGGACAACTCCCACAGAAACGGTGCCGATGGCCTCAAGAAAAATGTCATTTTGAAGTGGAGACGGTGGCCCCGAGCAGTGGCAGTGCACACTTCTGCTTTCTTTTTTTTTTTTTCCCTTTTCAGCAGTAAAAGGTTTCGAACTGACCTCAACTAGGAAACCAGGCAAACTGGTGTTTATTCTGATTTCAGGAGTTATTTTTCTAATTTAAATCAGAACAGGTGTGACAAAATGGGTGAGAGCACACAATTTGTCACTAGTTAACATCTTTTCCAATCTGGGTTTACCATACTTGTTTGTTTTATTCAGTGTACATTTTGTTCTGTAATTTGCAGATACTTACTATCCCGGGTTTGTATTTTTCTTTAAATTTGAGTGCAGTTCATATATTAATATCTTGGTTTAAAATAACACAAGTAATGGGCTTAATTATAGTTTACTGGTTCATAATTGCTTTAATCATCATTTCATTTAGTCCACTGTTACTTACCTCTTCATGTCTTCCAGGGTCAAAAGGAGGAAGTGCAGGTTCACTTCCTGTATTTATAGTTTTCTGATCTCATGAGTGATGACATTGGAAGAGACCATCTATGAAGGGTTTATTTAGTTTAATTAAAATGTATTATTTGATTCTCTTTAATGATTATCTGTATGGTTTTCTAGGTTTGCATTATTATGATAATTCTTAGTGTTAGTAATTTTTTTTTAATTTTTCTTTTAATTTTGTATACTTTATTGATCCCCAGAGGGGAAATTGAGGGCATCCACCTGGATGGATGAAGCAGCCATGGTACAGCACTATCCCTTTAACCATTCACACCTAGGGCCACTTTAGAGTCTCCAATTAACCTAACCTGCATGTTAGTAATGGTGATGGTGAAATAGTGTAACCGTAAAACACATTTTTGTTCCTGCTAAAAGTATTTTACTTACCTGCACAAATGAGAAGGTCCAGAAGCAGCCATTTTGTGGAGAGGCCAGAAGGTATTTACGGGGCCGATTTTAGTCTATTAGGTATGCAGGATTGGTCAGTGTAGGAGGGTGCATGTGACTGTACGTTTGCTCTTTTGAGTTCAGGTATGTTGAGTTTCAAGTTAACCTTTCAGTTATGCCTTTTTTTTTTATTTTGGATATGTTTTTGCACCTCCACTGATGTCAATAAAGACTGTTATTTTGGGAAAAGTCTGTCTTCTGCCAGTTTTTCAGCCACTCTGGTCAGACTATCACACCAGGATGTCGATTGCTACAAAAACTGGAGTCTCAAATAAAACTACTGGTACATTATATTATTGAGGCTGATGGGCTGACGTCTGCAGCTACCCATTTTGATTTGAAGTAAACTGTCCATAAGGTGCAAGATGGTGTCATGGGTCACGTGGAAACTTAATTTTTTAAATGCTCACTTGATGGAGAAATAAACTCGCCCTTATCTACACTACCGTTCAAAAGTTTGGGGTCACTTAGAAATTTCCTTATTTTTGAAAGAAAAGCACTTTTTTCAATGAAGAAAACTTTAAACTAATCAGAAATACACTCTATACATTGCTAATGTGGTAAATGACTATTCTAGCTGCAAATGTCTGGTTTTTGGTGCAATATCTACATAGGTGTATAGAGGCCCATTTCCAGCAACTATCACTCCAGCGTTCTAATGGTACAGTGTGTTTGCTCATTGTGTCAGAAGGCTAATGGATGATTAGAAAACCCTTGTGCAATCTTGTTAGGTCTGCAATGCTGTAATTGCTGCAAATGGAGGATTCTTTGACGAAAGCAAAGTTTGAAGGAAAAAATTATTATTTCAAATACAAATCATTATTTCTAACCTTGTCAATGTCTTGACTATATTTTCTATTCATTTTATAACCCATGGTGGTAAATAAAAGTGTGACTTTTCATGGAAAACACAAAATTGTCTGAGGTGACCCCAAACTTTTGAACGGTAGTGTAAATCCTTAAAGAAACGAGCTGCGTGGACTTGCTGGGTTTCATGACGTCAAATCAACAAGCTCCACCTTTGGTTCTCCAAGTTAACAAATCAAATGCATCTTGACTGCCTCCTCACTTTTGATTGGCCCAATCGGGTGAGGGGTCCGTCAATATAAATGAGCAACTAAAAATCAAATGTTTCAGGCAGAACTTTGAATACACCGTTTAAGCCCCGTTTCCGCTACCAGGAACCAATTGAGGGGGCCAGAAACATCTGAAGGGCCATTCCTACATTTGGCTCTCCTCCAACGTGTCGCCACTCCAGGTGTAGAAACCACGCGTCTCTGGAGGATTTGTTGGTGAGGTAATTGTCTGACAGTTTCAGCCCCAACGCAGGATGACATTGTATCTTGTGGTGAAATCATACAGAAATGACTATGGATGGAATGACTGTAATGAATGTTTAGTAATTGTGGAGCGGACCGGAGCTGCGTGAGCAGCATTAGGGGATGTATAGCCACTGGAATACATCTTTAAAATAATGCAAACAACGTGGGCTACATTGACAATTGGAGCTCATTTGGGGGAAATCTTGGTCTTATAAGATGAGACAGCATTCATCCCACTTTGGATGGTGTGTCTCATTTATCTAACAATCTGGCATCATTTTTATCCAAATTTCCAAAACCCTGACTACTCAGAGTTGGAACCAGGAAGCTGAGTCACAGTCTTACACACCTCTCTGCAGCTCCTCTTCATCCGCCACCCCTCAACTTAGCCCCTGTCTTCCCCACCAGAGAATCATTGTCTGCTCCCTCCAAAGTAAATAAAAATATAATATATAAGCATTCCAAAGTGATTAAACAAAAAGTTGGTAAAACTCAAATTGCACATGAAGCCTCTAAATTGAATGATTTGGCCTCTTCCTCCTCATAATTTAAAAATTAAATGCGGTTTATTAAATATTAGGTCTCTAACTTCCAAGTCTCTGTTAGTCCATGATCTGTTAATTGATCATCAGATTGATTTAATTTCCCTTACAGAGACTTGGTTAGGGCAAGAGGATTATGTTGGTTTAAATGAATCAACTCCCTCTGGTTATTTAAACTGTCAAAATCCCAGAAGTTCTGGTCATGGAGGAGGAGTAGCAACAATTTACCATTCCAAATTACTAGTTAATGTAAAGCAAAAAACATTTTATAATTCCTTTGAGGGCCTGTCCTCAGTATTGGGCACTTTAGCAATTTTAGGCTAAACCCAATTTTATTTGCCATAGTTTATCGTCCTTCATCAACCTACTCAGAATTTTTATCCAAATTTGCTGAATTCTTAGCTGATTTAGTGCTGAAATCAGATATAATAAGAATAATTATAGTAGGGGACTTTAATATACATGTAGATATAGATCGTGACTGCCTTAATGTGGCATTTAATTCAATATTAGACTCGATGGGGTTTTCTCAGAAAATAGGAAATTCTACTCATTATCTCCACCATACGTTGGACCTTGTTCTGACATGGCATAGAAATAGAAAATCTGGTAGTGTCTCCTCATAACCCTGTACTGTCAGACCATTGTCTGTTAACCTTTGATTTTACTATTTCTGACTATTTGGCTTCTAAAGAAAAATATTACTACAGTAGATGCCTCTCAGATGATGCTGTTACCAAATTTATGCAGATTGTTTCCTCTATGTCATGTGTCAACACAACGGAAATAAACTATGGAGAGCTTGCTCCTTCTGTAATTGATAGCATGGTAAATAGTGTTACAGCTTCTCTGCATCAGACTCTAGACTTGGTGGCCCCCTTAAAAAAAGAAAAAGTCTAATCAGAGATTTCTAACTCCTTGGTTCAACACAGAAACTCGTAGCTTAAAACAGAAGACTCGTCAATTAGAAAATGGCGCTCCACTAATTTAGATGAAATCTATTTAGCTTGGAGAAATCTTCTTTTAATTTATAAAAAATCTCTTAGAAAAGCTAGAACGAGTTATTATTCTGCATTAATAGAAGAGAACAAGAATAGTCCCAGGGCGGCGCGGTGGAAGAGTGGTTAGCACTGTGGCAGCACAGCAACTCACCCTTGGCCTGGGGATCCTGGGTTCGATCCCAGCCCCCGACCAACAGTGATCTGTGTGGAGTTTGCATGTTCTCCCCGTGTCTGCGTGGGTTTACTCCGGGACTTCTCCGGTTTCCTCCCACATGGCTAAAAAACATGCAAGTTAGGTTAATTGGCATTAAACTGGGGATTCTAAATTGTCCTTAGGTATGAATGTGAGAGTGAATGGTTGTCTGTCTCTCTGTGTTGGCCCTGTGATGGACTGGCGATCTGTCCAGAGTGGACCCTGCCTCTCACCCAAAGATGCTGGGATAGGCTCCAGCCCCCCGCAACCCGAAAAGGATTAAGCGGAAGAAGATGAATGAAAGAATAATCCCAGCTTTCTTTTCAGCACTGTAGCCAGGTAGACAAAGAGTCAGGACTCTGTCAATCCTAGCATTCCCTTAGAGCTTACTAGTCAGGACTTTATGAACTTTTTCAATAATAAATTTTCATCCATCAGGGATAAAATCAATCAGATTCTTCCCACCGTTAACTTAAATACAGTAACTACTACAACTCCTTCAATTGATATCTGTCTTGATGAGTTTACTCCAATTGACCTTTTAGAGTTAGACAAAATAGTTTCCTCATCCAAGCCTTCAACTTCTCTTTTAGACCCTATTCCTACCAGGTTATTTAAAGAAGTCTTTCCACTTATTGGTGGCTTTATTCTTCATATTGTAACGTCGGGGCTTAGTTAAGGGGGGCAGGGATTTCCCAGCATGCTTTGCCAACAGAGAACATTACTGTGTGTGTGTATTAAATGTAATTACTGAGTTATTATACTGCTGTCATTATAACTGTGTTATAATGACCCAGCAGTGTTTATAGGCAGGATTAGGGCAAGATGTATCATGTGTGTGTGACCACGATTGAAACAGAGGTCTGGGAGAATGACCTCCCCTCCTGTCTGTGCCCAGAGTGTGGGTGTTGGGTGGTTGTTGAATAAAGCCTGTTCGTCGCAACCATCTGCTCCTCTTCTTTGTGTGAACCTCGCCAATGTCACACTGGTGTCAGGAGTGGGAATGGAGCAAGATGGTGGCCAGGACCAGGGCGGCGGTCCAGCGGCCGGGGTGGTTCATCGCTCGGCTGGGAACGGAGCGCAGAGCTGAGACGCCGACCCCCGGAGTGGCTCGCCGCGATGGACGCAGCAGTAGACCCGACGGGACTGCTCTGCCTTTTTCGAGGCAGAGCCGGCCAAGCAGAGCAAACCAGCCCCGTTTCCTGCCCTTTTCAGGGCAGGACGGGCTGGCGATTCCAGGGCAATCAGGAGCGGCGATCGACCGGGAGGCGACCGTCCCATCCATCCGGCAGTGGGCCAAGATTCCCCGCTACAACGGCGAGAACCTGTTGGATGACCACCTGGTCCAGGTTGAGTTGGCTACCGTGCTGAACGACTGGTCACCGGAGGAAACTGCTGTGCTGAGAGCGAGGGGGAGGAGGAGGAGTTACGGCAGACCACAGCGGCGCATCCACGAAGGAGACGGCTGCGGTGACGCGAGGAAGGGTGCTTCCGCTGCGGAGAGCCAGGGCACATCGCTCGGTACTGCCCCGCGCCCACCCCACGAGAAACTGGCCTTTCGCTGACGTTAAATTAGAGCGAGGTGGCATGGACGGGGAAAGGCCGCCTCCCGCAGATGCTTCCCCCGGCGGTGACGTCACAGAGGCCCTCGGCGCGGAGCGAGCAGGACAGATCCGGTCTTTTCCCAGGCTCGGCAGGGGCTGGACACCTGGACGCGGGCCTGCGGCCGCCTGGGAGGTCCTGGCAGCAGTGGGAGTCGTGACTCCCGCTGCCAGGGGAGGGACTGTGCGTAGTCCTACCGCCTCCCACAGATGCTTCCCCCAGCTGTGACGTCACAGAGGCCCTCAGCGTGCAGCAGCAGCGGAGCGAGCAGGACAGATCCGGTCTTTTCCCGGGCTCCGCAGGGGCTGGACGCTTGGACGCAGGCCAGCGGCCGCCTGGGAGGTCCTGGCAGCAGTGGGAGTCGGCCGGAACGGGCATATGACTCCCGCTGCCAGGGGAGGGACTGTGCGTAGTCCTACTGAAGCTGTTGGATGTGCTGGTCGTCAGCATCGAAGGCCGCCCCGACACCTGGACTGATTCGCGTTGGACTTCTGGGTTGGACTTTGATTTTTCTGGGGACAGAAACCAGTCCCGGGGGTGGGGGGCGCAGTGTAACATCGGGGCCATGTTAAGGGGGGCAGGGATTTCCCAGCATGCTTTGCCTGCAGAGAACATTACTGTGTGTGTATTAAATGTAATCACTGAGTTATTATACTGCTGTGTCATTATAACTGTGTTATAATGACCCAGCAGTGTTTATAGGCAGGATTAGGGCAAGATGTATTGTGTGTGTAACCACGATTGAAACGGAGGTCTGGGAGAATGACCTCCCCTCCTGTCTGTGCTCAGAGTGTGGGTGTTGGGTGGTTGTTGAATAAAGCCTGTTCGTCGCAACCATCTGCTCCTCTTCTTTGTGTGAACCTTGCTAACGTCACAATATAATCAATTCTTCATTAACTTTAGGCCATGTACCGCAGGCTTTTAAAACGGCTGTAATTAAACCCTTACTCAAAAAGCCAACACTGGATCCAGGAGCTTTAGCTAACTATAGACCAATCTCTAATCTCCCTTTCATTTCAAAAATCTTAGAGTTGTTGCTACGCAATTATTTGACCACCTGCAGGGAAATGGTTTATTTGAAGAGTTTCAATCTAGGTTTAGAATCCATCGCATCTGATAATGGACTAGTTTCTGTACTTGTCCTTTTAGACCTTAGTGCAGCTTTTGATACTATCGATCATAATATTCTACTTGATAGATTAGAACACTATGTTGGACTTAATGGAACTTCGTTGCAGTGGTTTAGATCTTATTTATCTGATAGGTTCCAGTTTGTTCATGTCAATAATGAGATCTTTCTCTTAATAGCTCTGTGAGGAACCTTGGAATTATTTTTGATCAAGATCTGTCTTTCAATTCACATATTAAATTTGTTTCTAAGACTGCCTTCTATCATTTGCGTAATATTGCCAAGATTAGGAGCATCTTGTCTCAGAGTGATGCTGAGAAATTGTTCCACGCTTTTGTTAGCTCTAGATTAGATTATTGTAATTCTTTATTATCAGGTTGTCCTAAAACATCTTTAAAAAGTCTTCAGCTGATCCAAAATGCTGCAGCAAGAGTTTTAACAGGTACTAGAAAGAGAGATCATATCTCTCCGGTTCTGGCCTCCCTTCATTGGCTTCCCATAGAGTTTAGAATTAAGTTTAAAATCCTTCTTCTTACTTACAAAGCTCTAAACAATCAGGCCTCTTTTTATTTAAAAGATCTGATACTACCGTATTATCCTAACAGAGCACTACGCTCCCAAAATGCAGGATTACTTGTAATACCTAGAATCTCCAAAAGCACAATGGGAGGCAGAGCCTTCAGTTATCAAGCTCCTCTACTGTGGCACCAGCTGCCGATCTGGATTCGGGAGTCAGACTCGATCTCTGTTTTTAAGAATCGGGTTAAAACTTTCCTTTTTGATATAGCCTACAATTGGGGAGGGATCATGTGTTTCTGAACCCTCCCTTAGTTATGCTGCTAATAGGTTTAGTCAGCCGGGGGACCTCCAGTAATGCACTGGGCCTCACTCCTTTCTTCACTCTCAATGAAATATTTTTTTTTTTGCTGATCATTAACATCTGTTTGTTCTGTACCATAGATTGAGTCCCCATCGTGCTGTTTGCTCTCTACATGTCTGTTCTTTTCTTCTTCTCTCTCCCCTCACCCCCCAGCCAGTGGCAGCAGATGACTGCCCCTCCCTGAGCCTGGTTCTGCTGGAGGTTTCTTCCTGTTAAAAGGGAGTTTTTCCTCTCCACCGTCGCCAAGTGCTTGCTCACAGGGGATCGCCTGATTGCTGGGGTCTTTCTGCAACTGTGGGGGTTTCCCCTACAGTTGAAAGTGCTATGAGATGACTGTTGTTGTGAAATGGCGCTATATAAATAAAGTTGAATTGAATTGAAATAATTTGCTGTTGTTGTGCATATGTGCCTGCAGACCCAACACAACAGGAAACTCTAGTTTTTAAAATTAATTTAAGAATTGAAATTAGAAAATTTCCCACAGAAACCTGAAAGTTCCAGGGACCCCTGGCTGTAAAACACTGGTTTAGACCCTCCAGAATTCATTATAATTAAGCAGTATTACACGAGAGGGAGAATGGTTTCAATGAATGTAGTAACTGCAGGTGTGCACAGAGGGCATTTGAGTATCACACCTGTAGTTCGTATAGTCATGATATCGTAATGACATTGAGTGTAATATTGCTTTTATACAACAGTTCTGGCAAGCACAGTTTATTAAATGACAACAATACTGGACAGAATATGATTTGTCTGGTTAACTAGTGTAGCGAACTCAATATGAGCACCCTACTTGGCTTGCCAAGTGGGTTGACCCTATTGGCGACACAGGTAGGGTGCGGGACTCCGGAGCGGGAGGCGTGGGTTCGAATCTCCCGGTGGGACGTCGCCATGTCGAGCAGCACGTTACACTGGTGTCAGAAGTGGGATCTCCTGTCCAAAGCAGTAATGGGGCGCTGACATCGGGACGATGTTGAGAACCAGAGGGGAGTAGTGTAGCGAACTCAATATGAGCACCCTACTTGGCTTGCCAAGTGGGTTGACCCTATTGGCGACACAGGTAGGGTGCGGGACTCCGGAGCGGGAGGCGTGGGTTCGAATCTCCCGGTGGGACGTCGCCATGTCGAGCAGCACGTTACACTATTTATTTTGCACAGCTGAGAAAAATAGTCTCTTCTAAATGTAGCCAGTAACTGTTGCTAAACACGTTAATCGGCATGAAGACGTCTATTGCCATTTCGTACACATGTACAGGTACATCTCAAAAAATCAGAATATCATGAAAAAGTTCAATATTTTTTGTCACTCATTTCAGAAAGTGAAACCCATATATTATGTAGATTCATTACACAGAGAGTGATATATTTCAAGTGTTTATTTATTTTAATTTTGATGATTATGGCTTACAGCCCATGAAAACCCCAAATTCAGTTTCTCAAAAAATTAGAATATTACATAAAATGAATTTTAAAAAATAGTTTTTTAATAGAAATGTTGGCCGACTGAAAAGTATGTCCATGTACACACTCAATACTTGATCGGGGCTTCTTTTGGATTAATTACTGTATCAATGTGGTGTGACATGGAGGTGATCAGCCTGTGGCAATGCTGAGGTGTTATGAAGGTCCAGGTTGCTTTGATAGAGACCTTCAGCTCGTCTGTATTGTTGGGTCTGGTGTCTCTCATCTTCCTCTTGACAATCCTCCTGTAACGTCGGGGCCGTGTTAAGGGGGCAGGGATTTCCCAGCATGCTTTGCCAGCTGAAAACGTTACTGTGTGTGTGTAATAAATGCTATTACTGAGTTATTATACTGCTGGGTCATTATAACTGTGTTATAATGACCCAGCAGTGTTTATAGGCAGGATTGGGGCAAGATGTATCGTGTTGTATAACCATGATTGAAACGGCGGTCTGGGAGAATGACCTCCCCTCCTGTCTGTGCTCAGGGTTGTTGGGGTTGGGTGTGTTTGAATAAAGCCTGTTCATCACAACCATCTGCTCCTCTTCTTTGTGTGAACCTCGCCTACGTCACACTCCATAGATTCTCTATGGGGTTTAGGTCAGGACTGTTTGCTGGGCAATCAAACACAGTGATACCATGGTCATTAAACCAGGTTTTGATACTTTTGGCAGTGTGGGCAGGTGTGAAATCCTGCTGGAAAATAAAATCAGCATCTCCATAAAGCTTGTCAGCAGAGGAAATCATGAAGTGCTCTAAAATTTCCTGGTAGACGACTGCGCTGACTTTGGTCTTGATAAAACACAGTGGACAAACACCAGCAGATGACTTCTGTTCAGATAAAAGTAAATTTTGCATTTCATTTGTAAATCAAAGTCCCAGAGTCTGGAGAAATAGTGGAGAGGCACAGAATCTAAGCTGCTTGAGGTTTAGTGTGACGTTTCCACAGTCAGTGATGATTTGAGGAACCATGTTATCTGCTGGTGTTGGTCCACTGTGTTTTATCAAGACCAAAGTCAGCGCAGTCGTCTACCAGGAAATTTTAGAGCACTTCATGCTTCCCTGTGCTGACAAGCTTTATGGAGAAGCTGATTTTATTTTCCAGCAGGATTTGGCACCTGCCGACACTGCCAAAAGTATGAAAACCTGGTTTAATGGCCGTGGCATCACTGTGTTTGATTGGCCAGCAAACTCTCCTGACCTAAACCCCATAGAGAATCTATGGAGTATTGTCAAAAGAAAGATGAGAGACACCAGACCCAACAATGCAGACGAGCTGAAGGTCACTATCAAAGCAACCTGGGCCTCCATAACACCTCAGCAGTGCCACAGGCTGATCACCTCCATGTCACACCACATTGATACAGTAATTAATCCAAAAGGAGCCCCAACCAAGTATTGAGTGTGTACACGGACAGACTTTTCAGTCGGCCAACATTTCTATTTAAAAACAATTTTTTAAAATTAATTTTATCTAATATTCTAATTTTTTGAGAAACTGAATTTGGGGTTTTCATGAGCTGTAAGCCATAATCATCAAAATTAAAATAAATAAACACATGAAATATTTCACTGTCTGTGTAATGAATCTATTGTAGAGACTTGGGTGAATCATCTCAGACAGGATGCAGAGGGTAAACAGGAGAACAATAGCTAGGGAGATCATGGGGAGATAGCAGGAAGAAGGAGTTGGGGGGTTAAAGGATGGATGTATTGTGATGTTAAATGTCATGCAATGGGATGTGAAATGTCATGCAAATGTGAGATAAGCGGTTGGGATAAAAGGAGAAACCATGCTTGATTGTAACATGCTTTTTTCTGTGTATGACTGATGAGAGAGTGGAATAAAGTCGTCTTGTAGAAGAGCTTGAAATGATGAGGCGATTTGATATATAAACCAAAGTTTATTTATCAGCTCTCCTAACAAGTCTCATTCAGTGCAGAGGTGGTAGAAGGAAAAGAGACCGAATATCTCCGGCTCACTGACTTTATACTTGCACATAACAAAAGACATGCATAACAAAGGCTGACATCCCTCATTATCTTAATCCCTCCATTGTCTTGGTATTTCCTCTCTTCGCCCAGGGGGTGAGGGTAGCTCCTCTGGTCTCCACAGCAGTGTCTGGGAACGTCTTTGTTCTTCACTTGGCGGTTGAGAGCCTTTGTCCTTTCAGAGGTGTGAAGTTGCTTTACATATGTAATTACCAAACATTTCCACATGCTTCAACATATGTAGGTTATGGAATATATAATTAATATAGACCACAGTCTGTCCATAAACCTGCCTCCTTATTCCCACTCTTCACACTGGTGACCCTGGACGAATTATGGAACACGAGGCAAGAACCCCGGAGTCGGCCCGGACGGGAACCCCCAGCAACGCATGCGCGGTTTCGGTCAAACTACCGGACTTTTGGCAGCACAACCCGCGCTCTTGGTTCCACCACACCGAGGCTCAGTTCGCCCTCCGGGAAATAACGGCAGACAACACCAAGTATTACTTTGTGGTTGCAGCGTTGGACGCTCGCACAGCTCAGCAAGTAGCGAGCCTGCTCGATCAGCCCCCAGCCCACAACAAATACGAGGCTCTCAAGGCTGCGCTGACCCGGCGCTACACACTCTCGGACTGTGAGAGAACAGAGAGGCTCCTGAGGCGTTCTGAGTTAGGAGATGGTTCAGCCGTCGATCTGATGGAGAAGATGTTGGCGTTAATGGGCACAGACGACGGGCATTTTCTGTTTGCCCACCTCTTCCTCCAGAACCTCCCAACAGAGGCGAGAGCGGTTCTGGCCAATTTGCCGTTGCTGGCCGCGCGTGACTACCGTGCGCTAGCCCAGGAGGCAGATTGGATCATCCTCACCACCAGAGCCCTCGCAGTCAACGCGGCGGCGTCGGAACCCAGCGAGACGACCAGCGGAGGTGAGGATCCACCGACGGTAGCAGCAGCGGGGGCCAGGGAGCGCCAGAGAGACACGCTCTGCTTTTACCACCTCCGCTACAGAGAGAACGCACGCAGATGTGTGCCACCGTGCCAATTCAAGCGCTCGGGAAATGCCAGGGCCGGCAGTCGGTAGCAGCTGCGACCGCCGGCGAAGAGAACAAGCTGCTCTATGTGACGGACTCGCGCTCAGGGAGACGGTTCCTCGTAGACACCGGAGCCCAGAAGAGCATCATCCTGCCGACCTACGCCGACCGGCTGGCAGGACCTAGCGGCCCCGGGCTGGTGGCAGTAAACAGCTCGGACATTAAGACCTTTGGTGAGAGAACACTGGCTTTATCTCTACACGGCCGTACATACGAGTGGACTTTTGTCATAGCAGCACTGAGTTTCCCGATCCTGGGAGCTGATTTTCTGTGTGCACATGGTTTACTAGTTGATGTTGCTAACAGGCGCCTGTCTTTTGACTCTTTCCCCTGTATAGCTCGAGGGGCCGGGCCAATAACAGAAGCCAACGTCACAGCTCCAGGCGGTAAGTTCCACACACTGCTCACTCAGTTCCCAGCACTCACGGTCCCGACGTTTTCGGCGGCCATCGTTAAACACGGGGTGGAGCACTTTATAACCATCGCCGGGCCGCCCATTTTCGCAAGACCTCGGCGCATGGACGCAGCTAAACTGGCCATAGCACACGAGGAGTTCGCCAACCTGGAAAGGCTGGGCATCATCAGGCGTTCGAACAGCCCATGGGCATCCCCGCTCCACGTGGTCCCTAAGGCTGAGGGGTCGTGGCGACCATGCGGTGATTTCCACAGATTGAATAACGCCACAGCACATGACCGCTACCCGATTCCCCACATTCAGGATTTTTCCGTTCACCTCGCCGGAGCACGCATTTTTTCTAAACTAGACCTGGTCCGCGGTTACCACCAGGTCCCAGTGCGCGCGGAGGACGTACCCAAAACAGCGGTAATAACTTTGTTCGGCTTGTTCAAGTTTCTGCGCATGCCATTCGGATTAAAAGGAGCGGTACAGACGTTCCAGCGCATGATGGATGCGGTGCTGCGCGATCTCCCATTCATGTTCGTCTATCTGGATGATATCCTGGTAGCCAGTGCGTCCGAAGACGAACACGTAACCCACCTCAGGACGGTTTTCCAGAGGTTGGAGGAGCACAGGTTAATAATCAACCTGGTGAAGTGCCAGTTCGGCGTGACAGGGATTGATTTTTTGGGGCACCGCGTCTCACCGGAGGGAGCAATACCCTTGCCCGACAAAGTGCGTGGCGAACTTTCCCCGGCCTCAGACGGTCAGGGCGCTGCAAGAAATTTTGGGGATGGTTAACTTTTATAACCAGTTCCTCCCCCGCGCAGCTCAACTCATGCAGCCATTGTCTGGCGCACTCAAGAGACGGAAACCTGCGGAAGTTCTCGGAAGTTAAAACAGCCCTGGCAAACGCCGCACTGTTGGCACACCCAGACCCGGCGGCCCGGATAGCGCTCACTACCTATGCCTCGGACGTGGCCATAGGGGCCGTCGTGGAGCAACATGTCGCCGGTTCTTGGCAGCCGCTCGCTTTTTTCAGCAGGGCTTTGTGCGACAGTGAGTGTAAATACAGCGCGTTCGACAGAGAGTTGCTGGCTCTCCACCTGGCCATACGCCACTTCCAGTTTTGGCTGGAAGGGCACAGCTTCACCGCGTTCGTGGACCACAAGCCGCTGACGTTCGCAATGGCCAAGGTTTCGCAACCATGGTCGGGCCAGCAGCAGAGACAGCTGGCCGCGATCTCGGAGTTTACGACCGATATTCAGCATGTGTCAGGTAAACTGAATGTGGTGGCGGACTGCCTCTCGCGCGCGGTAGTGGCCCCGGTCTGCGTAGGGATAGATCATACAGCCATGGCCGCAGAGCAGATTAGCAATACGGACGTGCGCGCGCTCCAGTCTGGACCAACAGGGTTAAGGCTGGAGAGCAGAGTGCTGCAAGACGGCAAGCCCCCCCTAATCTGCGACGTCTCCATGGGACGCCCGAGCCCGGTGGTCCTGGTCGCGTGGCACCGCCGCGTGTTTGAGTCAGTTCATGCTTTGGTGCACCCAGGAGTGCGCGCGTCAGTCAAAATGATGGGAGCGAAGTTCGTGTGGCCAGGCCTGCGCAAACAAGTAAAAGAGTGGGCTGCAGCCTGCGTAGCGTGCCAACGAGCCAAAGTGCACAGACACATGAAGGCTCATTTGGAGCCGTTTAGTATACCGGCTAAAAGATTCGACCATATTCACGTGGACCTTGTGGGCCCCCTCCCGCCATCGCAGGGGTGCACACACCTTTTGACAGTGGTGGACCGCACCACACGCTGACCAGAAGCAGTCCCGCTGGCGGCAACCACATCCGCAGATGTAGCGTGCACTTTTTTGACAACATGGGTGGTGCGTTTTGGAATCCCGTCAGACATCACGTCCGATAGGGGCCCTCAGTTTGTTTCCGACCTCTGGTCCACGATGGCCCGCAGCCTAGGTGTTCCAATTCGTCGCACAACCGCGTACAACCCACAGGCCAATGGGTTATGCGAGTGTTTTCACAGGTCACTGAAAGCAGCACTCAGGGCTTCGCTGACAGATGCAAATTGGGTAGACCGGTTGCCATGGGCTTTATTGGGGTTGCGTTCCGCACCAAAAGAGGATTTGGAGGTTTCCCCGGCAGAGCTGTTTTTTTTCTCAGCCACTGCGGCTGCCCGGGGAATTTTTGCCAGACAATCCCGCGCCGGACAACTGCCCGTCTCAGCGTTTGCAGCATAGTGCAGACACAGGCACGCTGCTGGGCCCGGCCCACCACTGTTTTCCACGCGCTTTCGTGCCAAAAACTTTGAAGAACGCGGAGTTTGTGTTCGTCAGGCACGATGCCCACCGCCCTCCATTGCGCCCACCCTATGATGGCCCGTTCAGAGTGCTGGAAATAGGGGACAAGCATTTTTTTGTTAGACTTGGGGGGTCGTCGGGAGAAAATATGCATAGACAGACTTAAGCCCGCCTTTGTAGTGGCGGACGAGCAAGTGCTGTTGGCTCAGGTCTCTCAGCGTGGAAGACCCCCACTGAGAACTCCCCAGGCAAACGATTCACCAGGACAGCCATACGGGCAAATCGGAGCTTTCCCCCCCCCCACTATGGCCCATCCGCAGTCAGACACACTCCCAGGAGCCCCCCGCCAGCACAGCAGCTCCGTGGAGGCGGTAAACCTCCGTTACAGCAGATATGGGAGGAGACTGAAGCCAAAAAGACGTGAGGACTGAAACTCTGTCTGAGATTTTTTTTTTTTGGGCGGGGGGGCATGTAGAGACTTGGGTTAACACTAGAAGTCCCAGAGAGGGGCCATTTGGCCTTTTTACCTAGAAAACCCACAAGAGGGCCAATTGGCCCCAAGTCCCCCCTGTGGTCACTCATTTTGTTATGGTAATGAGGCTGTTAGTGGCAGTGTGTGGGGTGAGGGGGGTGTGGGGTGTGGGGTGAGGGGGGTGTGGGGTGTGGGGTCATGTTGGCTACTTCTGTGAGAATGAGGAATAAAAACACATTCTCTACATGTAATTATGAGCAATGGGAAAGTCAAATGATATGTCAATGATACGTGTAGAGATTGAAAGGGTATCTGAAACTAAATTCCTTGGAGTAATAATTGATAACAAACTGTGTTGGAAGTCACATATTAATTATATTAAAGGTAAAGTATCCAAATCAATTGCAATATTACACAGAGTGAAATATTTGCTGAATCAACCCACACTATATACCTTGTATCATTCATTAATACTCCCATACATGACATATTGTAATGAAGTATGGGGAAATACATATAAAACAAACATATATCCACTCTTTATGCTTCAAAAGAGAGCTATTAGAATAATAAACAAAGCAGCTTACAGGGAACCAACAAACCCACTTTTTCTCAAACAAAAAACTCGTTGAAAGATCTGGTTGACTTTAAAACCGCAATAATAATGTTCAAAGTGAAGAATTTATCACTGCCCGCAAATATCCAAAAGTTGTTGGATGGTTGTATTCCGGCTAAGTAGTCGTTTTGCAAGTGACAGTGATGTAAAGAAATTGTCCGTGGTAACATTTCTGCCCTTGTCCAGGAATGGTTCCATCAGCCTCATGACTACACTCTCAGACACTCTCTCCCCACGAGGCCGAGTGGGGTCCTTGCCAAGATATGGGAGGATGTTGCAGACGTATTTGGTTTTCAAGTCACACGCCACCCAAAACTTGATCCCAAACTTGTCTGGTTTAGATGCAATGTACTGTAGGAAACAGCAGCGAGTCTTGGACGGGAAAAGTTGTTCGTCGATGGTGATGTGTCGACCAGGGATGTAGGATGTGATGCAGTTGGTGACAAACAATCCCCATATGTTCGAAATTGCAGCAAACTTATCGGTCTGTGCTCGCTCGCTGCGGGTGTCTCTGTCATCAAAGCGCAGGTGATGCATGATGTTTTGGAAACGCCCTCGGGACATGGTTTCGATGATCTGTGGGCTTCCCAGGTTTTTCGACCAGCAGTCACGCAGTGATGGCACCCTGATGATTCCCCGCATAATGGTGATGGAAATAAATGCCATTAGTTCAGGGAGGCCCATGAACCAATCCACATGCTCCGTTTGCTTTGCATGTTGAACTGTACATTCTTGAATGATACCAAGCATGTCCAGAGTGATGAAACACAGGAAGCTCTGAAGACGACTTGTGATTGACCTCCTGGCCTTAGCTGTTGGCTCTCCATCTGCGTTGTATGGTGATGGCGGGGTGAAATGTGGACCCGTTCCCACCTGTTCTTCATGCCATACTGTGCCGTCTTTCGCAGTCTCTGTCACATCAGTCCCCAGCCAAGCTCTCTTTTTTGGTTGGGGAGTCTCCTCATCTGTAGTGTGAAAAAAATGTAATTATGAGCAATGGGAAAGTCAAATGATATCACAAATGCAAGCATAGAAGCTAATAATAATAATCCCAGAACATCTCAAATAGGTTGGCTAAGGTGCAGACACCTCAGGAGAAGTAGAATCAAACAAAACTGACGGCAGTCCGCACTCAGAAACAAAATGGAGGCTCTATTCACATGGTGCTATATTTTCCAACTTCCTCACTGAAATGAAATGTAAAATAGGAAATAATATGAAATGAAATCTTACCTGAAGACGACTGAAACAGCTCGGAGTCTGAATCCACCTGAAGGTTGATGTCTTCTCCATCCGAGTCGCAAGGGTTTGCTCCATCCAGGATCATTTCCAATACCTGTTGAATGTTGAATGTCTGCATCTTCGTTCCTTGGAGAGGAGCTTCTTTCACCACAAAGTTCTTGAGGGAACTGAAGCGATAGTCCATGTGCACTGGGGTATTTATCCATCAAACAATTGTCTGGTTGCAGTCACATGAGTCGTTATGGTCACATGGGACATTCACATGTTCACATTTTAGAATAGAATGTGTTTTTGAATGAATGAATTTATTTTATTTATTTCGGATAGTACAGTACAGGTTAAAAGAAACTGTATAATATAACAACAAGGTCAAATTAGACAAAGACTCCTTCTTCTATACAATTCCACGTGAGTTATCCGAAATGGGTGATGGCTGAAGCCGCAGCTTATATTGCCCACCCATATTCCATCCAAGAATTCAAAAGAGAAAAAAGAGAAAACAAGACAAGAGCGATTACAATTTAAAACAAAGCTAAGACAAAATGTGACTGAGAGAAAAAAAACAAGAAAACTGAGCTAAGCTAAGTTAAGCGGTTACTATTCAAAACAAATCTAAGACAAAATGTCACAGAGGAAAAAAACCAAAACAAAAACTAAGCTACAACACAACACAGGCTGGATATGTCAATCCTTATGTGAGTTTACATGTCGTCTTGTAAATATGTTTGGAGTATTTCTTCCTTTAGTTTTTGTTTAAATTGTCCAAGCGTTGTACATGATTTTAATTCAGGTCCAAAATCGTTCCATAATCTGACTCCTTGCACTGAAATACAGTGTTGCTTGGTGGTAGTTCTCACTGTAGGCTTTTGAAATATACATGTTCCTCTGAAGTGATATCGTTTCTCCCTTGTTTGGAACAACTTTTGGATATTTGCGGGCAGTGATAAATTCTTCACTTTGAACATTATTATTGCGGTTTTAAAGTCAACCAGATCTTTCAACTTGAGAGTTTTTTGTTTGAGAAAAAGTGGGTTTGTTGGTTCCCTGTAAGCTGCTTTGTTTATTATTCTAATAGCTCTCTTTTGAAGCATAAAGAGTGGATATATGTTTGTTTTATATGTATTTCCCCATACTTCGTTACAATATGTCATGTATGGGAGTATTAATGAATGATACAAGGTATATAGTGTGGGTTGATTCAGCAAATATTTCACTCTGTGTAATATTGCAATTGATTTGGATACTTTACCTTTAATATAATTAATATGTGACTTCCAACACAGTTTGTTATCAATTATTACTCCAAGGAATTTAGTTTCAGATACCCTTTCAATCTCTACACGTATCATTGACATATCATTTGACTTTCCCATTGCTCATAATTACATGTAGAGAATGTGTTTTTATTCCTCATTCTCACAGAAGTAGTCAACATGACCCCACACCCCACACCCCACACCCCCCTCACCCCACACACTGCCACTAACAGCCTCATTACCATAACAAAATGAGTGACCACAGGGGGGACTTGGGGCCAATTGGCCCTCTTGTGGGTTTTCTAGGTAGACAGAAAAATGCTGAGACTTCTAGTGTTAATCATCTCAGACAGGATGCAGAGGGTAAACAGAGGAGAACAATAGCTAGGGAGATCATGGGGAGATAGCAGGAAGAAGGAGTTGGGGGGGGGGGTTAAAGGATGGATGTATTGTGATGTTAAATGTCATGCAATGGGATGTGAAATGTCATGCAAATGTGAGATGAGCGGTTGGGATAAAAGGAGAAACCATGCTTGATTGCTGATGAGAGAGTGGAATAAAGTCGTCTGTCCATAAACCTGCCTCCTTATTCCCACTCTCCACACTATATAATATATGGGTTTCACTTTCTGAAATGAGTGACAAAATATGTTGAACTTTTTCATAATATTCTAATTTTTTAAGATGTACCCATAAACAACTTAAATACTGTCAAGTGTAAAAGTAAGTTTACATACCGGTCACCTGTTGAGTCGGTATGACAGAGGACCCGAGATCAAGATGCTGCTAGCTAGCTAGTGACTAGTAGTTAGCATGCTAGTGATCGCATGCTTCACTCACTTTTTCTTGGCATTTTCAGATGAAACAGAGTCCATCACCATAAAGGTATTGTGGTTTGTTAATTGAGGCAATAAATCCAACTCTTGCACTGCCTATTTTTTTAAACAGATGTGAAATAGCTTAATGATGTTTACACAAGGGCAGACGTTGCAAACAGATTTTTTTTTTTCAAAAAGGTGGGACTTCCGGGTAACAAATGGATAATTTCTTGTCAAACAGTGCCTCACTGTGGAAATTAAGGTATCCAAAACAGTACTGCAATTCTCACTGAGAGTTGACAGTAAATTACTGTTAGTATTTAACGGTTACATGAACACCTTTGAAGCGGAGTGATACATATCCAGTGAAATGCTGGTGTGCAATTATCATGGATTTTAGTAACTCCTGGAATCCCTATTGTCCAATCAAATTGCTTGGTCGGAACTAACTGTTGTATAATTTCTTTTTAAGCATTAGATCTTCACAATTATCTCTTCTGGTCAAATCTGCAGCTTTTCATTTCCATGTGTTTTGTTCACAAAGCCAGCTTGGCGCGAGTCAAACCAAGTTCTATCCAGTCAGCACAGTCAATCCTAAACCACACTCAGCAGTTTTCGGGGCGCTCTAAAATCACGACTCCTGATCAGGGCTGTTTTTTGCCTGCTGAAGGTTTGGTGACACATGGGGAGTGCATAATTGTATAGCATCTTAGACAAGAGCAAAGAGCAGAGGTTCCCTGGGAGATAACAGGGAGGTGTGAAGGATGAATGCAGTGTGACCTTTTGTGTGTTAGAAGCTTCTGGAGGAATGCCATGCTTTTTAAGAGGAGAGTCTCTGCTGAGTATTCATTCTGTCTATGCTTCTTGTGTGAGATGTGTAATAAACTGTCTGAGTCAAATCCGCCTCGTTATTTACACACTCCACAAAGGTTCCTGAAATTCCCCCTCTAGGGGAGGTTCCTGTAGTCGTGACACGCACCATGGAGGAAATTCCTGCAAAACTGGTTCCTGGTAGTGGAGCTGTGAAATGTTTATTGGTCTTTAAAATGACAGATGTACTGTATGTCCATCAGGACGCCAAGCTTAAAATTACTGCTTTGAAAATACACAGTATGTGTCCTTTAAGGGTTGAGAGGCCGTACAACTTTTTTTTTTTTTTTTTATGCAGGTCACTTGAAGAGCTGCAAATTTTTATTTTTTTTTTGAAAGGTGATTTTTAAGATCCCAGCTTCTTTTTACTGTCTTATTGTCTGTTTTATTCTAGTTCCAAGTCAGCAATGGCCCCCTACTTTATGTTTGTTTGGCCTTTGGTAGACTTCCTCCCAACTTCTGTAGTATTTTGACTGAGCATTAAATCTGATCATTGTAATGCTTTTTGTACATATGTGACAGAAATAGTTTTGGATAACTATGAGGTTAATCTGTAATTCTTTTCACACTCACTTTTCAGGATGAAAAAACCACAAGGAAACATTTTGGAAGAGGTTTGTCTCCATTTACTGAATATAGAAGCTTTAAAAGTCTAAAAAAAAAAACAAAACTGGGATCAGCACCCTCTAAATCAAAGCCATTTTTGAAAACATGGAGCCACAGAATACTTTTGAGCCATACGGTGAAGGTAAACGAACGAGTTATAAAAATTTTGATAAAAGAAAAGTAATTCCTTGAGTGCTAATGTAAGCCTTTAACACTAGAGGACTGTTTAACATGATATCAGCACTCTGCTTCACCAAGTTTATAATTGTTATACTGTAAAGAGAATACAGCAGGCGAGACGACGAGCTGGATCAACACAGACATTATTTCTCTCTAACAGTTGAGTTGACAAGAATAGCTCCCAGACCACAGAGCGTCTCTCATACCTTTAATGCCTTGCCTAGCAGCCTGGGGGCTCACACCTCAACACACATTACAGACAAAGCCTGCACGGTGCATTAACATAATAGTCCACTAGTGCCGTGCTTCTTCCTTCTCCCAGCAGCCAGTGTCTCCACCTTTGCTGTCCTGTCTGGACCCCCGTCAGCTTCTCTTCTCCTGGGCCATCATCTCTGGGTGGAGAATGTAACACCTATGTCTTCCACATGCCCCCCCCCCCAAACACCCAGAATGGGCCCTAACCCCCCTGTCCTGTGGGCTTCAGCCAACAGCCATAGCGGCTGTAATGAGGGGTCGCCGGCTCTGAGGCGCTGCTCTGCCGATGGGGTGCTCTGGGAGGCACGTCCATCTGTGGGGGGACAATGGGGGAGGGGCGCACATCCTCATCAAGAATTTCTGTCCCTGCTGATGAATCATTTACCTACGCCGGGGAGCTCAGACCAACACCACCTGTTCGTCTGCCAATACAAACGCGGGCTTGACTCTGTCAATGCAGACGGTTTCTCTGTGTCCCCCCAAGTCTAACACAAAATGTTTCACCCCAGGTTCCAACACTCTGAACGGCCCGTTGTATGGTGGGCACAACGGGGTCTGGTGTGCATCGTGCCTGACGAACACAAGCGACGCATTCCTCAAGCTTTTTGGGACGAAGGCGTGGGGAAAACAGTGGTGGGCCGGGCCCGTTACTGTCCCTGCCTCTGTGCCACGTAGTGAATGTGGGGATGGCTTGGCCTCAGGCGCAGGGTTGTTGGGCAAAAATTCTCTGGGGAGCCACTGCGGTTGAGAAAAAACTAGTTCTGCCGGGGAGGCTGCCAAATCCTCCTTCGGTGCAGAACGCAACCCTAACAGAACCCACAGCAGCCGGTCCACCCAATTTGCATCCGTAAGCGAAGCCCTGAGTGCTGCTTTAAGTGACCTGTGGAAATGCTTGCATAACCCATCGGCCTGGGGGTTGTACATGGTAGTGCGGTGAATGTTGATCCCCAGGCTTCAGGCCATCATGGACCAGAGGTCAGAAACAGACTGAGGGCTCCTGTCAGACGTGATGTCTGACGGAGCGCCGAAGCGTGCCCCCCAAGTTGTCAAAAAAGCGCGTGCGACTTTCGCAAACGTGGTAGAACCTAGCAGCACCGCTTTGGGCCAGCGCGTGGTGCGGTCTACTACTGTCAGGAGGTGCATAAACCCCTGCGATGACGGGAAGGGCCCCACCAGGTCCACGTGGATGTGGTCGAACCTCTTAGCCCGGATGTGGAATGGTTCGAGGGGGGCCTTTGTGTGCCTGTGCACCTTGGCCCGTTGGCATGCGACGCAGGACACAGCCCACTTTTTCACCTGTTTACGCAGACACAGCCAGACGAACTTCGCTCTCACCAGTTTGACTGATGTGCGCACTCCTGGGTGCACCAGGCAGTCAACCAACTCGAAAACCCAACGGCGCCAAGCGCTTGGAACCACCGGGTGCGGGCGGCCTATGGAAATGTCACAGAGTTGGGGGAGCGTCTTGCAGTACTCTGGTCTCCAGTCTTAACCCTGTTGGTCCAGACTGGAGCGCGTAAACGTCCATATCCCCAGCTTGCTCTGTGGCCATGGCAGTGTAATCTCTTCCTACATAGACCAGGGCCACCAATGCACGCGAGAGGCAGTCTGCCACCACGTTGAATGTACTGGTCACATGCTGAATGTCAGTTGTAAACTCCGAGATTGCGGCCAGTTGTCTCTGCTGCCAGGACGACCATGGTTCAGAAACCTTGGCCATGGCATACGTTAGTGACTTGTGGTCCACAAATGCGGTGAAGTTGCATCCTTCCAGCCAGAACTGGAAATGGCGTATGACCAGGTGGAGAGCCAGCAACTCTCTGTCGAACGCACTGTATTTACGCTCATTGTCGCGCAAAGACCTTCTGAAAAAGGGGAGTGGCTGCCAAGAGCCTGCGACGCACTGCTCCACGACAGCCCCTATGGCCACGTCTGATGCGTTGGTAGTGAGCGCTATCCATGCCGGCGGATCTGGGTGCGCCAGTAATGTGGCCTTCGCTAGCGCTGTTTTGGCATCCGAAAAGGCCTGAACCCGCTCAGGGGTCCAGACGATGCTGTCCACCGATTTCCTTTTTTTAAGCACAGTGTACAACGGCTGCCTGAGCTGAGCTGCGCGGGGGAGGAAACGGTTGTAAAAGTTAATCATCCCTAAAAGCTCTTGAAGCACCCTTACTGTCTGAGGATGCGGAAAATCTGCCACCGCGCGCACCTTGTCCGGTAACGGGATGGTGCCCTCCGGCAAGATGCAGTGGGCCAAAAAGTCGATCACTGTGAAGTACTGGCACTTCACTGGGTTGATTATTAACCCATGCGCTTTCAACCTCTGGAAAACCGTCCTGAGGTGGGCGACATGTTCGTCCTCAGATGCGCTGGCTACCAGGATGTCATCCAGGTAGATGAAGACAAAAGACAGATCATGCAGCACCGCGTCCATCATGCATTGGAAGGTCTGCGCCGCGCCTTTTAACCTGAACAGCATGCGTAGAAACTCAAAAAGGCCAAACAGGGTTATCACCGCTGTTTTGGGTACGTCTTCTGCGCGCACCGGGACCTGGTGGTAACCGTGGTCCAGGTCCACCTTGGAAAAAATGCGTGCCCCGGTCAGGTGGACAGAAAAATCTTGAATATGGGGGATGGGTTAGCGATCGTGTGCTGTAGCATTGTTTAATCTTCGGAAATTGCTGCATGGTCGCCACGACCCATCGGCTTTAGGCACCATGTGCAGCGAGGACGCCCACGGGCTGTTTGAGTTCCTGATGACGCCTAACCTCTCCAAATTGGTGAACTCCTTGTGCGCGCTGGCCAGTTTAGCTGCTGGTCCGGTCCACTCCTTGCGCTAGTTCGCTGTAGTTTTGTGTCGCCAGCAGTGGTGAGTTGGCCAGGATCGCTCTGGCTGCTGTTGGGAGGTTTCTTAGGAAAAGATGGGCGAACAGGAACGGCTCACCATCTCTGCCCATTAATGCCAACATGTCCTCCATTAACTCAACCGCTGACCTGTCCCCCAACTCGGAGTGCATCAGGAGCCTTTCCGCTCTCTCACCGTCGGCGAGAGTGTAGCGCTGGGTGAGCATGGTCTTGAGCGCGTTGCATTTACCGTGGGCTGGGGGCTGTTGGAGCAGGCCTGCCACCTGCTGTGTTGTGTGTGTGTCCAGTGCGGCGATGACATAGTAATATCTGGTGTTGTCCGCCATTATACCACGGAGCGCAAACTGGGCCTCTGTGTGTCACGCCGCGCCATTCATCAGCGGCGCCACCTGCTCACGCACCTGACAATCATCAGCGGCGAGGGATAAAGGCCGTCTCGCCCGGAGGCTCGGCCTGAAGCCGTCAGACTTCGTCCCTCACCGTTGTGAGCATACTTCTCTTCAGCATCACCATTTTGGTAAGAAGATCGCTTACCTCTCTTCTTCAGTGTTCTCCCCTGTGCACAGGTGGATTCCCCAGCGGTGGACATCTCCACTCCATCGCCCAATCCTCGCTGCTGTACGGAGCTCTCCAGGTGGCTGTCTTCCGGGCTTCGCCCCCTTGTTGTGCCAGCTGTCCTGACCAACCAAGTAAGTCCTTCTCTCGCCATAAATCCCTCCTGTGTTGGTGTATGCCCGTCACCCTCTCCCTGTGCTCTCTCCATAGGGTTGCTCGGCTGTACGGTCACCTGCCTCTGTGCCTGGAGCAGACACCATCACCAACACATTTACATCCCGCAGACACGCACTCATTCACTCCTGCTGTTAATAAACTCTTTGAACAACTCTAAGCCTGTGTGTGTGTGCGTCTCCTGAGCCGTGCATTATGTCACTGTGTGGAGGAACCACGCTGTCAGGTCGTGCAGCCAAAGGTCTGGGAGTTTGACTGAAACAGCGCACGCAGTGCTGGCGCTTCCAGTCCTGGACGTCTCCGGGGTGTCCGCCTTGTTTTCCATTGCATGTACAGGGTCACCAGTTTAAAGAGAATAGAGCAAGTGAGACGACAAGCTGGATCAGCACAGACTTTATTTCTCTTTAACAGTTGAGTTGACAAGAATAGCTCCCAGGCCACAGGGCATCTCTCTTTTATACCTTTAATGCCTTGCCTAGCGTGCCTGGGGGCTCACACCTCAATACACATTACAGACAAAGCCTGCACAGCGCATTAACATAACAGTCCACTGGTGCCGTGCTTCTTCCTTCTCCCAGCAGCCAGCATCTCCACCTCTGCTGTCCTGTCTGGACCCCCCGTCAGCTTCTCTTCTCCTGGGCCATCATCTCTGGGTGGAGAATGTAACACCTATGTCCCCCACAATACACCCATTACACAGATGGAGACCATTGAAGGATGAAAAAATGGCCAGATCTCTCAATGATCTCAATGATCTCCACAGCTTTTTAAGATTTTAACTCGATCCAAAACGATCAACAATCACCAAAGGGAAGCAATTTCTCAAGGAGCACTCAATGATCTCGTCAATCTCCCAATGATCTCCTGGCAGTCTTTCAATGAACTCAGTTGGTCTTTCTTCAGATGCTCAGCAATCACTCACTGATCTCTGAGCTATCTCTTCCATTGGGGTGGAAAAATTGGGCATTCATTGAAAGATCACTGAGAGATCATTGGGAGATTAATAAGATGATTGAGTGGTCAAGGAGTGATCAAGGAGTGCTGGACGATCTCAATCTCCCAGTGATTTCAAATGAATGCCAAATTTTTACACCCCAAAGTTAGAGATGGCTGAGAGATCAGTGAGGGATTGGTGAGCGTTCAGTGAAAGACCAATGGAGTTAAATGAAATATTGCTGAGAGATGGTAGGAATATCATTGGGAGATTGGTGAGATCGTTGAGTGCTCCTTGAGAGATTGCTTCCCTTTGGTGATCTTTGAGCAATGTTTTGGACTGAGTCAAAACTTCCAGGAGACTGTGGTGATTGTGGAGATCATTAGAAAGTCATAGAAATCATAGATCCTGGCGATCGCTCAGAGATCATTGAAAGATCGTAGTGAGATCTGGCCATTTTTTAAGCAGCCCTTTGTTAGAGTACCTGACCATTGCTACCTTAACGCTACCAAAATATGTTGATGGACATTTTAACTTTCTCCCTACTTCATCTGAAGATGCCGAGGAGATGGTATGGAGATGGAAGTATTTTTCTCATAAACTTCACTCAAATAAAAATTCTCTCTTAAATTTGACATATTTCGACTCCCACATGTATCAAATCTTTTCTCTTAATTTTTTTCTTGTACATTTTCCCCATTTGTCTCATTTTTACTTAGATTTTTGTCACATTGCTAGAAGAGCCACAGGTTGCAGACCTTTGGCAAAAACTTGTGTTAATACAAATATTTGACTTGCGTTTTAAATACCGTGACTCTGGAAAAGATTTTCTACAGATTCCCTCCTTGTGTGTTCAAATTAATCCTTTTGATGTAGACTGCTACAAAATCTTACGATTGAATTTAAACATCAGTTTTTCTTTTGCACATTAGAACTGTGAAGCAGGTGAACATATGGCTTGCATGTTTCTTGGTCTTACATCTAAAGCTACGGTCACAAAGATTCTTACGAACGATGGCTTGGAAAGAATCTCCCAGTTCCTACGAATTCTGGAGTTCACAGACCTTTGTGGAGGGGGGCGTAGTTTCTTCGGGCTGCCGTACAATTCATGGGAGCAACTTGAGACATTCTTGAGAAATGAGGTGCTTTTCTGTCATATGATGGCTGTAGAGTTCTTATGTTCTTCGTAAGGGTGTCTTTGGATCTTCCTACGGCATACTTACTGCCATGTTCCGAAAATTTTTGTGCATTTCACGGCATTCTCAAGGCATTTGGTAAAAAGATCTTAAAGCTTTCGGTATGGTGCATATTTAAGGCACATATATGGCATGCTTGTATGATACGCTTTCTCCCCCCACATGCTTCCAGTAGGCATGACGGTGCAGACCCTACAGATCAAACGTCCATAAGAACAATGCCCCAGCAGGGACCTCGGCTAGGAGGTAGGTGCTGGAGGAAGACGGAGGTCAGAGACAATGTCCCAGCAAGAGCCCCGAGATGGAGAAGAGAACAGAAGCGCCAGCAAGTCTCGGGGACTGTGGGTTCATGTGTTTACCAACTTCTGTGGGGTGAAGGTGTGAGATACTGGATGTGGGGGTTTTGTATCTCTGGGTTATAAAAGCTGTGGGGAAAGTTGGGTCTGTCTCTTTTTCTGCTGAGAATTTTGATGATAGAAGAATTGACTTCCAATAAAGCTTTCCTGAGATAATACACTCAGTCTCGTTTGTAAGGCATCTTCTACACTGGTGACCTACGACTACTTATGGCCGGTGACGCCGTGATTTCCGCACCGGACCCTTCAGGAGCCAACCGGGTTAACGCGGCTACCGCGCTACAGCTGCCTGACTTCTGGCAACATAACCCGCGCTCCTGGTTTACCACTGTGGAGGTGCAATTCCACCTTCGGGGAATCTCAGCAGATGCAACGAGGTTCTACCATGTCGTTGCGAAGCTGGACAGCCTCACAGTGCAACGGGTGGAGAGCCTGACCAACCACCCGCCCCAAGACAACAAGTATAGCACATTGAAAGATGCCCTCATCCGAGCCTTCACTCCCTCGCTGGAAGAGCGGGCAGAGAAGCTCCTGGCGCTGACAGAGGGAGAAGCAGACAGGCCAGCGGATCTGATGGTGAAGATGATGAGCCTGAGAGGTGAGGACGATGACAGTTTTATCTTCGCTCACCTCTTCCTCAGAACGCTCCCGCCAGCAGTGAGAGTCACCCTGACCAGCTCGCAGCCACTCGTCAACCGTAACTACCACGAGCTGGGACAGGTGCACAACGGCTCGTCGACTCCCATAGGCGGCGCGCAGCCACGACGTCAGCAGCAGAGATGACCGCCCCTTCGCGAGAAGGAGGGAGACCAGAGGCTGCGGCACCGGATCCACTGACGGCAGCAGCGGCGGAGACCAGGAGAAGCGGAGCTGACAACGCCCTCTGCTTCTACCATCGACATTTCGCCGAGAAAGCCCACAGATGCGTCCCACCATGCCGGCAGCGCCAGGGAAACGCCAAGACCGGGAGCCGGTAGCAGCCGCGACTCTCGGCACGAAGAATAGGCTGCTTTTCGTGACGAACGCGAATTCTGGGAAAGAATTCCTGGTGGACACGGGCTCCCAGCTGAGTTTTGTCAAGCCTACCTACGCGGACACACTGGCGCCGGCCAGCGGCCCCCTGGTGTTAGCGGCGAACGGCTCCACGATCAAAACCTATGGGGTGAAGACACTCCGCCTGTCCCTTCACGGGCGCAACTTCGAGTGGACATTCGTTGTCGCTGCAGTTAACAACAACATGCTAGGTGCTGACTTTTTGTGCTCAAACAGTTTGTTAGTTGATCTTGCTAATAGACGTATTGTAAATGCACTGTCTTTCTACTCTATCTCCTGCACAGCTCGGGTGGCCCTGCCTTCTGCACATTCCAATGTCACAGCTGCGGGTGGTAAGTTTCATGCATTACTCAACCAGTTTCCAGCACTCACGGTCCCTACATTTTCAGCGTCAGTTGCCAAACACGGGGTCGAACATTTCATAAGTACTTCGGGCCCCCCTGTTTTTGCAAAAGCTCGGCGGTTGGACCCAGCTAAACTGGCCATCGCGCGCGAGGAATTTGCCAACTTGGAAAAGCTGGGCATAGTCCGGCGTTCGAACAGCGCCTGGGTCGTCACCCCCTGCACATGGTACCCAAAGCTGACGGCTCGTGGCGCCCTTGCGGCGATTTCCGCAGATTAAATAATGCTTCAGCCCACGACCGCTATCCGATTCCGCACATCCAGGATTTTTCGGCGCATTTAGCGGGGGCGCGCATCTTTTCCAAAATAGATTTGGTGCGTGGTTATCACCAAGTTCCAGTCCGTGCGCAGGACATACCCAAAACGGCAGTTATAACCCCTTTCGGGCTTTTCGAGTTTTTGCGCATGCCTTTCGGCCTCAAGGGCGCCGCGCAGACGTTCCAACGCATGATGGATGCAGTGCTGCGCGACCTCCCTTTCGTGTTCGCTTATTTGGATGATATTTTGGTAGCCAGCGCGTCCGAAGCCGAGCACGAACGCCACCTCACAGCCGTTTTTCAGAGGCTCACAGACCACGGGCTAATCATTAACCCAGCGAAGTGCCAATTCGGGGTAGCGAAAATCGATTTTTTTGGGACACCGCGTGTCGCCAGAAGGCGCGGTCCCGCTGCCGGATAAAGTGCGCGCGATAACGGATTTCCCCCAACCGCAGACGGTTAAGGCGCTGCAAGAATTTTTGGGGATGGTCAATTTTTATAACCGTTTCCTCCCAAACGCGGCACGGCTCATGCATCCATTGTACGCGGCATTAAAGAAACAAAAACCTGCATCTAAGGTCGAGTGGTCCCCGGATCGGGAGCGCGCTTTTTCACAGGTCAAATCAGCCCTCGCGAACGCTGCGTTATTGGCACACCCGGTGCCAGCAGCTCGCATGGCGCTGACCACAGACGCCTCCGACGTGGCAGTGGGAGCGGTTGTCGAGCAACTGGTGGCAGGATGCTGGCAACCACTTGCGTTTTTCAGCAAAACGTTGCGCGATAGCGAGCGTAAATACAGCGCGTTTGACAGGGAGCTTTTGGCCCTGCATTTGGCCATCCGCCACTTCCAGTTCTGGTTGGAAGGGCGCCGTTTTACCGCGTTCGTGGACCATAAACCCTTAACTTTTGCAATGGCTAAGGTTTCAGAGCCTTGGTCGGGCCGACAACAGAGGCAGCTGGCTGCAATTTCAGAGTTTATCACTGACATTCAACACGTAGCGGGTAAACACAATGTAGTGGCTGATTGCCTCTCACGTGCAGTTGCAACGACAGGCCCCCAGGGGGCAGATTCGGCGGCTGCAGACCTAGGTCAGGCTTGTGGCGCGGAAGCGCTCACAGCCCCGGTCTGCGTCGGGTTAGATTATGCAGCCCTGGCCGCTGAACAGGTTGGCGACGCGGATGTGCGCGCGCTCCAGTCTGGGCCAACAGGGCTAAGGCTGGAGCACAGGGTGCTTCAAAGAGGCATGCCCTCCCTAATCTGCGATACCTCCACGGGGCGTCCCCGTCCCGTGGTCCCGGCTGCGTGGCGTCGCCGTGTTTTTGACTTAATACATTCACTGGCACACCTGGGCGTCCGCGCGTCTATCAAAATGGTAGGAGAGAAGTTTGTTTGGCCGGGGCTGCGTAAACAAGTCAAAGAGTGGGCTGCAGCCTGCGCTGCGTGTCAAAGAGCAAAGGTACACAAACACACACGAGCCCCTCTAGAACCTTTTCACATCCCAGCCAAACGTTTTGATCATGTGCATATCGACTTAGTGGGACCTCTTCCGCTGTCCCAGGGGTTCACACACCTTTTAACCATGGTAGACCGCACCACGCGCTGGCCAGAGGCGGTCCCTCTGGCAGCAACCACAGCGGCAGATGTTGCACGTGCCTTTTTAACAACTTGGGTCGCGCGTTTTGGTATCCCTTCAGACATAACGTCTGACAGAGGACCCCAGTTTGTTTCCGAGCTCTGGTCGTCCATGGCACTCAGCCTGGGGGTGAAAATTCATCGCACGACCGCGTATAACCCCCAGGCCAACGGTTTGTGCGAGCGTTTCCATCGGTCATTGAAAGCAGCCCTCAGAGCGGCTCTCACGGACACAAATTGGGTTATAAACTCCCATGGGTTTTATTAGGGTTGCGTTCAGCACCTAAAGAGGATTTGCAAGCCTCTCCGGCAGAACTCGTCTTCGCCCAACCCCTCCGGTTACCGGGAGATTTCCTCCCTGAGAACCCTGCTCCGGAGCACCTCCCCGCTCGGCTGCTGCAGAGCGAAGCGGGGTCACACATCCTCCCCGGTCCCGTTCATCACAGTTTTCCACGTGTTTTTGTGCCCAAAGCCTTAAAGAATGCAGAATTTGTCTTCGTTAGACACGACGCACAGAGGTTAGGTTTAAGGCCACCTTACGATGGACCGTTCAGAGTGTTAGAAACCGGGGAAAAGCATTTTTTGCTCGATTTGGGAGACAGGAGGGACTTAGTCTGCATTAACAGACTCAAACCCGCTTTTGTGTTAGCTGACGACCCAGTCCAGTTGGCCAGAGCCCCCCGCCGCAGCAGGCCACCCGGGAGGCGCTCTGCTAAGCTTTCACGATGATGTGTTAATGATTCTACTTCCCAGATGCAGCAGACAGCCACAGGCAGAGCGAGACCTGCTCACAGCAGATATGGCAGAGAGCTGAAGCCCAAGCAGTGGGATATGTGATCTGTTGTGCCAAGTTTTTTTTTTTTTTTTTTTTCTCTCTCTTGTTCTGTGTGGAGTGTCATGATTCTATGCATTTGAAATGTAACTTGTCCTTATTTGAACGTTTGGGGGGGGTTATATGGTGCATATTTAAGGCACATATATGGCATGCTTGTATGGTACGCTTTCTCCCCCCACATGCTTCCAGTAGGCATGACGGTGCAGACCCTACAGATCAAACGTCCATAAGAACAATGCCCCAGCAGGGACCTCGGCTAGGAGGTGGGTGCTGGAGGAAGACGGAGGTCAGAGACAATGTCCCAGCAAGAGCCCCGAGGTGGAGAAGAGAACAGAAGCGCCAGCAAGTCTCGGGGACTGTGGGTTCATGTGTTTACCAACTTCTGTGGGGTGAAGGTGTGAGATACTGGATGTGGGGGTTTTGTATCTCTGGGTTATAAAAGCTGTGGGGAAAGTTGGGTCTGTCTCTTTTTCTGCTGAGAACTTTGATGATAGAAGATGTGACTTCCAATAAAGCTTTCCTGAGATAATACACTCAGTCTCGTTTGTAAGGCATCTTCTACATCGGCACATTTTGTTGGCAACAAATGTCACACGAATTACATACTTCCATCTTATGAGTGCCTCACTACCACCTTACACATGCTGTATGACTCTCCATACGAACGGGGATTCATCGCAACAGCTGTAAGGGGCCCTCGAGAACAACTTAAGGTGTTCTTGAGGCATATTTACAGCCAGCATCTTGCGTAGTTTTTACGTTGTTACTATGGTAGAAATCTTCCACAAGACCATCAACCTGGCCACAAACTTACAGTCTATGAACGTTGGATTCTCCTACGGCCACCTTAAGAAGGCCGTACGAAATGGTCCAAAAATTGTTCATATAGTGCTCACAGCTGTTTGTAAGGGTATTTGTGACCATAGCTTAACTTCAAAAGTAATCCTGGTTTCTGCAGCTGATTTCATCTTTTGTCAGAAATGAGCTGCTTCAGGCCACCTACTGATTGGCTGCTCCTCATGAATTCAGCCAGCGGCAATATTAATTGTGCTCTCACACCTACAGGTTTTAGTTTGTTTTAATCAAACTCAAGTTTGTTTTCTCTGTTAGTGTGATTCGTTTTGTCTGGTGAGAACACAGTAATCACACTCAGGTGTGCACCAAAGGAACCGTACCGAGACCTCCTGAAAGAGGTGGTCTCAATTCGAATCAAATGATGAACTCTGGTGCAGCCCTGCAAGTGAGAAAATGACCGCACTAAAACAGAACCAGAGGCAAACGGTAAAACATTTTATGCCACTGTACATACCTGATGGATCTTTGAAAATATCCATGGCTGAGCAGGTCACAGTTCTGGAGGATCAATGAACGTTAACATGTTATTTTCCATCCATAGTTGCGCTTCATTTTCAAACTGTACGATTTGCCAAAAAGTTGTACACTACCGTTCAAAAGTTTGGGGTCACTTAGAAATTTCCTTATTTTTGAAAGAAAAGCACTTTTTTTCAATGAAGATAACTTTAAACTAATCAGAAATACACTCTATACATTGCTAATGTGGTAAATGACTATTATCGCTGCAAATGTCTGGTTTTTGGTGCAATATCTACATAGGTGTATAGAGGCCCATTTCCAGCAACTATCACTCCAGTGTTCTAATGGTACAATGTGTTTGCTCATTGAGTCAGAAGGCTAATGGATGATTAGAAAACCCTTGTGCAATCATGTTAGGTCTGCAATGCTGTAATTGCTGCAAATGGAGGATTCTTTGACGAAAGCAAAGTTTGAAGGAAAAAATTATTATTTCAAATACAAATCATTATTTCTAACCTTGTCAATGTCTTGACTATATTTTCTATTCATTTTACAACTCATGGTGGTAAATAAGTGTGACTTTTCATGGAAAACACAAAATAATTGTCTGGGTGACCCCAAACTTTTGAACGGTAGTGTATATGCATGTAATTTAATAAACAATAACCAGGATGATGAAAACCCCCTTTAGATTATGTTACGATTTGTATTATTTTCTCCCTAGAAATGCATAAATACACAGTAGTCATCCTACTTCCTGTATTTACCTTTCCTGTTGTCGCGGCAAAAAAATTTGACCAATAAGAACAGAGAACGTTGTGACGCAAGTCTCGTGGGATTTAACGTGACACAGTTTGGTCCACTTGAATTTTTGCCTGTGTGAAAGGGAACCAAACTAAGGAGAAAATGATACAAAACAAACTTGTCAACTGATTCGGACCAAAGTAAATGAATTTGGGTGTGAAAGCACCCTTAGTATAGCCTGTTTGACATTAAGATCCAAGAGCTGAAAAAAGAAGTCTGAAACAAAAGTGTCTAGAGCAGTTTTTTGGACTAAAGTGGACTAACGTGTACCTGAACTGATCTCAGCTTGAAACGTAAGTCAAAAGTTAAATGCGCTTTGAGTTTGGAATCTCAGCCGGGCTTTTAGATTGTACGGCTGTTTTATTATGGCTCAGTGCAACAGAGGCATATGGTAATCACTCATTGTGGTTGTGGGTATCTGCCTGTTACTAGCTTTTCAGCGTGCCTGTTCAAAATCAAGTGGAACTAAACACTTGTATCATATCGCCATATTTTCTCGACTTTTAATTTGCCAGAATTTCAAGATAAGGCTTCGTTTTCAAAATAAACCCAAATGTAACTCATCATTATATCCTCAATGAAGCCATGAAAAAAGGTGTTGTAATAACTAGGCCGGGCCAGTAGAGGTGGCACCCAGGCAGCTGCACCTTGATGCTTTCATGTTGGTACACTAACCTCTAACCTGCCTCTTTCATATTCCACCACTTTTTCCATGTTTTTTTTAAATTGGTCTGCATTACTGATGTAAATTTCCTCTTGTGCCCAACTGACACACAGTCCTCTGTAAACTCTTTGTGAAATAAAACCTTTATTAAAAACGCATCAAAAAATCTCAAACATAATCAAATTCAATCTGAGAAATTTTAAACAAATTAGACCGTCGTTGACAGTTAGTGTCTCCAAAATGTTTCTGCATGCAATGATCTTCTCACACATTGATTACATTTACCAACTGGTCACTCACTGGTGTAACCATAATCAAACCCACTAAATCTTTATACAAAAAAGCCATAAAAATCTTTGATAAGAAAGATCCGACATATCATTGCTGTCACATTTATAAGAAATATAATTTTCTGTCTTTTGAAAATTATAAAACTCTCAAATTTGCCTGTTCAATCTATAAAATATTAAATGACTATGCACCCCCCCACCCCCGGGAGAATATGTTAAACTGAGAACTGTCACCGGTACAACCACCAGCGCAATCACTAGAGGAGACTGTGAAGTCCCCCGCAGATGCACCACATTTGCTCAATCTGTGCTATCAGTGAGGAGCACCAAGATCTGGAATAATATACCACCTGCAATCAGAGAACGTACCACACTAAACACTTTTAATGTGCATTGTAAAAATTGGCTTTTAAACAACCAAAACTGTACCCATAACTAGTGGTTGCTCTGCAGCACACCCATATATATGTTCCCGTGCATTACACACATATGCCCCGCCTCTTGTTTGTTGTTGCTGTGAGGTGCTTCGGTGCATGTGTCTGTGTATGCATACACAGCACTGCACTCGTGTGATGTGAATGTCTTGCTTTGTAGTACCTTAACTCTTGCACTTTAGCATATCCACTTTGTACAGTTTCAATGCAGTTGTTCTGCTCGTGTATGGCTGTTTGCGTGTTTTTGTGACCCGCCAGGGAACTACAGATGCAAATTAGCAGTATTGCCAAATCTGGCATACTTACATTTGTATTAACTAGTGCCTACCTGTGCATGCCCGTTCATACCTGTGCATGCCCATAGCATGCCCATGCATGCCTGTGCATGCCTGTAGAAACCAAGTATAAGCATGTATTTCTGCATGCCTGTAGAAAGCAGGTGTAAGCAAACACGTCAGCACTCGTTCAGTGATGCCTGCCTTTGATCTTTGATGGTGTCATAGCGAGTCCTATGATCTTTGATGATGTCATAGCCAGTCCTATGATCGTGAGTGATGCCTGCCTTTGATCTTTGATGACGCCTTAGCGTGTCCTTTTGATCTTTGATGACATCATAGCAAGTCCTATGAACTTTGATGTCGTAGCGAGTCCTATGATCATGAGTGATGCCTGCCTTTGATCACTGATGATGTCATAGTGAGTCCTATGATCTTTTAGCATGTCGTATGATCGTGACGTAGTGAGTCCTATGATCGCGAGTGATGCCTGCCTTTGATCTTTGATGATGTCATAGTGAGTCCTATGATCTTTTAACGAGTCCTATGATCGTGACACACTGACACACAGACAGATATTTCTTGAATTTATAGAGGGATGTTCATTAGTATGTAATGTCCCTTTCAAATAAGCATTAAACATTAATGTCCATACTATTAATGTTTTTACTATTAAAGGAGCTCCTCTCCTGTGGAACCAGCTGCCAATCTGGATTCGGGAGTCAGACTCGATCTCTGTTTTTAAGAATAGGGTTAAAACCTTCCTTTTTGATATAGCCTACAATTAGGGAGGGATCATGTGTCTCTGAACCCCTCCTTAGTTATGCTGCTAATAGGTTTAGACAGCCAGGGGACCTCCAATACTGCACTGGGCTTCACTCCTTTCTTCACTCTCAATGAAATATTTTTTTTTGCTGGTCATTAACATCTGTTTGTTCTCTCCCATAGATTGAGTCCCCATCGTGCTGTTTGCTCTCTACATGTCTGTTCTTTTCTTCTTCTCTATCCCCTCAGCCCCCAGCCAGTCACAGCAGATGACTGCCCCTCCCTGAGCCTGGTTCTGCTGGAGGTTTCTTCCTATTAAAAGGGAGTTTTTCTTCTCCACCGTCGCCAAGCACTTGCTCACAGGGGATCGCCTGATTGCTGGGGTCTTTCTGGAACTGTGGGGGTTTCCCCTACAGTTGAAAGTGCTATGAGATGACTGTTGTTGTGAAATGGCGCTATATAAATAAAGTTGAATTGAATTGAATTCATACTGTGGTATCAAATATTATGTACAGTATTTAGTGCAATTAAAAAAAATAACAGAATTGGAAATCATGTATTGCAGAAAGCAAAGCCATCATTGTTTCATTGTTATTGTCATTGCTACAGTTTGTTAAGCAGAGGTGAGTCAGTGGGATCAGTAATCAGCTGTAATGTAAATGCATTAAGACTGAAAAAAGCAATGTCCAGCTGTTACCAAGGCAAAACCTTGAGTGATGTAACACAGTTTTGGGTCTCATTTTCAGCTCCTCTCAGTGACCTCATTAAAAGCTTTAAGTGCATGCATGTGTCTGATCTTTTTTTTTTGCATTTTAACCAAATGTTCACATTTGTTGTCCATTTGCTTTGTTCCCATGTGGACGAATGGACTTCATGAGCTCAGTAAGTGACTTTTTTGGCAGTTTTGACTCATTTGTCTTATTTCCTTCATTCTGGTTCTCAGGAGAAAGAACTTCTGGTTGCATGCTGAGCTCTTTTTGCTGATCTTTAGAAAATTTCTTCTTAATCCGCTCTCCAAGTCCACCTCTGTCCTTTTCCTCCTTTCCCGGAGAATCACTCTGACTGGACTCCTTTGTGTTTCCCAGAGACAGCTTTTTCAGAGATAGGGGTCCCTCCTTCTGGTCTGTCAGCAGAGTTTTCTTTTTAGAGCACTTCCTCTTTTTCTTTTTCTTCTTCTTCAGCTTCTTCTTCAGCTTATCAAGAGACGGGAAGGCCTTCTTCCTGCCTTTCTTACGAGGTAGCATCCCCTTCACCTTACGGAAGGCTTTGCTCAGAGGTGATCGCTTCTTCTTCCAAAACATGATTTTCTTCCAGGAGGAGCCCCCCATGGCCAGCTGCCCTGTAGAATGAAAGGAGAATGTGACAATCAGAACACAAAGGCTGTTCTGAAGGCCATTTTGGATTTTTACAACACAGGAAATCTTAAATGTTGGTCTGAAGGTACCCTCCTTGAAGTGTAAACTAAAATTCAAGCACTGGATCTTAACTGTTCTGTCAGACCGATTTGTGTGCGAGTTTAAGACACATGGAGCCTTTGAAAAAAGAAAGCAAGTATAACGGCAGGTATTTAAAAATCACGAGGTGTAAAAGAGGGAAAATGGAGAAAAAAGTGCAGAAGCGATCAAGTGCTTTTTGGTATTAAAGCCCCTGTCATACCTTGACGACTTGGGCAGTGTATGCCGATATTTAAAAAATTTGCCAAATATACTGGCGTACGTCGAATAAGTTATTGGTAAGTTTTGTGTAAATTAAGAGCACACTGGTATACATCGTAGTGAACATAGGCAACACGCTAAGCATTCATTGGTTTAAGTTATCTATAAGTTATCGAAACACTCTATATAAGTTACTAATACATTATGTATATGTCCACCTTGATAGGGATATGTGACGCATATGGCCAAAAGTGAAAATTTTGGCTGTATGCCAGTGTTTTAGAGAAATTTTGATACGTCGCATACGCTGCAGACATCATCAAGGTGTGACAGGGCCTTAAGTAACAGAGGCTATTTACAAAATTCAGATCATTAGTTAATTAACAGCAGGTGTTTGATCCATGAATCGACCAATAAACTTTCTGGATCAATTAGAATTGGTATTTAAACAGTCCTCTTCATCATGCTGTTCACATTTTGACATCATGAGACCAAGACAACACCATACAAGATCAACAGTATCTCGCCATTGCGAGGCCTCAAACAGGATGTTCTCAGAGGGAAGTGGCCACTGAGCTTAGAGTGTCACAGAGTGTCATCAGCAGGTTGCAACAGATATACAGAGAGAGTGGAAGAGTCACAGAAAGGCATAGAAGTGGACGTCCTTTGGCTACATGCCACGCTGATGACCGCTTAATTGTGAACAGTGCCCTGCGGAACCGGAAGATGAATGCTAATCAACTCCAGGTGCATTTAAGGGAGGTAAGAGGCACCCAAGTGTCACGTCAGACCATTCAAAACCATTTACATTAGCGTGGTCTGCGTGCTAGATGACCTGCAAGGGTACCTGACCACACCACCAGGTACAGGGGTCATCATCTTGCATGGGCCAGGGAGAATTTCCACTGGATGAGGGACCAGTGGGCCTCAGTGCTGTTCTCTGATAAAAGTCAACTCACAATGAGCAGAAATGATGGCTGCCAATGATGTTGGAGATGTCAAGGAGAGCACTATGCATCAGCCACTGTTGTCACCAGACGAGCCTTTGGTGGTGGTGGTGTTACAGTCTGGCAGGTGTGTCTAGTTAGCACAGAACTGCCCTACACCTTGTGAATGGTACAGTGACAAGCCGATGCTACATGAATAACATCATTAATCCAATCATTGTGCCCCTGCATGAACAATGCAGGCCTAATTGCAGCTACATTGCTCCGCACTGTGTGTGTTTATATACTTGCATATTTATTCCACCTAGCTGCAATGCTCCGTACTGTGGGTGTTTATATATTTACATATTTATTCCATCTAGCTACAATGCTCTGCACTGTGTGTTCATATATTCATATATTTATTCCATCCAGCTACAATGCTCTGCACTGTGTGTCTGTGTGTGTGTATATATATATTTTATAGTAATATGTACATATGTATATTAGCTGCTCTTGCTTGCTTGTTTTTTTTCTTGCCTTCTGATTGTTGCTCTGAGTGTTGCTATCCCTGTGCTGTTGCAATCCTGGAATTTCCCCGTTGTGGGACTAATAAAGGCTTATCTTATCTTATCTTATCTTAATTTCATCTTCATGAACGCATCATTAGCGAACAGCTTCTGGAGGCTGGGGTATATCAAATGGAGTGGACTGCACTTTCTCCAGACCTAAATACCATAGAAAACCTATGGAATCGGTTGAGTCACCGTGTAGAGGCTCGTAACCCTGCACCCCACAACCTTAATGACCTGAGGGCTGCCCTTCAAGAAAAGTGGAATGCCTTGCCTCAGCAGAGATAAGTTGACTTGTGAACAGCATGAGACATCATTGTCAAGCTGTAATTGATGCTCAACGGCACATGACAAGTTCTTGAGACACTGACATTTTTTGTTGTGGTAAACCCACCACTGTTGTTGGCTTTTGTTTCAATAAATTGATTGAGATGAGGAAATCAACATTGCATCTTTCTACTTAAATGCCCTAGTTTCATGATATTATATCACTGTAGTGAGAACTTTTTACATTTTCCATAAATTTCACCCAAAAGCCAAACATCCCTAACTTTTTGTGAGCAGTGTACTTATTTAACTCCTCCCTCTAGGATCCCTCATCATTTCCTTAGTATTTGGTAGCATTGTCTTTAAGCTGTATGTTTTAGGTATCCTTCCACAAGCTTCTCACAATAGTTTGCTGGAATTTTGGTCCATTCCCCCAGACAGAACTGGTCTAACTGAGTCAACAAATATAGAAATTATTCAGCAAATATAAAAATTATTTTGCAAATAGTAAATAATTTTGGTAATCCTAACTGGCCTAAAACGGGAAAAGTTTAGCCACACAGTGAGAAAAAAGTTAATGCGTGGAGATGAAATAACCAGACCGAACTTTCCGAGCAGACGAACTTTATTTCACTCTCACATCTTCCAGAATCAGAACATTAAACATGTGTAACAGGGACTCTCTCTTTTATACCTCAAAACTCACTCCTCCCTTCTACCTGAGGTCCTGCATTCACCATTCACTCCCCCAAGACAATTCCCCTTACCCCCCAGCCCTTTGATCTCCATGCTCTCTCAGTCTGAGAGGAAAACTACTGAACTCTACAGCATGGGTCCCCCACACCGACCCCCCAGAGTCTCAGACTGGGTGTTAACTCTCCCGTCCTCGCGGCTTCAGTCTCTGCCCATAGCTGCTGTAATGGGGGGTCTTCGGATCCGCGACGCTGCTGTGCCGGTGGGGGGTTCCTGGGGGTGTGTCCATCTGTGGGGGGACAGTGGAGGGGGGAGAAACATTCAGCATGCTTGTGTGACTGCTGTGGTCTCCACGGGCCGCCCGCGCCCGGTGGTACCACACGCTTGGCGACACCGCGTTTTTGAGTCGGTTCACTCCCTGGCACACCCAGGCGTACGCGCATCAGTCAAAATGGTGGCAGCAAAGTTTGTCTGGCCGAGCCTGCGTAAACACATGAAAGAGTGGGCTGTCCATAAAAATTGTGAACAGGATCGGTGACATAGGGCAGCCTTGATGGAGTCCAACTCTCACCTGGAATGAGTCCGACTGAGTGTTGGCAATATGAACCAAACTCTCACAACAGTCATAGTCGAGACCAGATAGCTTGTAACAACAAGCCAGATTCCCCATACCCCCGCAGCACCCCCCCACAAAAAACCACGAGGTACACGGTGGAATGCCTTCTCCAAGTCAACAAAACACTTGTAGACTGGTTGGGCAAACTCCCACAAACCCTCAAGGACTCTTGAGAGGGTAAAGAGTTGGTCCAATGTGCCACAGCCAGGACGAAAACCACATTGCTCCTCCTGAATCCATGGTTCGAACAACAGCCGGACTGTCCTCTCCAGTACTCTGGCATAGACCTTCCCAGGGATGCTGAGAAGTGTGATCCCCCTAAAGTTGGAACACACCCTCCGGTCCCCCTTCTTAAAGAGAGGACCCACCACCCCAATTTGCCATCCTAAAGGTACTGTCCCCGACTTCCACACAATGTTGCAGAGGCGTGTCAGCCATGACAGCCCTACAGCATCCAGAGCCTTGAAGTACTTAGGGTGAATCTCGTCCGCTCCCGGGGCCCGACCACCAAAGTTTTTTTTTTTTTTTGTAACTTAGATTTTTATTCATTTTTCATCATATATAATGCATTCAGATCACATTCTACATTTAAAAAACAAAGGGGTTAGGGTAGGGAAAAATAAAAAAATAAAAATAAAAAAAATAAAATAAAAAAAAATAAAAGGGGGGGGGCAAATGTTGGAGCATCAAGTTTTTAGTTTCCATCTCTTAATTCTTCTGGTTTTTTCAGTGTCTTTGGTTATTCTTTCAATTTCTGCCTCGTTGTTGCACTTTGTAGTGTGTCCATTTCCGCCATTTTTTCTCCCATATTCCTTCTTGCATTCTTCATCGATATGTTAGTTTTTCCATCATACGTATGTCCTCAACAATGTCAGTCCATTGTTCTTGGTCAGGAAGAACTTCTGATCGCCATTTTTTTGTGATAGTTTTTTTACATGCAATCAACAAGATTTTAACTAGATATCTGTCCTCAGCCTGTATAACATTGTCTTTTTTAAGATCACATAAGTACATCAGGTTACAGTTCATTGGTATATTATATCCTAATATCCTCTGTATTGTAATGATGATATTTTGTAGCATTTCCAAAACATATGTGAGTGGTCTGCATTTTGAGCCCCACATCCCCTCCAGCATAAAGATTGGGTATTTGTATATTTTCCTTGAATCTGTGGTGTAATGAAAAAGCAAATCAGGTTTTTCCATCCAAATTCCCTCCATGCCCTTGAATTTGTTGATGTGTGTTGTGTTTTCCATATTTCCTGCCAGCTTTCTTCTGTTATGTTTAAATTGAGCTCTTTCTCCCATTTCTCCTTTATATAGTTACTTGTATGATTGTTTGTCATAAGTTTCTGATATAGTTTTGAAATAATTCTTATTTTATTTCCTGCACATGAGCTTAAAATAAGTTGTATAATCTCGTTCACATCTGTTTGGAGGTTATGCCTAATCTTCTTCATATAGTAATCTCTCATCTGCAGATATCTGAAAAATTCCGATCTTTCTAATTTAAATTTTCTCCTGATATTTACAAAGCTCCCGAGATCTTTTTTTCCGATATTGCCCCATGCTGTGATTCCCTTGTTCACCAGATTTTTGTATCCCCTATCTTGTTTTGCTGGTTCAAACTGACTGTCAAATGCTACCCATTTCAATAGTTTTATGTCTTCCCTTATATTATATTTTTGTACTATTTTATACCACAGTTCTAAAGTAAATTTAGTGATTGGGTCTATTTGTTTGATTTGCTTATATGCATCTTTATCCCCTATTATGCTTTGTACTGGGAGTCCCTCAATTTCCTTTTCCATTTCTTTCCATTTTGCCTCATATCCCTCGTCGCACCAACATATGATATATCTTATTTGTGCTGAGTAGTAATATTCCTTTAGACTCGGTAGGCCCATGCCTCCTTTCTCTTTTGGTAATTGGAGGGTTTTATATTTCACTCTTGGTTTTTTACCTCCCCAAACAAATCTCGATATCATCCTGTCCCACTTTGAGAATTGGGCATCTGGAATCTCTGTTGGTATAGCCTGGAAGAGGTAAAGTAATCTAGGTTGTATGCTGATTTTGACTGTCTCAATTTTTGAATTCAGATCCATATTTAAGATTGACCATCTATCAATATCTTTTTTTATTTCTTGTTCCAACCTATCATAGTTTGCTTTATATATTTTGCTTAGGTCTTTAGGTATGTTCACTCCAAGGTATTTTATTTCTTTTTGGTTCCAGTTTAGTTTGATCTTATCAGTTATCTGGTTTAGAGGGTTATAGTGGAATGTCAGTATTTGTGTTTTTGTTATGTTTATCTTGTATCCTGATAATTTTCCAAAATTTTCTATCAAGTTCATCATTTCCATTATTGATTTATCTGGTTGTTCAAGGTAAACTATAATATCGTCTGCAAATAGCCCAATCTTGTGTTCCGCCCCCTTTATTGTTACACCTTTTAATTTCTTATTTTGTCGTATCGCTTGAGCCAATGGTTCTATGAACAGAGCAAACAAGGTGGGCGATAAGCAGCATCCCTGCCTAGTTGATCTTTGTATATTTACTTTGTCTGTTAAGCTACCGTTTATCTTGATTCTTGCCACAGGTTCTTGATATAGCGTCCTTATGCATTGTACTGATTTTTCGTTAAATCCAAAGCGCTCCAGTACACTATATAGGAATTTCCAGTTAACCCTGTCAAATGCTTTTTCTGCGTCTAAACTCATTATTACTGCACTTTTCTTTTCTTTATGTATTTGGTTAATTATATGTATTGTTCTCCTGATATTGTCATGTGTTTGGCGTCCCTCTATGAATCCAGTTTGATCATCTTCTATCAATTCCGTCAAGAATGTCTTTATTCGTTTACATATAATTGTTGTGTATATTTTATAATCTACATTTAATAAAGAGATTGGTCTATAGTTTCCACATTGTTCTTTATCTTTCCCTGGTTTTAAAATAACTGAAATGATTGCTTCGTTCCATGATGGAGGTATTTTGTTGTTGTTCAGCGTCCAATTAAATGACTTTAGGAGTTGTGGCGTGAGTTCTTCTATAAACAGTTTATAAAACTCAGATGGGTATCCATCACTACCTGGTGATTTACCGTTTTTAAGTGACTTAATCACATCTCTGATCTCTTGTGTTGTTATTTCTGCTGTTAGTTTTTCATTTTGTTGATTTCCTATTGATGGCAAGTCCAATGTGTCTAGAAATGTTTTGATATCTTTAATATTTGTTTCTTCAGGTTGCGAGTATAGTTCTTGGTAGAAATTATGGAAAATTTCTTCGATGTTTTCTGGGTTAACTGTGGTTTTATTTGTGGTGGGGTCTTTAATCTTGTATACATTATTCATTGTTTGTTGTTTTCTTAACCGTTTTGCCAGCAGTTTTGTGGCTTTTGGCCCCGTTTCATAATATTTTTGCTTTAGATATCTATTTTTCCTTTCAATTTCATCCATTTGTGTTTCTTTTATCTTTGTTTTTTCTTCTTTAATTTCTTGATATATTTTTGGGTCATTTGTGCTTTGATGTTTACGTTCTAGTTCTCAGTCTCTCACATCTTTGTTCATACGCTTCCAGTTTAGTCTTATTTGCTTTTCCTGTTTCAACAATTAGTTTACCCCTTAACACGGCTTTTAGTGTGTCCCATAGTATTGTTGGGTCCACTTCTTCATTGTCATTCTCTTGGATATATTCGTTTATGTTTATTTTTATTCTTTCTTTCATTTTCTCATCATTTAACAGTCCTACGTTAAGTTTCCATGTTGTTTGTCGTTTTCTATTGTTCAAATACTGTATATTTCTATGTATATAGGATTATGATCTGATATTTCTGCCCCTCCAATCCAACAATTTCTCACCCTGTGTCTGTCACCTTCATTCATAAGGAAGTAATCTATTCTAGAGTGTACTTTATGGACTGCTGAATAATGTGTATAGTCTTTTTCGAGTGGGTGCAGGTCCCTCCATATGTCTACCATACCCATTTCTGCCAGTGAGGTTCTTATGAACTTTGTTACATGTTTTTTTGTCTTCTTAACACTTGTTGTGTCAACTTCATGATCCATGACAGCATTTAAGTCTCCTCCACAAATTAGGACTCCTTCACTGTGTGTTGCTATGAGATCAAACAGATGTTGAAAAAAACCCTTGTCACTTCCTGGTGGGGCATAGATGTTCACTAATGTAATCTGCATACCATCTATTCTTCCCTTTATTATTACATACCTGCCTTCTTTATCCTGGATTTCCTGTTCACTTTCAAATTGTATTTTATTTGAGATTAGTATCATAACCCCCCTTTTTGCTCCTCCCTTAAATGAACTGTAGTAGGAGTTCTTATAGCCAAATCTCTTTAGTTTCACATGTTCTGTCTTGCTCAAATGTGTCTCTTGCATAAATATAATTTCAGCTTTTTCCTTCTTGAATTTTCTTATTATTCTTTCCCTTTTAACAGGTGAGTTCAGACCATTCACGTTTAATGTCATTATCTTAAGATTTTTACCCATATTCATGTTTTTCCATTTTTTTAACTTGTGCTCCTAGCCCCTTTAACAACAAAAATAACACATATTTATATAAAAACACATTAAAAAATCTCGACCTCCGTACTTTGGGCCTTTCTTCTGCCCACTGGTCCCTGTTGGTGGGTGGGGGGTTTGTCTTCACAGAGTGAAGGGCCCTCCCTAGACTTCTAATTACTATCAAAGTAATAGTCATAAGTCTAGAAATGTCCAACAAATATCACTTAAACCTCTCCTAGCCGTCTGTTTCTCTTTTACCTTGTCTTCTTGGCCTTCATTTCTTCTGTGCCTTTCTTAATCTTTGTTATGATCTAGGCTTTCAGTTGAAAGCCTTGTAGCTTGTCCTGGGCCCGCTGCTCTACGTCTCTCCCCCTTCTTCCGCCGTTCACTCGCCTCCACTCCGTCTGTCGTGGTGCGTTCAGGGCCGCCGCTGCTCCAGCCGTCTCCTTCGGCACGCTCACCTCAAGGCCCCGCTCCATCATATCCCGCGCTGCCTCTTCGGCCGTGTTGTAGGTTCTTGTGCCTTCCTCCCAATGAATCCTCATTTTCGTTAGCGGCGTTTGGAATCTAATTTTTTTCTCTTTCAGCGTTTTTTTAATATTGGCATATTTCTTCCGCTGCTGCACGATTTCTGTCGGGTAGTCATGGTCAAAAAATACCTGTTTGTCGCCGATTCGTATCTTTTTTTTCCATGCTTGCGTCAGGATTCTTTCCTTTATGTCATATTTCACAAAGTTTACCACAACTGACCTGGGTGGAGAGTTTGTTTTCGGGTTCTGTGCCGGTGCTCTGTGCGCCCGTTGAATCTGCAGATCCGTTTCTCCGGGTATTTCCAGTTCTTTTTTTAAGAACTGATCCATGAATTTTGTCATCGAGTTGCCTTCAATGCCCTCCGGAATTCCAAAGATGCGCATATTGCTTCGTCGGGATCTGCTCTCCAAGTCGTTTATTTTCTCCTGCATCCTCTGCGTTTGCGTCGTCAGGGTCTGTAGTTGTTCGTTTGCCTCGCTTTTCCAATCTTCTAGTTCCGAAATTCGGGTCTGCGCTTCTGTCATACACGCCCGCTGGGAGCGCAGCTCCTCCATGTTTTCCGTTAATTTACGCTCCATTTCTCTTCGGAGGTCCATGATTTCCTCCTTAATTTCTTTTTTCAGTTCCTCCTTAAGAGCCGCTAAATCCTGTTGTAGCTGTCGCTTGAATTCTCTTAACTCTTCACCCAAACTGGCGATGCCAGCGTTCATGTTGTCGAGTCTGGTGTCTTCCATTTTCTCTGCTGTAGACACCTCGTTTTTTTGGGCTTTGCGTACAGCGGTTTTTCCTGCGTTGTTGGAGAGGAATTCTTCAATTTTACCCTGTTTTTGTCCTTGTGCCCGGTTCCTTCGTGTTTTCATCCCTTAGTTTATTGATTCGTTTATGTTGAGTTGGCCATTTACCGATGATTTTTAATCCGGCTAGGGAGAGCTCTTTGTTTAAGTGTTATGTCTCTCCGCCATCTTCCCGGAAGTCACCAAAGTTTTTTTTAACCACTTCAGTGACCTCAGCCCTTGTAGTGGGCAAGATGTCTCCAAGCTCTGCTTCCTCTGTGGAAGACATGTCAGTGAAATTGAGGAGATCCTCAAAGTATTCCTTCCACCGCCTGACGATATCCCCAGTTGAAGTCAGCAGTGCCCCATCCGCACCATACACAATGTGGACAGGGAGCTGCTTACCCTTCCTGAAACGCCGGACACTTTGCCAGAATCTCTTTGACGCCAACCAAAAGCCTTGTTCCATGGCCTCACCAAACTTCTCCTACACCTGAGTTTTTGCTTCAGCAACCACCCAAGCTGCACTCCACTTGGCTTGCCGGTACACCTCAGCTGCTTCAGGCATCCCACAAGCCAACCAAGCTTGATAGGACACCTTCTTCAATTTGATGGCCCCCCTTGCCTCTGGTGTGCACCACTTAGTTCAGGGGTTGCCACCACAAGATGGACCGATGACCTTGTGGCTGCAGCTCTGGGCAGCTGTTTCAACAATGGAGGTGGAGAACATGGCCCATTCAGGCTCCATGTCTGTTCTCCATGTCATTTGTAAAATACCAAAGAAAAACTGGGCACAAGTTTAGGGGCACATATGGTTACTTAGATTCATATGTAGTTGGATAATGACAAAAGTTTTATTTTAGTTGTTTACCAGAACATATTCAAGATCTAGTTATATAGTTAATGTGGCCTTAAAGCACAGACTCTCAGCTTTAATTTGAGCATATTTACATCCAAATTGGCATTACTGTTTATACAAAATCTCATTTCAGGTCCTTAAAAATAATTGGACAAATTAACATTTCCATAGATAAAATGTTCATTTTTACTACTTTGTTGAAAATCCTTTGCGGGCAAAGACTGCCTGAAGTCTCAAACCCGTAGACATCACCAAACACTGAGTTTCTTTCTTTGTGATGCTTTGCCAGGCCTTTACTGCAGCTGTCTTCAGTTGTTACTTGTTTGTGGGTCTTTCTGCTTTAAGTTTTGTCTTAAGTAAGTCAAGTGCATGCTTGATTGATTTGAGATCTGGTGATTGGCCATTGCAAAATATTCCACTTCTTTGCCTTAAAAACTCCTGGGTTGCTTTCACAGTATGTTTTGGGTCACTGTCCATCTGTACCATGAAGTGCTGTTTAATAGAGTTTGCTGCATTTGGCTGAATCTGACAGACAGTATATCCCTATACACTTCAGAATTCATATGGCTGCTTCTGTCTTCTGTCACATCATCAGTAAATACTCTTGACCCAGTGCCACTGGAAGCCATACATGCCTATGCATTACACTACCTCCACCATGTTTTACAGAAGATGTGGTGTGCTTTGGATCATGAGCTGTTCCAAGTCTTCTCTGGACTTCTTCCCATCATTCTGGTACAAGTTAATCTTGGCTTCATCTGTACAAACAATTCTGTTCCAGAACTGGGCTGGCTTCTTTAGATGTTTTTTGGCAAAGTCTAATCTGGCCTTTCTATTTTTGAGGCTCATTAATGGTTTTTATTTGATCCTGTGAAATCTTTTCTTTATGGTAGATTTAAATTCTGATACACCTACTTCCTGGAGAGTGTTCTTCACTTGGGTGAATGTTGTGAAGTGGTTTTTCTTCGCCATGGAATGGATCCTGCAATCACCACCACTGTTGTCTTCTGTGGACGTCCAGGTCTTCTTGAGTTCCCAAGATCACCAGTGCACTTTTATTTTTCTCAGAATGTATCAAATTGTTGATTTTGTCCCTGGTAACATTTCTGCCATCTCTCTGGTGGATTTCTTCTTTTTTTCCAGCCTAAGGATGATCTGTTTCATGCAAATTGAAAGCTCCTTTGACTGCACATTGTGCATCCACAGCAACAACTTCCAAATGCAAATTTCACACATTGAATTAACTCCAGACCTTTTTACCTGCTTGAATGATGTTGTATTAATGAGGGAATAGCCCATGCAGCCCATGAAATGGCTTTCGAGCCAACTGTCTAATTACTTTTTAGCCCCTGAAATGAGATTTTCTTAAAAATGGTTGCAATTCCTAAACCGTAACTCCAATTTGGATGTGAATGGTAAATGGCGTTCACTTATATAGCACTTTTTCTCATTTCTGGATGACCAAAGCGCTTTACAGATCCTGCTATCCACCCATTCACACACTGATGGCGGCAGAGCTGCCATACACACACAGGCGCTAGCCAGGCCAGCAGGAGCACCTGGGGGTTCAGTGTCTTGCTCAAGGACACTTCGACTTGTAGACTGCAGACAGAGCGGGAATTGAACCCATGACCCTCCGATCAGTAGTCGGTCACACTACACCTGCGCCACAGTCGCCCCCAATTTGAATACCCTCAAATTAAAGGTGAGATTTTGCACTTAAAGCCCACATTGATTATATAACTGTATCTTGAATTTGTTTCAGTAAAAATTCATTTCCAGTGACAGTTGGACTCCACCAGGGCTGCCCTTTGTCACCGATCCTGTTCATAATTTTTATGGACAGGATATCTGTGTGCAGCCAAGGAATGGAGGGTGTCATGTTTGGTGACTACAGGATCTCATCTCTGCTGTTTGCAGATGATCTTGTTCCTGTTGGCTTCATTGAGCAATGACCTACAGGTCTTACTGGGACAGTTTGCTACTGAGTGTGAAGCAGTGGGGATGAGAATCAGCACCTCCAAGTCCGAGTCCATGCTGCTCAGCTGGAAAAGGGTGAATTGTCTGTTATGTATGCAAACCTGGTGATGAATGAGGTGAAGATGAGGGTAGCGTCGAACACAGCTTTATTGATGTTTGGGAACAGCGGTACATGGCAAGCACCTGGCATGGGCATTCGGCGCAAGAAGATGTGCTATGGCAGCTTGCTCTGCTATATAGGGCAGTGTGGTGACGTGATAGGAAGTCGACGTCACCACACTGCACTTCACATTAAGGTGCCGTCACCCCCCCCCCCCCCCACACACACACAAAGTCCAAAACCACACACACAATCGAACCCACCCCAATTTAGAACCCGAATCATACTCTGAAATAACATAAACTAATGTACTTTAATGGCCTGACACATTCATACAAAACAACCTAAAATAGGGTTGTTGGGTGGACTACCACACAACCTGCACAGCATGGAGGATTATCCTGCTACAGGATAAACTAAAAGTCCTTTATTAAACTAAAAAAAAAATGTCTGCCATGCTCCTAAACTAACACAACAAAACCCCATAAGAACACACAAGAACTATAAACAAATAGCTACAGCACAGTCACTTGGGTGGGAAAGGTGGAACCGGCATGGGGGGCCCAGGGCAGCCCTTCAGCAGGTGCACCCCTGGAAGCAGCAAGCCCCTGGAATGATGGCTGATCTTCTGGACGATGGAGCCCGGTTCCCACACCACCATCATCAATTCTCGTCCAGACTCATCACCTGGACATGCCGAAGCTGATTGGCATGCCTTGATGAGCTGTCCGACAACCGGAAGTACACTGCGCCCAACTTCGCCACTATCCTCAGATGTGCTTGGTGTTTCGCTGGCTGTCGTTTGGCCCATCTTCGCTGTGGTCGTTCGTCACCCCAAGTGGGGCCCTGCTTGGCCTGGTGTGCTGCTGCTGAGCATGCGGTAACTCCATGCTTGTTGGTCTGGCCCTGTCCTCTTCTAAAAACGTTGTAGTGGTCACCGTCATACAGTAGCTGCAGACCCCCCCATCTTTCTGCGGCCAAGCTCCGGAGGCATCTGGGGCTAGCATGGTGTCACTCGCCGACGCAGGTGCCCCGCTGCCACGCTCGGTACCCCCCTCTACCATGTCCCGAGCACCGGCACTGAGACTTTCCTGTGCTGAACCAGAGTGAAACTGGTCCTTCTTGACCACTGGAGTGTCCGGTAGCCCTTCATCCCACACAACATCCTTTTCAACCGCCAGAACTGGAGGGTTCCAGCGGCCACAACCCGGCCATTCGTTCCCAGCACCGTCTTTAATGGTGAAACCCAGTCCATAGAATAGATCACAGCCCATGATGTTATTGTCGTGTGCCGCCACCTGGAACGTGAAGTCAACCATCTTCGTAGACTTGTTACAAGCCGTTAACTCCGAAGCCCCAACAGTGCACAGCCTGCTACCTCCATAGCCATACAATGGCACCAGATCGTCTTTAATCCTGTAGTGGGGGAAGAACTTCTTCACCATGGCCCAATTCAGCATCGACCGCATCGCCGTTGTGCCACGCAGCAGTGGCACCTCCACACTGTCTAACTCCACTGAGCAATACGTGTACCCATTTATGCTGGGGCTCATCGTATGGATGGATGTCGGGGGCTGGCGGAGTGATTTCTTCCGTGGGCTCTCTGGTTCAGATAAGCAGCACACTCTAGCATAATGGTTCAAGTGTCCACATCTGCTATAACGTTTTCCTCTTGGTGGGCATTCCTTCACCTTATGTTGGTGCATCGCGGACCCACAACCCTTACACAGGGATTTTCCCGGGGCAGACCTTCAGCTGGCAGCACTGGTTTCCGTAACGTCGTCATCCAAGCTATCCTCACTGTCCTAGTCCGCGACATTTGATGTGGCGAGTGGCTCTGGCGGCCACTGTGATTGATGCCAGTTTAGTTCTGAGGTTAGCTTGTCTGTGGCCTCCAACTGGAGAGCTAGCTCGACAGCTCTGGCTAATGTTAAATCATTCTGCACCATTAATAGTAGCCTAGTTCGCAATGCAGCGTTGCACATGTGCTTCACTAGCTGGTCGCGCACCATTTCATCTTCCAGCTGTTCAAAGCGGCACTCGCTAGCTAGCTGTCTTAAGTCGGCAACAAACTGGTGGGTTCACCTACCCATTGGTGTTGCTGGCAAAAACGAATTCTCCGTACAGTCATGCTGTCTGGAGTGTGGAAATGGTTGGCTAGCAGCTCCACGACATCCTCAAACAAGACTGATGCACCGAGTGTCCGCAGGACTCGCTGGCCCTCAATACCCAGGTTATGGAAGAGAAGCGCACGTGCCCTTAGCTTGTCGAGCTGCCCGAGGTCCAGCGTGGTGATGTAGGTTTGAAAAGCCTCGAACCAATGCGGCCAAGACACCGGTGATTCACCCGGGAGCTCAAGGAAGGGACAGAGTGGTGTTACGCACACCTCCATGAGTTAATCCTCAGTTGCCAAATCTTACAGTATGTATGTAAACCTGGTGATGAATGAGGTGAAGATGAGGGTAGTGTCAAACACAGCTTTATTGATTTTTGGGAACAGTGGTACACAGCAAGCACCTGGCGTGGGCATCTGGCACAAGAGGATGTGCTATGGCGGCTCGCCCCGCTATATAGTGCAGTGCAGTGATGTGACAGGAAGTCGACGTCACCACACTGCACTTCACAATAAGATGCCGTCACCACATTGTCCTCTCTGGGTTGTTGGGGACAAGCTCCTACCCCAAGTGAAGGAGTTTAAGTATCTCGGGGTCTCATTCACGAATGAGGTGAGAATGGAGCAAGAGAATGACTGATGGATCAGAGCAGCTTCTGCAGTGATGTGGATGTTGTACAGGTTTGTTGTGGTGAAGAGGGAGCTGAGCTCTAAAGTGAAGCTGTTGATTTACTAGTTGATCTACGTTCCTACCCTCATCTATGAACTGTGGGTAATGACTGAAAGAATGAAAGTGCAAATATAAGTTGCTGAAATGAGCTTTCTCCGTAGGATTGCTGCACTCACCCTTAGAGATATGATGAGGATCTCAGTCATCCGGGAGAGGCTCAGAGCAGAACCACTGCTCATCCACACTGAAAGGATTCCACTGAGGTGGTTTGGCATCTGATCAGGATCCCTTCTGGACGCCTCCCACTTGAGGTGTTTTGGGCACATCTCACTGGGAGGAGACCCCAGGGTAGACCCAGGACAAGCTGAAGAGACTTTGTCTCCCAGCTGTGAGCTGGGAGACAAAGTGCACAGTGCCCCAAAGCATTATGCACATTCACCAACCATAATGCTCCGCACTGTGTGTCTATATATATATTTATAGTAATATGTACATATGTTTACTAGATGTTCTTGTTTTTTTTCTTGCCTTCTGATTATTGCTCTGAGTGTTGCTATCCCTGTGCTGTTGCAATCCTGGAATTTCCCCATTGTGGGACTAATAAAGGCTTATCTTATCTTATCTTATGATTGAATTTTGTGGTGTTTTTTGACTCTTTTTGCTACACACATTGTAGCTTTACTCATACGCCTCCCTCCCTCCTTACACAATGACATCCTATCCTATATTCAAACATGGCGGTGGCGTGTGTCTGTGCAGCGGCTCTTTGCTCCCTACTTTTGTTTGTATGTATGCTGTTTTTTGGATATTGGACCATGTGAAGCTGGATTTGTGTACAGTCGTGATGAGCTAATAAATATTGGACTTCAACAAAAGACTGCTGTTACAGCAGTTTTTGAGAACACACAGAACACACCGGAGGCTACCTGTAGACCAGCAGGATCACCGTGGATCGACGCAGAGGGAGGAGGGAGAGTGTGGAGAATGTGTTCAAGGATGAGGCTGAGTTTGTTCCTCAGATCAGCTTTATTCACAGATCACATCTCCAACAATCTCAAAGCAAGTCAAGAGGAAGTTTTCATCTCACATCAGGGGTTTTATACCCCGGGCACGAAACAGCAGTCACATGGTGTTTAATCAAACATACAGTCACATGGTACTTAATCTCAATTACAAAGTAACCCCTTTGATCTCACACCATTGTCCTCTAGTCTCTGTGGTCCGGAAATCTTCCCCGGTCGTCTCCTGGAAACAAAAGCCGAATCTCACACTCTTCTGCTGAATCCCAGAGTCTCAGTCCCTTTTGTTCCATGAGACGTGAAGCACACAATAAACATACAGCAATACATTTGTGGAGAATATGTAACCAACATATGTGCCACATGACCCCCCCCCCCAAACGTCTAAAATGGGACAAACATAACCAGAGACACATGACATAATAACATTACTACATATCAATCCACCAGTTGCTTAACTCTCAGTCTCCTGCCGTATCTGCTGAAAGCCGGCTTTGCTGCTTCCGCAGCGTCCTTCTGCACCTGTGGATTAGAACTGTTAGTCGATCTCTGTGGGAGATCTGTAGAGTGCCCTCTAGGGGGTCTACCGCGACGGGGGGCTCTCGCCAACTGCACCTCTTCATCTGCCAAAACAAAAGCGGGTTTGAGTCTGTTTATACAAATCAATTCTTTTCTGTCTCCAAAATCTAGCAAAAAATGCTTCTCCCCTGTTTCCAGCACCTTGTACGGCCCATCGTAAGGCGGGCGCATGTTGGGGCGACAAGCATCATGTCTCACAAAAACAAACTCCGCATTTTTTAAAGCCTTCGGCACAAAAACGCGTGGGAAACTGTGATGAACCGGCCAGGAAGCGTGTTTCATCCTGTGCCGCTCTGCAACAGCTGAGCGGGGGGGCAATTTGGGGCAGGATTATCGGGGAGAAATTCACCGGGCAGACGGAGAGGCTGTGCAAAAACTAATTCCACTGAGGAGGCTTGCAAATCCTCCTTAGGTGCAGAACGCAACCCCAATAAGACCCATGGTAACTTGTCAACCCAATTTGTATCCGTAAGCGACGCTCTGAGGGCCGCTTTCAATGACCTATGAAAACGCTCGCATAAACCGTTAGCCTGGGGGTTGTATGCGGTGGTGCGGTGGATCTTTACCCCTAGGCTGCGGGCCATCGACGACCAGAGTTCGGAAACAAATTGAGGACCTCTGTCCGACGTTATGTCCGACGGAACTCCAAAACGCGCTACCCAAGCTGTTAAAAACGCGCGGGCCACTTCCTCTGCTGTGGTTGATGCCAGAGGAACCGCTTCCAGCCAACGCATGGCGCGGTCCACCATCGTCAAAAGGTGTGTGTACCCCTGTGACGACGGAAGGGGGCCTACCAAGTCAACATGCACATGATCAAAGCGCTTAGCCGGAATGTGAAAAGGCTCCAAGGGAGCTCTAGTGTGTTTGTGTATTTTGGCTCGCTGACACGCTACGCAGGCTGTCGCCCATTCCTTGACCTGTCTGCGCAACCCCGGCCATACAAATTTCACCCCCACCCTTTTGACCGATGCGCGCATCCCCGGGTGCGCCAGAGAATGGATCGAGTCAAAAACGCGGTGGCGCCACGCAGCTGGTACCACGGGGCGCGGCCATCCCGTGGAGACATTGCAGATTAGGGGAGGCATACCCATTTGCAGCACCCTGTCCTCCAGCCTTAATCCTGTTGGTCCAGACTGGAGCACGCACACATCCGCATCGCTAACCTGCTCCGCGGCCATGGCTGCATAATCTAACCCTACGCGGACCGGGGCCGCGCACGCTCCCGCGTCGCCACCCTGGCCCGCGGCCATGGCTGCAGAGTCTGCCCTCAAGTGGTCTGGTGCCGGCACAGCACGCGAGAGGCAGTCTGCCACTACATTATGTTTACCTGCGACATGCAGGATATCGGTGGTGAACTCTGATATCGCGGCCAGCTGTCTTTGCTGCCGGCCCGACCAAGGCTCCGAAATCTTGGCCATCGCAAAAGTCAGCGGTTTGTGGTCCATGAACGCGGTGAAACAGCGCCCTTTCAGCCAGAACTGGAAATGGCAGATGGCCAAGTGTAGGGCCAACAACTCCCTGTCGAACGCGCTGTATTTTCGCTCGCTATTGCGCAAGGTTTTGCTGAAAAACACGAGCGGTTGCCAGGTCCCCGCTACAAACTGTTCAACGACCGCCCCTACCGCTAAATCGGACGCGTCAGTGGTGAGGGCCATGCGGGCTGTTGGAACTGGATGTGCCAACAAAGCTGCGTTTGCCAGCGCTGTTTTGACTTGAGAGAATGCACGCTCCCGCTCAGGAGACCATTCGCTTTTATTTGTGGGTTTTTGTTTTTTTAGTGCCGCATACAATGGTTGCATGAGCCGCGCTGCGCTTGGGAGGAAACAGTTATAAAAATTAACCATTCCCCAAAACTCCTGTAACGCTTTGACCGTTTGAGGTTGGGGAAAATTTGTTATTGCGCGCACTTTATCGGGGAGAGGGACCGCTTCTTCTGGCGAAACGCGATGCCCCAAAAAATCAATCTGCGCTACCCCAAACTGACACTTCGCTGGGTTAATTATTAACCCGTGCTCTGCCAGCCTCTAGAAAACTGCCGTGAGGTGGTTTTCGTGTTCGTCTTCGGACGTGCTGGCTACTAAAATGTCATCCAAGTAGACGAACACGAAAGGGAGGTCCACAGCACCGCGTCCATCATACACTGGAACGTCTGCGCGGCCCCCTTGAGTCCAAAAGGCATGCGCAAAAACTCAAAAAGCCCGAAAGGAGTTATTACCGCTGTTTTGGGTATGTCCTGGGCGCGCACTGGAACCTGATGGTAGCCGCGCACTAAATCTATTTTAGAAAAAATGCGCGCCCCCGCCAAATGAACCGAAAAATCTTGGATGTGCGGGATCGGGTAGCGGTCGTGTGCAGTGGCATTATTCAACCTGCGGAAATCACCGCAAGGTCGCCACGAGCCATCAGTCTTTGGGACCATGTGCAATGGTGAAGCCCAGGGGCTTTTCGAAAGTCTGATGATGCCCAGTTTTTCCAGGTTGGCAAACTCCTCGCACGCTATGGTCAGTTTAGCTGAGTCCAGGCGCCGAGCTTTTGCAAAAACGGCGGCCCGGTGGTAGTGATATAATGCTCCACCCCATGTTTGGCCACTGTCGCCGAAAACGTTGGGACTGTTAGTGCTGGGAACTGAGTGAGGAGTGCGTGGAACTTACCACCCGCAGTTGTGACGTTGGCTTGTGCAGTTGGCGGTGCCACTCGTGCTGTGCAGGGAATAGAATGAAAAGACATTAACCAGACGTCTATTAGCAAGATCAACCAATAAACCATGGGAGCACAAGAAATCAGCCCCTAACATGTTGAAACTGACTGCAGCTACAACAAAAGTCCACTCAAATGAACGACCCTGCAAAGACAGAAGCAGAGTCCTCTCACCGAAGGTCTTAATAGCTGAGCCGTTCACTGCTGACACTGGCACCCGGGGAACCTTGGACGGCATCAGCCGGTCGCGTAGGAAGGCATGATGAAGCTCATCTGGGAGCCTGTATCCACGAGGAATTGTCTCCCCGAACGTGCATCCGTCAGGTAAAGCAGCTTGTTCTCGTCCCCGAGGGGTCGCAGCTGCTACCGGACCCTCGGTCTTGGCGTTCCGAACGCTTGAAGTGGCACGGTGGGAGGCACTTGTGTGCCCTCTCTGCAAAACAGCGATGATAGAAGCAAAGGAAGTCGCCCGCTCCCTGTTGCTTGGTGCTGACTGCTGCCGTCGTCGGCGCGTCTGGTGCTGCAACCACTGGCCCCCATGCCGTCTCCTCCGGGCGTCGCTCCTAGCTCACTTGTTGCAGCCGAAACTGCGCTCCGCTTGTGGGCGTCGACAAGTCGCTGCTGCCTCCTTGCTCAGCCCGTGGTAGTCTCGCTTGGCCAACGGGGTGAATCTGCCAGGGTAACTCTCACCGCTGGCGGCAGGGTCCGGAGGAAAAGGTGGGCAAAGATAATTCGCAGTCCTCGGATGTCTTTCAGCCTCAGCATTTTGACCATCAGGTCTACGGGTCTGTCGTTCTCCGACTCCGCAACGCCAGGAGCCCCTCTGCTCGTTGTTGCACGGAGGGGGGTGAAATGGCTGTAAGCGCAGCTTTCAAGGCGCTGTATTTGTTGCTGTCCGGTGGGTGGTTGACCAGGTCTTCCACCCTCTGGACTGTGTGGCTGTCCAGCTTCGCTACCACATGGTAGAATCTCGTGTCGTCCTTCAAGATTCTCCGGAGGTTGGAACTGCGCCTCGACCGCGCTAACCAGGAGCGCGGACCTATGCTGCCCAGAAGTCGGGCAGTCGGAGTGTGGAGGCAGCCATCAGGCTGGCTTCTGCCGAGCCCTGCTCGGGAGAATTATTTCTGCTCATTTACGTCGCAAGGTCACCAGTGTGGAGAATGTGTTCAAGGATGAGGCTGAGTTTGTTCCTCAGATTCAGCTTTATTCACAGATCACATCTCCAACAATCTCAAAGCAAGTCAGGAGAAGTTTACATCTCACATCAGGGGTTTATACCCCGGGCACGAAACAGCAGTCACATGGTGTTTAATCAAACCATACAGTCACATGGTACTTAATCTCAATCACAAAGTAACCCCTTTGATCTCACACCATTGTCCCTCTAGTCTCTGTGGTCCGGAAATCTTCCCCGGTCGTCTCCCGGAAAACAAAGGCTGAATCTCACACTCTTCTGCTGAATCCCAGAGTCTCAGTCCCCTTTTGTTCCATGAGACGTGAAGCACACAATAAAACATACAGCAATACATTTGTGGAGAATATGTAACCAACATATGTGCCTCAACGAAGAAAGAAAAAGCAGGGATGCGGTCGGGCCTGCTAGCGATGCTAAAGAGACAGCCGCATACACCTCCGCTACCAGCATTTTCTTTCCAATGCTAGAAGCATCGTCCACAAGATGGATGATTTAGAGCTACAGCTGGCAACTAGTAAAACTGTAAGAGACTGCTGTGTGCTGTTGTTAACGGAAAGCTGGCTCCATCCGCTGATCACGGATGCTGCACTGCAGCTACCAGAGCGCACACTTAATTGTTGTGGACCGAACAGCAGAATCCAGGAAACAGAGAGGGGTGGTCTCTGTATTTTTTTTCACAACTCTTGGACCAATCACAGTTGTATTATTAACACTTACTGTTCTCTGACTAGAGGCAATGTCAGTTTTATGTTGGCCTTTTTATCTTCTGAGAGAGTTGACAGTGGTTATTATTTCAGATGTTTATATTTGTCTGAATGCAAATACTAAAGCGGCCTTAGTCATTTGTACAGTGTTATTAAATAAACAGCAGGCAGGCCTACCCCAAGGGTGTTCACATAGTAGCTGGTGATTTTAATCAATCATGCTTGAAAACTGTGCCCGTCTAATTTCACACCAGTATGTGAAATGTGCCACTAGGGGAAGGAATCGTCTTGATCGGGTGTATTCTAACCTGAAGCATGCCTATAGAGCTGTTCACATCTTGGCCTGTCAGACCATCTATCATTGCTCCTCATCCAGCATACACCCCCCTCAGGAGAACTGCTAGACCTACTATAAGAACATCACAACATGCCTGAGGGAGCTTTTTCTCAGCTGCAGGACTGTTTTTCAAACACTTTATGGGATTTATTCAAGAATCAGGTTTGAGGCAAATACACCTCGCCCGGACCCACTGATGTTATAGAATGCCAGCTCTGATGTGCTTACCCTGCAGGATCATGAGGTGAGACATACACTACCGTTCGAAAGTTTGGGTCACTTAGAATATTCCTTATTTTTGAATAAAAGCACTTTTTTTTCAATGACGATAACTTTAAAATAATCAGAAATACACTCTATACATTGCTAATGTGTAAATGACTATTCTAGCTGCAAATGTCTAGTTTTTGGTGCAATATCTAGATAGGTGTATAGAGGCCCATTTCCAGCAACTATCACTCTGTGTTCTAATGGTACAATGTGTTTGCTCATTGCATCAGAAGGCTAATGGATGATTAGAAAACCCTTTGCAATCATGTTAGTCTGCAATGCTTTAATTGCTGCAAATGGAGGATTCTTTGACGGAAAGCAGAGTTTGAAGGAAAAAATATTATTTCAAATACAAATCTTATTTCTAACCTTGTCAATGTCTTGACTATATTTTCTATTCATTTTACAACTCATGGTGGTAAATAAGTGTGACTTTTCATGGAAAACACAAAATAATTGTCTGGGTGACCCCAAACTTTTGAACGGTAGTGTACACTGAGAGCAGTTCATCCGAGAAAGGCTACTGGTCCCGATTGGAGTGCAGAAAGGTGCTCAGAGCTTGTGCAGATCAGCTATGCTCTGTTTTGACTGATATTTTTAATTTGTCTCTTAAGGCAGCCTTTGTTCCACAGTGTTTTAAATCTGCAGTCATTATTCCTGTGCCTAAAAAACACATTATCAGCAGTCTGAATGACTATCGACTGGTAGCATTAACACCCATTGTTATGAAGTGCTTGAGAGAAAATGGTATTGAAACATCTTTTGCCTAGTCCCCCCCCCAGCCTTTGATCGGTACCAGTTTGCCTACAGGCGGAGCAGATCCACTGAAGATGCTATTGCTATAGCTCTCCACTCGGCATTCAGCCCTTTAGAAGACAAGGGGAGCTATGTAAGAATGTTTTTTGTGGACTATAGCTTGGCATTTAATACAATTATTCCCAATATTCTCATCACCAAATTGCTTCAGCTTGGTCTGCCTACTCACACTTGCAGCTGGATTAAGGACTTATCTCAGTATCTCAGTTTCGTTGTATTGTTTTCTAGCAATGGAATGACAATAAAGGCACTTTGACTTTGACTATAAAACAAGTCCTCAAGACATGTACTTAGACCATTTGTCATCACAGTTCCTCAAAAAATGCTCCAGTACATTTCGGTTTAATGGCACCTGACTCTCAGTTCCTGCCCCATCACAGGACCAGTGGTTTATTTCACATGACAGGCATAGCAATGAAAACTGAACAGTAGTTTAGACTTGGGTTGACTTATGGTGGATGTAAAGTTAAACATTAATAGTATGAGTCTGTGTAGTTAGAACAGTAATGTTTTCTTAAAATTATTAATTTAATGACATGGACAGGCACCACTGGAGTGGGACTCTGAGAAGTGCAGTCAAGCAGGACCCACCCCAACTGAGGGATTAATTGTGTCCTGTCAAAAATAAATACGGATGGTGATGATGACTCAGCATAAGAATAACATAATATAACTTTAAAACCTGATACAGATAGCACTTCAAAATATAGTCCATACATTACAGGATAAGTACAGAATAATTACAGGGTGAGTACTGGGAAAACGGGATATGTGAGGGGTAAGCAAGCTGTATTATGCCCTCAAACTTTTCATCTGATATATTTACCAATGCAAAAACAGGATAAAAACTGGCTTTAACATGGTAAAAACATTGCAAGAACAGGATATACGCTGTGTTAAGCCTCCTTTTTAATCTGAACACTATAGGGAGTTTCTTTTTCTTTCAGCTGCTCCCTTACCAGAGGTTGCCACAGCAGATCATGGTCTGCACGTTGGATTTGGTAAAGATTTTACGCGGGATGCCCTTCCTGATGCAATCCTTTACCAGTGTTTGGGACCAGCACAAGGAGTACACTGGCTTGTGCTCCAATCGTGGCTGGGTAACAACCTTTCCTTTCTCCCTTCTGTTAGGCTGAGCACCAAGCTAGAAGGCAGAAAGTACAGTTTTTATATGGTCTTTGGTATAACCCAGCAGGAGTGTGAAGCCACAAGCTCCTGGCTGTTGGGCAAATGCTCTAGCACTAGGCCATCACTCCGGCACAAAAAAAAAGGTATAGACCAAGCAAAAACAATACAAATATGTGGTTAGGCAAAGAAAAATTGTATAAAAACAGGATCAGTACGAGTTGAGATGGGGCATGGGCTGTACTATGCCTCAACTTTCTCTGATGTAATTACCATGTGGGGAAAGTATGGGGTTAAAACAGGGGATAGCAGTGCAATAACAGTATTATAATATAGTAAAACGGGATAAGGAAGCGGTACAGTAAGTGCTGGGGCACTGGCTACATTATGCCTGTATGAGGAAATATAATCACTGGGGTTGCAGACCAGATCATACTGAGTCCAGACCAAGACCAGGGTGTATCAAAACCAAGACTTTAAGAGGTCAAGACCAAGACAGGCAAACTTCAAGACAAGACTGTAAGATATGTATTTAATATGCAAGTGTAAAATAGACATGAACTGCCAGGTGGCGCCTCCGCCCTGTCCTATATAAGGCCGAGTCGGCCATCTTATTCTCTTATCTCGCCTGAGCTTAGCCGACAATCTGTCAGTGGCTGTCAAGCTGAGTGAGTTCAGTAAAGCTGTGTTTTCCCAGTCACCTTGCCTCGTCTGTCCAGCAGGTAATTCCAGACATAATTGGCAACGTCGGATTAAACCATGGAGGCGTGCATGGTCTCTATTCGCCCTTTCCTCGAGGTGCCCGTAGAACCACCGGTGCCCTGGCTTAGGTGGTACGAGGCCTTTCAGAACTATATTGCCGCGCTGGGTCTTGGGGAGCTCGACAAGCAGGCGCTATTGGTGCACAACTTGGGCATAGAGGGCTAGTGTATCCTGCGAACGCTCGGTGCTGCGGACACCTGCAAGGAGGTAGCAGAGCTGCTAGCTAGCCATTTTGATACCCTGGATAATGTGACCGTCTGGAGGATCCACTTTCGGCAGCAGCACCAGCGGGTAGGTGAACCCGTTCGGCAGTCTGTCACCGAGTTGAGCAGCTTGCTAGCGAGTGCTATTTTGGAACTCTGGAGGGGGAAATGATTTGTGACCATCTGGCAGAGCATTCCTGTAGCGACACATTGCGAGCTAGGCTACTTATGGCGCCAAGTGAGCTCACGTTAGGCAGAACAGTCAAGCTCACTCTCCAAATAGAAGCCGCGGACAGCCTGGCTCTGGAGCTGGCCGGGCACCGGTCACAGCAGCCGCTGGAGCATCTTGTCACAGTGGATGCCATGGACCTGGAGAGCGAAGATGACTTGGATGCGAGATATTAAAAGCGAATTGCCCACCAGCCGAAGGTCCTGCCCCGGGAAAAGTCCCTTTGCATGGGCCTCTGGGTCTGCTAAGCACCATGAAAAGGCTGAGAACTGTCCAGCGAGAGGGGCACGTAACAAATGTGGGTCGCTTGGACCATTTTGCCAGGGTCTGCCGTGGATTTAACCCGGAGAGCCCACGGGAGGATATCACTCGGCCTGTCCCCCAACAACCATCCACATGGTGCGGACTGAAGAACTACCAGGTGCCATGGTGGTCAGGAGGACCAATTTTGCCCCAGGGTGGTACCCAGACCGTCGAGCGACAACCAATGAGCTGGCCCCAGATGCCTCCACAGCCTGGCCGCGGAAGGATGGCGGCTCTGCGGCTACTATGGTGAATGTTGCAACGGTATTAGAAGAGGACGGGGCAGGACCAAGAAGCACGGAGGATCAGTGTGCTCGACAACAACGTCTCAAGCCGAGCTGGGCCTTGCTGAGGCTCCTGGATTGGGTTCGGAGCCGAGATGAGGAGCGTCTGTGGCGAAGACGGGCCAGACAATGACCTGAGGAGCATTGGGAGTGTTTGTGCATAGTGGAGAAACTGGCCGCAGCACACTTCAGGCTGTCTGATGGCTCGGTATGGCATGCAAATCGGCTTCGGCATGTCCGGGAGAAGATGCCGAGAGACGAGGCTGGACGTGGGATGAGGTCGATGGCGAGGAGGAGTGGCTTCAGCGTCTAGAGGGCCAGCCATCACCCCGAAGACCGGTTGTTTCCAGGGGCCCATCTGCTGAGAGGATGCCCTGGGCCCCCATACCAGTTATGTTCTTGTTTAAAGACTTGGGTTGTAAATAGTATTGAAGTTCTGTGTTGTTGTGTTGGTGTTGTTGTTTTTTTTTTTTTAAAAAAAGAATGAATATTATATATTGAATATTAATGTTATATTAGGGATTATTTTGGTTTTTGTCTTAGTTTAGGAACACGACATACAATTTTAGTTATTAATTGACTTTGATTTACTTTAGCAGGTGGTAGAATAATCCACCTTGCCATGTGGGCAGGACGGCAGTCCACCCGTCCTCCCGATTTAAGGTTTTGTTGTGTGAATGTGTTAGGCCATTTAGAAACATTAGTTTTCATTTGTTAGTTCATGATTTGAGTCCCAAATTGGGGAGGGTCTAATTGAGTGAGTGGTTTTGGACCTTTTTAAAGGGGAGGGAAAATGTGAGAGATGTATTTAATATGCAAGTGAAAGATGGACACGCACCGCCAGGTGGCACTTCCGCCCCATCCTATATAAGGCTGGGTCGGCCATCTTATTCTCCTCTTATCTCGCCTGAGCTTAGCCAACAATCTGTCAGTGGCTGTCAAGCTGAGGGAGTTCAATAAAGCTGTTTTCCCAGACACCTTGCCTCATCTGTCTAGCAGGTAATTCCAGACATAACAAAGACCATGACCACTGTGTATCCACGCTTTGGTCTTCACTTGGTCTATATTTGATCCTGACAACTTAAAGTCTTGGTCTTACTTTGGTCTCAGTCCACTCTGGTCTTGGTCTGGTCTTGACTACCACACTACTGATTACCCAAAGTATGGGGTAAAAACAGGGACACACAGGGTTAAAAAAAAAAAAAAACATACCCCAAACCATGTTTTTACCTCTGTTTTACCTCAATACTTGGGCTGTAATTCATGTAGATGAATGTTCGATTTTACAGTATATTCATATACACCATTTAAAGTATGACTCCTACAAGTTGGACTTATAGCACAAGAGACAAGCCTTGCAAAACTAATTCCAAACAATTCATATTAACATGTTCTAAGTGTATTTTAAGATCCAATTATTAAAAAATGTATCAACACAAATATCAGCTTAAGTTTTCATACCTTCAGTGTTTCTCACAGTCAGTCAGAGATGATCGGATCTGAATTTTTCCTGTCCTCTAGGCTGCTATTAAACCTGCCAGTGAAAATAATGAGTCCTCATCAAACTACAGTCTTCTGCCTAACTGACTGTGAGACATGAACCCTTAATGCCTCCTGTGCAGTCACATGCAAAAGGAAGAACCTGGATAACCAGACTGGTTCTGTGACATTCTTTTAGGCTGGCGCTGCTTCTTTTTCTGCATTTTCAAAGAGGGAATCACCCTTGACTTCAGATGTTCATGGGTATATGTGTAGGGTTTACATGCCATCAGGGTGTTGAATGCAGTCCAACCAGGACATGTGCTGCTGCACTCATGAGATTCCACAACTTACTGATTAAAAAATCAGATTTTCACTCTCTTGACTCAAGAACATGTATTATTTCATCTCAACCAGAATGTACAATATAAAACACTTTGCGATCCTTGCTTGACCTGATCACACACAGGGACACCCGAGTGTCAAAACGAAACCTTCAGTTGCTCGGGTCAGTTATTGTTCCTTAGAAATTTGCAACACTTTAACTTTTTCAGTCTCCAGTCTACCAACACTTATATTCAGGTGTGGTATTCATAGTTTTCTTGTTTCCTGAGTTCTTTGTTACTGACACAATCATGCTGCAGGCAGCCACAGGGGGTGCACAAGCCAGTGTACTCCTAGTGCCGTTCCCAAGCCCGGGTAAATGGGGAGGGTTGCGTTAGGAAGGGCATCCGACGTAAAACCTTTGCCAAAACACACATGTGGATTATGGTAAATGAGACTTTCATACCGGATTGGTTGAGGCCTGGGTTAACAATGATCGCCACAGGTACTGTTAACTGACAGGGTGCCGGTGGAAATTGGGCTACTGTTGGTTGAAGATCAAGGAGGAGGAGGGGGGAAGGCGTGTTAGGAGGAAGAGAGAGAAAAGGAAAGGTAGAAGTGTGGAGGTGAGAGTAGGGACGTTGAATGTAGGGACTATGACTGGTAAAGGCAGAGAGTTGGCTGATATGATGGAGAGAAGAAAGGTAAATATACTGTGTGTTCAAGAAACCAGATGGAAGGGAAGCAAGGCTAGGAGCACTGGAGGTGGATATAAACTGTTCTACCATGGTGGAGATAGGAAGAGAAATGGAGTAGGAGTAATCCTGAAGGAAGAGGATGTGAAGAGTGTTCAGGAGGTAAAGAGGGAGTCAGACAGAATCATGAGTGTGAAGCTTGAAGTCAAAGATGTGATGTTGAATGCTGTCAGTGCATATGCCCCACAAGTTGGATGTTGGGTAGAAGAGAAAGAGGAATTCTGGAATAAATTGGATAAGTGGTAGAGAGTGCTTCCAGGGGGGAGAGAGTGGTGATTGGAGCAGACTTTAATGGACATGAAGGTAAAGGGAACAGAGGTGATGAGGAGGTCATGGGTAGGTATGGTCTGAAGGAGAGAAATGTGGAAGACAGATGGTTGTGGATTTTGCTAAAAGGATGGAAATGGCTGTGGTGAACACATACTTTAAGAAGAGAGAGGAACATAGTGTGACTTACAAGAGTGGAAAAGGGTGCACACAGGTGGACTACATCTTATGCAGAAGGAGAAATCTGAGATAGGGGAATGCAAGGTGGTGGCAGGGGAGAATGTAGCTCTCCCAAACCACCTCCTCCTCCAAACACCTGGCCAGCTGTGCCGCTCCTCAGGCTGGAGATCAGACAGCATGCAGAGAGCGCCGCCCTCCAGATCCAGCACAACCTGCACAGCTGTCTCTTCCGGTATCCAGACATTCAGCACAGCGGCCAGTTTGATCTGGACAAGGTAATTGTTCAGCAGGGTTTCGCCACCAAAGCGGGGACGTTTCACCGGTTGGCAGGTTGGTCACCTCCCTGTCCATCGCTGCCCTCGGTCACAGTGGAATTGCCAGCCCGCCCTGCTTTGAGAAAGGCAGGAGGCGAGGTATGCTGCCTTTGTCTGGTCCGCTGCTCCATTCGTCACGGCGAGCAGCTCCGGGGGCTGGCGTGTCTGCTCTGTCATCCAGCTCCGTCTCTATCTGGGCAATGAGCCGCTCAAGTCGCCAAATCTCTGCCTCAGTCCTTGCTTCCATCTCTCAAATATCCCACTCCTGACACCAGTGTGACGTTTCATGGGGTTCACACAAATACTGAGAGAAGGCTGTGACGCAACAGACATTTATTTCTCACACACTCATGACACAGAATGGAGGAGAGGTCATTTACACAGACCCTCATCTCACTCATGGTGACACAGACATATGCTCTATCACATACAGGGAAAACAACGCTATCGTAGCTGGTCTTATAACACAGTTATAATAGCACAGCAGTAACACTTAGAACACACGGATAATAACAGTATTTGAATCCTCCGCAGCGTAAAGCATGCTGGGAGAATCCCTGCCCCTTCCTCACAGCCCTGAAGTTGCAATATTTTCACTACCTTATGCTTTAATGTGACGTTATGGCAAAAATCATGTTTTTTTCTTTCGTCAACATGTCTGTAACAGTTTTTTGTGACTTACAAGACATATCAAGTGCAAAATCACACCACAGTCCTGTAGTGTATGTGAAACGGCACAATATACGCTGCAGTAGCACGCACGCACGCACGCACATGTGACGTCATAACACTGCAGGGTGTATTAGACGGCTGCCCAGAGCCAGTCATCCTCTTGGCGCCCTACCTTCTTCCAGCCACCCACTGTTCTGTACCACTTTGCTGTGCTAACCTCAGTAAAGCTAACCTCAACATGTGGACGTGTCCACCCTTATTTCCAGACATAACAAGTCCCAAGTCTGTGTTTTGTTTTTTTTTTGGCTGCAAATTTCCAGTTTGGTAATGCCCCTCTGAAAGGGGCGACTTTGGACACACTGTTAGTCACTACGTAACTATTCCTGCTTAGCCTGGTTGGTTATAACATTAACCAATCAGATGGATACTCTTGGCTATCTCGGGGGAAGAGGGAGGAGCCGAGGAGCAGCAGGACTGAGGCAGAACGGGTTGGGGTAGCAGCAGAGAGAGAGAATGGAGAGAGGCAGGGAGGCGGTGGGGGGGAGGGTGATATGAATGTGGCCTCGCACAGCCACATTCATATCGAGCTGCTCTCAGCTCACTTCACCAGCGGACAGGGCGCCGCACTGTGAGCTGAGAGCAGCCACATTCAAATCGCACTTGCCATTCATTTCAATGGAGATTTTTTCTGATTTAAGGTGCCATGTGTGAAAGTAGAGGGGGCGTGACTTAGGCTCTCTATTGTTTAACCCTGCAGCAGCTCTCCATATGTAGGCACCTGAACACTTCTGCAGACAGCATATCTTACAGTCTAATCACTAAGTTGGCTAATACACACTCTTGTCTGTTTCAAAGCTGCTGTTCCAGTGTCATATACTAGGAAACGTGGGTGTTATTACTAATGATTATAAAGATTCACTTCTGTACATTGTTGTCATCAAAGCAACACTTGATATGATGTTCACCTTAAAATAATGTTTCCAAAATTATTTTGATCAGCCTACATCAACCTTTGACCTGGTGAATGTCACTCCCCCCATAGCCTGAGTGGTCCTGCATATCCTACAACAGCTCTGTTCTGATAGGAACACTGAAAGGACATCAACTATGGTGGCCATGGCCTCAGTCCCTACAGTCAATCACAGGGCACAACTAAGCCACCAATAATTAAGCACCCTGTGATTGGCTGTTGGGTCTGAGGAAATAGTCACCATAGTTCCTAGCCAGAACAAGAAAAGCCCTGTTTCCACTACAGTAAACAGGAACCGGTTTTACAGGAATTTCCACCATGGTGCATGTCCCTACTAAAGGAACCTCCAGAAAAGAGAGTTTTCAGGAACTTGTAGATGTCAAAGTAAGTCCCTGGTCAGAGGTAAGTTCTTCAAAGCAGCCCTGAAAACTGCTGGGTGGGGTTCAGGATTGACTTGGTGCTGATTGGATAAAACTTGGCATCCTGACAAGAGCACTATGTAAATAAAACACACGGAAATGAAAAGTGCCAAATTTGACCAGAAAAAGATAATGGTGAAGATCTAATGTTTAAAAATGTATTATATAATGCTGCCACGATCGCAGAGTGTCTAAACAATTATTCAGCATATGTGGAGGACACTAGCATTACAGCAGAACGGCACAACACATAACACCAGCAGCCGCTGTTCTCTGGGATGTGATCACCCACAGCTGGTCAACGAGAGGCGGAATCTGCACTGGTGCTTCGCCCGTTGTTTGCATAGCTAATGTAGTATAATCCCTAAAAATGTAAACGTTAAGACCGCCATGGCTGTGGAGAGGAACGGCCACATCAATTATACAGTGCATCAGGAAAGTTTACACAGTGCTTCACTTTTTCCACATTTTATTATGTTACAGCCTTATTCCAAAAGGGATTAAATTCATTTTTTTCTCAAACTTCTACACACAATACCCCATAATGACAACATGAAAAAAGTCTTTTTGAAATTTTTGCAAATTTATTAAAAATAAAAAACTAAGAAATCACATGTACATAGATAGATAACTTTATTGTCTGTCCCAGTCAGTGACAGAAATTCTTCTTAGGCACGGCTACAATATAACACATTCAACACTCTCAAAGACATGTTCAAACTCACAGGATAAAAACTGTTTAAAAAAGTAAATGTGGTTAAAAAGGAAACAGCAAATAAAATCATGTGGCAGAAAATATTAACTATTAAAAATTAATTGTGATTAATAGATAAATGCTGATAACTAATATTGATAGCTAACTGAAGTGTGATAACTATTTGATTTTGTTCAGGATTGTTACTGCAGAAGGAATAAATTTCTTCTAAATGTTTTTATGGACCAAAGGAACTTTATATCGTCTGTCTGATGGCAGTAACTGAAAAGAGTGATGAAAGGGGTGAGATGGGTCCTCTGTGATCAGGGTGGCTTCCTGATCACAGAGCGCTGATACAGCTCAGACAATGGTGCCTGTGGTGAGCCAATGATTTTGCTAGCCTGATTAACTATACGGGAAAGCTTTGTTTTGTGCTTGATGAAGAGCGAGCTGTACCAGGATGAAATGTTAAAAGTGAGAATGGATTCAATTAATGAAGTTTAAACCAGAGTTAAAATGTGTCTACTGACATTAAAAGTCCTCAGTGTCCTCAACAGGTGGAGGCATTGTTGTGCTTTTTAATAAACCGAGTCAACATGGTGTGCAAAGGACAGGCTGCAGTCCATCTCTATTCCCAAATATTTAAAAAACTTGAACTTATGCAATAGCCTGACCCTGGATACTGAGGGGTGTTTAACTCCAGAGAGTTTTGATTAAAAGTCTGAGCTAGATCGTTGACTGCCTGCTGATAGCGGGTCAGTGCAGTACTGTCTGTCAGATGAGCCACCAAGGCCATGTTATCTCCATATTTAAAGAGTTATTCCTTCACTGTCACAGGAGATGTTATTTGTGTACACAGAGAACAAAACCGGAGATAAAACACAACCTTGAGGAAGACCTGTGTTTAAAATCGACTTGCTAGATGTAAAACCATTTAAAAACACTTGTTGTGGCCTGTCAAATAAAAAACTCTGAATCTATAAAAACAATGTTGGGTGAATCTGCAGGTCTGAATGAATGAATGAATTTATTTGGTAATAATAATAATAAACACATGCAATACAATAAGAACACACAAAAGAACAACCGAAAGGGTGTAGGCCGAAGCTAGTGCTTATATGGTGCCTACCCCGTTACAATTTTAAAATCAATAACATAAAAGTTTAAGTCTTACCCAAAATCAACAAAGAAAATCAAATAGAACAAGTAGACAAAAAAAAATCTTTAAGTTATTACAAATTTATCTCCCAGCATTTATAGTGAGATACTGGGAGATTTTCTCATCTTTGTACAATTTTTTGAATTGCTTCAGAGTTGAACATGTTTTAATATTTTCAGAGCAACAGTTCCACAGTTTAACTCCAGTGACAGACATGCAATGATACTTTGTATTTGTTCTAACCTTTGGCTTATTAAAAACAGAGTTACCTCTTAGCTCATATTTGCTTTCCCTTTTTTTTAAAAACAGTCTCTGAATATTTACAGGTAATTGGTTATTATTTGCTTTGTACATGATTTGAATGACATTATAATCTACCAGATCTTTAAATTTAAGAGTATGTAATTGAATGAATATTGGATTTGTTGGTTCACAGTAAGGTTTCTTTGATACAATGCGTACGGCTTTTTTCTGTAGTAAAAAGATTAAGTTTGTGTTTGTTTTATATGTGTTTCCCCAGATCACCACACAGTATGTCATTAAAGGAACTATCAGTGAATTATATAAAATGCAAAGAGATTTCTGACACAGGAGATCCTTAACTTTATACAGTACAGCAATGGATTTAGACATTTTAGTTTTGACATAATTTATGTGTGATTTCCAGTTTAGTTTGTTATCAACAATGACCCCTAGGAACTTGGTTTCGAAAACTGTGTCAATTTCAACATTGTTTATTTTAATTTTTCTGCGATTATATAATTTACGGTTTCCAAATATTATACATTTTGTTTTTCAACGGTGAATAAAAATTTATTGGCAGTGAACCATTGACTGATTTGTTTAAGTTCATTTTCTACTGAATCCAGAAACTGCTTAAGATTTTCTCCACTACAAAAAAAGTTGTCATCTGCAAATAAAATACACTTGAGCAATTTAGACACAGAACATAAATCATTAATATACAAAATAAACAGCAATGGACCAAGCACAGAACCCTGTGGTACCCCACACGTCATCTTCAGCAACTCAGTCTGTATTATTCACATGAACATATTGATATCCGTCTTCTAAATAGCTGTGTAACCAGTCAAAAGCAATTCCTCTGATGCCATACTTATATAATTTACTGAGGAGTAATTTATGGTCAACTGTATCAAATGCCTTTTGTAAGTCCAGAAATATTCCAGCTGTGTATTCTCTTCTATCTGTTGCATCCGTAATCTGTTCAACAAAGTCCATGAGTGCCAGTGAGGTGGTCCGGTTCTTCCTGAATCCATACTGTTGTTCAGAGTATATTGTGCTTATCAATGAAATCATTTAGTCTCTTAACAAATATTTTTTCCAGTATTTTGGAGAACTGAGGTAACAAGGAGATGGGTCTGTAGTTTGACAATGAGTGTTTGTCACCAGTCTTATACAGAGGAATGACTCTTGCCATTTTCATTTTCTTTGGAAATTTACCAGCAGTAAGTGACATGTTGCATATGAAAGCGAAGTGTTTAACAATACAATCAATAATACATTTAACCAAGAACATACTGAAATCATTGCAATCAGTTGATTTTTTGTCTTTGAATTTGTTAACAGTGTCAAGAATTTCTTTTTCATCTGTTTCTTTCATAAACATTGAGTAAGCGTTTATGTTGACGACATTGTCAGCGCCACTTGTATTTGCTGATGATACAGTGGAGTTGGCTATCTTTTTTCCTATATTAACAAAATATTCATTAAACGTGTTGGAAATCAAGCTATTTTCATTGATTATTCCATTATCTGATTTTAAATAAGAGATGTGGTTGGAATTTAGTTTTCTTCTCTTTGTTATATTATTTAACACCTTCCATATATTACATGTATTAGTTTTGTTATTTTCCAATAATTTACTGTAATGTTTTTTTACTCAATCTTAAAATACTAATGAGTTTATTTTTATAAGTCTTGTATTTCTTTTCTGCTTCCACAGTTCTTAATTTCAGAAACGTTTTGTATAATAAGTTTTTCTTTTTACAAGCATTTTGCAGGCCCTTGGTGATCCAAGGCTTGTCTCTGTATTTAACTTTAGTTTCCTTTATCACTAGAGGGAAGTGTTTCAGTCAATCAATCAATCAATCAGTCAATCAAAGACTTTATTCCAGACTCAAGGTCCATCAAAAAAAGTAAAAAAAAAAGTAAAAACAAGACAGTTGAAACAATCAAAAAGTTACAAAAAACACTAAGACACAACTGCTAAGAGAAGTACAAAGACAGTACAGACTTTAAAAAGACTTAAAAAGACAACTGTACCAGTGCCTTCTAAACTGTGACTGACAGCGAATAGAACTGAGCTTAATGCTAGACATGACTTGAATGATTTCATTTCTAGATACATCAAGCCGACAGATGAATTTATACATAAGATTCCTTATTACTGCATGCAGAGTATTTACACGTGATGAGACAAATAACTCGGGAGCACTGCACCATCGAGGCTTTTTAAGTAAAATTCTTAAGGCATCATTGTAGGCAACCTGTAATTTCTGCATACTTTGTTTCCTATAATTTATCCATAAATGAGCAGTGTATAAAGGTGTACAATAGGTTTTAAAAAGAACCAGTTTCGACTTCCGGTCTGGACGCCATGGCGACTGCAGCTTAACACTGAAGTTCTCAGACCCAATCCAGGATAACACCTTGAAAATCAAACTTAACGGATTTTTGGAGGAGTGAAAATCAAAAGACAAAATCATCATGTCTAAAGGAAAACAGAAGAAACTGAAATTCTCCAGGCCAGGACACGTATCGGCCGGAGAATCCGAACTGGAAGATCTCCGTTCAGAAGACGAGGAACTGGTGATAGCTAACAAAAGGGTTAGCCTGAAATCACTATTTGAGGAGCTACGACGATTTCGCCGAGATGTTACGGCCGAATTTCGGGAATTCAGAGAAGAATTGAAAAGGACAAACAGCAGAGTGGACCAGGCCGAGAACCGAATCTTGGAAACAGAGGATCGAATAAAAGTGCTCGAAGATTCTGTGCTAGACCTACGCAAAAGACAAGCAGCTATAGAGGCTAAGCTAACCGACCAAGAAGGAAAACAAAGAAGAGACAACATAAGAATTCATGGTCTGATAGAAGGAACCGAAAATGGTTTTAACTCAATGGCAGAATGCGTGGAATCCTTACTAAGAGAGAAATTGGATATTCCACAAACCACCGACTTGAAGATAGAAAAGGCACATCGTTCATTAGCCGCTAGGCCGGCGGCGGAAGCGCCCCCACGTTCGGTGTTGGTAAGATTTTCCAATTTCAAAATAAAACAAGAGGTTGTAAGACTGGCCTGGCAGAAAAAAGGATTTATGCACCAGGAGAGAAAAGTCTACGTGGAACACGATTACGCCCCGGAGGTCCTTAAAAAGCGCAGGGAATACAATGACGCGAAAAAGGTGTTAAGAGAGAAGAAATTGCGCTTTCAGACACCATTTCCTGCGAAGTTAAGGGTCTTCTACGGCGATGAAACGTGTCTCTATAATTCGGCGGAAGAAGCAACAGCTGACATGGCGAAAAGAGGCCTCCCGGTAACGGTATTTAAACCCACAGCAGACCCAAGTGAGAAGATCAAAGCGCAAACATGGACAACACAAAGACCTTCAAAATCCACGGACCAGCAGCGGGAAACCCAGCACCAGAGCGTCGCGGATAAACTATCCGTTTTCAGGTTGGAATAGCGACCTTTTTTTTTTTTTTTTTTTTTTCCTTTCTCTTGAATCAATCCGCACATCCAACCCCCCTCATACAAGGTAACAAACATTAAAGGAGATGCATATTCAGCATGTGGTAAAACATTTCATGGAATAATCATATTATTTGAAACAAATAAGTCTTTGTAATAAAAAAAAAACAAAAAAAAAACTTGTTAAAATAGAAATGTGACAATAATCCACATGTTCTCCTCATACTAACAAATACTGTTTTTGCGTGAATGTTTGATGTGATGGGGGTGGGAGGGTGCACACAATTTCACAGGGTTTAGGCATAAAAGGAAAAAAAAAAAAAAATCATTACAAGTTTGGATTGGGTTCTGAAACTCACGTTAAAAGCATGGGACTACTTTCAGTGGTAAGAGAGGGCCCTCAACACGTAACAGAGTTTGAGGAATTTCCCTCAGAGCCTTCACTCCATCAAGGCTCTTACAGGGTCTTTAAAAAGACCTCAGCTCAGGAAGTTCTTATGACAGCTTTTTGTTTTAAAGTTTTTTACACTATGTTCTTAATGTTTTTCTTGTTTTTAATGTTCTTTCAGTTTCTGAGTAGCACAAAAGAGGGCCACCACACAGTTATACTAAACAAAACAACACAATGGAGAAACAGGGTGTAACCAAAATAATTTCATATAATGTAAAAGGAATCCTGAATCCAGTTAAAAGATCCAAGATTCTAGGCAAAATGAAAAAAGACAAAGCAGGAATAATACTTTTACAAGAAACCCACCTAACAGACGTGGAACACAACAAACTCAGTAGACAAGGGTTTAAAATGATCTCTTCATCTTCATATAAATCAGGGAGGAGGAGGGGAGTAGCGACATTGATATCAACCAAAATTACATTTGAAAAAAAATCAGAACACAAAGATAAAGAAGGGAGATACAGTTTGGTAACTGGGCGGCTAGAGGGAGAAGATATCACCCTGCTGAATGTGTATGCTCCCCCAGGGGCTAACTGGAAATTTTATAAAAATGTATTCGACCTAATGATAACTAAAGCTCAAGGTTTAGTGATATGTGGTGGGGACTTCAATCTTAGACTGAATCCATACTGGGATGCTTCTGGTAATTCCCCACATCAAAATAACACCCAAAACAGGAAGACTCGGATGCTACTAAAAGAATTGGGAATCTGTGACGTGTGGAGGGAACTCAACCCCAGTGTAAAAGACTATACATTTTACTCAACTCCACATTCATCTTACTCAAGGATTGACTATTTTTTTATGTTTAATAGAGACATTGGAAGAGTAAAAACATGTAAAATAGGACTGATGGATCTCTCCGACCACAGTCCGATCTACATGGACTTAAATATCCAAAAATACACAAATAATACATTTTCTTGGAGGTTAAATTCAAATGTCCTGAAAGGACCATTGAAAGATGAATTGGAATCAGATATTCTCAGATATTTGGAAGATAACGATAATGGAGAAGTATCCCCTTTAATACTGTGGGATGCATGTAAAGCTGTAATAAGAGGAAAGATTATTGCAAAACTGGCAACCCAAAAGAAACTAAGACAAGAAAAACTATCCACATTAGAGTCAGAACTTAGGAACCTAGAAAAAGAACACAAAGGCAACACTCATTCTACTGACTCGCTCAAGATTAAGGAAATTAAAAACCAAATAAATGAGATCTACACTATAGAAATCCAGAAGAAACTTACATTTCTGAAACAAAAATACTATGAAGCAGGCAGTAAATCGGCAAAATTGCTAGCCTATAAATTGAGGAAACATCAAACAGAAAGAGCAATCTACAAAATCAGAGACCCAGTATCAAAGGAAATAAAATTCAGAATTCAGGATATTCTTAAAAACTTCGAGAATTACTATAAGAACTTATACTCCCACAAAAAACATAAAAACGCATCCGAGGCATTCCTAAACACATTAAACCTTCCCCAACTTACGGAGTCACAAAATAAAACACTACTGTCAGAAATACATCCTAAAGAATTGGAAAAAGCAATTATGAAACTTAAAGCTAACAAATCCCCAGGAGCTGATGGCTATACAGCAGAGTGGTACAAAACCTTTAAACAGCAACTATCTCCTCTCCTCCTGAAAACATTTAATTATGTCCTCCACACAGGGGAAATCCCCCCCTCCTGGAGAGAAGGGGTCATTGCAGTTATACCTAAACCTGAAAAGGATAAACTAGAGTGCTCCAACTACAGACCAATCAGTGTACTAAATCAGGACTATAAGCTTTTTACCATTATCCTTGCCAAAAGGTTAGAAAATATACTGACAGACCTAATTCATTTAGACCAAACAGGTTTTATAAGACAAAGACAGACACAAGACAACATTCGACGCATTTTACACATAATTCATCATATAAAAAAATATAACTTAAATGCAGTCATATTGGGATTAGATGCTGAAAAAGCATTCGATTCGGTTGACTGGTCTTTTCTATATAGAATCTTATCCAGTTTCAATTTTCATAACAACTTCATTAGAACTATACAGGCATTATATAAAAAACCAACAGCTAAAATAAGGATTAACGGTAATTTATCATCATCTTTTGAACTGGAAAGAGGATGTCGTCAGGGCTGCCCCCTGTCTCCACTGCTCTTTGCAATCTTCATAGAACCTCTGAGCCAATGGATAAGACAAAACCAAAAAATTCAAGGTATTACACTTGGTCAGAAGGAACATAAAATAGCACTCTTTGCTGATGACATTTTAATATACCTAGGGCAGCCGGACACTTCTTTACCAGAACTAACCTCAGTTTTTTCAGAGTATGGAGATTTATCGGGGTACAAATTAAATATGCATAAAACCCAAGTTTTAACATTCAACTATGACCCAAATCATTATTCACTAAGCAAACTCAAAACTAACTGGGAGTCGGAATCTATGAAATATCTGGGGGTCAATATCCCGAAACAACTCAACAAAATTATATCACTAAACTATGATCCACTGGTGACAAAAATAAAATCTGACCTAGCAAGATGGAATATGATACCATTCTTGGGTACTGCACAAAGAATTGAAGCAGTCAAAATGAATATACTTCCACGTCTTCTATACCTTTTCCAAACAATACCGGTAGAACCTCCCAAAAAAACATGGCAGGAGCTGGACAGAAGGATCTCAAGATTCATATGGCAGGGCAAGAGACCTAGAATCAGATATAGAACCCTACAGCTAAACAAAGACAAAGGTGGGCTCGCGCTGCCAAATATCAGGGACTACTTTAAAGCCGCACAAATTAAAACTTTAGTAGAGATATGTAACCCAGTCTACACTGCACAATGGAAGGAGATCGAATGCCAAATAACAAGTGACATCCCCCTACAGGCGATAATAGGGAACAATGTCTTACCTAAGCTTTTGAATAACACTAACCCGTGGATAGAGACCCCGCTAAAAATTTGGTTTAAGATAGTCAGAGAGAATCAAACTAAAGAGCCCTATCGACTTCTGCAATGGATCGCCTATGATCAGGACTTTACTCCTAATAAAACAGACACCAGATTTAAAAAGTGGAAGGAGAAAGGGCTGATAAAATATTACGATTTTTTTAAAGGGCAAATCTTAAGAAGTTTTGAAGATTTGAAAAAACAAGGCCTAATAAATCAAGACCTTTACAGGTTCTTCCAGCTTAGACACCACATAAACAATATACTTAAAAAGGAGGTTTTGGAAAGGGCCCAGTCAGGTGTTCTGAAGGTCTTCTTAATGGCATATAAAGGGATCCCAGGGATCAGATACATTTCTAAAATATACCAAGGTCTTCAAGACTTAAAAGGAGACAACACATCTTATATAAAAGAGAGATGGGAAAAAGAGGGGAATTTCACTTTACAACTGGAAATATGGGAAAAGCTAAATAAACAGCAATGGAAAAGTACCTCATCCCTGCAGTGGAGAGAATTTGGATGGAAAAACTTGACAAGATTTTTCAGAACACCTGCACAAAACAAATTTACCCAAAAGGGATTTTTTTTTTTTTTTTTTTTTTTTTTTTCTCTCGGCGCCACACGAGTAGGCTGCCTTTTGCAACAGCGGCTCGATTCCGAGTCTTTTTTCCCTTCCTCTCTCTTTTGATCCGTCTTTTTTTTTCACCCCACTTATATCACGGACACACAGATCGTCCTAAATGTCTCCTGAGCCGGTGGACGGAGCCACTGTTTATAGCAGGATACGATACAGCAGAGAACAGCTGCTAGCATTCAACCGCCACCCGGTCCCATTGGAAAAACTCGACATACCGAGAGAACTGAGGCGAAAACGCCGCGGCTGCCGGGCTGGAGTAAGGCGGAGGACAAAAAATATAAGGTACAGACCCTCCCTTCCATCTGTTGTCATGGGAAATGTACGGTCGATACTGGGAAAGTTAGATGAGCTAGCGGCTATCTCCCGTTATGATAGCACATACCGGGAGTGCTCTCTCCTTTTGTTTACTGAGACGTGGCTAACTGAACTAGCAGCAGATGCTAACATTGAGCTGGAGGGTTTTCACATGATACGAGCTGACCGAACACCAGACAGTGGCAAGGCTAGGGGCGGTGGACTGATAATGTATGTTAACAACAACTGGTGCAGACCGGGACATATCACTGTTAAACAACGACACTGCAGCAAAGACATTGAGTTGCTAGCTGTTAGCATGAGGCCTACATATCTCCCGAGAGAACACTCACACGTGATCTGCATTGTTGTTTATGCAAATCCGACGGCGAACGCTGGGACAGCACGTGACGTCATCCATTCAGTAACCAGCAGGCTGCAGACAGAACACCCAGATGCTCTTCTCCTCATCTCAGGCGATTTCAACCATGTTTCACTGTCTCCCATTCTACCCACGTTCACCCAGTATGTCACATGCCACACTAGAGACAATAAAACACTGGATTTATTCTACGCAAACACTAAGGAGGCGTACACCTCATCACAACTCCCCCCACTCGGGAGATCGGATCACAACTTGGTTCATCTCCGGCCGGTGTACAAACCCCTAGTGCACAGACAACCTCCGGCCATGCACACTGTGGAGTTATGGTCTGAGGAGACAATGGACACCCTAAAGGGCTGTTTTGAAGCCACCGCCTGGAAGCAGCTCTGCGATCCACATGGTGAGGACATCGATGGCCTCATTCACACCTTCACGGGCTACCTCAGCTTCTGTGTGGACAAATCCGTTCCCACCAAGACCATACGGCGTCACTCAAACAACAAACCCTGGATCAACCCTGAGATAAAAACACTTCTGAGAGAGAAGAAGAGGATCTTCAGGTCAGGGAACAGGGAGATGCTGAAGTCCGTACAGAGGGAGCTGAGGAGAAAGATCAGAGAAGGCAAGGACAGCTTCAGGAAGAAGATGGAGGACAAGCTGCAACAGAGCGACATCAGCGGGGTCTGGAGAAACCTCAAAACCATCTCGGGGCTCCAGAATACCTCCCCCCAGGCCACAGGGGGCAGGGAGTGGGCGAACAACCTGAATCTGTTTTTCAATAGATTTGACCAACCGCCCTCCCCCCTGACTGCACAACAACCACTGCTGCCTCTAAAGAAATCAAGTCCTGCTGCCCACTCCCCACTCCACCAACACCCCCCCACTCCCAACACACAGCCCCCCATCCTGACCCTGACCAGGACCCAGGTGAGGACGGAGCTGAGGAAGATCAAGGCGAGGAAGGCGCCGGGACCGGACGGCATCAGCGCAAAGCTCCTCAAGTCCTGTGCAGACCAGCTGTGTGGGATTGTGACGTATATCTTCAACATGAGCCTGAAACTGGGGAGGGTACCACAGCTGTGGAAAACATCTTGTGTGGTACCTGTACCAAAAACTTCCCACCCCAAAGACCTGAACAGCTACAGACCGGTGGCCTTGACGTCCCACTTGATGAAGACCCTGGAGAGACTGCTCCTTGCTCACCTCCGCCCCCTGGTGGAACCAGCGATGGATCCACTCCAGTTCGCCTACCAGCATGGCATTGGGGTGGAGGATGCGGTGATCTTCCTCCTTCACCGTTCTCTGTCCCACCTGGAGAAGCCCGGGAATATGGTGAGGATCATGTTCTTTGACTTCTCCAGTGCTTTCAACACCATCCAACCGATGATCCTGAAGGACAAGCTGCTGCGCGCAGGGGTGGACCAGCACCTGTCATCATGGATCCTGGACTACCTCACGAACCGGCCTCAGTTTGTGAGAACCCGGGACTGTGTGTCCGACACGATCATCAGTAGCACGGGGGCCCCCCAGGGAACGGTGCTGGCTCCCTTCCTGTTCACTCTTTATACTGCGGACTTCTCACACAACACAACACACTGCCATCTACAGAAGTTCTCTGATGACTCTGCGATCGTTGGCCTCATCTCCAATGGAGATGAAGCTGAGTACAGAGGGCTTATCCAGGACTTCGTGGACTGGTGCCATCGGAACTGCCTCCAGATCAACGCGAGGAAAACTAAGGAGCTGGTGGTGGACTGCCGCAGGCATGGGCAGCCCCTCACAGTACCAGTAAATATACAGGGAACAGACATCGAGATGGTGACATCCTATAAGTACCTGGGTATTCATCTGAACAATAAACTAGACTGGTCACACAATACTGATGCACTCTACAAGAAGGGACAGCGCAGGCTGTTCCTGCTGAGGAGACTCAGGTCTTTTGGTGTACAAGGGGCGCTGCTGAAGTCATTCTATGACACGGTGGTGGCATCAGCCATCACTTTTGGAGTGGTCTGCTGGGGCAGTGGCATTACTGCAGCCGATAGGAAGAGACTGAACAAACTGATTAAGAAAGCTAGCTCTGTCCTGGGGCAGCGCCTTGATCCGATGGAGGAGATAGGAGAGAGAAGGACGGTGGCTAAACTGTCATCTCTGCTGGAGTCCGAGTTCCACCCTATGCAGGACATACTGAATGCACTGAGGAGCTCATTTAGCAGCAGACTACATCATCCCAGGTGCACAACCGAGAGGTTTCGTAGGTCCTTCCTACCAACGGCTGTCAGACTGTACAACCTAAGCAGGGCTGCTCGCAGAGATAGCAAAAAGACGTAACAAACTAATAGTTTTTTGAATGCAAAAGATGCAATAGACTTACACAATGGTCCCCTCCGGCATACAACTAGGAACATACCGGTCGCTATGGAGGGTGAGAATATGTATGGGCACATAGTCATACCATGTAGGATAACTAAGTAGACGGTTATGCTGTTTCATTCCATCTAGCAACAATGCTCTGCACTGTGTGTGTTTATATATTTACATATTTATTCCATCTAGCTACAATGCTCAGCACTGGGTGTGTTTATATATTTATATATCTACATATTATTCCATCTAGCTACATTGCTCCGCACTGTGTGTGTTTATATACTTGTATATTTATTCCACCTAGCTGCAATGCTCCGTACTGTGGGTGTTTATATATTTACATATTTATTCCATCTAGCTACAATGCTCTGCACTGTGTGTTCATATATTCATATATTTATTCCATCCAGCTACAATGCTCTGCACTGTGTGTCTGTGTGTGTGTGTATATATATATATTTTATAGTAATACGTACATATGTATATTAGCTGCTCTTGCTTGCTTGTTTTTTTCTTGCCTTCTGATTGTTGCTCTGAGTGTTGCTATCCCTGTGCTGTTGCAATCCTGGAATTTCCCCGTTGTGGGACTAATAAAGGCTTATCTTATCTTAACTGTTGGCGCTTGTGTGGTGAAAAGACTGCAAATCATTTTCATGTGTTTTGGTCATGCCCAGTTATCCACCAATATTGGACCAAGGTACAGACAATATTGGGGAAAATATTCAAAATTACAGTTCCCTTTTCTTTTGTAACTTTGTATTTGGGTTTACTACCGGACTCACTGGAAAGACGAGGAGAAAAATACTTATTCAATGTTTTAATATTGGCAAGCAAAAAAGCTCTAACTAAAAAATGGATGTTGAAGGACTGTCCTACACCTGAAGATTGGACTAACGTGATCCAAGACATTTACTCGATGGAAAAGTTGACATTCGCACTGAGACAGGACATGGATGTGTTCATGAACTTTTGGCAACCCTGGACCGCATATGTGTCTTCCATTAGATCTAATCTTTGACAAATACCATTTCAATAATGGTTCCGCTCTTTGTTCCAACGCTACTCAGATGCTCTTTTATCTTTATTTACTTACTTTTTCTTTTTGTTTGTTTTTTACTGGTTTGTTTGGTTTTTTTTGTTATTTGTTTTTTGTTTTTTTTTTCTCTTTAATTTCACTTTTTCTTTCACTTTAAAAAAAAAAAAAAAGGGGTGTTGTAAGAATTAATCTTCCAATGTTGTCAGATATCAGAAAATAAGGGAACATGTGATGAAAATGTAAACACTGCATTGCTGTAACGACCTGTATACCCTTTACAAAAACTTAAATAAAAAAAAAAGAAAAAAAGAACCAGTTTCACCTCATCTGAACAAAAACCAAATCTGCGTGCAAGAATATTTGCTTGCATGTAGATTTTGCAGCGTTGTCTGAAAATATCATTATCATCAGTCATTCTATCATTGATAAAATGTCCCAGATATTTAATTTTATCCCTGACAATTAATTCCCTGCCTGCCAATTCAAAGACAGGGAATTTCATTAACAAATCTTCTTTAGTGCGGCAAATCAGCACACAACTCTTATTTGTATTATATTTTATGTCATTTTCCTCTCCATAAGCACTACACACTCTTAATAACTCCTGAAGACCAGCACTACTTGGACTGAGAATAACTAGATCATCAGCATACATAAAATGATTCACTAACTTATTCCCTATTAAACACCCAGTTTTACAGGCATTCAGTTGCTTTGACAACTCATCCATGTAAAGATTAAATAGAATAGGGGACAGTATACTGCCCTGTCTGACACCACTGCTCACACCAAATGGGGATGAATGACTCTTCCCCCATTTCACCAGCATCTTCTGATGTGCGTACCAGTAAATCAGGATACGTACTAAGTACTTGGGAACCCCCCTGTCAATCATTTTCCTAAACAATATCCTGTGATTAACACGGTCAAACGCCTTGGAGGCGTCAATAAAACACAGAAAAACTGAAGAATTTTGATTTCTGTACTTATTTATAATTTCTTTTAAAGCATATTTGCACAGATCTGTTCCATGATGGGGTTTGAATCCAAATTGATGATCAGTAGATTTGATGACTACATTTAATTTTTCAAACATGATTTTTTCCAGTACTTTAGATATTATATTGGCTATAGCTATGGGCCTGTAATTATCCAGGCTACACAGCTTGCCAGCTTTATCTTTAATGACTGGTACCAACACAACAGATAACTAGAAAAGCACTCGGAGAGCGCAGACCTCCGCCAAGCGGCACAGTTCCCCCCATAGAGTGTTTGTGTGTACGTTTTCAGATTCCCTGAGCATGAAAAGATATGAGTAGCAATTGGATTCACAATGATTATTTGTTTATTTGACATGGACAGTGCAATAAACAGACAATTAATGAATGACAATCAATGTGATAGTGATAGGATTAGTGGTTCAGTAGTGTAAAATGGGGCTATAAGGGACGGCGGGTTAATAAGGGACACTTTTGTGGGAAATGTTTTAAATGTAATTCTGCTTTTTTTATTTTGAGCAGGACGCTGAGTTGTGTTGTTATTGTCAGATATCCATGAATCCTTCATCAAATCTAGGCGGAAGCAAAATTAAAAAAGCAGAATTACATTTAGAAAAGTGTCCCATATTACCCCGCCGTCCCTTATAGCCCCGTTTTACGGTTGTGAAAGCATTGCCTCCTTGGCGGAGGTAATAAACTGAAGTGTTGGTGTGTCCATCTCCTCCACTGACGGATGCAGATTGGTTAGACAGGTTGCCGTGGGTTTGATATTATATTGGGGTTGCGGTCCGCGGCAAAACAGAATTTAGAGTCTTCCCCGGCAGAGAGGTCGTTTTTACGCAGCGCCTATAGCTGGGCGGGGAATTTGTGGCAAATAATGGGGCGGCGGACAGGTGTCCGTGTCAGGTTTTGCAGCGTGGCGCAAAAGCAGGCACGCTGGCGGGCCCAGGGCAGCAGTGTTTTCCGCGTGCTTTTGTGCCTAAAACGTTGAAGAACGCGGAGTTTGTGTTGGTCAGACACGACGACCAGCGCAATGTGCGCAGCGCCTATGGCTGGCACAGGTACGCTGGGGGTCCGAGGCCAGCAGTGTTTTCCGCCTGCTTTTGTGCCTAAAACGTTGAAGAACGCGGAGTTTGTGTTGGTCAGACACGACGACCAGCGCAATGTGCGCAGCGCCTATGGCTGGCACAGGCACGCTGGGAGTCCGAGGCCAGCAGTGTTTTCCGCCTGCTTTTGTGGCTAAAACGTTGAAGAAGGCGGAGTTTGTGTTGGTCAGACACGACGCCCAGCGGCCTCCATTGCGCCTGCGCACATGTTGAAAATGGCCCTATGTCACAGTGTTGAAAAATGCTTTAAAAAAATTCCTGTATCCAGACGGTGAACCGGATCACCCTCAAAATTTAATCAGTTCTTCCTTGTACCATTTCCAACAACGCCTGAAAGTTTCATGCAAATCCGTCCAAGACTTTTTGAGTTATCTTGCTAACCAACAGACAGACAGACAGACAGACAAATAGACAAACAGACAGACAAACACACAAACACACAAACCCTGGCAAAAACATAACCTCCTCCTGGCCTTTTCGGCCTGGCGGAGGTAATAAGGATTCTGGTAACATCCCATGAATCATGAAGCTGGTGAAACAGATTGCAAGAAGAGGAGCAATTCTTGAGCTAGCATATTTAAGATGCTCAGCAGAAATACAGTCTAAACCACTCGCTTTGTTATCTGATAGCTCTCTAATGGCTTTGGTCACTGCATGAGTGTCAATCAGGAGCGAATCGTCCCTTTCTACTTTCCCTACCTTATAAGTTTCATCCTTAGTTGAATTAAATAATGAGTAAAAGTGTTGCCGCCAAAGATCCACAATATTTTCTGTACCTGAAATGCCTTCCAAAGTACAGGGCAAAGACGTTTTACTGTTACTAATCCGTCTAAGCTCCTTCCAAAAATCTGTGACATTCTTATCTAACAATTTCTTGGCCAAGGAATTACTTCTCATTAGCTGCTCATTTTTAGAAATATGACGAATAGCATACTTAAACTTTGCATTTGTACATTTCTTCATCTCAAATTCTGGCCCTTGTCTGGGTCTCCCAGCCACCACCCATGCTTTATATGCTTCCCGAGCTTCAGAATAAGGCACAGCTACGGCCTCATTCCAGCCAGGTCTAACATTATGTGTTTTACGTATTTTCTTATAATAAGGCTTGCTGTCCTTATACAGGGAGTTAACTATAGCATTGTACAAACTACAAAGGTCTTTCTTATGCTCAACAATGCTACAGTTCACATCGCTGCACATTACAGCATCTCTAGGAAGACATATTTTACTCAAGGATTTATCTGTATGAACACAATATTCTACAATTTCTTCCTCAGAAAGAGTGTCCCAGTCTAATTTTCCCACCTCATCCTGACTGACATTTTGACAAAGTGCAGGTAGACAGTCAACATTAATTATCATCTCAAACGGTATATGATCAGACATTGCTAACCCATAATAAATACTCATGCCACCCAAAGAAGCATGTGCATCACCAGTGCTGATGCAATGATCTAGCCAGGATGTAGTGTGCCAAGCCTCACTTATATAGGTATAACTATCAGGAGGCATTAGTACCTTACTTGACAAGATTAAGTTGTTCTCATAACAAAAATGATACATATGTTTTGCAAATAAGGAGTCAGTGTCAGATATGTCTGCATTCAAGTCCCCCATAATAAATATACAAGTATTATTATAGTCTTGTATATAAGAATTAATAAAGGCAAGCTTATTTAAATATTCATCCTCATTCTGTTGACACTCAAATGGCGTATATACATTAATAATAAGGAATTCCTTATCATTACAATTAAACTGCACACCAATACACCAATCTACACCAAGTGTTTATTATATAGTTGTGATAAAATAGAGACAAATTCTCCATATGCTGTATCAATGTCATCAACATAAACACCGCTCCAGTCTTGTATTTTTAGATCATTTCTAAGATTGTTGATTGCAGTTTCTGTTACAAGTCGTTTAAAAACCTTATCTATTTCAATGTTATGTGTTAATCAGTGTGTGAAGAAACAAAAACGGGCAGATGGTCTGTCACATTATTGACAATAAGACCAGCAGTTACATTCCCCTCGGTGACATTTGTGAAAATGTTATCAATAAGCATTGCTGAATGTGTTGTTATTCTAGTGGGGTATGTTATTGAAGGGTAGAAACCCATACAAATCATGGAATTTATGAATTCACTTATTTGGTTATGGTCATTTGGATTTAATAAGTCAATACTGAAGTCTCCACAAATAAATACCAGCTTCTTATTATCTACTGCACTGAAAAGCTCAGACAAATTTTCTTTGAAAATTGTCATGGTCCGAGCGCTGATCTCGTCCGCGCTCAGGCCATGCATCATCTCCGCCAGGTTTTGACAGCAGCGTTTACCTTCTGGTAAACCTTCTCTTATTGTGACAGCGCTCGGAGGGGCTTCCTGCTGTCAAAGCCTGCCAGCTGTGCTGCATTCGCTGCTCATCAGTGGCCCGGCATTTAAGCAGACGCTGAGTGCAGCCTAATGCAGCAGTCTCGTCAAACATTTCTGTGTCTGACGTCGAGTGAGCGTTCCTCGTCTCAGATGTCAATATTCCTTATTGATTTCACGTCCATGATCATCCCTCGTCCTAATCCTGAATCGTAAGTGAGCTTGTTCAGCCTTACGGTTTCTATAGCCAGTGTAGTGTGTTTTAGCCCACTGTGGCTCTTTATTTTCTGTTACTTTGTGTGTTATCTTCTGTTCTTAATAAAACATCATGCAAACCTCACCGGCGACTGTTGGTGTCCTATGGTGGCCTGCGAGGGCCACCGCGTGACAGACTGCTGCCAGGGCACCTAAACGGAGGCGCCAAACTGAGACGCCGTTCCCGGTGAGTTTGCAATTTGACATTTGTTCTTCCCTGTCTGGGTAACTGTGTGTTGGGAGGATGTTAACTTCCAGGCGCAGCGTTCGGCGCCTGGGCTATGAGCTAGCGGAGGCTATGGACTATGTCGATGGAACGCTTTTCACCGCTACGCTGTACGACACCCCCAGCGATATATGCCGACACCTGGACCTTGCTGAGGACATTATAATGCTCCTTCCCCGCTATTCCAACCACCCGGAAATTACGGCGAGGAAGGCTGACATCGCTGTGGAATGGGAGAGACTCCGTGGGCTGGAGGGAAACCCCGGCAGGAAGCCGAAGAGGAGGCATCCTCGCTCCTCACGTCCGGATCCCATCCCTGTCTCCGTTCTGGCCCAGGAGTTTGCACTGCCCAGGGGTGATCCCCGTCGGAGTGTGTCGTCATTCGGGAATCCCCCGGAGAAGCTACAATGCACAGCTGCTTCCATCCGGGACTGAGTGGCAGCAGCTCATTCCGCAGTTCACCCCACGCAGATAATTATGCATGTGACGGCGACTGTCAGGCTGGTGGAGAGGAATCCAGAGTTGAGTGACTTTCCTGAGTACGCCGCCCTGCTCGCTTCTGTTTCCGCACAGGAGCGGCGATTCCCGGACCTCACCTTCGCCTCGCCATCGGCCAGTGAACGTCGTTGCCACGCTGCAAACAAGACTCAGCAAGAACCCAGCCCGGATCCTGTTCTGGGCTGCCAGAAGGACTCCACCACCCTGTCAGCTGTCTCTTCGGCATCTAGCCAGGAGGGAATTTCCGCAGCCTCTCCCCCCGGGTCATCTTCCCCTGCTGTTCCGTCAGCGCTCCTTGCCCGTTTCGTCTCGGCTGTCGTCCCCTTCTCCTCGACGCCTTCCCCGGCTGCTGTGTGTGCTAAGAGATCTTGCTTCGGCAAGCCCCGTCCCTGATCCATCGCGAGCGGCTCCTCCTCATCCTTCCAGGGGGCCCTCTGTCACCATCCAGCGGGGAAAGGGAGGAGAAACGTCCCCTACAGCAGGCACCATCCTCCCTCCGGGAGACGGGCAAGTGCAAGTTCCTTCTTCTCATCAAAGTTGTGATTTGTCTTGTCTGACTCCTGGGGGCGGAGTTCGGGGTTTGCAGTCACCTGAGCTCCCACCACCTGCTGTAGCCCTGATTACTGAACCTGCTGCCTCTGTGTCTCCCTCCACCGAGCGGTCCACGATGCCAGGCCTACGTCGCCGGATGAGGAGGGGGCCTGCGGTTCTGGAGAGCCTGGTTCCAGCCCCGCAGCCACGCCATGGGCAGAGGAGAAGGGCGGACTGCAGCCTGGAGCATGCGCCGACGATGAAGCGTCCCCGGGTCTCCACGCCGGAGCGGTTTGAGCCAGCGGGTCGAGGGTCCCCTGCCACCACGCTGTGCAGGTTATCGGCATGGACATCGGCGTCAGAGGGTCCTCAGGCTGCGGAGAACATCATGCCAGCTGCGGAGCCCGACGCAGCTGAGTGGGAGCCAGATGACGATCTTCTTCCGTCTGAGCCGGGGTCGCCGAAGTCCTGGATGGCGACAGAACTCGAGTACAGGCAAGTGCGCTACTTTGTTTTTCTTCTTTCTATGTTAGAGCATTTTTGCCTGTCTCTCGGGGAGACGAGCCAGGGGCAGCCATCCGCTGCACCTGTGCTCGTCTCGCTGGGCTCTGTCGCTACCGATAATACTGATCCCGGTTCTTTTTTCTCTCCCGAGCCTTCTCCCAGCGTCACCGGTGCGGCGTCGATCCCAGTCGCTGTGCTGGAGGTCCCGGGTTCGGAGTTGGAGGTCATTATCGGTGCTGCGCCGACCCAGTCGGGGTCCAACGTGGGTGCGCTCGAGACCCAATTGGAGTCCATCTCGGGTGCTACTTTGGCCCAATCGGGGTCCCACGTGGGTGCACCCGAGACCCAATCGGGGTCCATCGCGGGTGCTCCTCTGGCCCAATCGGGGTCCGACGTGGGTGCAGCCGGGACCCAATCGGGGTCCAGCAGGGGTGCAGCGCTGGTGTGGTTCAAGGTCGGTGAGGGAGCTGCAGATCCCCTGCTACCTGACACTGGACTGGCTCGGCATCATCTTCTTTTTCCTCTTCCGAGTCACCGCCCCTGCTCATCATTGCTGGGGGCCGTTGGGGGCCTTCTACGCTCGGCCCGGCTCTCCCACGTTATTCCCCCGCCAGGGAGGCCGCCGCGAGTTGTTTTCCCACAGTTCTGGTGGCTGAGGGATGCGGGTCGGGCACCCGAGAAACTGTTTCGCCGGTTCGGCACCTTGGGTCGGCCACCCGACATTCTGTGTTTGCTGCGGGGCGACCTGGTTCGGCCGCTGAAGAATTGGACTTTCCGGGCCTGGGACTGGGGTAGGCCGCCCGATCACATTCTGATCCTCTTATTCCCCTGTTGGCCTTGGGACGCAGAGAGACCACTGGAACTGCCCCCGTGGGTTTTTAGTCCCTGCCTGTCACCATTTCCCTGTATTGTCTGGGTTAAAGGTCATGCGGGGTGATGATTTTGCTCTGTTTATGTGGGTTTTTTCTCTTTGCCATCCTGTGTGTTTTTGTGCTTGTGGGAATATTGTATTTTCTGTTATTTTGCCCTGAGATCGTCTCATTTAGGCTCTGCCTTAGCTATGATTTGTGCATTTGAGAGTGTCGGGGGTTTTTTTCTGACTGTCTGTGTGCTCCTGTTATCGTCATAGTTTTTTTTTTTTTTTTTTGTCTATGGCTGGTCCATGGCTCGTCTTTGGTCTATGGCTCGTCTGGTTCCAAGGTTGTCATAGACAGGAGCGGCACTGGGGTTAAGCTCCCAGTGTTCATAAAATGCTCCTTATGGCGTGCGTCTCGAAAAGCCTCTGACAACTAAGTCCAATTCCTAGCCTGCCCGTGTGGTTTAGTCTCTTAAGCCCGGCGGAACTGCTTTTACTAATAGGAGAAGGGGCGAGGGCGGATCTCTGGCGCCTTAAAACCAGATGTTTCGGGTAGATGGTGGCTCGTCAACCTGGGAAGGTAGCCCATCTAGGGGAAGGCAAACCCTGATTTCAAACCTCTGCTGCCTTGTGACACACCCTGTCACGGGAAAGGCTTCGGGAGTCAACCCTGAGGAAAAATCCGGAGTCGGAGTCCCTAAGGCAGTTCTCTGTTGTGCTCAACATCGTTCTGGCAACTCCTGCGACGGTGCTGGTGCCAAACTGTAGCAGCCCTGCTGTTCCTTTGGATTCATCAGTGACGTGAAGAGGGGGGACATGCTGCATGGGCAACATCTTGTCCTCCATATTTTCCTGCCCAGGCTTGAATCCTACCAACGCCCAACGCTGGAAGGTAGAATACCGGATCACTGGAGAGGACACTCCAGCTTCGCCTTTGGCATAGACAAAACACGGGGAATGACAGTTACCGGTTATAAGCCACCGCTCAATTGGCGTAGAGCGCGGCGCCAGGGGTTGTTCCAGATGGTGGGAGGGATCATCGGTTCTCACTGGACAGCTACCACCTGCCTCAAGCTGGGCAGCCCCCAGCCAATAAGGTGTTGTCCTGCCACAGCTTGCTTTCCTCATTGGGTGCATGGGGATGAGGAGAAGTCCGAACGGCAGGCTGAGAACCTTCGCACCAGGCAAGACAAAAAAACAAAAGAGACCAACTCTAAAACTGGGAACTTGGGACGTCCGCACTATGATGACAGGACTCACTGCTAATCTCAAGGACATCAACGACACCAGGAAGACTGCCATCATCAATAATGAGCTGAAGAGACTGGAAGTGGATATCGCCACTCTCCAGGAAACACGGTTGGCTGACGGCACACTGAGAGAGAAGGACTACACGTTCTACTGGCAGGGAAAGGGTAGTGACGAACACAGGGAACACGGAGTGGGCTTCGCAGTGAAGAACACCTTGCTGAAGATGGTGGAACCAGGCAGCAATGGCTCTGCACGACTCCTCACCCTTCGCCTGAATACCACTCAAGGCCCAGTCACCCTCGTCAGTGTGTATGCCCCAACACTGACAGCCACACCAGAGGCAAAAGACGAGTTTTACGAGAATCTCGCAACAAATGTCAGGATCATCCCCAACTCTGAACAACTCATTCTCCTTGGAGACTTCAATGCCAGAGTGGGTGCTGACCACGACTACTGGCCCTCCTGTCTTGGACCATTTGGCGTGGGCAGAATGAACGACAACGGACAGTGGCTGCTCGAGTTCTGCACATATCACGATCTGTGCATCACAAACTCGTTCTTCAAGACCAAGCCCCAACACAAGGTTTCCTGGCGACATCCGCGCTCAAAGCACTGGCACCAGCTGGACTTGATCCTGACCAGGCGCACCTCACTGAAGAACGTGCTAATCACCCGTTCGTTCCAGAGTGCAGATTGCGACACAGACCATTCATTGGTATGTTGCAAGGTCAAGCTGCAGCTGAAGAAATTCCATCGTGCTAGACAGCCTGGAAAGGCACGGATTGACACCAGCAAGATGGCCCTACCAGAACTTGTTGAGCAGTTTGCCTCCACCTTTGAGAAGGAACTTGGTGTACCACAAGAAAGCAAAGCAGAAGTGGGAAGAGCTGCAAAACACCATCCACTGCACAGCCTTGGCTACCTTTGGGAGGAAGACCTCGAAGTCACAGGACTGGTTTGATGTCAAGTTGACTGAGATGACCCCCGTCATTGAAGCCAAGCGTTCAGCACTTGCTGAGTACAAGAAGTACCCAAACAAGAAGAATCTCCAGATTCTCAGGGCTGCGAGAAGCAAAGTTCAGCAGACTGCTCGGCGCTGTGCCAACGAGTACTGGACTCAGCTCAGCCAAGACATTCAAACCGCTGCCATAACAGGGAACATCCGTGGTATGTACGATGGCATCAAGAAAGCACTTGGTCCGGCTCAGAGCAAGACGGCCCCCCTCAAATCCTCCACTGGGGAGATGATCACAGAAAAGAACAAGCAGATGGAGAGATGGGTGGAACACTACTCTGACCTCTATTCCAGACAGAACACTGTGACACCGTCAGCCCTTGATGCCATCGACTGCCTGCCATCCATGGATGAACTTGACGCCGAGCCAACTATCGACGAACTCAGCAAGGCCATTGATAGCTTGGCCACTGGCAAGGCACCCGGCAACGACGGCATACCCCCCGACCTGATCAAGCACTGCAAGACTGCCCTACTGCTGCCATTGCATGACGTCCTCTGCCAGTGCTGGAAGGAAGGTGCCGTACCACAGGACATGAGGGACGCCAAGATCACCACCCTCTACAAAAACAAAGGGGAGAGAAGCGACTGCAACAACTACAGGGGCATCTCCCTCCTCAGCGTTGTTGGCAAAGTCTACGCACGAGTTGTTCTCGTTCGTCTACAGAAGCTTGCCGAATGTGTCTACCCCGAGTCTCAGTGTGGCTTCCGCGCTGAGCGATCAATGGTAGACATGACATTCTCCATCCGCCAACTCCAGGAGAAATGCAGAGAACAGAACATGCCCCTGTACGTCGCCTTCATCGACCTCACCAAAGCGTTCGATCTGGTCAGCAGAGAGGGCCTTTTCAAGATCCTGCCAAAGATAGGATGCCCACCAAAGTTGCAAAGCCTCATCGAATCGTTTCACATCAACATGCAGGGGACAGTGCAGCATGATGGCAACATCTCAGAGCCATTCAACATACGCAGCGGAGTGAAACAGGGATGTGTACTTGCGTCAACCCTCTTTGGGATTTTCTTTGCTATGCTCCTGAGGCATGCCTTCAGCACAGCAACAGAGGGAATCTACCTGCACACAACCTCTGACGGCAGGCTTTTCAACCTCGCCCGCCTGAAAGCCAGAACCAAAGTACGTGAGGCTCTAATCAGAGACATGCTGTTCGCAGACGACGCTGCAGTCGCGACCCACACACAGCAGGAGCTTCAGACCCTGATGGACCGCTTCTCCCAGGCATGCAAGGACTTCGGGCTTACCATCAGCCTGAAGAGGACTAACGTCTTGGCGCAATGCATGGAAGCACCACCAACCATCACCATCGATGACTATGAGCTGGAGGTCGTGAATCAGTTCACGTACCTGGGGTCCACGATCAGCAACAACCTCTCCCTTGATACAGAGATCGACAAGAGGATTGGAAAATCAGCCTTCACACTTGCTCGCCTCACCACACGAGTGTGGGAGAATCCCACACTCTCTGTCAAGACGAAGATAGCAGTGTACAACGCCTGCGTCATCAGCACACTGCTCTATGGGAGTGAGACATGGACAACATACGCCCGGCAGGAAAAGAGACTGAACTCCTTCCACTTGCGCTGCATTCGCCACATCCTGGACATATCCTGGCAGGACAAAGTGCCCAACACAGAAGTTCTGTCCCGCGCCGGCTTTCCCTCCATGTTCACTCTACTCAGGCAGCGCAGGCTCCGCTGGCTAGGCCACGTTCACCGTATGGAGGATGGCAGAATCCCCAAAGACGTCCTCTATGGAGAACTGGCGACTGGCAGGAGAGACGTTGGCCGCCCACAGCTGCGCATTAGAGGCATCTGCAAGAGAGACATGAAGGCCCTGGAGATCAACACAGAGCGCTGGGAGGACCTTGCAACGGACCGCTCCAAATGGAGAGGCACCCTGACCAGACAGCTCAAGGCGGGTGAAGAGAGAATGACTGCTGCAGCAGATGAAAAAAGGACCCACAGGAAGAACCGCCACAGACCCAGCAGAACGGAGACCACCCACAAGTGCAACCTGTGTGACAGGGACTGCCATTCGCGCATCGGCCTGTTCAGCCACAGGCGGTGCTGTTCCAGCAGAGTAGACGTTTAGGATTCTCTTCCATGGTCATCATAGACCGATGGAGGCCGACGACGATGGCTGGTCCTCTCCCTCCTGGCCTGTTCCCCCATCCACCCGCCCGGGGGGGGGGGGGGGCTTGGGTGTCATTGGGCGTTCAGAGCCCGCCCTCGGGGGGGGAAGTACTGTCATGGTCCGAACGCTGATCTCATCCGCGCTAGGGCCATGCATCATCTCCGCCAGGTTTTGACAGCAGTGTTTACCTTCTGGCTCCCTGAGCTCTTATTGTGACAGCACTCGGAGGGGCTTCCTGCAGTCAAAGCCTGCCAGCTGTGCTGCATTCGCGGCTCATCAGTGGCCCAGCATTTAAGCGGACGTTGAGTGCAGCCCAATGCAGCAGTCTCGTCAAACGTTCCTGTGTCTGACGTCAAGCGAGCATTCCTCGTCTCAGATGTCAATTCTCCTTATTGATTCCACGTCCATGATCATCCCTCGTCCTAATCCTGAATCGTAAGTGAGCTTGTTCAGCCTTGCAGTTTCTGTATCCAGTGTAGTGTGTTTTAGCCCACTGTGGCTCTTCACTTTCTGTTACTTTGTGTGTTATCTTCTGTTCTTAATAAAACATCATGCAAACCTCACCGGCGACTGCTGGCGTCTTATGGTGGACCGCGAGGGCCACCGCGTGACAAAAATGTCAATATCGGTACCCGGTGCTCTATAAATACAACTTATTATGATGTTTTTTGTAGTTGTAATTAATTCCACAGTTACACACTTCATGATGTTTTCCATTTCAAAAGACATATTATCTACAACTTGGCTTTGGTAGCAGGACCTGATATATAAAGCAACACCACCACCCCTTTTTTTTTGACCTGCTTGTGATATATAAATCATAGCCTCTCATTTGCACTGTATGAAGTTGGTCATTTTTTAGCCAAGTCTCAGAAATTGCAACAGCAGAAAAAATTGTGTTATATTGCAACAAACTGTCATGGATTTTGGAAAAATTCATGTTGAGACTTCTACTATTAAAGTGTATTATTGACAATGATTGGTCAGAAATTGTATTTTTTAGTTGGTCTGAGCTAAAGTATTTACACTGATGTTTATACTGTTGAAAAAGTGATTTTCAGGATCAGTTTCATATTCAACACTGTGTGGCTTATGCTCAGTATATTCGTACCCTTTAAAAATTAGGTTGTTTCCTATAAAAGTTTGCATCTTAATTATTCCAGTCAATGGAAACAAATGCACAGTTTATATCTCTAAGTTGATAATGAAATGTCAGTCATTTCTGGTTGATTTTTGGCTCCGTCTGTCAGGTGATGTAACAAGGTGCCTGTGTGTACAGTGTTAAAAGCAGAAGAAAAGTCCATAAACAAAATCCATGTGTGTGAGTGTGAAGAATCTAGTTGTTTAGTGACAGTGTCTAGAAGTGTAAGACATTCATCCTCTACACCCCATTTTGCCTTATAGGCAAACTGGAGGGGATCCAATTTGTTTGACATCATGTTGGTCAAAAAGTCACACTCCACTCGCTCCATACATTTACAGAGCACAGAGGTCAGGGCCACTGGTCTGTAGTCTTTCAGGTCCTTAGGGTGAGTCTTTTTGGGGATTGGAATGATGGTAGATTCCTTCCACTGATCAGGGACACGTCCAGAATCCAAGAGATGCTGAAAAAGTCTGGTGAGGACTCCACCTAGCTGAATGGAACATTCCTTGAGGACTCTGCCTCTGAGCCTATCAGGGCCAGCGGCTTTGTGTTGGTTGACCCTATGTAAGATGGGCGTCACAAGTTGCTCCTCAATGATAAGGGGTTTATGGAGGGAGATGGAAGGTGGGGAGGTCCAGGTGGTCGGTGTGCTGCTGATATTAAAACGGGTGAAGAAGGTGTTAAGCTGTTCTTCAAAGGAAATGGGGTCTGGGCAGTTGACCATGGCAGGTTTTGGGGCTCTGCCCATCATGATGTTTAGACCCTGCCACGCCTCTCTTACACTTCCTGTTGTAAATTTCTGCTCTACCTCGTTCTTATAATTTATTTTAGCCAGCTTCGCCATCCTCCCAAAATCTTTCTACAGTTCCTTCACCCTCAGCTTGTCTCCTTGTAGGAAAGCTTTTTTCTTTTGGACCAGGCAGATTTTCATGTCCCTTGTAACCCATTCTTATTGTTTGGGTGCATTATTATATGGTGGGTGGGAGTAACAGTGTCCTCACAGAATAAGATGTAAGAGGTCAGCACATCTGTCAACATGTTAAAATCACTGCCACAGTCTCTAAAAAATAGATCCCAGTCTGTCAATTCAAAGCAAGCTCTCAGTGATTCAGCTCTGTCTTTATTCCAGACTCTGACGGTTTTTTTTTTTTTATGGGTTTACCTGTTTTCAGTTGTGGTCTGTATTTTGGCAGTAGCAGAATGACGTTGTGATCAGAACGTCCAAGAGGTGGGCGTGATTTTGAGATATATGCACCAGGGACATTACCATAACACAAGTCTAACATGTTTTCCTTTCTGGTGAGAATTGTGACATATTGCTCCAGATTGGGCAAATATGTGGTGATGTCACATCTGTTAAAATCCCCCAGTAAAAACACAGGCTGCTCTCCAGTCTGATTGACAGCTCTATTATAAGAGTCAGCTATGTGCTCTGCAGCTCTGCTAAAATCAGGACCTTTTTTTTTTTTTTTGGACTTATTTTGTACCCGTAGGTAGATTTGTTCTGCAGTCCGGTGACAAGCCACTAGCTGCCGGTCGCTGCATGCGCAAGCACCCCTTAACTCCCTAACCTGCATGTTTTTAGCATGTGGGAGGAAACCGGAGAAATCCCGGAGTAAACCCACGCAAACACGGGGAGAACATGCAAACTCCACACAGATCACTGTTGGCCGGGGGCAGGGATCGAACCCATGATCTCATGATCCCTGCGATCCCCCGGCCGAGGGTAAACTGTGCTGCTGCGGTGCTAACCACTGCGCCACCGTGCAGCGGTGGACCTGGTACATAGGTTAAAATAACCGTTATTTGAGCAAATTCTCGAGGTAAATAGTGAGGTCTGAAGGACACGGTCATTAATTCATAGTGTTTGCAACATTCAGCCTCTCTTACTGTGAAGTTGTTGCCCACTTACTGTTGACAGCCATGCAGAGCCGTCCCCCAATTAATTTCCGTGTTTTTTCCTTGTCCCTGTCAGCACGAATGATGTTAAAAGCTTCCAAATCAAAGTCTGTATCTTCAGAAAACCATGTCTCCATGAAACAGAAGAGACTGGTTTGCTGGTAATCCCGATCATACCTGATCAGTGTGGCAAGTTCTTCACTTTTGTTCTTTAGCGACTGCATGTTTGACATGGTTATGGCATAAAGGTAGGCAGCTGCCTCTCCTCCTCAGTCTGTTCCTTATTCCTCCTCTCGACCCTCTTTTCCTTCGTATTCATATATAAGTATTCACAGACTTTGCTCAATACTTTGTTGATGCACCTTTGGCAGCAATTACAGTCTCAAGTCTTTTTGAATATGATGCTACAAGCTTGGCACACCTATCTTTGGGCAGTTTTGCCCATTCGTCTTTGAAGCACCTCTCAAGCTCCATCAGGTTGGATGGGAAGCATCGGTGCACAGCCATTTTCAGATCTCTACAGAGATGTTCAATTGGATTCAAGTCTGGGCTCTGGCTGGGCCACTCAAGGACATTCACAGACTTGTCCTGAAGCCAATCCTTTGATATCTTGGCTGTGTGCTTAGCGTCATCGTCCTGCTGAAAGATGAACCGTCGCCCCAGTCTGCGGTCAAGAGTGCTCTGGAGCAGGTTTTCATCCAGGATGTCTCTGTACATTGCTGCATTCATCTTTCCCTCTATCCTGACTAGTCTCCCAGTTCCTGCCGCTGAAAAACATCCCCACAGCATAATGCTGCTACCATCATTGGCGTGGTTATGAACGGTGCCTGGTTTCCTCCAAACATGATGCCTGGCATTCTCACGCCAAAGAGTTCAATCTTTGTCTCATCAGACCAGAGAATTTTGTTTCTCATGATCCGAGAGTCCTTCAGGTGTTTTGGTAAACTCCAGGCGGGCTGCCATCTGTCTTTCACTAAGGAGTGGCTTCCATTTGGCCACTCTACCATACAGTCCTGATTGTCACGCCGCGCCATTCATCAGCGGCGCCACCTGCTCACGCACCTGACAATCATCAGCGGCGAGGGATAAAGGCCGTCTCGCCCGGAGGCTCGGCCTGAAGCCGTCAGACTTCGTCCCTCACCGTTGTGAGCATACTTCCCTTCAGCGTAACCATTGTTGTAAGAAGATCGCTTACCTCTTCTCTTCAGTCTTCTCCCCTGTGCACAGGTGGATTTCCCAGCGGCGGACATCTCCTCTCCATCGCCCAATCCTCGCTGCTGCACGGAGCTCCCCAGGTGGCTGTCTTCCGGGCCTCACCCCCTTGTTGTGCCAGCTGTCCTGACCCACCAAGTAAGTCCTTCTCTCGCCATAAATTCCTCCTGTGTTGGTGTATGCCCGTCACTCTCTCCCTGTGCTCTCTCCATAGGGTTGCTCGGCTGTACGGTCACCTGCCTCTGTGCCTGGAGCTGACACCATCACCAACACATTTACATCCCGCAGACACGCACTCATTCTCCCCTGCTGTTAATAAACTCTTTGAACTACTCTAAGCCTGTGTGTGTGCGTCTCCTGAGCCGTGCGTTATGTCAGTACGGCTTCAGCAGAGCGGCTCGGCGGACGGCGGGCTCGCACACCGGCTTACCACTCTCGAGGCTAGAGTGGATCAAATTGCTTATCAACAGCAGGTCATCCTCAATCAATTAGTAATTATCACTGGCCGATTGGACCGCCTGGACCCCCAGCAGCCGTTCCCCCCGGCTCCTCAGGGTGGCGCAGCTCCTGCTGTTCCGGTGGCCGTCCAGCCAGCTCCAGTGGCACCGGCCCGACTCACACCTATTCCGACCCCCGCTCGCTTTAGCGGAAAGCTCGGCGGAGCGCGGGGGTTTGTGATGCAGTGTGAGTCCGTGTTTGACCGTGTGCCCGGAGACTTTCCCTCAGATCACAGTCGAATCGGCTACATAGGGAACCTCCTGGAGGGGCGCGCTCTAACTTGGGCCTACGCTATCATGGCGAGACCCAGTTATGCCACCCTCACCTATGCCGAGTTCGTGAGGCGCTTCCTGGAGGTGTTCGATCATTCTCGTTCCGAGGCGGTCCAGGTCGATCGGCTTCTCGCTCTCCAGCAGGGAAACCGGTCGGCCGCGGATTATGCCATCGAGTACCGGGTAGCGGCGGAGGAATTGGGCTGGGAGGAGCGCTCCCTCTGCGGCCTGTTTCTCCGCAGCCTCAATAGTGATCTAAGGGATGAACTGGCTGGACGGGATATCCCCGGAACGTTAGCGGAGCTAACCTCACTGGCTATCAGCTTGGACAACAGGCTGCGCGAGCGCTCCTCAGGACGGAAGCCGTCTGCTTCTCGCCCTCGGGGAGTCCCGCTACGCCTGCCCCAAGCTCGCCCCCTGGCGACGCCGCCACCATCGTGCCCCGAGGAGTCGGAGCCGATGGTGACGGGCTGGGCAAAGCTCTCCTCGGCAGAGAGACAGCGCCGCCGTGAGTTGGGTCTCTGCATGTATTGCGGAGACAGTCAACACACGATAGAGCTTTGCCCACAAAAGCCAAACGGCGGGGTCCGCGAGTCACTGTAGGGGGCCTCGCGGACGTCAATCGGCAAAGTCCCCTCACTCAATTAAAGCTGCCCATCCGTTTTTGCCACAACCCCACTGGGCACCTCACCCACGCACTGGTGGATTCGGGCGCAGAGGGCAGCTTCATTTCACAAGGCCTGGCAACCCGATTGGGCATCCGCTGTCGGGCATTAAAACACCCCATCTCCCTGGTCCATCTCTCCCGTGCCTCCCTTGGGAGAGTTTCTCACCAAACCATGCCCGTCCCAGTCATCATCTCAGGGAACCACCGGGAGGAGATGGTATTTTACGTCCTGCCCAACTCTGTGTCGCCCGTCATCCTGGGGTATCCCTGGCTACGCCTCCACAACCCTGTCCTGGACTGGAGGTCCGCTGGGGTATCGGCATGGAGTACCTTCTGTATGGGCACCTGCCTTCAGTCCGCTGCCTGCTCCCCATCCGCGGCTCCCCCTGTGGCGGATACAGCACCTCCGGACCTGTCACTGGTGCCTCCAGAATTTCACGACCTGGGTATGGTATTTAGCAAATCGAAAGCTATGTCTCTTCCCCCGCATCGACCATATGACTGTGCCATCAACCTCCGCCAGGGGGCTCCCCTGCCATCTGGTCGGCTCTACAGCCTGTCGGCGCCGGAGAAGGATACCATGAATACATACCTGAAGGAATCTCTGAGCGCTGGGATTATTCGCCCATCGTCGTCACCCGTGGGGGCAGGGTTTTTCTTTGTCGGGAAAAAGGACGGATCCCTCCGCCCCTGCATAGACTACCGAGCGCTGAATGACATCACTGAGAGGGACCGTTACACCCTGCCCCTCATGGACACTGCCTTTCACTCCCTCCAGGGGGCGACCTGGTTTACCAAGCTGGATTTACGCAGCGCTTACCACCTCGTCCGGATCCGGGAGGGAGATGAATGGAAGACAGCCTTCCGTACCCCGAACGGCCACTTTGAGTATCTCGTCATGCCGTTCGGGCTGACCAACGCTCCTGCCGTCTTTCAGCGCCTCATTAATGACGTCCTCCGGGATTTCATCGGCCTTTTTGTGTTCGTCTACCTGGATGACATCCTTATCTTCTCCAGGTCCAGGGACGAGCACCAGGTCCATGTGAGGCGGGTCCTCCAAAGACTGCTGGAGAATCGTCTGTACGTGAAGGCTGAGAAATGCGAATTCTACGCTAGGACCACATCCTTCCTGGGATTCATCATCGCTCAAGATCAGGTGCTCCCAGACCCAGAGAAGGTGAAGGCGGTGGTGGAGTGGCCTACTCCCGCATCCCGGAAGCAGGTGCAACAGTTTGTTGGCTTCGCCAATTTTTACCGCCGCTTTGTCCCAAATTTCAGCTCGATCGTCGGACCGCTGACCCGCCTCACGTCCCCGAAGGTCCCGTTCCGGTGGACTGAAGAGGTCGCTGCTGCCTTTAGGGCGCTGAAGGCGGAGTTCTCCTCCTCCCGGGTCCTTCGCCAGGTCGACCCCGCGCTGCAGTGCATTGTGGAGGTGGACGCATCGGACACGGGAGTGGGAGCAGTGTTATCCCAGCGGTCACCTGACGATGGCGCCAAACGGCCGTGCGCCTTCTTCTCCCGGCGCCTGTCCCCGGCGGAGAGGAACTACGATGTGGGGGACAGAGAGCTCCTGGCCATTAAACTCGCCTTACAGGAGTGGCGCCACTGGCTAGAGGGGGCGGACCTGCCGTTTGTGGTCCTGACGGACCACAAGAACTTAGAGTATTTACGATCTGCCAAGCGCCTGAATGCCCGCCAGGCGCGCTGGTCTTTGTTCTTCGCCAGGTTCCGCTTCTCGATCACCTTCAGGCCGGGCTCCAAAAACGGCCTGCCTGACGCCCTCTCTAGGCAGTTCACCCCCGTGGAGGCTGAGGAGACGCCCCACACTATCCTGCCCAGGTCGTGCGTCCTCGGTGCCGTCTCTTGGGACATTGAAGACAAGATCCGGAAGGCGCAGGAGGTGGAACCTGATCCTGGCGGCGGACCGGAGGGAAGACTGTTCGTCCCATCTGCGGTCCGAGGAGAGGTCATCCACTGGCTCCACACCTCCCGGCTCACCTGTCATCCCGGCACCTCTCGGATGATCAGCCTCCTCCAGCGGTCCTTTTGGTGGCCGGGCCTGCGGAGGGATGCAGCCCGCTACGCCCGGGCTTGCCCAATCTGTGCCACCAGCAAGTCGGGAAATGCCCCCCCAGCGGGTCTGCTCCAGCCTCTGCCCGTCCCCGGCAGGCCCTGGTCGCACAACGCACTGGACTTCGTCACCGGACTCCCCGTTTCCAACTCCTTTGACACCGTCCTGACCATTGTGGACCGTTTCTCCAAGGCGGCGCACTTCGTTCCCCTGCGAGGTCTCCCTACTGCCCTGGAGACGGCGGGCCTCCTCGTCCAACACGTGGTCAGGCTGCACGGGATTCCGGTGGACGTGGTCTCGGACCGGGGCCCCCAATTTTCATCCGAGGTTTGGAGATCCTTTTGTAACGCCATCGGAGCCAAGGTGAGCCTCTCCTCCGGCCATCACCCCCAGTCTAACGGGCAGTGTGAGAGGACCAATCAGGAGCTGGAGGCTGCGCTCCGCTGTGTTACTAGATCCAAGCCGACGTCCTGGAGCAACCATCTCGCCTGGGTGGAGTATGCCCACAACACCGCCCGCTCTTCTGCAACGGGGATGTCCCCCTTCAAGGCGTCCCTGGGTTACGACCCCCCGCTGTTTCCAGCGCAGGAGAACGAGGTGACTGTCCCCTCCGTTAGGGCGCACCTTAGGCAGTTCCGCTCCACCTGGGCTGCCGCGCGTCATGCGCTTTTACGCACAGCGGAGCGCAACAGGACCGTGGCGGACCGGCACAGAAGACCTGCCCCGGCGTACAGAGTTGGGCAACTCGTGTATGTGTCTACCCAGGACGTCACGTTAAAAGGCGAGAGGAGGAAGCTGGCACAGCGTTTCATGGGTCCCTTTCCCATCACCCGGATCATCAACCCGGTGGCTGTGCGGGTGGCTATTCCCCCCTCCCTCCGCATCCATTCCACTTTTCATGTGTCGAAGGTGAAACTGGCAGTCACTGACCCCCTTTGCCCTCCTCCTGCAGCGCAACCCGCGCCCCGGATGATTGGTGGCCATCCGGCCTGGTCCGTCTCCTCCATCCTGGACTCCCGGCGCCGAGGTCGTGGGTTGCAATACTTGGTGGACTGGGAGGGCTATGGGCCCGAGCATCGACAATGGGTGCCCCCGTCGTTTGTGTTGGACCCATCGCTCATCGCGGACTTCCACCGAGCGCACCCGGATAAGCCATCGCCAGGAGGCGCTGCTAGAGGGGGGAGTACTGTCACGCCGCGCCATTCATCAGCGGCGCCACCTGCTCACGCACCTGACAATCATCAGCGGCGAGGGATAAAGGCCGTCTCGCCCGGAGGCTCGGCCTGAAGCCGTCAGACTTCGTCCCTCACCGTTGTGAGCATACTTCCCTTCAGCGTAACCATTGTTGTAAGAAGATCGCTTACCTCTTCTCTTCAGTCTTCTCCCCTGTGCACAGGTGGATTTCCCAGCGGCGGACATCTCCTCTCCATCGCCCAATCCTCGCTGCTGCACGGAGCTCCCCAGGTGGCTGTCTTCCGGGCCTCACCCCCTTGTTGTGCCAGCTGTCCTGACCCACCAAGTAAGTCCTTCTCTCGCCATAAATTCCTCCTGTGTTGGTGTATGCCCGTCACTCTCTCCCTGTGCTCTCTCCATAGGGTTGCTCGGCTGTACGGTCACCTGCCTCTGTGCCTGGAGCTGACACCATCACCAACACATTTACATCCCGCAGACACGCACTCATTCTCCCCTGCTGTTAATAAACTCTTTGAACTACTCTAAGCCTGTGTGTGTGCGTCTCCTGAGCCGTGCGTTATGTCACTGATTGGTGGATTGCTGCAAAGATGGTTGTCCTTCTGGAAGGTTCTCCTCTCTTTACAGAGCAACGCTGGAGCTCTGACAGAGTGACCATCGGGTCCTTGGTCACCTCCCTGAATAAGGCCCTTCTCCCCCGATCGCTCAGTTTAGACGGCCGGCCAGCTCTAGGAAGAGTTCTGGTGTTTCTGAGCTTCTTCCATTTACGGATGATGGAGGCCACTGTGCTCATTGGAACCTTCAAAGCAGCAGAAATTTTTCTGTACCCTTCCCTAGATTTGTGCCTCGAGACAACCTTGTCTCGGAGGTCTACAGACAATTCCTTTGACTTCATGCTTGGTTTGTGCTCTGACATGCACTGTCAACTGTGGGACCTTATAGACAGGTGTGTGCCTTTCCAAATCATGTCCAATCAAGTGAATTTACCACAGGTAGACTACAATTAAGCTGTTGAAACATTTCAAGGATGATCAGTGGAAACAGGATGCACCTGAGCTCAATTTTGAGCTTCATGGCAAATTCTGTGAATCCACCTTATTCCTAGGCCCCATGATTCCTTGCATGAATTATGGTAGCAACTTCCGGTACTAGTTTAGAACATATGGTTGTCTTTGAAATGGGACACTTTTCCTTGTTCAAAAACAATGACTTTGGCATCAGAAATGCGGGAACACGGCCTCTTGCACCTCAAAACAGTAATATAATCACACCACTTCCCACGACTATTGAGGGATGGGAAGATGACCTTAAAAATTGGCCTCGTAGAGAGTAGCTCCGTTAGTTAGCGCCGATGCTAACGCTGTAAACAAATGACCCGTGTTGGAAAGATGAGTCACTTTGAGGACATTTTCAAAACTGACGTAATGTTATTTCCATATTCTGTATTGAAAGACCTTCAAAATGATATTTAATTTGTAGGAAGTGTGTGAAAACTGACCCAGAAAAAGACTATTTTTTTATATTTTAGCTAGGTTGAAAACTCGTGTTCAATCGGTCGGGAGTTATGTCTTTCGCAGAAACATAGGCATTTTTAGAAAGTACGATTTCTAAGCTTTCCAATGATACCAGGCACTCAGGGGGTTTTCTCGGGACTTTGCCGCTACCAAACAAAGAGTCATGATTTATGATTTCTCATTGCCTGTACTCATAATGACGCGGTGTGTATTCAGACCAGCACGTCTCCATCGCAATAAGTTCAGCTGCATTTTGTTAAAATATGTTGGACATAATAAAACTGACCTTAGAGCAGACATACACCACAACACTGACTGGATGTCGTCTGTCACCGTGTGGTGAGAAGCCTCCATTTATCCAGTCTATTGGCACAACCGCAAACACCAGCAAGTGCCAGAACTATGCCAAAACATTCAAAAAATACAAAAACTAGAAGAGCTGAAATTACCTGCCACTGGAGTGTAAAACACGTATGTGGACTATACATTAAAATGAATTTGGAAAAGTTTTAAAAACGGCATTTTAAATGCCCCTGCTACTCCACTCTTACTGACTGATTTAACACTAGGTCAGCTGAAACCGGAAGCTCCGCCCATAGTCGTTCCTACAGCGGCACCCCCAGGAATAAGGAGGATACTTATGTATATGTGATTTCTTAGGTTTTTATTTTTAATAAATTTGCAAAAATCTCAACTTTTTTTCACATTGTCATTATGGGGTATTGTGTGTAGAATTTTGAGGAAAAAAATGAATTTAATTCATTTTGGAATAAGGCTGTAACATAACAAAATGTGGAAAAAGTGAAGCGCTGTGAATACTTCCCGGATGCATTGTATATCACACACGGCCGCATATGCATTGGGGGAGGAGGAGCACAACAGTGAGGCAAGGCCAACGGCTTGGGCTGCTGGATGGCCAACTGGGGACAGAGTGTCCCGCTGGTGCTGCCTCTCCCATGCGCTCTACTTTACATTCATTCTTAGCATAATAATTTCTGTGATTTCAACATATTTTAAATGTATTTCACTGTACCGCGGCACGTCGCAGCCAAAACTGTAAAAAGATTGTCACAACAAATCTTTCTGAGGCTGATGGTTCCTACCCCATGATGGAGACACATAACGGGAAAAAAGGCAGATACAGGGCTGACCCTCATGAAGTTCCTGTCCCCTAAAATTGGTTCCTGGTTTGTGTAGTGGAAACAGGCCGGCCCACACCACCGGCACACACCTGACCCCAACCCAGAGGGGGAATGCCTCCCCAGCACCAGGGGCCCAGGGCCAGCCCCACCCTAATATGCAAAGTGTGGGTGAGGGTGGGACACGATGCCCAAGCCATGCCAACAAGTCCTCACATGTCTTCTGCCAGAACTTTTGAACCGATGCACAGGACCACAGACCATGCATATAGCTATCCGGGACATTGCTGGTGCAGTAGGAGCAGATATTTGTGTGACTCAGGCCCATTCTGAACATCCTTTGTCCTGTGTAATGAGTTCTGTGTAGAACTTTGTACTGTATGAGTTGTAAATTCAAGTCTTTTGTCATCTTAAAAGTTTTTAAACATATTTGTGTCCAGAAGCTTTCATCCTTATTGATCGATAAGTCTGTCTCCCATTTTGATTTTGGAAGAGTTACTGACTCTTCCTGAAACTGGATAAAATTTCCACCTCGAAAAACATGCTCTAAGTTTTTTATTCCCTTCTCCTGCCATAGTGGAAAGTTTAACATCCTCTTTTGTTGCAGGATATCGGGATTATTCCAAATGGGCGTGCGTTTACAAGGGACAAGTGAAGACCCAGTTATTTTTAAAAAATTTCCACCAGGCTGTCAGAGAGGAGCTGAATTAATGCTTTCAAAACTGTCATGACATTTAATACAGAGACTCATAAAAGGTATTTCAGAGATATTTAGCAACCCACAGAGAGCCTGTTCAGCATCTAACCATGGGTTTCCTAGTGGGGCCGATTTTGTCCATTTAGAAACAAACTGCAGTCTATTGGCTAAGAAGTAATTAAACAAATTTGGTAGAGCTCAGCCTCCGCACTCTTTTGCTTTTTGAAGAGTTTTTAAACTGATCCGTGATGGTTTATCCTTCCATAAAAATTTACTTATATTTGAGTCTAGAGACTTAAACCAGGCCATTGATGGTTGGTGTGGTGTAATGTTAAATGTGCAACCTACTGCACTTAATTCCCAGGGTGGATGTTTATGTGGCGGAAGGTTAAGGGAAACTAGCAGGTGTGTTGTTAGGCACGGTAGACAGAAAAACTGTTGTTGTTCTGAGTTAAGCCAGTAAACGTTATTCAATAAAAGTTACAAAGGAGAACCTGGATTGGTCTTTGTCTGAAAAAGAACCCAATGTGACATGGTGTCAGAAGCAGAGCCATTTTAAGCGACAGAGCGAGGGTTCTCCTGCAGACCAGTGAAGGAGGAAAAAAGGAAAAGAAAAACCGGCACAGTGCAGGGTGAGGCAGCGGCACCTGAGGAGTTATCCAGGCCAGCACATGCGGCTCCTCCAACGGCAACTTTCACCATCAAATTCCCCGAACCTCTTGATTTCTCAAAACCACAAGAGTGGGATAAATGGATATGGCGGTTTGAGTGCTTTAGACTGGCAAGTAACCTGAACAACTCATCTGACGCTAACCAGGTGAACACTTGTGTACTGCATGGGGGATGAAGCTGACGACGTGCTACAAGGGCTAGTGCTAACTACCAAGCAGCACCAGTGATATGATGCGGTCAGAAATGGTTTTGACAAATACTTCGTCCCGAAGAAAAACGTTATATATGAAAGAGCAAAATTCAATTAGAGTCCAGCAGCCGACAGAAACAGTGGATTCATTCATCACAGCACTTTATGTGCTGGCAGAAAACTGAGTATGGAGAACTGCATGATGAACTTTTGAGAGACAGATTAGTTGTTGGCCTTAAAGATCCAGCTTTGTCAGAGAGGATGCAGCTTGATAAGGACCTCACTCTCACTAAAGCTATCACTATGGCCCAGCAGTCAGAAGAAATAAAGCGGCAACAGTCAGATCTGAGAGGAGAGACAAGTAAAACAGCTGTGGATGCAGTGCGTGTTAAAGGAGGAAAACAGCACAAATATAAAGAGCAGACACACGGACAGCATTAAATTAAGAAAACAACACAGACCAGAATAGAAAATAGCAGAGCATGTCCTAAATGTGGTCAAACACCCTTCCACTCAGCACCCCAGTGCCCTGCTAAGAGTGCAGAATGTGGCCTCTGTGGGAAAAGGGGACATTACAGAAGAGTTTGCAGGTCCAATAGCACAGTCAGTGAGGTTACATGAGACAAAGATGGACTGTTTTTAGGGGAGCTAGATTCCGGGGATGAGCCATGGAAGGCAGACCTTAACTTAAGAGGCAGCAGAGTGACATTTAAATTATATTCTGGAGCAGATGTCACCGCCATTCCTGAACAAGTGTTTGAAGGAATAAAAGACAGAGATGAAACACTACAAAAACCTCTTTATGGCCCAGGTGGAACTGAACTACTGTAACTGTTCTAGGGTCAGTTTCAGAGACACTCTTTTATAGAGAAAGGAGCACTACAGAGAAGAGATGTTGTGGAAAACTTGTGTGTGGCACTGCTGAGCAGATCCGCCTCTGTGAAGCTCAAGCTGATGGCTAGGATTGACACCGTGGACCAGCAAACAGTCATGAAGACATATCCAAAACTCTGTGATGGACTTGGACTGGTTCAGAAGCCATACACCATTAAACTTAAATCAGATGCGGTCCCGTTTTCTCTGAAAGTTCCCCGACGGATCCCATTACCTATGATGGATAAGGTTAAACAAGAGCTGGAGAGGATGGAAAAACTAGGCGTCATCAGCCGTGTGGAGAAACCAGCTGACTGGTGTTGCGGCATGATGGTCGCCCCTAAAAAGGACAAAGAAAAGATGCGCATCTGTGTGGACCTGACACCCCTGAATAAGTCAGTGTGTCGAAAGATACAGCCTTCCCTCTGTGGATCAAACCCTGGGCATGCTGACAGATGCACAATACTTTCACCAAGTTAGATGAAAATATGGGCTTGTGGCAGATACCGCTGTCAGAAGAGTCAGCTCTCTACACAACAGTCATCACACCATTTGGGCGCGACCACGTTAATCGCTTACCCTTTGGTATTTCCTCTGCCCCAGACCATTTTCAAAACATGGTGACTGAGGTAACAGCAGGTCTGCAAGGGGTCGTCTGCCATATGGATGATGTCCTCATTTGGGGGGCCACAAAGGAACGGCATGATGCAAGAGTGCATGCTGTCCTAGAGTGAGCAGAAAAAGCTGGGGTCACACTAAACATGTCAAAATGTGAATTTGGTAAGGGAGAAGTAAAATTTCTTGGCTACATCATCTCAGCGGATGGAATGAAGCCGGATTCAGAGAAAACCAAAGCTGTGCAGGACATGAAAGAATCGAGGAGCGTGAGCGAACTCAGGCGCTTCCTCGGGATGGTGAACCAGTTGGGGAAGTTCATCCCGACCTGTCTGAAAAAGACAAACCACTAAGAGACTTGCTTTCCAAGAAGACCCAGTGGTACTGGGGACATGAACAGCAGCAGGCATTCTGCAACTCAAAGTGTGAGCGCTCATCTGCACCTGTGCTCCAGCTTTATGATCCAAACAAACCACAGAAAATATCTGCAGATGCTTCATCATACGGGCTAGGGGCATAGGGGCAGTGCTACTACAGAAAGGAGGTGAGGTGTGGTCGCCAGTCGCTTATGCTTCCAGGTCACTGACGGACACAGAGCAGCGCTACGCTCAGCTGGAAAAAGAGGCACTGGCGCTCACTTGGGCCTGTGAAAGATTCAGTAACTTCATTCTTGGTCTACATTTCGAACTGGAAGCTGACCACAAGCCACTACTGAGTCTGTTGGGAGGTCAGGCACTGGACTCACTGCCACCTCGCATACAGAGATTCAGGATGCGCCTAATGAGGTACTCATACACTATAGCACACACACCAGGGAAGTGTCTTACAACAGTTGACACACTGTCCTGCCTGCCACTTCCTAATGGGGCCACACACATTGACACTGACCTGATGGAGGACACTAATACATATGTTGAGTCTATCCTATCTAGTTTTCCCACAAGTGACAGATATCTTGCTGAGCTACGAGAGCAGCTGCATGCCAACAGTGTTTGCAACCAGGTGATGAACTACTGCAGGGAAGGATGGCCAGACCGGAATTGGCTACAAGGAGCAGTCAAACACTACTGGCAGGAAAGAGCCACCCTAAGTGTGCACAACGGACTCCTCCTGCAAGGCACGAGGTTAATCATACCTGCATGCATGAGAAATGATGTACTGGAGAAGATCCACGAAGGTCACCAAGGAGTAGTAAAGTGCAGAGAACGAGATAGCCAGACAATATGGTGGCCAGGCCTGAGCAATCAAATTAATGAACTGGTCCTGAGGTGCAGAGAGTGCATAAAGGAAAGTGTAAATCCCAAAGAACCTCTGATGGCAACCCAACTTCCAGATAGGCCCTGGCAAAAAGTTGACGCTGACTTATTCACCTGAAAAGACAAAACTTACACTACCGTTCAAAAGTTTGGGGTCACCCAGACAGTTATTTTGTGTTTTCCATGAAAAGTCACACTTATTTACCACCATGAGTTGTAAAATGAATAGAAAATATAGTCAAGACATTGACAAGGTTAGAAATAATGATTTGTATTTGAAATAATAATTTTTTCCTTCAAACATTGCTTTCGTCAAAGAATCCTCCATTTGCAGCAATTACAGCATTGCAGACCTAACATGATTGCACAAGGGTTTTCTAATCATCCATTAGCCTTCTGATGCAATGAGCAAACACATTGTACCATTAGAACACTGGAGTGATAGTTGCTGGAAATGGGCCTCTATACACCTATGTAGATATTGCACCAAAAACCAGACATTTGCAGCTAGAATAGTCATTTACCACATTAGCAATGTCTAGAGTGTATTTCTGATTAGTTTAAAGTTATCTTCATTGAAAAAAGTGCTTTTCTTTCAAAAATAAGGAAATTTCTAAGTGACCCCAAACTTTTGAACAGTAGTGCATTTGCTGGTGGTTGAATATTTTTCTCGATTCATATATATAGCTCAGCTCAGCCCAACATGATCCACTAATGTTACTGTCCACTTAAAATCAATATTTGCACACCCTGGTATCCCTGAGACTCTTGTCAGTGACAATGGCCCACAATTCACTGGACATGACATGAGAGAGTTTGCAGAGGATTATGAATTTGATCACGTGACCAGCAGCCCTAAGTACCCTCAAAGTAATGGTGAGGCAGAGTGAACTGTGCAAACAATCAAAAACCTGCTCCAGAAAGCCAGAGATCCCTACCTTGCCCTGCTTGCCTACAGAACCACACCACTGAGCAATGGCTACAGCCCAGCCCAACTCCTTATGGGTCGATGCCTTCGCACCACATTGCCAGCACTCCCGGAGATGTTGCAACCAGCTCTTCCTGACCTACAGCAGCTTCATCGCACTGAAAGGGAGAAGAGGAGGATGGAGGCACAGATTTTTAATAAGGGACACAGAGCAAGGGACCTGACTAGATTGTCACCAGGAGATTCTGTTTGGCTCTCAGATGCAAAAGCACCAGGCACAGTGACATCCACCACACCACGATCATATCTGGTCAACGGGTCACAGCGAACACTGAGGAGGAATCGCAGCCATTTAGTGCCTATGCCTTCACCAGAGTATCAAATGGAGATTCCACAGGACTTCCCTTCTGAGGAGACCTCCATAGAGACTCAGACTCAGAAAAGCTCACCTGCCGTCGTGAGAACAAGATCAGGTAGAGAAGTGAAGAAACCACAAAGACTTGACCTGTGAAATGGAAAAAAAAAACAAGTTAAAAAAGAAAAAAAACCTGGTTGTTTGAAACTGAATGGGGATGGTAAAGCTTAATGTGTGGAGAAAGAAGGCAGGCGAGGCAACAAGCTGGACGACACAGCACTTTATTCTTTCTCCAACATAACTTGCAGCAAAAGAGAATCCCGGGTCTCTGTGCATTCCTCTTTTATATCTTTAATACCATGCATCGAGATCCGGAACTTCTGACCATCATACATTATGTTTAGAACAAAGCCTGTGTGGCACATTAACATGACATAACGCCATGGCCACTCTTACACCGTTCTTCTCCCAGCGACTCTGGCATTTACTCCTCTCCCCGGGGGGCGCATAGTCCTTACTGTCCCATCTGATACCCCCCGGTGACACCTCCTTTTTCGATCCATTGTTCCCTGGGTGGAGAAGTCCAACACCATGCCCCCACACAGCCCCCCCAAACACCCAGAAAGGGCACTTACCCCCCCCCCCCCCCCCGTCCTTTGGGCTTGAGCTGGTGCCCATAGCGGCTGTAGCCGGGGGTCGCCAATCCAGTCAAACCGCCCTGCTGGCGGGGTGTACAGGAGAGCACGTCAGTCTGTGGAAGGAAAAAGGGAGGGGGAGAAAACGCATCAGATTTGCGAGCACAGGTCCCTGCCGAGGGATCACCAACTTGCGGAGCCACCAACGGTGGGCGTCCGCGCCGGGGAGCTTGGGCCAACACCACCTGCTCGTCTGCCAACACAAAAGCGGGCTTCAGCCTATCGATGCAGACGGTCTCCCTACGCCCCCCCAAGTCCAACACAAAATGCTTCTCCCCAGGTTCCAACACCCTGAACGGTCCATCGTACGGTGGGTGCAGCAGGGTCCTGACATGTGGAGTTGTGCCTGACATAAACAAAACTGGCGTTCTGCAAGCTTTTTTGGACAAAGTTGCGGGGAAAACAATGGTGGGCTGGACCCGGTACGTTAAAAGCCTCCGTACTGTGCAAAAATTGCACAGGTGGATCAGCCTCGGGTGCAGGGTTTTCCAGTAAAAACTCTCCGGGGATCCGCAGCAGCTGAGAAAAAACGAGTTCTGCCGGGGAGGCTGCCAAATCCTCCTTAGGTGCGGAGCGCAACCCTAAAAGAACCCAGGGCAGGTAGCCGAGCCAATTTGCATCTGTGAGTGAAGCTCTGAGCGCTGCTTTAAGCGACCTATGAAAATGCTCGCATAACCCATTAGCCTGGGGGTTGTACGCAGTAGTGCGGTGAATTTTGACCTCCAGGCTCTGGGCCATCGTGGATCAGAGTTCCGAAATGAATTGTGGACCCCTGTCGGAAGTGATGTCCGACGGGGAGCTGAACCGTGTGACCCAAGCTGAGAAAAAAAAAACACGAGCCACTTCTGCAGATGTGGTAGAAGCCAGCGGGACCACTTCAGGCCAGCGCGTTGTGCAGTCTACAATTGTTAAGAGGTGCGTAAAACCTTGCGACAATTCAATTCAATTCAATTCAACTTTATTTATATAGCGCCATTTCACAACAACAGTCATCTCATAGCACTATCAACTGTAGGGGGGAACCCCCACAGTTGCAGAAAGACCCCAGCAATCAGGCGATCCCCTGTGAGCAAGCACTTGGCGACGGTGGAGAGGAAAAACTCCCTTTTAACAGGAAGAAACCTCCAGCAGAACCAGGCTCAGGGAGGGGCAGTCATCTGCTGCGACTGGCTGGGGGGTGAGGGGATAGAGAAGAAGAAAAGAACAGACATGTAGAGAGCAAACAGCACGATGGGGACTCAATCTATGGGAGAGAACAAACAGATGTTAATGACCAGCAAAAAAAAAATATTTCATAGAGAGTGAGGAAAGGAGTGAGGCCCAGTGCATTACTGGAGGTCCCCCGGCTGACTAAACCTATTAGCAGCATAACTAAGGGAGGGTTCAGAAACACATGATCCCTCCCTAATTGTAGGCTATATCAAAAAGGTAGGTTTTAGCCCTATTCTTAAAAACAGAGATCGAGTCTGACTCCCGAATCCAGATTGGCAGCTGATTCCACAGGAGAGGAGCTTGATAACTGAAGGCTCTGCCTCCCATTGTACTTTTGGAGATTCTAGGTATTACAAGTAATCCTGCATTTTGGGAGCGTAGTGCTCTGTTAGGATAATACGGTAGTATCAGATCTTTTAAATAAAAAGGAGCCTGATTGTTTAGAGCTTTGTAAGTAAGAAGAAGGATTTTAAACTTAATTCTAAACTCTATGGGAAGCCAATGAAGGGAGGCCAGAACCGGAGAGATATGATCTCTCTTTCTAGTACCTGTTAAAACACTTGCTGCAGCATTTTGGATCAGCTGAAGACTTTTTAAAGATGTTTTAGGACAGCCTGATGATAAAGAATTACAATAATCTAATCTTGAGCTAACAAAAGCGTGGATCAGTTTCTCAGCATCACTCTGAGACAAGATGCTCCTAATCTTGGCAATATTACGCAAATGATAGAAGGCAGTCTTAGAAACAAATTTAATATGTGAATTGAAGGACAAATCCTGATCAAAAATAACTCCAAGGTTCCTCACAGAGCTATTAAGAGAAAGAGTAACCGCATCCAAACTGAAAGTTTGATTTGGAAAGGAATTTCTAAGGTTTTTTGGACCAACAAGAATGACTTCAGTCTTATCTGAATTTAATAGCAGGAAATTACAAGTCATCCAAACTTTGATTTCCTTAAGACAGGCTTCTAACTTGGCTAATTGATTACTATCATCTGGCTTAATTGACAGGTATAATTGTGTGTCATCTGCATAACAATGAAAATGTATACAGTGCTTTCTAATAATGTTGCCTAACGGAAGCATATATAAACTAAAAAGAGTAGGGCCTAGCACAGATCCCTGTGGAACTCCATGACTAAGCTTTGAGTTGAAAGAAAACTCATTATTTACATGAACAAACTGGAACCTATCAGATAAATAAGATCTAAACCATTGCAACGAAGTTCCATTAAGTCCAACATGGTGTTCTAATCTATCAAGTAGAATATTATGATCGATAGTATCAAAAGCTGCACTAAGGTCTAAGAGGACAAGTACAGAAACTAGTCCATTATCAGATGCAATGAGGAGGTCGTTAGTGACCTTCGCTAAGTCTGTTTCAGTACTATGATGGATTCTAAACCCAGATTGAAACTCTTCAAGTAAACCATTTCCCTGCAGGTGGTCAAATAATTGCGTAGCAACAACTCTTTCTAAGATTTTTGAAATGAAAGGGAGATTAGAGATTGGTCTATAGTTAGCTAAAGCTCCTGGATCTAGCGTTGGCTTTTTGAGTAAGGGTTTAATTACAGCCGTTTTAAAAGCCTGCGGTACATGGCCTAAAGTTAATGAAGAATTGATTATATGAAGAATAAAGCTACCAATAAGTGGGAAGACTTCTTTAAATAACCTGGTAGGAATAGGGTCTAAAAGACAAGTTGAAGGTTTGGATGAGGAAACTATTTTGTCTAACTCACAAAGGTCGACTGGAGTAAACTCATCAAGACAGACGTCAATAGAAGGAGTTGTAGTAGTTACAGTATTTAAGTTAACTGTGGGAAGAATCTGATTGATTTTATCTCTGATGGATGAAATTTTATTATTAAAAAAGTTCATAAAGTCCTGACTAGTAAGCTCTAAGGGAATGCTAGGATTGACAGAGTCCTGACTCTTTGTCAACCTGGCTACAGTACTGAAAAGAAACCTGGGATTATTCTTGTTCTCTTCTATTAATGCAGAGTAATAACTCGTTCTAGCTTTTCTAAGAGATTTTTTATAAATTAAAAGATGATTTCTCCAAGCTAAATAGATTTCATCTAAATTAGTAGAGCGCCATTTTCTTTCTAATTGACGAGTTTTCTGTTTTAAGGTACGAGTTTCTGTGTTGAACCAAGGAGTTAGAAATCTCTGATTAGACTTTTTCTTTTTTAAGGGGGCCACCAAGTCTAGAGTCTGATGCAGAGAAGCTGAAACACTATCCACCATGTTATCAATTACAGAAGGAGCAAGCTGTCTATAGCTTATTTCCGTTGTGTTGACACATGGCATAGAGGAAACAATCTGCATAAATTTGGAAACAGCATCATCTGAGAGGCATCTACTGTAATAATATTTACAGTAGACTGCGACAGTGGGAGGGGTCCCACCAAATCCACATGAACGTGGTCAAACCTCCTGGTTGGGATTTGGAAAAGCTCGAGGGGGGCTCTGGTGTGCTTGTGCACTTTGGCCCGCTGGCACGCGACACAAGCTGCAGCCCACTCTTTCACGTCCTTGCGCAAGCACGGCCAGACGAATTTTGCCCCCACTAACTTCACTGAAGCGCGCACTCCCGGATGCAAACGGGAGTGGACAGACTCAAAAACGCGGCAGCGCCAAGAGCTCAGAACCACCAGGCGCGGGTGGCCGGAGGAGACGTTGCAGAGCAAGGGAGGGCACCCCTCTTGCACCACCCTGCTCTCCAGCCAGTAGGTGCAGACTGGAGTGTGCAAATGTCCGTGTCCCCGGCTTGCTCCATGGCCATCACGGGGAAATCTATTCCCATGTAGATTGGGGAGACTAACGTGCGCGACAGACAATCGGCCACGACGCTGAGCTTACCGGCAACATGTTGAATGTCGGTAGTAAACTCCGAAAATGCAATTTCTGCTGGGCTGACCACGGTTCCGAGGTCTTGAACATCGCTTGCGTCAGAGGCTTAAGCTTTTTTTTTCTTTCTTGCTCCTGATATAAAAAAAGCTCAGTTAATGTTCAAATGGTTTAAAAGGGGTGCTCCATGGACAATTTTGGAGGATGTAATTCATGCTAGATTTTTCAGTGCAACCAATATTAACTGAGGTTAATCTAGCCACTGAATGAGGCTTAATCACCATTATTCTTAACTCATTTTATTTTGTTATTAATCAGTTGTGGTTATTAACACATTTATTCTGACAGGACTAATGTTTTTTTCATTAATTTATGATGTCACCACTTGCCACCATGTGGCTATTTCTTACCAAGCAGATGAACTAAGGACATTACTGTGATTTAGTAACAGTTATCCTGCCTGCAGAGACATTATGAACTCATAGTAACATTATGAGACATAATGAATTATTCATAGTACATCTGTGAGTAGATTTGTGACTAAATCATCCTGGTATTAAAAACTTACTCTGGATTCATTATTTAGACATTTAATGTTTTACAATGACAGTCAGTTTTCAAATTCAGGATTCAGATATTTACCCCCCTCCCCAAGGGTAAATAACCAATTTACAGAAAAAAACGTGCAAATTTAGAAGAAAATAGTATAAATTCATAAGAAGAAAGTAGCAAATTGATGATGGTAAAAAAAAAAATCAAGTTTAAATGATTTTGCAAATATGTAAGGAAAAAGGCTTCTTTTCCATGACAAAAAAAAATGCAAATCTGAGAAAAATGTTACATTTTTATGAGAAACTATGAATTTAGGGGGTGAAACATGGGGGAAATACTGCATTTTTAATACAAAAAGTAGGCAAATTTACAAGAAAAAAATATCTGATTTACAAGAAAAGCTGTAAAACTATGACAAAAAAGTTGCACACATGAAAAAGTGACATTAGAAACGTCACAGTGCTACATAAAACACTGAAGTTTACTAAGGGAGAAAAAAGATTGGACAGAATATTTGGAGCCCCAAAAGTTAAGTGAGGACAGCTCTAACTTTAATGGGTTTATAATATGTTTTTAGTTGATATGTAATATATATATACATCATCTTTTTCTCTCAGTCATATTTTGTCTTAGCCTTGTTTTAAATTGTAATCGCTCTTGTCTTGTTTTCTCTTTTTTCTCCTTTGAATTCTTGGATGGAATATGGGTGGGCAATATAAGCTGCGGCTTCAGCCATCACCCATTTCGGATAACTCACGTGGAATTGTATAGTAGAAGGAGTCTTTGTCTAATTTGACCTTGTTGTTATATTATACAGTTTCTTTTAACCTGTAATGTACTATCCGAAATAAATAAATTCATTCATTCATTCATTCATTCATTCATTCATTCATTCATTCAAATAAATTCATTCATTCATTCATTCATTCATTCATATATATACATCATCATCATCATAGCAGTCTGTAGGGGGCGACAATGACTGTTTCATTTAGGTCTGATCACATACGCACACGTATATTCAGTACTGAAGTCGTTGAGGCAACATTATTAGAAAGCACTGTATACATTTTCATTGTTATGCAGATGATACAATTAGATTAGATTAGATTAGATTAGATTAGATTAGATTCAACTTTATTGTCATTACACATGTAAAAAAATACAAGGTAACGAAACACAGTTTAGCATCCAATCAGAAGTGCAAAGGACAGCAGTGCAGTATATACGGTAATTAACAGTATGTGCAATTTAAGCAAATATATGCAAATATATGCAGCAGTGCAGAAAGTTAAAAGTACTGTTATGTGCAAATAATGTGCAATAAGTTAGATGTAGTTATGTAGTTATGCAGTTATGTACAGGTGAGGATGGTAAAAGATGATTGTAAGAGAGTCAGCGGGGAACTAAGTTCAATAACGTGACAGCTGTTGGAAAGAAACTGTTCCTAAACCTGCTGGTTCTAGTCCGAAGGCTTCTGAAACGTCTTCTGGAGGGGAGAAGCTGGAACAGTCCATGAGCAGGATGGTTGGAGTCCCTAAGAATGCTGCGTGCCCGGCGCAGACATCTTTTCCTGTAGACGTCCTCTATAGCTGGAAGTGGAGTCCCTGTGATGTGTTGGGCGGTTTTCACCACCCGCTGCAGCGCCTTGCGGTCAGCTACAGAGCAGCTCCCATACCAGAATGTGATACAGTTGGTCAGGGTGCTCTCTATCATGCAGCGGTAGAAGTTGCCCAGGATGTCAGTTGACAGATGGTTCTTCTTCAATGTCCTCAAGAAGAAGAGGCGCTGATGGGCCTTCTTGATCAGGCTGGTGGTGTTAACTGACCAGGACAGGTCCTCCGAGATGTGGGTCCCCAGGAATTTGAAGCTGGGGACACGTTCAACAGCTATGCCATTGATATGGATGGGGTCATGTGTCTCTTCCCTCTCCTTCCTGTAGTCCACTATGAGCTCCTTGGTTTTGCTGGTGTTAAGGAGCAGGTTATTGTCAGCGCACCAAGTAGCCAAGTGCTCAACCTCTGCCCTGTAATCTGACTCGTCGTTGTCCCTGATGAGTCCAATCACCGTGGTGTCATCTGCGAACTTTATGATGGAATTGGATCCATACATAGGCCTGCAGTCATGGGTGTAGAGGGAGTAGAGGAATGGGCTGAGCACACAGCCCTGTGGTACACCAGTGTTGAGTGTGATGACGGAAGAACGGTTGGGGCCTGACCTAACATGCTGGGGTCTGTTGGTCAGAAAATCCATTATCCAGTTGCAGGTGGAGGTACTGATTCCCAGGTCCCCAAGTTTGGTGAGCAACTTGGAGGGGATAACTGTGTTGAATGCTGAGCTGAAGTCAATAAACAGCATTCTTGCATAGGTGTTCTTGTCATCCAGGTGTGAGAGTACATAGTGCAGCACTGTAGAAACCGCATCCTCTGTACTCCTGTTGCTCCGGTAGGCAAACTGATGAGGGTCCAATGTAGGGGGCAGGCCTTTTTTGAGCTGTGCCAAGACCGGTCGCTCAAAGCACTTCATGACTATGGGCGTCAGTGCCACAGGGCGATAGTCATTTAGGCACGATGGTGTTGAATGTTTCGGCACTGGTACTATTGAAGTGGTCTTGAAGCACGCTGGTACCACGGCCTGGGCCAGGGACAGATTGAAGATGTCTGTGAAGACCCCTGCCAGCTGCTCAGCGCATGCCCTCAGCACACGCCCAGGAATGCAATCAGGGCCAGCAGCCTTACGTACGTTGACATGACTCAGTGCATTACGGACGTCGGTGTGGGTGAGTGTGAGGTGGTGGAGGTCATCAGAGGGTGGGAAATTGATGTTCTTTTCATTGTTGTCCTTGTCAAAACGAGCATAGAAGTTATTTAGCTCATTGAGAAAGGGCACAGTCATGGCTATAGGTATGGAGTTGCTGGGCTTATAATCAGAGATAGCTTGAATGCCCTGCCACATACGTCGGGGGTCAGAGTCCCCAAAATGTTCCTCCACCTTCAGCTTGTAGCTGTGCTTGGCCTTCTTGATGCCCCTCTTCAGATCTGCCCTGGATGAACTGTAGGCCTGTGCATCACCAGATCTAAAGGCATTGTTACGTGCTTTTAGCAGAAGTCGCACTTCTCTGTTCATCCACGGCTTCTGATTTGGGTACGTGGTGATCTGTCTTTCCGTGGTGACACTGTCAGTAGTGGTGTTGATATGGTCCAGGACTGAGTGGGTGTAAGAGTTGATGTTTATGTGGGAGCCACAGGTAGCCTGAGAGGTGAACATACTCCAGTCTGTGTTCCTAAACTTCTCCTGGAGTACAGAGTCAACCCCCTCTGGCCACACTTTGATGGTCCTCACTGATGGCTTCACCCGGTTGATGAGCGGTACATACTTGGGGGTAAGGAACAAGGATAAATGATCAGACTGACCTAGGTGGGGGAGGGGAGTTGCTGTGTAGGCTCCCACAATATTGGTGTAAACATGGTCCAATGTTTTGTCCCCTCTTGTGTGACAGGAGACATGCTGGTAGAATTTAGGAAGCACTGTCTTGAGGTTAGAGTGGTTAAAATCACCCGCCACAATAAATGCTGCCTCTGGATGTGCAGTTTGTTGTGCTAATAGCTGCATGCAGTTCTTTCATAGCAAGCTTAGCATTAGCATCCGGAGAAATGTAAGCGGCTGTTATGATGGTACAAGTGAACTCGCGTGGCAGATAGAAAGGTCTACATTTAACCATGAGAAACTCCAGGTTAGCTGAGCAGTGTCTCTCAACAGTGACAGAGTTCGTGCACCAAGCCTTGTTAATATAAATGCACACTCCCCCCCCTCTTGTCTTACCGGAGTCAACTGCTGCTGTTATACCTGTCAATGAAGCCAGATGATAGTAATCAATTAGCCAAATTTGAGGTCTGTCTTAAGGAAATCAAAGCTTGGATGACTTGTAATTTCCTGCTATTAAATTCAGATAAGACTGAAATCATTCTAGTTGGTCAAAAAAAAAAAACCCTTAGAAATACCTTTCCAAATCAAACTCTTAGTTTGGATGTGGTTACTCTTTCTCTTAACAGCTCTGTGAGGAACCTTGGAGTTATTTTTGATTAAGATCTGTTTTTTTTTTAAATTCACATATTAAATTGGTTTTTAAGACTGCCTTCTATCATTTGTGTAATATTGCCAAGATTAGGAGCATCTTGTCTCAGAGTGATGCTGAGAAACTGATCCACGCTTTTGTTAGCTCTAGATTAGATTACTGTAACTCTTTATCAGGTTATCCTAAAACATCTTTAAAAAGTCTTCAGCTGATCCAGAATGCTGCAGCAAGACTTTTAACAGGTACCAGAAAGAGAGATCATATGTCTTCGGTTCTGGTCTCCCTTCAGTGGCTTCCCATAGAGTTTAGAATTACGTTTAAAAAAATCCTTCTCATCACTTACAAAGCTCTAAATAATCAGGCCCTTGTTACTTAAAAGATCTCATAGTACCTTATTGACATAACGCACGGCTCAGGAGACACACACGCAGGCTCAGGGTAGATTTAATAGCTTTATTGAACAACAAGAGTGTGTGGCTGCGTGTCTGTGAGATAAGAATGTATTGGTGGTGGGCGTCTGCGTCAGGCACGGGGGCAGGAAGCTGTTCAGCCGGACAACCCTAAGGGAGGAAGCAGAGGGAGAAGGGTAACGGGCACCACACCAATACAGATGACTAAGACAGTTTGCTGGCTTACTTGGTTTGAGCAGGTGGTTGGCGTTAACAAGGGCGTAGCCCGGGAGACAGCAACCTGGAGCGCCTGTAGCAGCAGCGAGGAAGCAGCGGCAAGGAGACGAGGTCCACCGCTGGGGAATTCACCTGTGCACAGGGGAGAAGGCTGGGAGAAAGAGAGGTAAGTGAAGCTTACTCAGGTTTCCTTGCTTGGAGAAGGGGGTTCCTTGCAGCAAGAGATGCCGATGAGATCAGACGGCTTCAGGCCGAAGCCCAGGGCAGAGTGAGTTAAATACTTCGCCGCTGACGAGGCGCAGGTGTGCACACAGCTGGCACCGCTGATGAGCGGCGAGTTATGACACTTATTGTCCTAACAGAGCACTACGCTCCCAAAATCCCGGATTACTTGTAATGCCTAGAATCTCCAAAAGTACAATGGGAGGCAGAGCCTTCAGTTATCAAGCTCCTCTCCTGTGGAACCAGCTGTCAATCTGGATTCGGGAGTCAGACTCTATCTCTATTTTTAAGAATAGGGTTAAAACCTTCCTTTTTGATATACAGTAGCCTATAATTAGGGAGGGATCATGTGCCCCTGAACCCTCCCTTAGTTATGCTGCTAATAGGTTTAGACAGCCAGGGGACCTCCAACAATGCACTGGGCTTCACTCCTTTCTTCACTCTCAATGAAATATTTTTGCTGATCATTAACATCTGTTTATTCTTTCCCATAGATTGAGTCCCCGTCGTGCTGTTTGCTGTCTACATGTCTGTTCTTTTCTTCTTCTTCTCTATCCCCTCACCCCCCAGCCAGTCGCAGCAGATGACTGCCCCTCCCTGAGCCTGGTTCTGCTGGAGATTTCTTTGTGTTAAAAGGGAGTTTTTCCTTTCTGCCGTCGCCAAATGCTTGCTCACAGGGGATCGCCTGATTGCTGGGGTCTTTCTGCAACTGTGGGGGTTTCTCCTACAGTTGAAAGTGCTATGAGATAACTGTTGTTGTGAAATGGCCCTATATAAATAAAGTTGAATTGAAGTGACCATAGAGGAAAAGCAACAGGCTGGAGGAGATGACAAATGTTGCAAGAAAAAAATTCTGGAAGAAGCATTGCAACTTTTTATTTATCAATTTATTTATATTTTTAGTGCTCCCTTTATTGCAAATGGACCCTTAAACACCAACACACTCAAAAGGTATGGTGTTAAGGTGATAAATCTTGTTATACTAAGAGCTAAATCACTATACAGTGATGATAATAAGGCATTAATATCTCAGTGTTTGATCACTGCCTAATTTGAGTTCTGTTGTCTTGTGATTAAATAAAATGGGAACAGAAAACTAGAAATTTGACTTTAAGCTCAATAATTAAATTCCAAATTAATCAGTGATGCTGTATTGCAGTGCCTTTAAACTCATTTTAACACATTATGCATATGGATAAAATTTAGAGTGCTGGATTTTCCTTAATGAGATATTTTAAAAAGTTTAGATCAAAGAAATGCATCCATTTCATTCATCTACTTGATGTTTATATTTTATATATTCATTTAGATACTCTTTTGTGCAGTTGTTGTATGCTAACAGAGGATAGAAGATCTGAAAATGATCTGCAGGGAAAATAATCAGTTTCTTTTAACATGGATATTTAAGAATAGCCTTCAGAGTGACTTTGTCTATAAACGAAAGAGGTAAAACTTGCTTTCTAATTGAATTTTCCAAGGTTCCAAGGTTGTCATAGCCAGGAGTGGTGCTGGGGAGAAGCTCCCAGTGCTCAAAAAATGCTCCTTTTGGCATGCGTCTCAAATAGCCTCTGACAACCAAGTCCAACTCCTGGCCTGCTCGTGTGGCTTAGCTTCTAAGCCCGGCGGAACTGCTTCTACTGACAGGAGAGGGGGCGAAGGCAAGTCTCTGGCGTCTTCAAACCAGATACTTCAGGTAGATGGGACTCGACAACCTGGTAGGGTAGTCCATCTAGGGGAAGGAAAACCCTGATTTTAAACCTCTGCTGCCTTGCGGCATACCTGGTCATGGAAAAGGCTTCAGGAGTCAACCCTGAGGTAAAATCCGGAGTCGGAGCCCCTAAGGCAGTCCATCGTTGATTTAAACTTTTTTCTGGCAGCTCCTGTGATGGCACTGGTGCCAAACTGTAACAGCCTTGCTGTTCCTTTGGATCCATCAGCGACGTGGAGAGGGGTGACATGCTACATGGGCAACAGCCTGTCCTCCATATCACATTGCCCAGGCTAGCATCCAGCAACACTCACCAACACAAACTCACACCCTACACCCTGGAGAGGTCACTCCAACTTTGCTTGCAGCGTCGACACAACACGGGGAACAACAGTTACTGGTTATAAGTCATTGCTCGATTGGCGTAGAGATTGGCGCCAGGGGTTGTTCCCGACGTTGGGAGGGATACTTGGATCTCACTAGACAACTACCACCCGCCTCAACCGTCCTGGGTATGACGTTAAACTGCATCCGGGCGAGGGGGTCTGTTGAACTAGGAGGATGATGGAGTGCCTCTTAACCCTCGCTGATACTCCCAGGTGTCCCTTAGGCAAGGACTAGAGGGTTACGATAAAACTCTCCAACAACATTGTGTGTTATAATCCCCTAGGGAGACCCAGGGTTAAAGTGGTTCCGAGTACCCCCTTGCTGATCATATGAGGTGACAAATGGGGCAACTTGTTTGCCGTGAGTTGCAACCCATGTCAGTGGAGGAAGAGATCATGGTTCTTGAGGAATGTGTCTTGCTGCGGCTCTCACAAGTCCAACACAGTGCTTTGGCTCTTACGCCACTTAGACGGGAGGTTGGAAGGGCCTGGTCCAATCAATCGGCTTGTCAAGGTCTACTCTGGGATGTCTTGTCAGTATAACATCTCCTAATCCCAGAAGCCTATGGCAGAGGATCAGTTGAGTAATTTGCACTTTTGTGCTTTATTGCTTGAGTATACCATCCCTGTATACCTGGTGCATAACCTGCAGGAAGTCCATGACTCTGTGCATCCCCTTGTAGGGCTCCGAGGAGGGTGGGGAGCAGGGATGATGAATCATACTCTATAAAATATGGCTACTAAACAAACCCCTAAAAAACGAATGTTGGAAGATGATGTGGATGACCCAGGAATTAGCAGGATGGCTCTTTCAAATGGTGATAATTGGCCGAGGCTTATTGTTTTAGAGTCGCTGTCGTCAGATATGCCTCTTTCTAAGCTGCCCCCTTTTGCTATACAGAAAGGAATTTCAAGTATTGCAGAATCAGTTAAGGATGTTAAAAAACTGAGGTCTGGCCAGATTTTGGTGGAATGGAAGAAATCCCATTCTGAAAATTTGTTACGGTGTAATGTGCTGGCTGGTGTTCCAATGAAGGCTTTTTCTCACCCTTCTCTAAACAGTTGCAAAGGAGTAATTCGTACTAGAGAATTCCACGATATGGAAGAGGATGAAATAGCCTCAGAACTGCAACAAGGAGTAACACATGTGAAGAGGATAACCATTAAAAATAGATGACCGAACAGTAAAAACTGGCACTTAGATTCTGACGTTCAACTGGCACCAACTCCCAGAAAGAATCCAAATAGGATATCTGAGTGTAACTGTTGATACCTTTATTCCAAACCCATTGAGATGTTTTAACTACCAAAAGTTTGGCCATGGCTCCGCAGGATGTAAGAATAAACCAGTCTGCTGCAACTGTGGAGAAGAAAGGCATGAGTTGTCCTGCACAACACCTCCCAAATGTAGTATCTGTTTAGGCAATCATGCAGCATCATCAAAGGAATGTCCTTGTTGGATCAAGGAAAAAGAAATTCATACTGTCAAATGTGCTAAGAAAATTAGCTACCCTAAGGCACGTAAACTGGTAGGTTTCCCAAAGTACAAATTCCAGCAGACTTTCTCCTCTGTTGTGAAACCTAAGATGCATCCTGCTGAGTGCCAGACAGATCTGACCTGGTTAACTAAAGATAAGCCCTCATTATGAAGTAGTATTAAAAATTCCAGAGTCCCAGTTAAAAGTAAAATGAGCGCTCAAAGCCTGACTACAATAAGCCAACCCTTAAGTCAAAGTCTAAGCAAGTCCACAGAACAAAACCAATCATCAAAAGAAAAGAAAAAACATCCAGCTCCTCTACTCAGGCAAAATCAAGCCAAAAAAATAAATTGCAAAAGAACGTGAATCCAGAAGATGCAGAAATGCCTGAAGTCACGACTTGCCATAGTTGCAGCCCCTCCCCCAAAAGCAAGCATAAGGAGCGTGCTTTTGTTTTACCTACCTGATGGTGGGTAGCCACATTATCCAGTGGAACTAACTGTCGGGGCTTTAAGGCCAATTTCTCTGAAGTGCAGCATTTAGCTGCTAGTTTTAATCCCATTGCTTTTTGCCTTCAAGAAACTCTTCTGCTATCAACCAACCTCATGTCTCTGAAACATTATACTATGTATAATACATATGGTCCAAATGTGCATCGTCCATCTGGTAGTTCAACAATTTTAGTAAGGAATGACCTAATTCACAGCCACTTGGCTTTAGTCTCCAACTTACAAGCAGTGGTAGGTCATTTACATGCGCGAAGCTCAGCGCGTGCTCGCGGATCACATTCAACACACAGAGCGGAGTTTTCCAGACTCGCTGATTATTGTGGCTGGCGACTTTAATCAGTGCAATCTGAGCCACGATCTCCCCTGCTACAAACAGTTTATTAAATGCCCCACCAGAGGATTAAACACACTGGATCACTGTTACACCACAGTGAAAGATGCATATCGCGCTGTCCCTCGAGCTGCGCTGGGATTATCTGATCACGTGATGGTTCACCTCATTCCCACATACAGACAGAGATTGAAGCTCACTAAACCTGTTGTGAGCACTACGAAGATACGGACCAGTGATGCTGAGGAGAAGCTGGAAACGTGCATGGAAATATCTGACTGGGGCATGCTTAAAGGAGCCACGCATGATCTGGATGAGTACACGGACACTGTGAACTCATATATCCACTTTTGTGAAGAGAACATTCTTCCATCACGCACCAGGGTGAGTTACTCTAATGACAAACCCTGGTTCACAGCTAAGCTCAGACAGATCAGGAAGGAGAAGGAAGCAGCGCTGAAAAGTGGAGACAGGGACTGCTACAGGGAGGTTAAATACCGGTTTAACAGAGAGCTGAAGAGGGCTAAATCTCTATACTCAGAGAGACTCCAGCAGCAGTTCACTGCTAATGATTCGGCTTCCGTGTGGAGAGGACTGAGGCAAATCACCAACTATCGACCTAAGGCTCCTAAAGGTCAGGATGACAAAGCCCTTTGTCAAAGACTGTCCCAACACTATGCCCGTTTTGACACCTCGTCATCTGTGTCCAACTCCCCCCCCTCCCTCCAGCTCCACAGCCTCCACATTCCCTACTTCATTTAAGGCACCTCCCCCCTCCTCCCCCCCTCCCCTTATCATCAGTGAGCAGGATGTGCTCAAACAGTTCTCCAGACTGAACCCGCGCAAGGCCCCCGGCCCAGACGGCGTGTCTCCCTCCACCCTGAGACTCTGTGCGAAACAGCTGGCTCCTGTATTCACAGACATTTTTAACACCTCCCTTAAGTTATGCCACGTGCCGTCCTGCCTCAAATCCTCCACCATCATCCCTGTCCCCACGAAGCCATGGATCACTGGACTTAATGACTACAGACCTGTAGCGCTCACCTCTGTAGTCATGAAGTCCTTTGAGCGCCTGGTCCTGTCCCACCTCAAGTCCATCACCACCCCTCTCCTGGACCCGCTGCAGTTTGCCTACCGAGCCAACAGGTCTGTAGACGACGCAGTCAACCTGGCCCTCCACTCCATCCTGCAGCACCTGGACTCCCCGGGAACCTACGCCAGGATCCTGTTTGTGGACTTCAGCTCCGCATTCAACACCATCCGCCCCGCTCTGCTCCGGGACAAGCTGTTCCTGCTCAACGTGCCTGACTCCCTCTGCAGGTGGATCATCGACTTCCTGACGGACCGGAGGCAGCATGTGCGGCTGGGAAAGACTGTCTCAGACTATACTAGCATCAGCACCGGATCACCCCAGGGCTGTGTACTTTCCCCCCTACTCTTCTCCCTTTACACCAACTCCTGCACCTCCAGCCACCAGTCTGTCAAGTTGATCAAGTTTGCGGACGACACCACCCTCATCGGGCTCATCTCCAACGGCGACGAGTCCGCCTACAGGAGAGAGGTGGCCCAGCTGGCGTCCTGGTGCAGCAATAACAACCTGCAGCTGAATGCTCTGAAGACAGTGGAGATGATTGTAGACTTCAGGAAAGTCACTACTCCTCTGCCCCCCCTCACCCTCTCAGGCTCTCCCATCACCACTGCTGATTCCTTCCGCTTCCTAGGCACTACCATCACCAGGGACCCCAAATGGGAGCTGACCATCAGCTCACTCATCAAAAAAGCCCAGCAGAGGATGTTCTTCCTGTGGCAGCTGAGGAAGCTCAAGCTACCCACCAAGATGTTAGTGCAGTTCTACACAGCCATCATCGAGTCCATCCTCACCACCTCCATAACCGTGTGGTACGCAGGAGCCACTGCCAGGGACAGACTAAGGCTGCAGCGCGTCGTGCGCACTGCTGAGAAGGTGATCGGCTGCAAGCTCCCATCTCTCCAGGATCTGTACATCTCCAGGACCCGGAGGCGTGCTGGCCGGATCATAGCCGATCCCTCACACCCTGGTCACGTACTGTTTGCCCCCCTCCCCTCTGGTAGAAGACTTCGGTCCATCCAGACTAAAACCTCCCGTCACATGAACAGCTTCTTCCCCTCTGCCATTAGACTGCTGAACACTAAGTGACTTATTGACTCTCGTGCACCATGTACAGCAGCTCAACCAGACTCATGTCAATCATCACTGTTTTTCTTCTGCATTACCGACTGCACTATATAGTTCTCCACAGTATCTGCTGCTGGCTAATATATATTTTAACTGTTGACCAGTATCACTTAATCTTATCCTACACTTTATTACATGTATAGTTTATTTCTCTTATCTTATCATGTTTAATGTTGCAGCATTGTACCGAGACAAATTCCTAGTTTGTGTACTACATGAACAATGGCAATAAACCTGATTCTGATTCTGATTCTGATTTTAATGTTGCATAAAGCGATAACCTTAAGCTCTGTCTATATACCACCGGATATGATTGTGACACCGGAAAATCTTGATGACCTTCATAATCAGTTGCCAACCCCATACATCCTTATGGGTGATTTTAATGGTCATAATCCTCTGTGGGGAGGAATTTGCTCAAATACAAAAGGCAAGATACTTGGGGATTTTATTGCTAAAAACTAGAAAAGCACTCGGAGAGCGCAGACCTCCGCCAAGCGCCACAGTTCCCCCCATACAGTGTTTATGTGTACGTTTTCAGATTCCTTGACCATGAAAACATATGACTAGCAATTGAATTGACAATGATAGGATTAGTGGTTCAGTAGTTATTCACGAAAATGACATTTTCCGTAATGGCGGCCACAGTTCCGCCCATACAGTGTTTGTGTGTACATTTTCAGATTCCTTGACCATGAAAACATATGGCTAGCAATTGGATTGACAATGATAGGATTAGTGGTTCAGTGGTTATTCACGAAAATGGCATTTTCCGTAATGGCTGCCACAGTTCCCCCCATACAGTGTTTGTGTGTACGTTTTCAGATTCCTTGACCATGAAAACATATGACTAGCAATTGGATTGACAATGATAGGATTAGTGGTTCAGTAGTTATTCACGAAAAGGGCATTTTCCGTAATGGCGGTTTTCTTCTGGACGGTGATCCGGATCATCCCCAAAATTTAATCAGTTCTTCCTTGTACCATTTCCAACAACGCCTGAAAGTTTCATCGAAATCCATCCAAAACTTTTTGAGTTATCTTGCTAACCAACAGACAAACAAACAGACAGACAGACAGACAGACAGACAAACCCCGGCAAAAACATAACCTCCTGGCGGAGGTAATAATCTGTGTCTTTGGAACGATTGGTCTCACACATACCTCCACCCAGGACATGGAACCTATACTACAATTGACCTACAGTATCTATATGTGATCCTGAGCTAGTGCTGGAATTCTTGTGGCGGGTCTTGGATGATCTTTGTGGAAGTGACCACTTTCCACTAATATTGACATCTACAGAAGTGAATGTGCAATCAAGAATTCCGCGATGGCAACTCAAAAAAGCAAACTGGTCTTCCTTTGTTTCTCTGTGCAAAGACAAATTCAGCCAAAAACCTCAACCACACTGTCACTCTGTTCAGAGCTTTGCGCAAACCTAAAAAACCCAAGATTTGAAACAGAAACTCAAAGACAATCAGCACTTTAATATTGAGGTGCAGGATGTTAAAAGGGAGTTCTGTGCTGTAAAAGTGAACAAAAGTCAGGGCCCTGATAATATGTGGGCGCTTGGTAAAGTCCTGTGCACATGAATTGAGTCCAATGTTTCACTACATTTTTAATAAGTCCTTACAGACACAACATGTGCCTAAGGTCTGGAAAGATGCTGTGGTTGTCCCTGTTCTAAAATCCAGCTGTCCTAAAACGGTAAATGATTTTAGACCAGTTGCCTTGACTTCAATTTTAATGAAAATTTTTGAAAAATTGGTCAGATTTGAGGTCCTAAAGCAGACTGACCATGCATTGGATCCTTTGCAGTTTGCCTATACGTTTCACAGAGGAGTGGAGGATGCCACTGTCACTCTGTTTAACATGCTTTTTAAACATCTGGATTTTAATGGGACACACGCCAGACTTTTATTTGTAGACTTTTCTTCTGCTTTTAATACAATCCAACCTCATATTTTAGATGAAAGGCTCCTGCAACAATTTGATTTGAGTAATAATATAGTGGGTTGGATTCTGGATTTTTTTTAACCAACAGGACACAGAGAGTAAGGGTCAATGGTACATTGTCTGACCAAAAGTGTTCTTCTACTGGCTCTCCTCGGGGGAGGGGGGGGGGTGTTGTCACCACTACTCTTCATCCTGTACACAAACATGTGTCAGAGCAGACATGACAGCAGACACATTATAAAGTATGCTGATGATTCAGTTATTGTCAGTCTCCTTCAGGATGGTGAGAGTGGCCACGGCCCAGTAGTTGATGATTTTGTTCACTGGTGTGAGGATTCCTACCTGCAACTGAATACGACAAAAACTAAAGATATAATTATTTACTTTAGGAGGAAAACTCCCAGGCACAAAGTCACTGTACTAAAAGGCCAGACCATTGAATGTGTGCAATCTTACAAATATCTTGGGACGATTATTGATAGTAATTTAAACTTTGAAGAGAACTGCGAAAGGGTGTGCAAAAAGGGTCAGCAACATTTGCATTGTTTAAGGAAACTCGCACACTTCCAAATTGACTGAAACATAATGGCAATGTTTTATTGGGCTTTTATTGAATCTGTTTTATCCTTTTCCTTAGTGTCATGGTTTGGTCAGATAAAACTGAAACCGAGGAAATCCTTAGACCAGGTAGTTAGATGGTCCAGTCGTTTGCTTGGTGAGTCACAGCTGAGCATGATATCCCTGTACACCAGACAGGTACAGAGGATTGCTACCTCCATTCTAAATGATGACTCCCACCCTTTGCACTGCCACTTTCAGCTTCTCCCCTTCAGACGGAGGTTTGTTGTCCCAAAATGTAAAACCCAGTGCTACAAAAACAGCTTTGTTCCTGCTGCTGTCAAAGAGTTGAACAAGATGTAGCTATATATTGCACATAATTTAGTTATCTATTTATTAATTTTCATTTTATATTTGTTTATTTTTGTAGGTTTTTTAATTTGGGTTTTAAATCTTTTATTGAGTTTTAGACTTCAGACTTTTATTGAGTTTTTAATCTCTTTGACTTAGTTTTTAACTTTTTTAGTATGACCCTTCTCTCTTATCTCTTTGTTTTTTCTCTTATCTCTTTGTCTTATGTCCTGATTGGTGGAGTCTTGAGTACTTTTATCGTGTTTAGTCAGCTTCATGTGTGCCTGTGTTTGTGTTCATGTTGAATGTAATCATGGTTTGTAAATATGTGTCTAAAAAGATGTCACCTGACTACAAAACAAATCTACCTACGGGTACAAATAAAGGAACCTGAACTGTCCCAAAAACATCAGCAAAGCCACACCATAGGTCCAACCCATGGTTAAGTGATGACTGTAAAAAGGCCACTGAGGCAAGGAAAAAAGCAAAGAGGGTGTTCAATAAACATCCAACAACAGAAAACCTGACCAGATTTAAAATCTGTCGAGCTAAAGCACACAGGATCATCAGTGAAGGAAAGAGACAGAACTGGAGGGAATTTGTATCAAGCCTCACATCCAACACATCTACCAAAAAGATCTGGGATTTAATTAGAAAGATGAAGGGTAAGGAGAATGGACTTCAAATAAAGCATATTAATCATCAGGGTAATCTGCTGATGACAAAACATGAAATGGCCAATCAACTAGCAAAATCGTTTGAGAAGAATTCATCTATTGGAAACTATCATCTTGAGTTCCAAATCATACAAGCACAAGAAGAACAAAAAGAAATAAACTTTTCTTCAGATAACTCAGAACCATACAACCAAGATTTCACTATGGAAGAACGTTTGTTCTCAGTAAGGAACTCTCATGACACTGCTGTGGGGCCAGATAAAATTCATTATCAGTTTTTAAAACACTTCCTAGTGCACTATCCATTCTCTTGATAGTTTTCAACAACATCTGGAAGTCAGGCAGTATTCCTGAAAGCTGGAAAGAAGCAGTAATTATACCTGTTCCAAAACCCAGGAAAGATCATACTGATACCAACAATTACTGTCCAATAGCTCTGACAAGTTGTCTCCTGTAAAACCATGGAAAGAATGGTAAACAATCGCTTTATGTGGGTGCTTGAGTCTGAAGGCCTTTTAACTGATTACCAGTGTGGCTTCAGATGTGGTAAAAGCACTTTAGACCACCTTATCAGAATAGAGGCCTATATATGTAATGGTTTCATTAGAAAAGAACATGTAGTTGCTGTATTTTTTGATTTAGAAAAAGCATATGACACAACATGGAAATATGGTATTTTAAGAGACCTACATGACATGGGTTTTAGGGGACATTTGCCCTTTTTCATTTCAAACTTTTTGTCCAATAGACACTTCAGAGTCCGAGTAGGAGATACCCTTTCAGAGTCCCATGTGCAAGAACAAGGAGTCCCCCATGGAAGCATCCTCTTGGTTACTCTTTTTAGCATTAAGATTAATAGTGTAGTTGGTGCTCTTAGACCAAATACCTTTTGTAGTCTTTACGTAGATGACCTCTGCATTTGCTACAGGGGGAAAGACATGAGCACAATCGAAAAGCAACTACAGCTGTGCATAAATTAGATTAATAGGTGGTCAGTCAGTAATGGTTTTAAATTTTCAAAAACAAAAACTGTTTGCATGCACTTTTGTCTGCTGCAGTCTCTTCATTTCAACCCTGAGCTTTTCATAGATGGAGAAGCTGTCAAGGTGGTAAAAGAAACCACATTCCTTGGACTTATTTTTGATAATAAGCTGTCTTTTATTCCACATATAAAATTTCTACGAATCAGATGTTTTAACGCCCTTGATATTATTAAAGTTTTGGCAAAAACTAAATGGGGTGCGGACTCCACTGTGCTGCTGCGTCTCTATAGGGCACTTGTAAGATCTCGGTTAGAGTATGGGAGCATAGTTTATGGATCAGCAAGGAAAACATAAATCAGGACGCTGAAAACTGTCCATCACCAGGGGTAAGGCTTGCCTTAGGGGCTTTCAGAACCTCTTCTGTTAAAAGTTTGCATGTTGAAGCAAACGAGCCTTCACTTCAAAACAGGCACCTGAAATTGGCTCTCCAGTATATGGTTAAACTTAAGGCAGACCATAGAAATCCATCCTACTCTGCAGTTTTTCACCCTCAATTTTTACAGATGTATAAGGTCAGACCTAAGAGCATCACTCCTTTTGGACTCCGTATAGAACCTCACCTGGTAAAATTAAACCCTGATATGAGCAACGTAACAGACACAGTTTTGTCCCATTCCTCCATGGAGTTTGAGGAAACCCAATATCATTCTGAATCTGAGCCAAAACATAAAGAAAGACGGTCACCCAAATGTGTACCAGCAGCAGATCTTGGACATAAAATGCCGTTTTCCTCATCATATTTCCATATACTCGGATGGCTCTAAAGTAGATGGCTCAGTCTCTGCTGCAGTTGTCACCGGGCACAATCAGCATGGTTTGTGGATTCCTAAACAATGTTCAATTTTTACAGCAGAGGCTCATGCTTTGCTTCTAGCATTGGAACACACTGAGAGAAGCAAACAACAGAGCTCCTTAATTTTTACTGACTCCAGGTCCTGTCTTCAGGCACTTGGGTTTTTAAAGACTGATCACCCCATTATTATCCGGATTTTAGAGAAATTAGGTTTTTTTACAGAAACATAATTTTAATATCTTCTGTTGGATCCCCATCCATGTTGGCCTGTTAGGTAACGAGCAGGCAGACAATGCTGCCAAGAGCGCCCTTACCCAAGAAGTCACTCAATGCCAGATCCCAGCCTCAGACTTCAGACCTCTAATAACCTCCTATATATTAAAGAAGTGGCAGACTGAATGGGACACATATACTGCAAATAAACTGCATGATATTAAACCTGCCATAAGCCATAGACACTTGCATCACTTTCAAAACTGACATGATGAGGTAGTGTACACTAGATGCCGTATTGGCCACTCAAGGCTTAAGCACAGCTTTTTATTAAAAGGTGAAGCCCCCACCATCTTGTCAGGTTTTTTTTTTATCAATAAAGCACATTTTACTTGACTGTCCTGCTCTCATGACAACAAGACAACAGTTTTATACTCAAGTCACTGAAGGATATTTTTAATAAGGCACCACCAAAGAATTTTTGGGTTTTTAGCACATGTACATCTGAAGCATCTTATTTAATTTTTCTATTTTATTGTATCTACATATCTATCTCACTCTGTTTTTTTTTTATTTTTTTCACTTATCATCCTATCTCTATATAATTTTTAACTCATTTTTGTTATTAGTTCTATTTTTGCCATGAAATAGCCATAGATGCTGACATGACACTAAACAAGAACACTCACTCACTCACCACCCGCCTCAAGCTAGGCAGCCCCTAGCCAGCAAGGTGTTGTCCCGCCATAGTCTGCCATTCTCATTGGGTGCATGGGGATTAAGAAACATCCAAACTGCAGACTGCAATCGTCGTACCAGGAAACGAAACAAAACAACGAAAGAAACCAGCTTTGAAACTGGGATGTTGGAACGTTTGGACAATGATGACCGGTCTTTCTGAAAACCTTCAAGACATCAGTGACTCCAGGAAAACTGCTGCCATAAATGATGAGCTCAGGAGGCTGCATGTGGACATTGCCACCCTTCAGGAAACACGCCTTGCTAACTCAGGCACACTGAAGGAGAAGAACTACACATTCTACTGGCAGGGGAAAGGCTCTGGCGAGCCAAGGGAGCATGGAGTCGGCTTTGCAATGAGGAACAGCCTGCTGAATATGGTAGAGCCAGGCAGCAACGGCACAGAGCGTCTCCTCACTCTTCGCCTCAACGCCACCGAAGGCCCAGTCACCCTTGTTAGTGTGTATGCCCCGACACAGTCTTCCACACCGGACACAAAGGATAAGATCTTACGAGAAGTTTGCATCCATTGTTGCAAGCATCCCCAGCTAGGAGCAACTTGTTCTCCTGGGTGACTTCAATGCCAGAGTGGGTGCAGACCATGACTCGTGGCCTTCTTGCCTTGGACAGTTTGGTGTGGGCAAAATGAACGAGAACGGCCAATGACTGCTTGAGCTTTGCAGTTACCACAAATTGTGCATCGCCAACTCCTACTTCAGGACCAAGCCTCAGCACAAGGTCTCTTGGAGACACCCACGTTCAAAGCACTGGCATCAGCTAGATCTTATCCTGGTCAGGCATGCTGCCATCAAGAACGTCCTCCACACACGCTCTTACTACAGTGCAGACTGTGACACAGATCACTCCCTGTCTGCTGCAAGATCAGGCTACAGCCAAAGAGGATCCACCGCTCAAAGAAACAAGGGAACCCCCGCATTGATGTCAGCAAGATGTCTCAACCAGACCTCGTGGAAAAGTTTGCAGAGACCTTCGAGAAGGAAATGCAAACCTCACAGCCCAGAGACTCTTCTTCCTCTTCTTCTTCTTCTTCCTCTTCTTCTTCTTCTTCTTCTTCTTCTTCTCTCGGTTACTGGTGGATAGCAAACAACTGAAAGGTGCATACCGCCACCTACTGTACAAGAGTTTGTAACATTATGTCATCTGAGCGCGACCCCTAAATTCTATGACTTAATCCTGTGTTATTTAAAAAAGAGAAAAGAGCCCTCCTCATGATTCTTACTGCCTCTCCATCTGTTCCCAGAATCCCAGTTAAATCCCATTCCCTACCGGCTTCTCGAACTTCATTTTCCATTATCTGTCTTTCATTTCCGTATTTGTGACAGTGTAATAAGATGTGCTTGACATTTTCTTTTACTCCACATTCTCTACATTTGTCACTTTCGCTTTTCCCCATGGTGAATACAGTGCCATTTAAACCTGTGTGATCCAGTTTCAGTCTTGCCACAATGACGTCTTCCCTACATTTGGTTGTTATGAAATTCTTTAATGCAATAGATTTTTTGATTTTGTAATACGATCTACCTTTATGATCTTCATCCCATCTTTTTTGCCATAGCTCAGTTCCTTTTTTCTTGATTACTGCTTTCCCTTCACCTTTTCCAAGAGACAATGGTATAGTTATTTCTTTTCCAAGAGCACTTTTTGCTAATTTGTCTGCACAGTCATTCCCTTTCAACCGTTCATGTGCAGGAACCCAACAAAACTGAACTTCACCACCCCTGTGTACCCTAAATAAACTGTGATATAGCTCAATCACCAGGTCTTCCCTTGTAGATTTTAGTGTCTGTATGGTTTTTAGTGCTGCAAGTGAGTCCGTGCACACCACCACTCGGTCCGGTCTGACCTCCTCCACCCACTGCAAAGCAATAATTATTGCCACCATCTCTGCAGTAAACACGGATGTATTGTTGGAGAATCTTTTTGCGATGGCCACTTTAAATTCTGGGATGTATACTCCAACAGAGCCCTCTTTATTCTTTGAACCGTCAGTATAGAGCTGCAAGAAGTTATAGTAGTTGTTCCTGAGGTAAATGCTTGTTTTAACACCAACTTCACTCATATGCCAATCCTTTTTCCTCATTAGCAGACTAGTGTCTACTTCTATTCCCGGAAACAGCCAAGGGGGAACATTACTCACTGGACTGGCGTTAGCTATATCAATAGTGTGCAGCCCATACATTCTGGTCCTTCTTTCAATTGTCCACCCAAACCCATGTCCCTGGAAATTAGAGTATTCCCAGCAGTCTTGTAGTGTTGTTTTTGAAATATTTGCTTTGTCACTTCCTTTCAGCTTGACCCAGTATGATAATGCAAGTTTATCTCTTCTCGAATCCAGTGGCATTTCTCCTGCTTCCATTAAAACTGCATTGTTTGATGTTGTTTTGACGGCTCCAATGTACAGGCGAAGCACTCTATGCTGTATTTTAGCCCAGAGACTCTCTCACAGAGAAGTGGGAAGTACTGCGGGACACCATGTGCCGCCTTGGTTACCTTTGGGAAGAAGTCCTCCAAGTCTCACGATTGGTTTGAGCCGAAGTCCACAGAGATGACTCCTGTCATCGAAGCCAAGCACACCGCCCTCACTGAGTATATTACCGGAGTGGTGGCTCAGTTGGTAGAGCATCCGCCCCACACCCAGGAGGCAGGGGTTCAAATCCCGGCCGGGTCATGCCGAAGACCATATAAAAGTGGAACTTCCTGCCGTCCAGCTTGGTGCTCAGCAAAAATGGAATGGAGGAGGGAAATTTGTGGCGGCGCCTTGCATGGCAGCGGCCCTCTGATTCTACACTTGGGGTGTGTGTGATTAACAAAGTAGATAGGTAAAGCACAATCTCGTTCTACTGTACATGATTGGTTGTACAGTTGAATGACAATAAAGGGTGATTTGATTTGATTTGATTTGATAAGCGGTCACCCAGTGAGAAGAGCCTGCAGATTCTCAGGGCTGCCAGGAGCAAGGCTCAGCAGATGCCAGGCACTGTGCCAACGAATACTGGACAGAACTCAGTGAAGACATCCAGACAGCTGCTGCTACAGGCAAAATTAGAGGGATGTACGATGGCATCAAGAAGGTGCTCGGACCAGTCCAGAGCAAGACAGCTCCCCTCAAATCTTCCACTGGGGTAGTAATTACAGACAAGGGCCAGCAGATGGAGAGATGGGTGGAACACTACTCAGACCTCTACTCCAGACAGAACACAGTGTCCCCCACAGCTTTTGACACCACTGAGTGTATGCCAATCATAGAGTAGCTGGATGTGGAGCCAACCATGGAGGAACTCAGGAAGGCCATCAACAGCTTGGCTTTAGGCAAAGCCCCTCGCAGCGACAGGATTCCCCCTGGACCTGATCAAACACTGCAAGACTACCCTCCTGCTCCCATTGCATGAAGTCCTCTGTCAGTGCTGGCACGAAGGGGCTGTACCACAGGACATGAAGGACGCCAAGATCATCACCCTCTATAAGAACAAGGGAGAAAGAAGTGACTGCAACAACTACAGAGGCATCTCTCTACTCAGCATCATCGGCAAAGTCTTTGCCCAGGTCATTTTGATCCACCTGCAGAAGCTAGTAGAACGCGTCTACCCAGAGTTGCAATGTGGCTTCGTGCCAAGGGATCAATGGTAGACACAGTCTTCTCCCTCCACTAACTCCAGGAGAAGTGCAGAGAACAGCAGATACCCCTGTATGTCGCCTTCATAGATCTCACCAAGGCGTTTGATCTCATCAGCAGAGACAGCCTGTTCAAGATTCTCCCAAAGATAGGCTGCCCACCAAAGCTGCAGAGCATGATTGAGTCTTTTCACTCGGACGTGAAGGCGACTGTGCAGTTTAACGGGAGTTCCTCCGACCCCTTCAGTATCTGCAGTGGCGTCAAACAAGTCGGTGTCCTTGCTCCCACACTCTATGGGATATTCTTCGCCATTCTCCTAAAGCATGCCTTTGGCACTGTAACTGAAGGAATTTACCTACGCACCAGGTCAGATGGCAGGCTGTTCAACCTTGCCCGCTTCAGAGCCAAGACAAAAGTTCGCGAAACGCACATCAGAGACATGCTGTTTGCTGACGATGCAGCAATTGCAACACACACCCAACAGGAGCTGCAGACACTGATGGACCACTTCTCACAGGTCTGCAAGGATTTTGGACTCACCATTAGCCTGAAAAAGACCAATGTCCTGGGACAAGACACTGAATCACCATCTGCCATCACCATCGTGACTATGAACTCGACATCGTCCACCACTTCACCTACCTTGGCTCTACCATGACCAACAACCTCTCCTTTGACACAGATATAGACAGGAGGATCGGGAAGGCGGCTACAACACTCTCGCCTCACAACCAGAGTGTGGACAAACCCCAAGTTGTCAGTGAAGACTAAAATGGCAGTGTATAACGCCTGTGTCATCAGCACACTGCTGTATGGCAGTGAGTCATGGACAACATATGCCAGACAGGAGAAGCGACTCAACACCTTCCATCTGCGAAGCATCCGCCGCATCCTGGGCATATCCTGGCAGGACAGGGTAACCAACGCAGATGTCTTGAATCGCAGGGGACTTGCCAGCATGTTTACTCTCCTCAGACAACGCAGGCTGTGCTGGCTAGGCCATGTCCACCGCATGAACGATGGGCACATCCCAAAGGACATCCTGTATGGAGAACTGGCATCTGGGAGGAGATCCACTGGTCGCCCCCAGCTCCGTTACAAAGATGTCATTAAGAGAGACATGAAGGCCACCGACATCAACACAGAGACCTGGGAGAACCTAGCAGGTGACCCTGCAAAGAGGAAAGGGACCCTTAAGCAACACCTGAAATAAGGGGAGGAGAAAATGATGACCGCTGCTGCAGAAAAACAAGCAGTCAGGAAGGAAAACAGCAGCTCGCACAGACCAGAGACTACACACAGGTGTGACCTTTGCGATTGAGACTGCCACTCCCACATCAGTCTATTTAGCCACAGACGATGCTGCTCCAGGAGAGCAGACAACCAGAACTAGGATGCTTCGCCCATGCTCAACCCTGACCAACGGAGGCCTAAGAAAAGAATTGAATTTTATAATTATCAAAATCATGGCATTTTAAAAATACAGAACAGTTTAAGGTTAACTTGAATTTTGTAGGGATGATGAGCAATATTTAAATGTGTTTCTATTTAAGGACCAGTGGTACAGAGATTTTGTTTGTCCTTGATAAATGTTCGGAGCTGCTAACATTTAAATGAGCACTGAAACATATGTAAATTTCACTCTAACAACTGACAAACAAATCCATTCTGATCACATTTCAAGAATGATTAATACAATGTAAAGCCCAAATTTGCATGAAAAGAGCTAATCATTTCTCAGATCAGCTAAATCCTCCCAGGCAGCACATTCTGTGGTGTACTCCCATAGCTTTAACTCACATTAGCAAACTAACAACCAGCTAACTTCAGACAATTCACCAGCTAGCACAACAATATAGTTACCTCCTTTTAAACAGAGGGGTTTGCCCTTTTATTTGACAACCAACAATTTAAAATGGCTTGTTGCCCTTCATGGAGCTCTTTTTGTTCTTTCTCACTTGTGAGCTGAGCGCATTCTAGATTAGACGAGCGTCCTCACCTGCCGCCCCTGCAAATGACTCTGAGTAGAATTGACTAGAGAAAGCGCATGGACCGGTTGGGCAATACCAAATCTGCAGGGAAGGGGGGGGTACATTGTTTGATTATTAGAAATGTTACTTTTCGTTGCTTGCAAATGAAAAAAACGACAACTTCTTCATACTCATTTGTAGATATTTTTTTATTAATTATAATTATATGTGCTATGTCTGTATATGTAGCCAAGAACGAGGCCAAGTGTCGAACCAAACATGCGTTTATTAAAGAAGGGCACGGGCGCAACCCACACAGCCGCCAGACAGAGGATGGCCAAAAGAGACTGCCCCTCCTGCCTGCAGCCCTTTTATAGTCACGGGTGGTGGCATGACCAGAAGGTGGAGCCACCACCCCGTGCCTCACATTATATTGTAAATAACTACACTACCCCCCCCCCCCCCCCCCGCAGAAGTCCACAACACACACAGAGTTCAGACCCACCCCAATTTAGGACCCGAATCACACACTAAGATGATAAACAACATAACATAAGTGGCCTAACACATTCATACTAAAACAACTAAATTAGGGGGGACAGGTGGACTGCCGTCCCACCCCACACGGCAAAGTGGATTATTCTGCCGCTTGCACTAAAACAAGTCCATCTACATATTAAGATGACCGCCATGTTCCTAAAATAAAATACACAAAATAATCCCCTAGAACTACATACATAAACAACAAATCATTCAGAACACAAGCATAACAATCAACTTATAATACACACAAAATAAAACATTCCAAACACATGCACAATAATCAACCTATGTACATACGGCCGAAGAAAACAAGTCCGTGGGCCCCATGGACCGCCCTGTCATCAGTCCGGCCCTGGAGGCAGTCAGCCTCCCGGGCCGAAGCAGGTCGCCTCAGCACTGGTGCGCCTCTTCTTCATCACCACCGGCTGCTCTGCTCATCCAGGCCCATGTCCCTCAGTCCCCTTCCAGGCATGCCGCAGCTCATTTGGGTGCCCCTACGAACCGTCTGGCAGCTGGAGATGAGCGTTCTCTCCTCTGGCCACGACATATAACAGTCTCTGGTGCTCCTCCAACCGCCGACTGGCCCATACCTGCCGTGGTCACTCCTCCTCCCGAATCCAGTCTGTGACTCCCAGAGGGCTTTTGCTCGGCTCGCAGGGTCTCTGAGTGGCATGTTGCCTCGCCGTGCTTACCGGTCTGGCCCCAACCTCTTTGAATCCTCCGCAGCCATCGCCGTCATGGCTCCCTGTTCACTGGCCCACCTCAGCCGAGCTCCGAGAACAAATGGAACCACCTCCTCGGTGTCACCCGCCGTTGCAGGTGTCCTGCCATGCTGCCCAGTATCCTCATCCCAGGCGACCTGGGCTCCGGCATAGAGACCCTCCTGCGATGGCCCTAAGCGATACTGGTCCTGCTCACTTTCCGGGGTGCCAGGCAGTTCTTCATCCCACACTGCATCGTCTTCCACTCTCCGAGTCGGTCGGTCCCACAGTCCTCAGCCCAACCACTCTTCTCCAACACTGCATTTAATGGCGAAGCCAAACCATAAAAAAGGTCGTAGATCATTTTATTGTCACCCCGGGCCGTCACGGTGAACTCCAGGTCAGACATCTCTGCTGATTTATATCTGGCCGTCAGTCTCAGCGTTCCCACCATGGCCAGCCATCCTCCTCCATATCCACAAAGCAGTGCTGGGTCACCTCCAATCCTGTAGAGAGGGAAAAACTGTCCTACAGTAGTCCAGTTCAGCAGGGAATCCACCGCTCCCGTGTCGATCAGCAATGGCACCTCCACACCATCCAGCTCCACCGCTCAGAACATTTAACCACTGGTGCTGGGGGACACAGTGTGGACAACCGTCGGGGCGGGAGGGTCCAATTTTTACGGCGGACTTCCTCACTCGAACATGCGGCATACCCTGGCAAAATGATGTAGGTGACCACACTTGCTGCAGCGCCTCGCTCTTGCCAGACAGTCTCTGGCCTTGAAGCGGTACTTCACGGACCCGCAGCCCATATCATGGGCTTTCCCGGGGCAGACCTCAAATCCACAACATTGGCATCTCCCACATCTTCTTCCATGCTCCCATCGCTGTCCGTGTCCGCTACTTGTGTGGTAATGGGGAACTCCAGCTGTTGGCAGCACTGTCGAAACCAGCTCCTCTGGATGGTGACGTTGTGCAGGGCATGAAAATTGCATGCCATCAGCTCGGCCACGTCCTCAAAGTTGTCCGAGCCACCAAGCGTGCTCAGTATCTGCTGGCCTCCATTTCCCAAATTGTGCACCAACAGCGTGCTTACCCTCAGCCTGTCCATTCTCCCCGGGTTCAGCGCCACCATGTAAGCCAGGAAGATGGCGCACCACCTTGGCCAGGGAACAGTTGGCCTGCGCAGGAGCTCCGGCAACAGCCGAACCCTAGACCCACACACTTCCATCCCTTCTTTAATCCTTTTTTTTTCCTTGTCGCCAAAATGTTATGTCTGTATATGAAGCCAAGGACGAGGCCAAGTGTCAAACCGAACATACATTTATTAAAGGAGGGCACAGGTGCAACCCACACAGCCGCCAGGCAGAGGATGGCCAAAAGAGACTGCCCCTCCTGCCTGCAACCCTTTTATAGTCACGGGTGGTGGCGTGACCGGAAGGCAGAGCCACCACCGCGTACCATACATTATATTATAAATAACTACACTACAATATGATTATTGGGGGGTTATATTGGACAGATTTGATTTTTGGGTGGGTTGGAACCACCTTCCCCATAAATTACACCTATGATCCAGAGATAAATTATAGTTTCCAAGTTATTAATCTTATAGTAGTGTATTAAATAGGCTGCGTGTATTATTAGCCGAGTGCCTACCCTTGATGAAACCTGTTTGATCTGTGTGTATAACTACAGAATTATCCTTTCCAGTCTTTTGGCGAGAACTTTGCAAATTATTTTAAGATTGACATTCATAAGTGAGATGAGACGGTAGCTGGATGGAAGTGTAGGTTCTTTTCCAGGTTTAAGGAGCAGGATAATACTAGCCAAGTTCATATTTGGAGGGATTATATTATCTTCTTTAATTTGGTTCACTATTTTAAACAAAGTAGGTACTATCACAGGCCAAAATTCTTTGTAAAATTCTACTGGAAAACCTTCTGGTCCCAGAGCTTTGTTGTTTGGGATGTGTTAAGTGCCTCCTGGAGTTCGGACACCAGAAGAGGTGCATCCAGAGCTGCAATCTGCAGTCTGTTCATTATTTAATCGTGGTAAGTTAACATTGTCCAGAAATTTATTTATCTCTGAGTCAGATGGGTTAATCTGAGATGAGTAGAGGTTTTCATAAAACTTTCTGAAGGAGTTATTTATTTCTTCAGGCTCATGGGTGATATTTCCAGTTGTATCCTTAATAGAGTGAATAGTTGTTTTTTCTTTATTCAATCTAAGCTGGTTAGAAAGATATCTCCCCGATTTATTACTGTGTTCAAACTTCTCAAGACGGTCTTTGTATTAAAAACTGTGTCTTTTGTTAGTAATTTCTTTTAATTCCAGCTTTAATTTTCTCAGATTGTTAAGTGCCTGTTCCTGTAGAGAAATGGCACAGATTGTCTCCAGTGATTTAATTTTGTGTTCTAACTCCAGTTCCAGTGCTTTTTCTTTTTTATTCTTATACGAACAGTAAGAGATTTTACCTTGCTTGACTGCATTTCCTGCTTCCCAAAGAACACATGGGGACATTCCTGGCACATCATTATGTTCCAGATATGATTCCCACTCTTTATTAAAGTAATTAATAAAGTCTTTGTCTTTTAGTAGCGATGTATTAAATTTCCAGCTCATAGTTTTCTTTATAGCTTTCCTATTTACTAGTGTAAGAGATACTGGATGGTGATCGCTAATAGCTTGATTTGAACAAATTTCAGTGTGTGTGATGTCCCTCACAATAAAGTTACTGGCTAAGAAGAAGTCTAAATGTGAATGTGAACTATGAACTGATGAAAAAAGTGTATTCCCTAAGAGTTGGGTGAAGAGAACGCCATTCATCGCAAAGACCAAAATCATTCATCGTTCATGTATTGTTTGAGAGTGTCAGTAGCCTGCCATTTTTGATAATTCCCCGATGTACTGAGCCTGTCGATTGCATGGTTGAATACCAGGTTGAAGTCTCCTCCTATTACGAGTGTAGTGTCCAAGTGCTCAGAAAAAGAAGTGAAGAAAGTGTGAAAATAGGATGGGTCGTCAGCATTTGGGCCATAAACACTTGCAATACATAGATTCAAATTTTTAACTGAGCTTTTTAGTATTATAAATCTACCTTCTGGATCTGCTATGGTATTATTCACAGCAAAGCATATTCTTCTCTTTACCAATATTGCTACTTCCCTTTGTTTGGAATTAAAGCAGGCTGAGTACATGTGGGGAAATTCCGGGGAGGTAAGCGCATTTACAGATGACTTAGAAACATGTGTTTCCAGTAATAAGACAAAATCTGCCTGCAGATCATTCAGTCGATTAAAAACTTTTAGCCTCTTCTCCCTGGCACCAATATCACAAATGTTCCACGTGACAAACTTTAATGTGGACATATTTTCACTAGCTGGTTTTTGTGCTCAAGGCTAACTAAATGTGCCTATGTGATTTTATGTCCATAATGTATGCATGTGTGTGTGTATGTATGTCGTGTGTAAATATACCTATGTATGTGGCCTTGTGTGTGCGCACATGATGTCTCTGTTCTATTTGCTTGCATTTGCAAGCAAATGGGTTGCATGTACTTAAGGTAATTTCCTATAAACCATAAGCATGAGAGAGAACAGACATAAAGGTTAGTAAATGGTGAAAAAATACAGATAACATACAACAATAACTTAACAACTTCAACAAAATTAGCTACAACAGACAAACAAGCAAACAACAACCTCAGCAAAAAAGAAAAAAACATTAGACAAATGTTAACAAATTAAACCGAGATCGAATAAGAGACCTGCGCACAATCACACTCTTTTTCCACATGTAGCTAAGGAAACAAAGGAGGCTCTATAATCAAGGGGATATGGTTTCATCCATAAACAGTTTCCCATCTATAAACAATCTGTCCACAGAGACAATGAAGGATGAGCAAAGAAGATGGCGGAGTGAGTGGTCTCAGTCTTGCAGGCTCAGCTTAAATAAATTTATTTAGTTGTGGTTCAGCCGGTCTGGATTCAGGGGTCAGACTCGATCTCTGTTTTTAAGAGTTGTTTTGCGCTCGCTGTGAGAATTGGACTTTTGGGACTGCTCTCATTCGTGAGTGAACTGATTGGCGTTTCTTTTCATGGTTCGCTGCTACGCTTAACCCGAAGCGTTTGCTAGGCTAACGCTATAGCTAACGCCATAGCTAGTCATAGCACCTAGCACCGACATGGAGAAGCGACTCTGTCCCCGGTGATTGGGGCTCGCTGGAGGAATCAGCCGAGGCAGCAGTTGGACGGGAGCCGGATCGGAGTTCAACTGCAGCGGTGGTGGGAGACGGGGACCAGTGGAGGACCACCAGGGCCCCAGCCGGAGTCGGAGCCCAGTTGCAGCGGCGAGGCTCGGCGGAGGAACTACTGAGGCAGACGGCGGTAGGTGGCGGGGCTCAGCGGAGGATCTACCGGGACCCCAGCTGGACAGAAGCAGGATCGGAGCTCGGCTGCAGCGGCGGTGGGCGGCGGGACTCGGTGGAGGAGCTTCCGGTACCCCGGCTGGACAGGAGCTCGGTTACGGCGGCAATAAGCAGCGGGACTAGCAGCGGAGGGGGCTAGCTGAGGCCCAGCTGGATTCAAGGTTGGTCGGATCGGATACCGGCATCACCAGCAGAGATTGTTTTACTATCCACAGGTCAGTAAAAATGCCATCAAAGAAGGAGGAAATGGAAGAGATCAAAAAATCTCTGAACTTCTTGTCAGAAGAACTGACCAAAGTGGTTAGTCAGCAGGCTAAAATAATAGGGCTAATGGAAGAAGTCCGAAAATTAAAATTAACAATTAAGGAAAAAGACAAAAAAAAAAAAAGCAGACTTGGAGCGACACGTCGAGGATCTTGAACATTATTCTCGTATGGATGATTTAATTATAAGTGGACTAGACATTAAATATCAATCATATGCTCATGCTACAGCAGGATTGAGAGGAGAGGATGCTCCCCTGAGTGAATCAGTCTCCCTGGAAAACCAGGTGCTTCAATTCCTTGATAGTAGAAATATAAAGGTCGAAGCAAATGCAATTTCAGCCTGTCATGCTTTACCCAGAAAAGATAATAAAACAAAGAAATCAATTGTGATGTGCTTTGTGAACAGAAGGGTAAAGAATGACATACTGAGGCAGGCCAGAAAGCTACGGGGAACAGAAGTTTACCTAAATGAACATCTAACAAAAATTAATGCTGAAATAGTACGGCAAGCACGGATGCTGAAAAGACAAAATAAGATACAGGCAACATGGACAAGAAATTGTAGAGTTTGGATCAAACTAAATGGAACACCTGAGGAAGCAAAGAGTATAATAATCAGAGATGTTACTGACTTAAATAACAGATGAACACTGATTAAGAAAATTAAGAGACTATAAAAATCCATATCCACACACACAGCAAGAATAGTTCTTTTGACATACCATGTCAATGTACTTTAAAAAAAAATAAACAAAAAATAAACAAAACAAACAAAAAAACTTATGACTGACTTGAGTAGACATCAATTATCCCCAGTTGGAGGAAGTCATTTGACACAGAGTGAGGAAATTCAAACTCTGAAAATATGCCATTATGCTGAACATAAACTACAAGAGATGGAAAATGATATTGATCCTGATAACCACTTTTTCAATAATATTCATAATCATTGTGAATATTACACTGAAAAGCAATTCAAAAGTCAAGTGCAACTAGATGGTAAACTATCAATGATACACTTCAACAGCAGAAGTCTTAACAAAAACTTTCCACAGATTCAGGACTATTTAAAACAGCTAGACAGAAAATTTACAGCTATCACAGTCTCTGAAACTTGGCTTAATGAAGAGCAGGCTCCTCTGATGGCAATAGAGGGATATCAGATGTTTCATATTAACAGATCTCAAAAAAAGGGTGGTGGTGTTGCACTGTATATTGATGACCTGTATAGGTGTAAGCTTGTAAATGGAATGTCCTTTGCACTACCAGGGATTTTGGAATGTGTTACTGTTGAGATTGACCAAGATAAAACAAAAAATCTAATCATAAGTTGTATATATAGAACGCCGGGAACTTGCATTGAGACATTCAGAGATAAATTAGTTGAGCTGTACAATAATATTACTAGTAAGAAAATGGTAGTAATTTGTGGAGATTTCAATTTTGATTTACTAAATCCATATCAACAAAATGTAATTACAGAGTTCATGAATTCTATGTACAGCATGAGTCTATATCCCACAATAACACATCCCAGTAGAATCACAGTTCACACTGCTACACTTATTGACAACCTGTTTGTTAATATTATTGATAAGAAAATAGAAAATGGATTATTGATAAATGATATACACTACCGTTCAAAAGTTTGGGGTCACCCAGACAATTATTTTGTGTTTTCCATGAAAAGTCACACTTATTTACCACCATGAGTTGTAAAATGAATAGAAAATATAGTCAAGACATTGACAAGGTTAGAAATAATGATTTGTATTTGAAATAATATTTTTTTCCAGATACTCAACCTGCTCAAAGGAAGGTCAGTTTTATAGCTTCTCTAACCAGCTAAACTGTTTTCAGCTGTGCTAACATGATTGCACAAGGGTTTTCTAATCATCCATTAGCCTTCTGATGCAATGAGCAAACACATTGTACCATTAGAACACTGGAATGATAGTTGCTGGAAATGGGCCTCTATACACCTATGTAGATATTGCACCAAAAACCAGACATTTGCAGCTAGAATAGTCATTTACCACATTAGCAATGTATATTAGATATTAGAGTGTGTTTCTGATTGGTTATCTTCATTGAAAAAAAACAGTGCTTTTCTTTCAAAAATAAGGAAATTTCTAAGTGACCCCAAACTTTTGAACGGTAGTGTAAGTGACCATTTGCCAACCTTTGCACTTATCCATGGCCACACGGGGGCCAATACATAAAAAATTTTAAAATCGTTCAGATACAAATCACAAAATGCAATCAGTTCTTTTATGAAGACTTGCTGAAGCAAGACTGGACAAAAGTCTATGTATCAGATGTAAATAAAGCCTATGACACATTTATAAACATTGTAACCACTCTTTATGAAAAAAATTGTCCATTAGTAAAGAAAAAGTTTAAACATAAATTTGCCGATAAGCCATGGTTAACCAAAGGATTACAAAAGGCGTGTAAAAAGAAAAATTTATTATATAAAGCTTTCCTAAAGAAAAGGACAAAAGAAGCAGAGCAGCGGTATAAAACATACAAAAATAAGTTAACCCCTTAACACCTGAATTTATTTCCAATTATGAAAAAACAATTTTCACTTGTGTTTTTGCTTTCAAGTAGATGCTAAATTAAGTTGAGAAAGTTAATTTGACTATAGCACATAAAATAGATATAATTTTAGGTATGATGCAAATTAGCGAAAACAGGCATCTATGGTAAAAAAAAAATGGTAAAAAAAGCACCTGTTCCCATCTCAAGTATGAAGAATCTTTTATTTATGCAACAAAGTTATTTTCAGTATTTTCAACTCTCATGACTGCCAAACTATAACCCTAACCCTAACCCAAACCCTAACCCTAACCCTAGCAATCAGGAAATGGATGGTGCTTCGTCTCTGACAGTTCCTACGAGAAACTAATGCTTGCAAAAGGTTCCTAGGTATGTGTTGGAAGTGCTCCAATCGGAAGTGGAGGAATACAGACGGTATTTTGGTTGCATTTGGAGCGGAAGCGGTTTGATGCGAATTCGTGACAACAGGCGTCAAGGGGTTAACATATATAATAAGATGTAGTAAAAGAGACTATTACAGTAAAGAACTGGAGAAAAACAGAGACAATATTAAAAATACATGGACAATACTTAACAATATTCTAATAAAAACAGAAATACAAGCTACCCAACCAATTTTTCAAAAAATAATAAAACGACTCAGAGTGTGAATGCAGCTTCACCTGCAGATGAATTTAATAACTTTTTTGTTAACATTGGTCCTAATTTGGCTCGAGAAATACCCATTACGGCACCCACAGGTGATACAATAAGCAAAAACACTGCTATAAAAGACTCCATTTTCATAAAGAACACAGATGAGAGAGAGGTCATTGAAATTGTTAAATCGTTAAAAAGTAAAACATCTGAGATTGAGATTGAGATTGAGATTCAACTTTATTGTCATTACACATGTATGAATACAAGGTAACGAAACGTGACTTGGCATTTGGGCACGCTCTGCAGAGCGCATTCAAGGCCGGGGCAGCCGCTAGGCGCCAGTCTAGGGACTGTGATGGTATTGGCATGCTCTTAGTCAAAACTATTATTGAATGCTTAGTGAAACCACTGACGTATATCCGTAACCTGTCTCTCCAAACAGGTATATTTCCCAATGCAATGAAAATAGCTAAAGTAATTCCGATATACAAGACGGGTGACAGAGGGGAATTTTCAAATTATAGACCAATTTCACTATTGCCGCAATTTTCCAAGATACTTGAAAAAATATTCTATGAGAGAATTGACAACTTCATACTGAAGAATAATTTATTGTGTGAGCAGCAATATGGGTTCAGACACAAGAGGACAACTGCATTTGCTCTAATGGAATTTATAGAAAAAATATCAACTGCAGTTTAAAATAAAGAGTAGTCAGTTGGGGTATTCCTGGATCTTAAAAAAGCATTTGATACAGTGGATCATAATTTATTATTAAAGAGACTACAAAATTGTGGTATTAGGGGAGTAGCACTGTCCTGGTTATGTAGTTACTTAAAGAATAGATATCAGTATGTATGTGTTGGTAACAAAAACTCACAGTTACTGAAGGTTACTTGTGGAGTCCCACGGGGTTCAGTTTTGGGGTCATTGTTATTCAATATGTATATAAATGATATATGTAAAGTTTCAGAAAAAATGGATTTAATATTGTTTGCCGATGACACTAATTTATTATGCAGTGGAAGCAATTTGGAACAACTTTTGGATACACTCGGAAAGGAATTAGGAAAGCTTAAACTGTGGTTTGATTCAAACAAATTAACGTTCAATTAAGTAAGACAAAATTTATAGTTTTTAACAACCACCACAACAACTTAGTATCTAAACTCAGTGTAAATGGTGTAGAGATTGAAAGGGTATCCAAAACTAAATTTCTTGGTGTAATAATTGATAATAAACTGTGTTGAAAGTCACATATTAATTAGATTAAAGGTAAAATATCCAAATCAATTGCAGTACTACACAGAGTGAAATATTTGCTGAATCAACCCACACTATATACCTTGTATCATTCATTAATACTTCCATACATGACATATTGTACTGAAGTATGGGGAAATACATATAAAACAAACATATATCCAGTCTTTATGCTTCAGAAGAGAGCTATTAGAATAATAAACAAAGCTGCTTACAGGGAACCAACAAAGCCACTTTTTCTTAAATTAAAAGCTCTCAAATTGAAAGATCTGGTTGACTTTAAAACTGCAGTAATAATGTTTAAAGTGAAGAATCTATCACTGCCCGCAAATATCCAAAAGCTGTTCCAAATAAGGGAGAAACAATATCATTTCAGAGGAACATGTATATTTCAAAAACCTTCAATGAGAACTACCACCAAGCAACACTATGTTTCAGTGTAAGGAGTCAGATTATGGAACGATTTTGGACCTGAATTAAGATCATGTACAACGCTTGGACAATTTAAACAAAAACTAAAGGAAGAAATACTCCAAACATATATACAAGATGACATATAAAATCACATAAGGATTGTCATATCCAGTCTGCGTTGTGTTGTTGCTTAGTTTTTTTTTTGTCACATTTTGTCTTAGCTTTGTTCTGAATTGTAATCGCTCTTGTTTTGTTTTTCTTTTGAATTCTTGGATGGAACATGGGTGGGCAATATAAGCTGCTGCTTCAGCCATCACCCATTTCGGATAACTTAAGTTGAACTGTATAATCAGAGGAGTTATTGTCTAATTTGACCTTGTTGGATTTTCTTTCCCCCTTTGTTATATTATTCTGTTTCTTTTAATCTGTACTTTTAATCTATCCGAAATAAAGATTGATTGATTGATTGAACGAACAATGGCTCGTTTACCTTCTTTGATTTTTTTTTTTTTTTCCAAATGGGAAAAAGCTTCCTTCTCCTTTCCATGATTTCCTGTGGAAACCATGGAAAGGAGACCATAACTGTTGTTTTTAAGCTGCCTGCCCTGCCTCTGTACCAGCATTTTTTGCTTGAAATGTTCAAATTTGGCAACAATAGGTCTGGGACATTTATTTTGGGGATTTTTTTTGCCCAATGCCATGGACTCAGTGGAAGGTAATTGATTTTGTAACTTCGGAGGACCGTTTCAGCTGCATGGACATAAATTCACAGACCAGCTGTTCTGGATTTTCGTCATTTTTTTTTCAGCAATTCTGGAAAAAAACAATGTTTTCTCTCATGCTGCATGACTGCAAATTGAGAACTGTTTCCTTCCTTTTCCGGTTCTGTCTCTCAACAACTGCAAATTGCGTGGTTATTGTGTTTACTAACTTTTACAAGCTATTGTTTTCTTCCAAGAGAGAAACAAGCTGCGCCTGACTGTATTCCAGACTCTCCCATATGCTCTGGAACACTTTATGGAGCAGCTCGACAAACGCTAGTCTGCCATCCATGCTGGTAAATTTATTTTCAATAGAAAAAAGGATATCACTTACCTCTGAGCCATCCCGTGATTTCTCGGATGGTAAATTCAGGGAGTCCATGGGTCTAGGGCGCTTGGACATGGAGTTGGAGGAAGAACCGGGAGAAATGTTGCCTTCCATGTTACAGTAGCGATAATAAAACTCGTCTATATAATTCTTAAGTTCCTCCAGCTCCGTTGAGAAGATGGCGAAATGATATACGAAGGAACAGGTATTCAATTAGCAGATTAATTACAAAAGAAAAGAAATGCTACCTGTGGAAAAGTCTGTTTATGCTCAGTCGACGCCAATCACCATTTTGGATTATTGCACAACAGTCTCGGAACGTCTCGCGATCACAGCATCATACGTCAATGCCACCTCCACCAATGCACCTCCATTATCACTCAGTTCCCACCCAGTATCGGCAAACACTTCGAAAACATAGAATGAGACACAGAAGATGCAGGTGAGGATGGGTGGATGGAAACCGTGGCGGCAGAAATGACAGCAGACAATGGTGGAAAGAGCTCAGCAGTGGTGGTAACTGACTGCTGCTGAGCTCCCTCACCAGGAACAGGACAAGACCTTTCTGTGGTAGATGTTAAAAATGGGAAAGGTACTTGCCTCTGTTCTCATCCTGCCGCTGTGGGGGAGTCGGGCGAGTCCTCCCAGGAAATCCTGGCACTCGTCTGACAAATAGCTGGAGCAGGTGGTACGTGACGTCGAGAGGAGTGGCGTCTCCTGGCACCTTCCTTCCACCCGGACATGGCGAGCACCAACGAAGATCCCCGAAACTCTTCTCTCTCAGCGGTGGATCTCTCCCAAGGGGCCGTGATATGGTGGGCTCCACAGGAGATAACATTGGTGGTGGGGGGGCTGCTGGATCCGGCAAGAAGGAGGGTGGTGGTTCGGGCAGCGGGGGGAAAGGAAGCCCCTGTAGCCAAGGATTGGAGTGCAAGCTTGAGCAGGCTTTGAGGATGTTGGCCACAGCCCCTCAGCAGTCCATGGTTTCCTTGTGGGAGCATGCACTGCGAGCTGCAAAGATTAAATCCTGAAGCACCTCCGTGATGGGCCACTCTTCCCCTCTCCGTCTCCTCCTCCTCTTTTCACCCACTGGGTTCTGGACTGCTGGTGTCCTTCTGTCAAGAGTGCCCCTCCGGGGCGAAGAAGAGGACCCAATGGCAAGGCGAATTTCATAAACCATTATTTAATGGAAAACAATACAGCTTGCGGACTGAACCAAAAGCAAAAACACGGCAGGCTTCAGACACAGGGTTACAGACAGTATCAATTGGGCCTATGGTAAAACAGGCTAGACATAAGTGCGGGTGAAACACCAGCAAGAGACAAGGACACCACACAGGACACAGACTGAGATGCACATACAGCATATAGATGGGGGTAATCAAGACAACACAGGACAGGTCGGGGCAATCAGGCACAGCCGTCATGGCAACAGGTGCAGGAGGCATGAGGGACTGAGACGAAAGGTAAACAGGAATGGAGGATACACAAGATACATGGACACAGGACCAGGGAGTAGATAACCATGATAAATAATACTGATACTAGTCACAACTCAAAACCGGCCAGGGACAAATCCTACAGAGCAAAACAAGAGACATGATAATGGAAATAAACACAATGATCAAATTTAGACTGAAGCAGGGAAAATAATCATGTAATGAAAATCAGAATTAAAGACACGGCAGGGAAGAATAAAGCAAAACAAACCAAGATAATAATTCTAAGCACAGAGAACCAACAAAAATGAACTTAAAGCGTGAGCATGGTCTCCAGACCATGCTCCAACCCTGACACCAACATATCGGCTTAAAATCAACATTGGCCAATGCAGTTAAATGTTAATGTTCTTCTAGCTGCTCCTTTTTGGGGTCACCACAGCATATCACATTATCTGATATCATGATGATCCGCATATATGATTTGGCAAGATTTTATAGCGGATGCCCTTCCTGACCTGGTCATGAACCCACACCCTTCCAACTGTGAGGCAGATGCTCTTAAATAGGCCACCACTCTGCAGTTAAATGTTAATCACAACCTTTATTTATTTAAGTTAGATCTTTAAGACTGCAACTATTTTCTTATTCAAGGTGAGAAACAATGCTACTAAATTATGATTAGTGGTAGGGATTCCACCCCACATCTGGAAGGGTGTGAGTTCACAACCAAGTCATACCTAGTCAAATCAAATATGCGGACCATCACAATATCAGATGATGATACCTTGTGGCGACCCATAAAGGGAGCAGCCATCTTGCTAATGTGCAAACGGCATCTATAAGAAGTGTTCCTGATTTAAACTTGTTTTTTCTGGCCAATGTTGGCATGACGTGTGCTGTTGGGATAGGACCTTTATTTACAAATAAAATGCAACAGTCCAGTTCTTTTTCTCTTCAGACCAGTTAAGATGCTTCTGATGTTGGCTCTGCTTCAGGAGTGGCCTAACACTAGGGGCACAGCAGCTGCGGCCCCTTTCCTGAAGATGTCTGTGCATGGTGGCTCATGCTGCACTGACACTAGACTCAGTCCACACCTTGTGAAGCTCCCCCCAATTTCTTGGATCGATTTTTCTTGACAGCCCTCTCAAGGCTACAGCCATCCTTGTTGCTCGTGCACCTTTCTCTACCACACTTTTTTCTAACAGTCAGCTTTCTATTAATATTCTTCGATACAGCACTCAGAACAGCCAGCATTTTTCTAGCAACAACCCTGTGTGGATTACCCTCCTTGTGGAGTGTTTCAGTGATTGTCCACATCTCAAGACTGTAGTCTTTCCTGGTTGTGGTTGTGTGTACTGAACTGGCCAGGGAAATTAATCCTGTCTGAATAGTAATTTACTGAAACTCTAAATGAAATCTTTTAATAATCTGGAGATGCTAGATTTGTGATTTTTCAGAAGCTATAAATCATAATCACTAATATTAAAACAAAAAAAAAACCGGCACGTCATATTTGATTTAAAAGAATGAAGAGCGCACGGATTCATCAGATGTGACGGATTTCAATGTGATCTCCTCCGTCTTCCCTCATTGGTCCACATGTGACGTTAGGGGGGCGTGGAGCTGAAACTGACTCACGTTTTAGACCGATTATTTAATTCCGCAGCTGGGCCACGCTTTTACATTTTGCGTCTTATGGAATAACTTTTGGTAATCTAAGAAAATTCATCTTTTTAGCTCCTGTCTGCACCACCGATTGCTCTTCCATCTATCCTCCATCCCTCCTCCTCCCATTTTCCCGGTGCAGTCCTCCTCCTCCTCCTCCTCCTGCTGCTGCTGCTGCTTCCCCGTCCTCCGTGCGGCACGGCGCGGCCATGGTGGACTCTCCCAACGCGGCGAAGACCTTCTCGGTGCCAGAGATCAAACCGCTGGACAAATACGACGTGCCCCGGGCCAAGATCTGCGGCAGCGTGCGGTGGCTGCTGTCCAAATCCTACGGCTGTGCAGGTCAGACTCCAGGCTTGCCCATCACCGCCGCCGCGCCGCTTGGGCGGGGCGCTTAATAATTTCTCCCGTTATTATACACGCACCTCCAAATGGCTCTCGTCCTGTAATTTGGCTTCCAGGGAAACCTCCAGCATCAGCATCTTTCATTAATAACCCTCACCTGCCGCTAATCCGAAGTCCAGTGGTGATGCGCGGCTTTCTCCTCTCTTAATTATTATTATTATTATTATTATTATTATTATTATTATTATTATCTGATTATGTGAGGTGAATGTGAGGCTTGTCAGAGGGGATCTCCTCAGTGCTGGCTGATGGGTGATCATCATCTTTTGTCACATCGGGCTCCTCCAGCTGGGCCTATTATGTGCGCACACAATCGACATTTAAGTAAAAACCAACCAAGCTCAGGATCTGTAAATTCTCATGTCAGTCACGTGCGGGGTGACCGTAAATGGGTCAAGACCGCATAATATTTGTGTCAGTGTTACGCGCGCACGTTGTGCCGTAGCGCGTTATGGTGTGGTGAAGGTGATTGAGGATGGGGGGGGGGGGGGGGGTGTCATCTAGTAGGACAATGGTGTGTTTTTGCACCACATGAGTTTGTTGTATTTGGCAACCTTTAACGTGTGCGGAATACCAGAGTACAAAACTGTCCTCCTGCAAGGCTTATTAATTATGGAGTAGATCCTTGTGTTGTCCCATGTGATGTAAAAATAGAAACAAGACACTCATGCTGAGGTAATCCAGACAGATATACTGTCGGTTTGGATTTTATAGACAGGACCCATGGCTTGTGCTGCATTGTCTCTGTGTAATTTATGGTGGTGGCGTAATGGGTGACATCATCCTGCAACATGCTTCCAGTCCAGACTGCATCCAGCGTTTCAGTTTTGAATGAATTGGGTCTTGCTGTTGCTTTTCGAGTTTTCCCTGGCCAACCATCAAAATCCCAGTTTGAGTGAATTTCCTGACAGCCATTTGTTTGGTTGTTTGCTTGTTTTAGCTTTGCTGCAGGTGTTTTGTCCATCACCACTTGGTTGTTAACAATGTGGGGGTAAATCCTGGCAGGCAATTTTATCTTTAAAAGTCCTACTGCAAAATTTCATTTTTATGGATTTTAATCTTATAAAATAGGCTACATACATGTGTCACATCTATGCCAATAATGTGATAGTGGGAAGGGGACCGTCTCCAAGATCAACCCACGCAAGGCAGCTCGACCAGACAACATACCAGGTCACGTTCTGAAGGACTGTGCAGCGGAGCTCAAGAATGTCCTGGCCGACATCTTCAACATCTCCCCGTTAAGCTGTTGTCCCCACATGTTTTAAAACTGCTACCATAATACCAGTCCCAAAGAAGTCCATCCCATCCAGCTACAACGATTGCCGGCGCGTAGCACTGAGCCCCATCATAATGAAGTGCTTCGAGCTGCTGGTTATGCAGAACATCAAGTTCATCCTCCCTCCCTCCCTCCCACGACCCATCTCAGTTTGCATACAGGTCAAACAGATCCACAGAAGATGCCATCGCTGCTCCTCTCCATCCAGCCCTCACCCACCTGGACTCAAAAAACTCCTATGTGCAAATGGTGTTCTTGGACTTCAGTTCAGCATTCAATACAATCATCCCCCAGCACCTGATACAAAAACTCAGACACTTGGGTCTCAGAACCTCTCTCTGTAACTGGGTGCTGGACTTTCTTACAGGGAGGCCACAGAATGTGTGGGTCGGCAGCAACACCGTCAAGACCATCACACTGAGCATAGGGGCCCCACAAGGGTACATGCTCCTCCCGCTACTCTTCACCCTGTTGACCCATGACTGTGTACCAGCATACAGCACCAACCACATCATCAAGTTTGCGGATGACACGATGGTAGTTGGCCTCATGACCAACAGTGAGGAGGCCAACTACAGAAATATGGTGAGCCAACTGGTCCAGTGGTGTAAAGACAATAATCTCTCCCTGAACGTGGGAAAAACCAAGGAGATTGTGGTTGACTTCTGGAGAGGACACACACAGCATCCCCCTCTGATCATCGATTGAGCAGCTGTGGAGAGGGTGAGCAGTACCATGTTCCTGCGAGTGCACATCTGAGGACCTCTTCTGGTCCAACAATACCACATCACTGGCCAAGAAGGCTCAAACTCACCTCCATTTCCTCCACAAACTGAGGAGAGCACAAGTCCCACCCCCCATCATGTACTCTTTCTACCAGGGCACCACTGAGAGCATCCTCACCAGCTGCATCACAATGTGGTATGGAAGCTGCACCGCCTCCTGCCAGAAGACACTACAATGCACAGTGAAAGCAGCCAACAAGCTCATTGGTGCCCTCTGCACCCCCTCTCGGACATCTACCTCACCCGCCTCACCCGCAGGACCACCAACATTGCAGGTGACACCTCCCACCCCTCACACTCCCTCTGCAGCTCCCTGCCCTCAGGGAAAAGGTACTGGAGCCTCTGGGCCCGCTCCACGAGACTGCTAGTCAGCCTTGTTCATCAGGCCATCAGGACCCTGAACTCTATCCACTCCCCCCCCCCCAAGTCCGTAACACACTCACCCACATAATAACTACCTCAGCTGTTGGCACAGAAAGACTGGCATACCAACAGTAATAGATCTGCTACTATATGTCTCTGCACTTTACTGCAACCATTTGCATAAATGCCATACCTGCTGCTGTCTGTTTTGCAGTACTGTTCATGTGAAGTCCAATCTGTCACTGTCTGCACCTACACTACTTCGAGCTTGCAACTATGAGTATTACTGCTCTACCTTTTCTGTATATAGGATTGCTGGGTTTTATCGTTTATCTTTATTTGCCCTATGGGAGGTCTGGGTCTGTCTTTTGTCGCTATTTGCACTACGGGTAGCAATACTGTACATAGACTGTTGTTGTTTTTCCAGCCTTATTCCTTTTGGGGTTTTTTTTATATTGCACACACCATTGAAGAGAGAGAGAAACACCATTTCAGTTCTCCTGTATTTCAGTTCTACCGTCGTGCTCTCCTGTATGTCCTTTACATATAGTAATATGTTTACATATAGTAGTAAAATCTTGAATATCATAATACACTTTTTTTTTTTTAAATTTTAAACTCTCAAAGAAATTTGCAAATTACAGGTTTGGTGATGTCCCAAACCAACAAACCTTCCTTTCAGTTCTCTAAGTTTGCAAATCAAACAGACTCTGACTGTTGTATCATTGTGATTGGTCCATTCACAAACCCTTTACCCAGTCAGATTAGGGTCAGAGCAGCCTGAAAACTCTGTTTCAGACTCAGCTTGAAATGAATCTCTGCAAAATTCACCGTATGGGACCTTTAAACAGCTAAACTGGATTTTCAGATATCCTTAATTGACTCGCATTTCAGATGCCACTATACTTCCTCTTTATGTAATAATCAACTCTATCTGTTGTAATAATCTTTAGATTTGCTTTCGTGCCATGTTTGCTGCAATTCTTCCCATCAGTGTGGGACATGAGGAGAGATGAGCTGAAACCTCTCAGCAGGAGGCTTCACTGGTCTCCATCAACTGGAAGCTGCCCACTGGGTGCTTCGGATCATATGAATTTAATGGTCGCCCAGAAGAAAACAGGACTTCATTCACCCCTCACACCCTTCTGATGTTGCTGAGATTTATTCACAGTCAATCAGTCCATGCTAAAATTATCAGGCTGTGTCCAGACATTCAACTTTCTGGGTATTCTGATAATCATTCTGGATTGTTCCCTTATTGTTCGGGATGTGTTCATGATAATTCCTTTTTGTATCTTCCTTATTGTTGCTGAGGGTATATTGAGCCTTTTCATGTTGTCAGGTGTTTCTTCATCACGTTCTGGTTCAACATTACACATTTAAACTCTTATATTACAGGGAATGACGTTACAGTTAAGATCTCTTGCAGAAGAATGGGCGGCGCGGTGGAAGAGTGGTTAGCACTGCGACAGCACAGCAATTCACCCTTGGCTGGGGGATCCTGGGTTCGATCCCAGCCCCCAACCAACAGTGATCTGTGTGGAGTTTGCATGTTCTCCCCGTGTCTGCGTGGGTTTACTCCGGGATTTCTATGGTTTCCTCCCACATGCCAAAAGCATGCAAGTTAGGTTAATTGGAGACTCTAAAGTGGCCCCAGGTGTGAATGGTGAAAGGGTTGGGCGCCACACTAGTGGCTGCCTCATCCACTCATGTGGATGCCCTGGAATTTCCCCATTGTGGGACTAATAAAGGACTTTCAAATCTAAAAAAAAAAAAAAGAAAAAAAAGAATGTTCCATCTGATAAACTACACAAATCCTCATGACCAAGTTACACAACACCAAGAAAATATTTCTAATGAATTAGAGCATAAAGCAAGTAACTGACAGTGACATCACTCAGGGCCGTACCAGTTTAGGAGCTTTGAATATATGATCGTAATCCTTATTGAATGGCTGAATATGCTGTATTGTCTTTCTCACATCACTGTAAATACAACTTTGTTTCAACTTTAAAAAGTTAAGGAGACAATTTGTAATTATTGTAACTTTATGAATTATTATAATTTTTCTCAAATTAGGTCAACTTCACATTTGAAGTTGACTAACCTTTTCTTAAGTTGAAACAACTAAATATTTTTTCTACAGTGCAGTGGAATGCAGCAGCATCAATGCCAGGTCAGAAATTTATCACTATTGAAACATTTTGGAGCTTTTCTTCATGCAAATGTGTAATTTCTTTAAAAATAATTGACTTTTTTTTCTCAAAAATGTGACTTCTGCTTAAAATTTGTGACTTGGAGATTTTTTTCTTATAGATATGCCTTTAATTTACAGCATTTCTGGTAAATTTTAAATGTTTTTCTCAAGAATTTTCAATTTCCTCACATAATTTTAAGTTAGTTTTTTTCTGTGTTTGCAAATGTATTCAGTTTAAATCTGTCAATTTTTATATAATCAATTTGCTATTTTTTCTTGTAAATTTGTGATTTTTTTTTCCTCCAAGTTTTGGTATTTTTAAATTGCCTTTTTTGTAATTTACGGTAAGAAAAAAAAGCTGAATATCATATATCAAATAAATTAATAACCAAATAACTGAGTATTTATCCTTAATATAAATACATATGATTAGAACGATAATGTCAAAAGAAGCACAACAGTGTCATATGAATTTGCTTTACTGTTTTACAGTGTAAATAATTTAAGGACAGAGTGAATATGGTATTCTAAAAGTCTTATTAAAGTCTTATTAATATCATATAGTTGGGGGGGAAAAGCTGTGAAAACTAAGTGAAACAAATATCTGAATAATTGAATATTTAGCTATAGCTCCCCAGAGATAACCCAATAACAGCAAGGTTAGTAGGTTATTAAAAATCCTGTAATAGTGCCACTGTTCCTAAAAAGTCATCTTATTGTTTGCTCACCACATGGTCACAAATTTAAAATTGGGTCAGTATGTAGTATGACTTTCCCTCCAATATTCCATATACTATAAATGTAAACTGATAGTTGAATATTGTTGACTGCTGACTGTTGCACAAATAGAAATACACGCATGCGCGCGCGCTCACACACACACACACACACACACACACACACACACACACACACACACACACACACACACAGAGGTGTGAAAAAGTGTTTGCCCCCTTATGATTTCTCATTTTTTTGTATGTTTGTAACATTTAAATGTTTCAAATCATCAAACAAATTTAAATATTAGACAAAGATAACACAAGTAAACACAACATGCAGTTTTTAAATGAAGGCGTTTATTATTAGGGGTAAAAGAATCCAAACCTACATGGCCCTGTGTGAAAAAGTGATTGCACCCCCCCCCCCAAAAAAAAAAAACCCAACATAAATTAACTGTGGTTTATCACATCTTTGGAAAGCTGAGTTCAGTTTCTCTAGCCACACCCAGGCCTGATTACTGCCACACCTGTTCTCAATCAAGAAATCACTTAAGTAGGACCTGCCTGAAAAAGTGAAGTAGACCAAAAGATCATCAAAAGCCAGACATCATGTTGCAATCCAGAGAAATTCAGGAACAAATGAGAAACAAAGTAATTGAGATCTATCAGTCTGGAAAAGGTTATAAAGCCATTTCTAAAGCTTTGGGACTCCAGTGAACCACAGTAAGATCCATTATTCACAAATGGTGAAAACATGCAACAGTGGTGAACCTTCCCAGGAGTGGCCGGCCGACCAAAATTACCCCAGGAGCGCAGCGACGACTCATCCAAGAGGTCACAAAAGACCCCACAACAACATCCAAAGAACTGCAGGCCTCACTTGCCTGAATGGCAGAATTCCAAGATAAAAACCACTGCTGAGCAAAAAGAAAATAAAGGCTCATCTCAGTTTTGCCAGAAAACATCTTGATGATTCCCAAGACTTTTGGGAAAATACTCTGTGGACTGATGAGACAAAAGTTGAACTTTTTGGGAGGTGTGTGTCCCATTACATCCAGCGTAAAAGTAACAGCATTTCAGAAAAGGAACATCCTACCAACAATAAAATATGGTGGTGGTAGTGTGATGGTGTGGGGCTGTTTTGCTGCTTCAGGACCTGGAATACTTACTGTGGTAAATGGAACCATGAATTCTGCTGTCTACCAAAAAGTCCTGAAGGAGAATGTCCAGCTATCTGTTTGTGACCTCAAGCTGAAGCGCACTTGGGTTCTGCAGCAGGACAATGATCCAAAACACACCAACAAATCCACCTCTGAATGGCTTAAGAAAAACAAAATGAAGACTTTGGAGTGGCCTAGTTAAAGTCCTGACCGAATCCGATTGCGATGCTGTGGCATGACCTTTAAAAGGCGGTTCATGCTCGAAAACCCTCCAGTGTGGCTGAATGACACCAATTCTGCAAAGATGAGTGGGCTGAGATTCCTCTACAGCACTGTAAAAGACTCATTGCTGTCGCCATGGGATGACGCCGGGCCCGGCGTTCAGACCATGCCCCCTTCCCATCTCTGCCTCTCATTGGGCTGCGTCTCAGCTGGCTCCCAGCTGTCAGTGTTACGGGACGGCTGGGGCCAATTAATCCTCATCAGCTGGGGCGCTGCCAATGAGGATAAAAAGGAGCAGCCTCGATCACTCGGGGCTGCGACACAAGCACTGCTAGGCTGGAGCCCCTTCGTCTGGTGCCAGTCCCTGCCTCATCTTCAGCACAACTCGTAAGTGTCTTCCCGTAAGGAGTATTGTGCCTTTGTACCCCCATGTCTGGTGCTAGCCCGCTACTGGCCTTACTGTGTCACTTGGGAGTACCATCCTGTATGAGTGTTCTGTGTATTGGAGTCCTTTGCCCAGTGCCAGCTCTTTACTCTTCTGGCTGCTTAACCCGTGAGTGTTACCCGCTGTGAGCTCTCTTGTTGTGTACCCCTACGCCCGGTGCCAACGGTTATCTCTGTCGCTGTACTGCTCATGAGTGTTATTGTGTATGAGCATCTGTGCTTTCCTCACCCCTCACCCTTACCTTCAATAAAACATCACAACTCATTGGCTCGCCCTCGACTCTCATTGTGTGGCTCCCCAGAGCCACACGTAACAATTGCCAGTTATTGCAAACGCTTGATTGCAGTTGTTGCTGCTAGGGATGGCCCAACCAGTTACTAGGTTTAAGGGGCAATCACTTTTTCACACAGGGCCATATAGGTTTGGGATTTTTTTTTCCCTTAATAATAAAACACCTTCATTTAAAAACTGCATTTTTTGTTTACTTGTGTTATCTTTGCCTAATATTTAAATTTGTTTGATGATCTGACACATTTAAGTGTGACAAACATACAAAAACACGAGAAATCAGGAAGGGGACAAACACTTTTCCATACCATTGTGTGTGCGCGTGCACACACACACACACACACAGAGTGGGGAAAATAAGTATTGAACATGTCAAAATTTTTCTCATTAGACATATTTCTGAGATTTTCACCAGACATCAGTAACAACCCAAGTAATCCATCATCATCATCATCATCATCACCATCATCGCAGTCTGTCGTGGGCGACAATGACTGTTTCATTTAGGTCTGATCAGATTCCTCCACACAGCTCTGTCCTTAGCCTTCCGCTGCCAGGAACTCCTGTCTATGTCCAACTTCTTCAAGTTTCTTTTTACAGTGTCTTTAAATCTGAGCCTTGGTCTACCCTGATTGCGTTTGCCCTCGCATAACTGTGAGTAGAGTAACTGCCAAGGGAGATGCTGGTGGTCCATCCTCTCAACATGTCCGAGCTATCTCAGGTTCATTTGTATTAGCATGTCCTCCATTGATGGTAGACCAGCTCGTTTCAACACTTCTATGTTGGTTATCTTGTCTTTCCATGAGATGTTTATTATGGCTCGAAGGTGTCTTATCACGTACGCGTGGAGTTTCTTCACCTGCACTCTGTAGACACTACAAGTTTCAGCACCGTACAGTAGAGTAGCCAGTACTGTCGCTCTGTACACTTTGCATTTCACACGGATAGACACATGTCGATTGTTCCACAGTCTCTCTCCTCAAGTTTCCAAACACAGCGCTCTTCCCATTCTGAGAGATAGTTCATCCTCCAGCCTAGCATTCTCTGAAACAGTACTCCCTAGGTACTTGAAAGTCTTGCACTTGACTAGTGGCTCTGTACCAATGCTGATCTCTTCTGGTAGTGATGTTGATAATTGGAACTTTGGTGGTTGATAAAGGCACTCTGTCTTCTTGATGTTGATTTGGAGACTGAATTGGCTAGCTGCTCTTGCAAATTTCTCCACTAAAGATTGCATATCTTCCACACTGTGTGCAACTAGAGCACTGTCGTCGGCAAAGAGCATTTCTCTTACTACCTTTAGTAAGAGACGCTGTTGGTTCGTCACTTCCTTGTGGTAACGTATCGTCACTTCCTGTTTTGCTGTCTGCCTGTGTGGTTTGCCTGTGTGGTTGCTCTCCAGCCATTAGCTATGGCTACTAGCTCTCTTTCCTCTCCTCCTCTGGTGTGCTCTCTCTGTCAGATGTTTAGCTACACCTCTGCCTCTTTTAGTGATAACGGTAAATGTAATAAATGTTGTCTTTTTGAGGCGCTCGAGGCGAGGTTGTCTGATTTGGAATCCCGGCTCCGCTGCATTGAAACGCCGTCTGCGCCAGTTAATCTTGACGGACGCCCATTAGCTGCAGCGGAGCTAGCTAGCTTAAGCCCCCCTGTCAGCGGTCCCTCGGCTCTCCTCAGCAGCGAGGAGACTGGGTGGGTGACGGTGAGAAGGAAGCCTAGTCGCAAAGCCCCGGTTCACCACCAACCTGTTCACGTCTCTAATCGTTTTTCCCCGCTCAGCGACACACCCGCTGAGGAAAAAACTCTGATCATTGGCGACTCTGTAGTCAGAAACGTGAACCTAGAGACTCCAGCGGCCATAGTCAAATGCATTCCTGGGGCCAGAGCAGGCGACATCGAGTCAAATTTGAAAATGCTGGCTAAAAGTAACTGTAAATACTCCACAATTGTTATTCACGCCGGCATTAATGACATCCGTCTCCGGCAGTCGGAAGTCACGAAACTTGATGTAGAATCGGTGTGTGACTTTGTAAAAATGATGTCTGCCACTGTAGTATTCTCTGGGCCCCTCCCTAATCTGACCAGTGATGACATGTTTAGCCGCTCGTCATCCTTGAACCGCTGGCTGTCTGTGTGGTGTCCTAAAAATGACGTGGGCTACATTGACAATTGGAGCTCTTTTTGGGGAAAACCTGGTCTTATGAGACGAGACAGCGTTCATCCCACTTTGGATGGTGCTTCTCATTTATCTAACAATCTGGCATCTTTTTTATCCAAATTTCCAAAACCCTGACTACTCAGAGTTGGGACCAGGAAGCAGAGTTGCAGTCTTACACGCCTCTCTGCAGCTCCTCTTCATCCGCCACCCCTCAGCTTAGCCCCTGACTTCCCCATCAGAGAATCGTTGTCTGCTCTCTCCAAAGTGAATAAAAATATAATGTATAAGCATCCCAAAGTGATAAAGCAAAATATTGGTAAAACTCAAATTAAACATAAAGCCTCTAAATTGAATGATTTGGCCTCTGTTCCTCCTCATAATTTAAAAATTAAATGTGGTTTATTAAATATTAGGTCTCTAACTCCCAAGTCTCTGTTAGTCCATGATCTGTTAATTGATCATCAGATTGATTTAATTTCCCTTACAGAGACTTGGTTAGGGCAAGAGGATTATGTTGGTTTAAATGAATCAACTCCCTCTGGTTATTTAAACTGTCAAAATCCCAGAAGTTCTGGTCGTGGAGGAGGAGTAGCAACAATTTACCATTCCAAATTACTAGTTAATGTAAAGCAAAAAACATGTTATAATTCCTTTGAGGGCCTGGTCCTCAGTATTGGGCACTTTAGCAATTTTAGGTTAAACCCAATTTTATTTGCCATAGTTTATCGTCCCCCATCAACCTACTCAGAATTTTTATCCGAATTTGCTGATTTCTTAGCTGATTTAGTACTGAAATCTGATAGAATAATTATAGTAGGGGACTTTAATATACATGTGGATGTAGATAGTGACTGCCTTAATGTGGCTTTTAATTCAATATTAGACTCGATTGGGTTTTCTCAGAAAGTAGGAAATTCTACTCATTACCTCCACCATACATTGGACCTTGTTCTGACATATGGCATAGAAATAGAAAATCTTGTAGTGTCTCCTCATAACCCTGTACTGTCAGACCATTGTCTGTTAACCTTTGATTTTACTATTTCTGACTATTTGGCTCCTAAAGAAAAATATTATTACAGTAGATGCCTCTCAGATGATGCTGTTTCCAAATTTATGCAGATTGTTTCCTCTATGCCATGTGTCAACACAACGGAAATAAGCTATAGACAGCTTGCGCCTTCTGTAATTGATAACATGGTGGATAGTGTTTCAGCTTCTCTGCATCAGGCTCTAGACTTGGTGGCCCCCTTAAAAAAGAAAAAGTCTAATCAGAGATTTCTAACTCCTTGGTTCAACACAGAAACTCGTAGCTTAAAACAGAAGACTCGTCAATTAGAAAGAAAATGGCGCTCTACTAATTTAGATGAAATCTATTTAGCTTGGAGAAATCATCTTTTAATTTGTAAAAAATCTCTTAGAAAAGCTAGAACAAGTTATTACTCTGCATTAATAGAAGAGAACAAGAATAATCCCAGGTTTCTTTTCAGTACTGTAGCCAGGTTGACAAAGAGTCAGGACTCTGTCAATCCTAGCATTCCCTTAGAGCTTACTAGACAGGACTTTATGAACTTTTTCAATAATAAAATTTCATCCATCAGAGATAAAATCAATCAGATTCTTCCCACAGTTAACTTAAATACTGTAACTACTAAAACTTCAATTGATGTCTGTCTTGATGAGTTCACTCCAATCGACCTTTGTGAGTTAGACAAAATAGTTTCCTCATCCAAACCTTCAACTTGTCTTTTAGACCCTATTCCTACCAGGTTATTTAAAGAAGTCTTCCCACTTATTGGTAGCTTTATTCTTCATATAATCAATTCTTCATTAACTTTAGGCCATGTACCGCAGGCTTTTAAAACGGCTGTAATTAAACCCTTACTCAAAAAGCCAACGCTAGATCCAGGAGCTTTAGCTAACTATAGACCAATCTCTAATCTCCCTTTCATTTCAAAAATCTTAGAAAGAGTTGTTGCTACGCAATTATTTGACCACCTGCAGGGAAATGGTTTACTTGAAGAGTTTCAATCTGGGTTTAGAATCCATCATAGTACTGAAACAGCCTTAGCGAAGGTCACTAACGACCTCCTCATTGCATCTGATAATGGACTAGTTTCTGTACTTGTCCTTTTAGACCTTAGTGCAGCTTTTGATACTATCGATCATAATATTCTACTTGATAGATTAGAACACTATGTTGGACTTAATGGAACTTCGTTGCAGTGGTTTAGATCTTATTTATCTGATAGGCTCCAGTTTGTTCATGTAAATAATGAGTTTTCTTTCAACTCAAAGCTTAGTCATGGAGTTCCACAGGGATCTGTGTTAGGCCCTACTCTTTTTAGTTTATATATGCTTCCGTTAGGCAACATTATTAGAAAGCACTGTATACATTTTCATTGTTATGCAGATGACACACAATTATACCTGTCAATGAAGCCAGATGATAGTAATCAATTAGCCAAGTTAGAAGCCTGTCTTAAGGAAATCAAAGTTTGGATGACTTGTAATTTCCTGCTATTAAATTCAGATAAGACTGAAGTCATTCTTGTTGGTCCAAAAAACCTTAGAAATTCCTTTCCAAATCAAACTTTCAGTTTGGATGCAGTTACTCTTTCTCTTAATAGCTCTGTGAGGAACCTTGGAGTTATTTTTGATCAGGATTTGTCCTTCAATTCACATATTAAATTTGTTTCTAAGACTGCCTTCTATCATTTGCGTAATATTGCCAAGATTAGGAGCATCTTGTCTCAGAGTGATGCTGAGAAGCTGATCCACGCTTTTGTTAGCTCGAGATTAGATTATTGTAATTCTTTATTATCAGGCTGTCCTAAAACATCTTTAAAAAGTCTTCAGCTGATCCAAAATGCTGCAGCAAGAGTTTTAACAGGTACTAGAAAGAGAGATCATATCTCTCCGGTTCTGGCCTCCCTTCATTGGCTTCCCATAGAGTTTAGAATTAAGTTTAAAATCCTTCTTCTTACTTACAAAGCTCTAAACAATCAGGCTCCTTTTTATTTAAAAGATCTGATACTACCGTATTATCCTAACAGAGCACTACGCTCCCAAATGCAGGATTACTTGTAATACCTAGAATCTCCAAAAGTACAATGGGAGGCAGAGCCTTCAGTTATCAAGCTCCTCTCCTGTGGAATCAGCTGCCAATCTGGATTCGGGAGTCAGACTCGATCTCTGTTTTTAAGAATAGGGCTAAAACCTACCTTTTTGATATAGCCTACAATTAGGGAGGGATCATGTGTTTCTGAACCCTCCCTTAGTTATGCTGCTAATAGGTTTAGTCAGCCGGGGGACCTCCAGTAATGCACTGGGCCTCACTCCTTTCCTCACGCCTCTATGAAATATTTTTTTTTGCTGGTCATTAACATTTGTTTGTTCTCTCCCATAGATTGAGTCCCCCATCATGCTGTTTGCTCTCTACATGTCTGTTCTTTTCTTCTTCTCTATCCCCTCACCCCCCAGCCAGTCGCAGCAGATGACTGCCCCTCCCTGAGCCTGGTTCTGCTGGAGGTTTCTTCCTGTTAAAAGGGAGTTTTTCCTCTCCACCGTCGCCAAGTGCTTGCTCACAGGGGATCGCCTGATTGCTGGGGTCTTTCTGCAACTGTGGGGGTTCCCCCCTACAGTTGATAGTGCTATGAGATGACTGTTGTTGTGAAATGGCGCTATATAAATAAAGTTGAATTGAATTGAATTGAATTGAACTTTATCATGTCTTACTCTTGGCTTTAAACTGTGCCACATTGAACAAGTCTGCTTCTTTCCTTGTTTGAATGTATACTCCTTCTGAAGTGTCTTTGAAGGCCACCTCAAGCATGGCTGCCAGATATAGCGAGAAGAGTGTAGGTGCCAGCACCCACCCTTGTTTCACCCCATTGCTTACTGAAAAGTCTTTAGATACTGAACCACTCATTGCCACGTTTGCTTGCATACCTGTATGGAGTGCCTCGATCAGGCTGACAAACTTCTCTGTACAACCATATTTCTTGAGTACCTGCCAAAGTCCTTGTCGCGAAACAGTATCGAAGGCTTTACTGAAGTCTATGAAGACTACATAAAGCATCATGTTCTGTTCGATGCACTTTTCTTGAACCTGTTTCAAACAGAAAATCATGTCCATTGTGCTTCTTCCACTTCTAAAGCCGCACTAGGTTTCCGGTAGCACATTCTGCGAGATGTGTTCACTGAGTCTGTTAAGTAGTACACATGAGAGAATCTTACCAACAGTGGCTAGCAGTGATATACCTTGGTAATTTCCACAATCCTTCCTGTCACCTTTCTTGAACAAAGGCACAATACTTGCATCCTTCCCATCTTGAGGTACTTTCTGGGCATCCCATATCTCTTGGATGAGCTTGTGCAGGCAGTTGGTCAGCTGAACACCACCAAATTTCCACACTTCTGCTGGAATTCCATCCCTTCCTGGAGCTTTACCATCCTGTATTGTCCTGATAGCTGCCATTAGTTCATCAAAATTTGGTGGTTCATCCAGACTTGATACAGCTGGTCACTGCACTAGAGCTTCTTTAGCCTCTTCAGTGAGATCTCCAGGGTTGTTTAGTAGTTTGGTCAAAGTGGTCTGCAAATCTGTCCAGGATCTTGTCTTTCTCCTGCAAAACCGTTTCACCATCCATAGCCTTTAGTTGGATCAATCCTCTTGGTTTAGGGCCGTAGATTTCTCTCAAACCTGTGAAGAATGTTTTCATGTCCTTCCTGTCTGCTGCAGTTGAAGTTTCTCCACTTTTTCATCCCACCAGTTGGACTTCATCTCTCTGGTGTACTTCTGTAGCTCACTCTGAGCCTTTGAGTATTTCTTCTTCTTCAACCTTGTATTACACTGTAGGCTTTCCTGCCTAGCTGTATTCCTCGCTTCTAGTAGTTTCTTCAGGTGTTCATCATGCTCATCAAACCAATCTTGATGTTTCCTCTCAGGGTTGCCTAATACATCACTCGCAGTCTGATACACCGTATCCTTCAGTGTTGCCTATTTCTCTTCTATGTCATTCTCTGAGTTGTTGCTGTCCCAGTCTTTCAAGTTTTCATTCATTTCCTGTGTAAGTTCTTCCTGCTTCTTTTGGCCTTTCAGTGCACTAGTGTTTAGCTTCCGTGGTGGCTTCGCACCCGTCCTGCAGTGCTGTTTTCGTCTGCAAATCCTTAATCTAGATCTCAGCATAACATGATCAGTGCCACAGTCCGCACCTCTCATTGCTCTGGTGTCCAGTACCTCCCTTTTGTCTCTCTGCCTGACTATGATGTAGTCTAATAAGTGCCAGTGCTTGGATCTTGGGTGCATCCATGTCTTCTTGTGTGTGTCCTTGTGCTTAAATAGAGTGTTGGTTATCATAAGGTTGTACTCTGAACATAGTGCAAGTAGAAGTTCTCCATTAGCATTGCACTTGCCTACTCCATGACTGCCTAGCTCTCCTTTCCATTTCTCGGTGTCCGAACCAACTCTGGCATTAAAATCTCCAACGAGTATCAGCCTGTCATCAGTCGGTACACGCCTGATAGTCTCACGTAAATCACTGTAGAACTCTTCCTTCACCTCCTCTGTTTTGGTCATTGTTGGGGCATATACACTGATGAGCGTGGCATACATCTTCCGCTGTGGTGGGAGTCTCATAGTCATTATTCTGTCGTTGATTGGCACCGGTTCCTCATCAAGCATTGCTGCTATCTCCTTTCTAACTGCAAAGCCCACTCCTGCTTCTCTCCTTTCTTGAGTTGATCTCCCACTCCAAAAGAAGATGTACCCATGGTCTTCCAAGCTGTCATATCCAGGTAATCTTGTTTCACTAAGTGCAGCTATGTCTGCATTTTACCTGTTCATTTCCAGGGTCACAAGCGCGGTCTGTCTTTCTGGGCGCTGTGATGTTGTTCTGTCCAACAGAGTGCGTACATTCCATTCTGCTACACACAAGGTTGCTGTTTTTCTCTTCTTTTGTCTTCCTGCTCCTAGCTTACTTTTCACTGCCTGTCGGAGTGTGAACAGATCAGCGTGGACCTTGTAAGCCCGGGTGGCGTCGGAGCCGGTATGAGTCGCTTTCTGTTTGACCATTTCATGAAACTGCTTGCAAAGTACTGTATCTGAGTACTGCTAGCTTTTGCTGGACTAGCAGCACATTCTTGGCAGATAAAGGTAATATCAGTGGCAAGGACAAGCCAAGACAAACTGACTCCAGTATCTGTTGCAGTGACTGACCAGATGATAGGTTTGTTTATCTCTGCTCTTTGTGTAGTGCATGTCACAATGCACCGACTGGCACAGTCCACCACAGACCTTGTGACAGATGTGTTTATCTGCCAGGATGTCCCGTCTCACCCTGTGTAACTGGGAGTGGTCCACCACAGACCTGTGACAGATATTGTTTTTAGTTCTGCCAGGACGCCCTGTTTCACCCTCCACGTCCTCGGAAGGGCGGGGATGCCGGTTGAGTCGCCGACGGCCTGACCCATGAGACAGGTAGTACCGGTTTTCATAGTTATCCGGTAGCAAGCAAGCCAATGCCTGACACATTCCAATTACCACTCATGAGACGGACCAGATTCCATACCAAAATCAGCAGGGAAAAGGAGAAGAAGAAGAACAGGTGATCTCCAGCAGCAGAAATAATCCAGTTTACCCAGGAAGAGTAAACACATGACACCTCATGACACCCAACAGATCACCCCCTCATGACATCAGTGGGAACAGCTGGGACAAATTTCACACCTCTGTTGATTTACATGTTCCCTTCTGAGGACAATTCAAACAGAGCTGCTGCTGAGATGGAAACCAAAGGGTTAAAGGGTGACGTGGCTTTATCAGCAGCACTGATTCCCCACCCCCCACCCCCAACTGACCTGCTGGCCAGGAACTAACAACTCCTCAGACCTGTTAACACAATTTTAACAACAAAATAACATGCAAAAGAACGAAGATTCACTTTGATTTAACAGGATAACAGCGTGAATTTTCTGGTCTGTGAATGAACAGAGCAGCCATGAGTGTTTCACAGAGTCACTTAATGAATTATAATGGTTAAGCTAAGTCACAATTTCAGGAAACATAAACTTCAGGAGAAACTTAAACCCATGACACATTGTTTTAAATTTTGCTGATTTTTCTTTTTTTCCCCGCTTCTCTTCCAGTCCTTATGGCCACTTTCTGATTGCTTTGAGTTTTTAAAACATCATTTTAAGAATAATGTTAACTGACTTAAAGTACATTTCTAACTACACTATATCGTACAATATGCCATTTGACATACAATTTCATTTGATCGCATTTAGATCTTAATTCAAACAAGCAGAGTATTTGCAACCAACTTAATTAAGACTTGAACAAAAACAATCAATCTGAATACAACTGAGAGCGTTTAAGAATAAAAATCTTTGGATTCCTTAATGAAGTTCTGCCTGCAGATCATCTGCACTCAAACATTCCAATTACCACTCATGAGACGGACCAGATTTCATATAAAATGTTAAAAATTTTGCTTTGGCTTCGTCTTTAAGGGGTTGCTGTTCCAGTTAAAAGTTTCAAGTGTTGGAGCGTCCAGCTTTGTATAAAACGGCCAAGTCAGTATACCACAAAAGGCTCAAAGTCGCTAAGATAATCCAGAGGTTAAACCGGCTGTTAATGTCATTTAAGCCCTTCATGGCGTCGACAACGTGGAACCGGCATTTCACTTTGAAACGGATGGCTCGAGTTATTGCAAACGAGCAAGTTTAAAACACATAACACTAAAATTAAGAGTATTGCAAGAAGGAAAATAGTTTAATATAAAACACAGCTGTCTTACCTTGAAATGTCCTTTACAAATGAAGAGACTCAAACTGAAGAAAAACGTGATACTCAGGGAGGAAGAAAAAAGAGGGTGGGAGACCAGGCCACTTCTCCCATTATGAAGGCTTTAACCAACAAACAAGCCTAATATATGCTATTCTTACCCACTATAGTACATTAAAATGGAAATACTTAACCAATTTAGCAGATGGAATTGTAATTCTGAAAAAAAGGAAAAAAGAAAAAAGTCTATAAATTATAAATAAAATCAACTTACACGCTACCGGGCCCAGCCCACCACTGTTTTCCACGCGCTTTTGTGCCAAAAAATTTGAAGAACGCGGCATTCGTGTTTGTCAGGCACGATGCCCACCGCCCTCCATTGTGCCCACCCTACGATGGCCCGTTCAGAGTCCACCAGGTCAGTCCATACATACAAAGAAATCAAGGCAGCTGTGTTCACAAAACAAGTTATATTTAAGAAAGTGGAATGACACCTGGAATAAGTATTGAACACGCTTGGTGAAATTCATTTAATATTTGGTAGAAAAGCCTTTGTTGTTGATCACGGCTTCCAGATGCCTCCTGTATGGAAAAACTAGGTGCAGGCATTGCTCAAGAGAGATTTTAGCCCGCTCTTCCACACAAACTGTCTTCAAATCTTGAAGGTTCTGTGGGTGTTTTCTATGAACTCTGATCTTCAGGTTGTTCCATAGATTTTCAATTGAATTCAGATCAGGTGACGGACCGGGCCATTCTAACAGCTTTATTTTTCTTCTCTGGAGCCAGTTGAGAGTTTCCTTGGCTGTGTGTTTGGGATCATTGTCTTGCTGAAATGTCCACCCTCATTTCATCTTCAGCATGTTGGCAGATGGCAACAGGTTCTTATCAAGGATGTCTCTGTACATTTGTCCATTCATCTTCCCTTTAATTATATGTAGTCTGCCTGTACCATGTGCTGAAAAACACCTCCACACCATGATGCTCCCACCTACAAACTTCACTGTTGGTATGGTGTTTTGGGGCTGATGTGCAGTGCCATTTCTCTTCCAAACATAAGATAAGATAAGATAAGATAAGCCTTTATTAGTCCCACAATGGGGACATGCTGTGTGTTGTGCCAAAATTTCGATTTTGGTTGTATCTGACCAGACTATATTCTTCCAATATTTTACTGGCTTGCCCGAATGTTGTGCAGCAAACTTCAAATGAGCTTCATCATGCTTTTTCTAAAGCAATGGAGTCTTTTGAGGTGAGCGGGCATAGAGCCCATGTCAGTTGAGTGCATTATAATTATAATGGATTAGATTTATATGGCGCTTTACATGTCAAATGACATTTCAGCGCACTTACAGTAAGTCCATTATGCATTCATTTCAGACAGACATTGATAGTGGTAAGCTACAGCTGCCCTAGGGCAGACTGACAGAAATGATGAGATGAGATGAGATTCAACTTTATTGTCATTACACATGTAAGGTAACGAAACGGGACTTGGCATTTGGGCACGCTCTATGCTAAATGTGGCTTCCAATCCACACCAACGGCCTCTCCGACCACTACAGAAGCATTATACACATTCATACCAGTGTCATGGACACTGGAGGCAAGGTGGGGTAACATGTCTTCCCAGGGACTCACGGCAGGATGGCTGGGGAGCAGCGGGATTGAACCACCAACCCTCTGGTTATTGGTACGACCCGCTCTACCTCCTGAGGCCCTGCCACCCACATTTCCCTCCTCCTCGCGTTCCATTTTTTGGCTGAGGCACGCAAGCTGGATGGCAGGAAGTTCCATTTTTATATGGTCTTTGGCATGACCCGGCCAGGATTTGAACCTCGACCTCCCTGTTGTGGGATGGATGCTCTACCTCTAAGCCATCACTCCGGTTACTTTTTTACTTATTGTTTTGTATTGTTTTACTTATTGTTTTCTTTGAAACAGCAGTACCTGCTACCTCAAGGTCTTTCTGGAGCTCTCCACGAATGGTCTTTGGCTTTTGGATAACTCTTGTGATAATTTTTTTCACTCCTCTGTCAGAAATCTTGCGAGGAGCTCCTGGTCATGACCAGTTTATGATAAAATGATGTTCTTTCCACTTCCAAATGATGGCTCCAACAGTGCTTACTGGAGCATTCAGCAGTTTAGAAATGTGCCTGTAACCAATGCCATCATTATATTTTGCAACAATAAGGTTCCAAAGGTCTAGAGAGAGCTCTTTGCTTCTTCCCATCATGAGTTCTTTGTGGTGTGACAGTCTGTTCTTCAGACCTTTTTAAAGGCTATTAGTCAGGACTTAACCATCTGATATTAATTTGCATGGATGGGATGGCTTCCTAAATTCTGATGGATGTCAGCTGGTTTCTTGGCTTTGTTTTTTTTTTTTTTGGCACCTCTTTTTCTTCACGTGTTCAATACTTATTCCCTGTGTCATTCCACTTTATTCAGTATAACTTGTTTTGTGAACACAGTTGCCTTGATTTCTTTGTATGTATGGATTACTTGGGTTGTTACTGATATCCGGTGGAAATCTCAGGTCAATGGCTCCATCAGGTTTAATGACAAAAATGTTGACGTGTTCAATAATTATTTTACCCACTGTACATAGCACTTTTCTAGTCTCAAAGACCACTCAAAGCACTTCACTAGTACTGACCCTGTATTCTAAGGGCCTATCAGAGATGTATGCCTAGGGACAATTTAGAATCACCAATTAACCTGACATGCATGTCTTTGGATTGTGGGAGGAAACCAGAGCTCCCGGAGTCAACCCACGTAGCACAAGGAGAACCTGCAAACCCCACACAGAAAGATTCCCCCCCGCTAGCCTGGGGATTCAATCCTGGAACCTTCTAGGTGTTAGGCGACAGTGCTAGCCACTGTACCACCATGGATATGACTCTAGCTTTGACTCTAACATGAATGAAGCATATTTCATATCGTCTCATTAAAGCAACAGCACACTTCATAGTTCAACATGTATATTTTTTTAGGGCTGCAACTAACGATTAGTTTGGTGGTTGACTAATCTAACGACTATTTTTTTGATTAGCTGACTAATCGTGATTATTTCTTTCATGTCCACCAGCTCAGCTTCCTGCTGGCACAGCTCCTGTTTGGGGCTCCAGGTCATGTTTTACCTCACCTGTTTAAGCCTGCACACCTGTGAAAATCACTGTTGTCAGTCTCTGCCATAATATAATGTAGCCTATTATAAAAAGTTCCCATAGCTAAATAAAATAATGACCCATCAAATATGAGTTGGAAACGTGAACTTGACAGCTTAAACCAAAGTGTTTGTAGCAACACAATTATATAATAGATGTTAAAGTGTAAAAACTCAAATAGCAGCTCTGCTGCTTCATAAAGGCTGTTGTAACTGCGTGTTCAAAACAAAGTAGAGTAATACTCAACTTCATTAAAGTAAAAAAAAAAAAATAAACTTCCATCCTGTTTGAAACCTTGCTGGGTCTAAAAGTTTAATTAGGCTTCAAATGAAAATTAAAAGAACTTCCAGTCTAAAATAAAGAGAAAACACTAAATATCAATGTAGGAATGTGAGCCTTCACTGCACATACAGTGAAATATTTAAGCCATTTTAAAAAATTTTTGTGATGATTATGGTTGTCTTTTTAATTAAATTACAAATCATGCTATTCTAATTTACTGAGATGCACTAATATTCAGAATGAGGGCTGATATTATGGTGACAATAATGGAGAATATGAAAAAGAGTAAGTTACTCATGTAATTCACCCATTTACTGCAGTTAACATAAGATAAGCCTTTATTAGTCCCACAATGGGGAAATTCCAGAATTTCATACATGCATATAGCTAGCATAACGGAAGCAGCTCAACTGTCAGCAACCATCGTAAGAGAGATTACTGTCTGACAACAGGTAAACTATTTAAACAGCACACACTAATAGTGTGGTCAGTTTTCTAAAGCTGAGAAAGTCGCTCATTGAAAATAAGAAGCGCTAACGTTACTTGCTAACCTCACCGGTGCAGTCTGCTGACAGGTGGCCAGAGATGGAGGATCGGAGTGGAGGAGGAACCAGATGCATTGCGGTAGTGCAGCTGTGATATGACAAACTGCTTTAGAGTCTACATTTAACTTGTTTCACTTATTTATTTTTGGTAAAATCCTCCCATACTTTGGAAACTTTTGGCCTTCTCCGTGATTTTTTCTCCGTGTCGCCATGATGCGCTCCTCTTTGTCTTCACTGGAACAGTTAAACTGAACTTTAAAACTAAATGATTTGTTGACAATAAAAATCTGCATTGACAAATTTTTATGATCGACGTTGACTAATCGTTTCAGCCCTAATATTTTTCACAACCTTGTGCATCTAACTGGAGTGGTGGCCTAGTGGTAGAGCTTCTGGTCAACAGCCAATAGGTTTTGGGTTCAAGCCCTAGCCGGATCATACCGTCCTGCCTTCTAGCTTGGTGCTCAGCATAATAAGTGAAGTTTGTCATGCAGCGGCCCCTCTGTTAGGAGAAGTGTAATTTTGTTTTGGCGCCAATTGCATGGCAGTGGCCTCTTTGATTCTAGATGTGATTGACATTGTAGATAGGAGAAAACGTAATTTCTTACACCAATAAAGCTGGCTTTCTCTTCCTATCTGTGTTCATGAGATACACTGCTGTGTGGTGCATCTCCACAGCCTTGTCTGTTCCTCTAAGATGTCATTTGTATAATGTTAAATGCTTTAGCTGGCTCCAACTCTGCAGTCCAGTCTCATTGCCTCTGTCCTGATTGGGACAAATGGCCACTTTTCATGCAGTTCCACCGTTTCCATAGTGATGGCAGTCCTATTTCCTCCCAGCGCTACTGGAGAATGTTAAAGGCAAGGGTGCAACCCCCACCCCCCACCCCCCAAAAAAACATGTCACACTGCAATGAAGCATCTCCTCTGCATTCAGAAATGGGCAAGGGGAATGTAATGAGGAGTTTAGGTTACATAAACCCTTACAATGGTGGTTTACAGGGACGAAGAAAACCAGAGTCGTCATGAGTCATGGTTAGATGTGTGTGGACAGATGAAGAAGTGAGGGAGCAAAGAAGGAACGATGAAAAGACTTAAAGGGACCGAGGACTGACTGAGGAGTAAATGGAAGCGACACTCCATCCTTCAGCAGCTCCACTCCAATTTTCAGCATCATCCCGAGCTGGAATATGGGTCAGTCAGGGAGTGTGTGCTCTCGTGTCCACGGAGTGTGTGTCTATTAAGGAAGTGACCTACTCATACTGCCCTTAGATGGTTTGACGTATACATACAGACACACACACTTGCTCATCTATGGCCGGGCTGCTCATGCAGATCCTGCACTCGGACACTGTCACTGACTGTCATCTGACTTTCACTGATGAACACTTCTGCAGTGGTTTACATGTAGTGCAGAGGGTGTTTACGTTGTTGTGATCAACGCAGTTTTTATGTTAGAACCTACAGCAGGCTGGAGTGAATATGCTTCCTTTTTCATCATGGTGCAGCGCTTTGAGAAAGCAGTTTTCTGCATTGTGGCTGCAGTATGCAGTTTCTGTCACTGAGAACAATGCAGAGAAGAGCATGCCTTTTCTCCTCCCCCTCCCCTGTTCCTTACACCTAAGATAAGATAAGATAAGATAAGCCTTTATTAGTCCCACAATGGGGAAATTCCAGGATTGCAACAGCACAGCTTACACCTTACACATCTTACACCTGCATGAAACCAGAAAAAAAAAACCTGTAATGAAATACTACAAATAGTTTTTGCAACTTCTCACTAGGGTTTTGAATTTACCCTTTCAGCATCCAGAGACTTTGAAATTTCAGACTTCTTGGAAAATTTCAGTAACATTTAAATGTGCTGTGGGAACCCACTCAGTATGTCAGTATGTTTCCACTTATATGTCAGTATGTTTCCACTCAGACTGAAAGACAAGGGGAATCATCATGGGGGGTTTGTGTGTTGATGCGGGGGTTGGTGTGTTGATGCAAACAGTGACAAAGAGAATGGGAATGGCAAAGTCTTTCATGTTACTGCAGCACCACAGGTGACTGAGCGGGTCGTAGGCTATAAAAGGAGAGGTGACTGCGACTTGGTTCTTTTTTTCTGATGCTTGTGATTCTGGATGATGTGAGAGAGAGAAATTAATAAAGCCTCCTCTGTTCTGGACCGCTCTGCCTGGTTATTCCTCTCTCCACACTGGTGACCCTTGACGCACAATGGAACTCGAGGCGAACACCCTGGAGACGACCTGGACTGGAGGTGCCGGCAACGCGTGCACCATTTCGGTCGAACTCCCAGATTTTTGGCTACACGACCCAAAGTCTTGGTTCCTCCACACCGAGGCCCAGTTCGTGCTCCAGGGAATAACGGCAGATGACACCAGATACTACTACGTGGTTGCGGCACTGGATGCACGCACAACTCAGCAGGTGGTGAGCCTGCTCCAACAGCCCCCAGCCCACGACAAATATGAGGCTCTCAAAACCGCGCTGACCCGGCGCTATACACTCTCAGACTGCGAGAGAGTGGAAAGGCTCCTGACGCGCTCCGAGTTGGGAGACGGGTCGGCGGTCGAGTTAATGGAGAAGATGTTGCCGTTGATGGGCACAGATGATGGGCATTTCCGCTTTGCCCACCTTTTCTTCCGGAACCTCCCGATGGTGGCCAGAGCGGTCCTTGCCAATTTGCCGCTGCTGGCCGCACGCAACTACCGGGCGCTAGCGCAAGAGGTGGATCGGATTATCCTCACCACCAGAACCCTCACAGTGAACGCAGTGGCGTCGGAACCCAGCGGGGGCGTGGAGCCAATGGCGGTGGCTGCAGCGGAAGCCAAGAAGCACCAGAGAGACACACTCTGCTTCTACCACCGTCGTTTTGGAGAGGACGCATGCCGATGCGTGCCACTGTGCCAATTCAAGCACTCGGGAAACGCCAGGGCCGGTAGTTGGTACCAGCTGCAACTGCCAGTGAAGCGAGCAAGCTGCTCTATGTGACAGACTCACGCTCGGGGAGACGGTTCCTTGTGGACTCCAGCTCCCAAAAGAGTCTCATCCTACGCAGACTGGCTGGCGGGAACTAGCAGCCCTGAGCTGATGGCCGCAAACGGCTCAGACATTAAGACTTTTGGTGAGAGGACACTGATTGTATACTTGCATGGTCGTACATACCAATGGACATTCGTCTTAGCGGCATGCAGCTTCCCCATTTTGGGCGCTGATTTTTTGTGTGCACACAGTCAACTAGTCGATGTGGCTAACAGATGCCTGATTAACGCAATGTCTTTTGATTCTCTCCCCTGTACAGCTCGAGGAGCCGGGTCCACAACACTAGCCAACGTCACAGCTCCGGGGGTAAATTCCACACACTACTCACCCAGTTCCCAGCACTCACGGTCCCGACTTTTTCGGCGACCGTCACTAAGCACGGGGTGGAGCACTTCATTACCACCACGGGGCCACCCGTTTTCGCACAACCTCGGCGCCTGGATGCAGCTAAACTGGCCATAGCTCGCGAGGAGTTTGCCAACTTGGGAAAGTTGGGCTGCAGGAGTTTTTGGGGATGGTTAACTTTTACAACCGTTTCCTGTCCCGCGCAGCCCAGCTCATGCAGCCGTTGTATGCTGCGCTTAAGAAACGGAAACCGGCAGACAGAGTCGACTGGATTCATGAGCGGGAGCAGGCATTTTTCGAGGTTAAAACAGCCCTGGCGAATGCCGCACTGCTGGCGCACCCGAACCCGGCGGCTCGGATAGCGCTCACTACTGACGCCTCGGACGTGGCCATAAGGGCCATCATAGAGCAGCATGTTGCTGGTTCTTGGCAGCCACTTCCTTTTTTTAGCAGGTCTTTGCACGACAGTGAGCGTAAATACAGCGTGTTCGACAGGGGGTTGCTGGCTCTCCACCTGGCCATACGCCACCTCCAGATCTGGCTGGAAGGGCGCACCTTCACTGTGTTTGTGGACCACAAGCTGCTAACGTACGCTATGGCCAAGGTTTCGGAACCGTGGTCGGGCCGGCAGCAGAGACAGCTGGCCACGATCTCGGAGTTTACGACCAACATGTGGCTGGTAAACTCAACACGGTGGTGGACTTCCTCTCGCGCGCAATAGTGGCCCCAGTCTACGTGGGGATAGATTACATGGCCATGGCCACTGAGCAAATCAGCGATGTGGACGTTTGCGTGCTCCAATCTAGACCCAACAGGGTTAAGGCTGGAGAGCAGAGGACTGCAAGACAGGCCCCCCCTTCCAATCCGTGATGTCTCCACGGGCTGCCCGTGCCTGGTGGCCTCACGCGCTTGGCGCCGCCGCGTTTTTGAGTTGGTTCACTCCCTGGCGCACCCAGGAGTGCACGCATCAGTCAAAATGGTGGGAGCAAAGTTTGTCTGGCCGAGCCTGCGCAAACAAGTGAAAGAGTGGGCTGCAGCCTGCGTAGCGTGCCAGCGAGCCAAAGTGCACAGGCACACAAAGGCCCCTTTGGAGCCGTTCCATATTCCAGGTAAGAGGTTCAACCACGTTCACGTGGACCTCGTGGCCCCCCCTCCCACCATTGCAGGGGTTCACGCACCTCCTGACAGTGGTAGACTGCACCACGCGCTGGCCCGAAGCAGTCCCGCAAGCTTCCACCATGTCTGCAGACGTTGCACGTGCTTTTTTGACGACATGGGTGGCACGTTTCGGCGCCCCTTCGGACATCACGGTGGCAGTGCAGCGGTGCAGTGGTTAGCACTGCAGCAGCACAGCAACTGACCCTTGGCCATGGGATCCCTGGTTTGATCCCAGCCCCTGACCAACAGTGATCTGTGTGGAGTTTGCATGTTCTCCCCGTGTCTGCGTGGGTTTACCCCGGGATTTCTCCGGTTTCCTACCACTGGCCAAAAACATGCAGGTTAGGTTAATTGGAGACTCTAAAAGTGGCCCTAGGTGTGAATGTGTGTGTGAATGGTAAAGGGATAGCGCCGTACCGTGGCTGCTTCATCCATCCAGGTGGATGCCCTCAATTTCCCCTCTCGGGATCAATAAAGTATACAAAATTTAAAAAAAAATAAATAAAAAAAAATCACGTCCATTTGGGGCCTGCAGTTTGTTTCCGACCTCTGGTCCACCATGGCCCGGAGCCTGGGAGTCACAATTCATTGCATGACCATGTACAACCCCCAGGCCAATGGGTTATGCGAGCGTTTCCATAGGTCGCTTAAAGCAGCGCTCAGGGCTTTGCTTACGGATGCAAATTGGGTGGACCGGTTGCCGTGGGTTCTATTAGGGTTGCGTTCAGCACCGAAGGAGGATTTGGCAGCCTCCCCAGCAGAGCTGGTTTTTTCCCAGCTGCTGCGGCTCCCAGGGGAATTTTTGCCAGACAGCCCCGCGCCGAACACCGATCCATCCCTGCTTTCACTGCATAGCGCAGTGGCAGGGACGGTACCCGGTCCGGTCCACCACTGTTTTCCACGCGTTTTTGTGCCAAAGGCCTTGAAGGATGCAGCGTTTGTATTTGTCAGGCATGATGTCCACCGGACCCCCTTGCGCCCGCCCTACGATGGCCCGTTCAGAGTGCTGGGACCCAGGGAGAAACATTTTGTGTTAGACTTGGGAGGATGCAGGGAAATGGTCTGTATAGACAGGCTTAAACCTGCTTTCATTTTAGCAGACGAGCAAGTGGTGTTGGCCCGAGCTCCTCGGCACGGACGACCCCCACTGAGAACTCCCCAGGTAAATGACTTGTCAGATCAGTCACAATGGCATGCTAAAGATGTTTTCCCCTTCCCAATGTCCCCCCACAGACGGATGCACCCTCAAGAGCCCCCCCACCGGCACAGCAGCGCCTCGGAGCCGCAGACCCCCCGTTACGCTATGGGCGTAGGCTGAAGCCCAAAGGACACGAGGGTTAAGGCTCGGTCTGAGTTTCTGGGGGTGGGGGAACCCAGTCAGTATGTCAGTATGTTTCCGCTCGTATGTCATTATGTTTCCACTCAGACGGAAGGGCAAGGAGAATCGTCATGGGGGGTTTGTGTGTTGATGCAAACAGTGACAAAGAGAATGGGGAATTGCAAAGTCTTTCATGTTACTGCAGCACCACAGGTGACTGAAAGGCTATAAAAGGAGAGGTGCCTGTGACCTGGTTCTTTTTTCTGATGCTTGTTGATTCTGGATGATGTGAGAGAGAGAAATTAATAAAGCCTACTTTGTTCTGGACCGCTCTGCCTGGTTATTCCTCCCTCCACAGTGTTTTTAAAGTTGTTGCTCACTAGCTCTGGAATGGGCTGAAATGGTTGCTCAAGTAATTCAAGTAACTTAAATCCAAAAAAGGCAGTCAGAGACAGCAGACTTCATCCTCTGCAATCTCTAGTTGCCTTTTTAAACAAGTGCAGAAACGCAAGCACACAGATGCACGGACAAACTGATCACAGCACTTCACAAAGGCCAAAGTAGCAACTGATTCAAATTCCATGAATCGAGTCTTCGTTTAGCACAGTACGGTGGCTGAGATCAGCTCATGATTTAAGGAAGGTTACAGTTTGTTGGGTGGCACAGAATGTCTTCAACAGAGCAAGTCAGAGAAAACGGTAGAAAGTTCCTCAAGTCTGGGAGAATTCCAAACTTATTGATGATTGAGTGGTTTGCACTGTGTTCTCACAGCTAGAATGTTCTTGTTTGAATTGCAGGTACACAGCAGGAACCTTTCTGTATTATACCCTCGCCAGCCCACGTGACAATACGCGCAATGCATTCTGGGGCGGGGTAGGTTCAGCAATTGTAAACGGACTGCAAACACACAGCGCCTCGGCATTTCTTGTGAATGAAACGGAAAAAAAAAAAATAAATCACAAAATGGACCGTGAAGGAAAATTTAAAGGGACCGTACTCCGCCAATTTGAATGGGACTGCAAAGGCACACTATTTGGTGAAGCTTGAAGGGGTTAATGGACTAGATCGCTACCAACATATCACATGGAGTTCGGATACAAACATTCTGCCAAACTTCGACCATGCCTTCATTTATAATTATACGACTTTAAGCATAAGTCCATACACACATGAAGTTTTTAGTAACTTTAAGTCTTTGAAGCAAGAAAAAGTGCAGTTCACAGACGGATGGGTGCATGACTCGTAGATGTACAAGGTAGACTTGAAGACAGTTGTGCTCACAAAGGTGTTTTTTTTTAATTTCTTGTCTTGATTACAAGTATTTATTTACTAAATAAATAAGTGCATGCCATAAATTGAAATTATGCACCCAATATACTGTACATGTGAAAGTGTGCTTATAATATTTTATAATCAACCCCTCCTTTCCTGAAGTTGGTGCAACCCCTGATGCACTTGTGTCCTGCACCTGTTGTGAAAAAGGCTGTGTAGAAATAAAATCCCCATATAAGCACCACAACAACATCCTGCAGGCCTGTGCAGACAAGGATTTTTACCTGAAACTCTCTGATGGGAGACTAGAGCTCAAGCACAGTCACAAGTACTACAAGCAGGTACAAATGCAAATTTTTGTGACAGGCTCACATTTCTGTGACTTTGTTTGTGTGGACCACAAAAAGTTGTGTTGTACGCGTCACACCAGATTCTGACCTGTGGGAGCAATAATTTATACCAGTGGCCCAGAACTTTTTTTATAAAGTTTTCCTACCTGAGCTTGTTGCCCGTCACTTTACTGACTCTGAGACCCCACAACACAAAAGAGGAAAGCTGCAGCTGATAAACCCACCCAGAAGCCCAAAAGACGACGTCTAACTGCATTACAGCCAGGTCCCACACACAATCCCAGAAGACAGGCACCAGAACACAGCAGAAGTGTGGTGGACTTGCAGGCAGCCAGAAGAGCTGGATGACATGGTTGCCTGTGAGAACCAAAACTGTGAAATTCAGTGGTTCCATTTAGAATGTGTGGGACTCTGACGCACCAACCCCACAGCAGCCGTGGTTTTGCGACGTGCGCATTAGAGTAGTGCTGCAGCATGAGACAGTTATGTGCTATAACGTTGTGTGAACAATGATACATGTCGATCATGCATGTCAATTTATATTCTTGTATTGTGTCATGGTTATGGTTACAGTTTTGCATCTTTGAAATAAAGAGCTGAAGTTTGTAAGCCATTGTGTACTTTATTCCAAAAATTGTTACAAAGCAAACAAGTGTATTTATATAGCACATTTCATACACAAGGGCAACTCAGTGTGATTTACATATATAAAAAGAGGAAAGAAAGAAAAATGTTTGAGCAATAAGAAAAACTGAAGAGGTGCTGCTTTAACTGCTTCAATATTATTGACACAGTTAAAGACATTATGTCAAAAGGGCTAAACCACACCAAAAACATGTCAGTGTCTACATTCTAAAACTAAAAAGTTCAAAGCAGTCAATAACTGTGACCTTACTGCTAAACATTTCAACATACTGATGTGGCGTGCTAGCCTGCAAACAATGTCTCTTTGGCCAGTACACCAAAGGGCTGAGGTCTGCATGGAGTACATTTATGGTGTCACAGAACAGGATGGATGCGGTTTGTCTGCTTATGTCAAAAAGGTGTGCAATATGTTCAAGAGGCAAATTAAGCCACAAACGCATCATAGTTAAAAGGAGAATTTGAAAATGAGAATTTTTTCTGTCTTTGGTAGGCTGGGAAAAAATTGCATCAGCAGAGCCATTAAACTGAAAGATGGAAGTCCAGTGTAGTATTTCACCTTTGAGTCATTATCTTTGAGGAAATTCTCATCCAGAGTATTTCTGGAGAGCTCTCCCTTTAACTTTCTGTTCTCCTCTTGCAAGAGTAAAATTTCTTTAAGTCTAAGGTGGCACATGCTGCAGTTCTGCTGTTCTTGCACATTTTCCACTGGAGCATCATCAGCCTGACAGATCAGTGCTGCTTCATCAGATGTTGTCTCCTCCATCTCAGCCAGAGGTGTGGTGTCATCTGTTGGTGATCAGGACAATAAACAACTGTAGTTAATATATTTTGTAATCTAAAGGAATCCTAAGACACATTTTAGAAAGAAAAACATAGGTAAAAAAAAAAGACTACCTGAAGGAGCTACATTATCCATCTCAGTCACGAGGCCAGTGATGTTGGGGGTCTGTGCTGGGGAGTTCACTTGCATGCCCTGCCCATTCTTTTTGCCATAATCTTGCCCGTCTGCATAAGCGGTTAAACCTGTCAGGAGTGGCAGCTGGAAGCTCTGCATGCCCAAGGTTTAGAGAAGGTGCCCAGTCAGGATCACAGTCTAGCATTTCATAAGCTGGTCTGCCTGTTAAAGCAAAGGAAACGGTAAGAAAATACTCTGGAGTAGAACAAATTAAATCCGCTCACACAGGTGTGTGAGTGGTAACTTTCTCTAGTTACTCGGATATCGGAGTCTTTCTTTAGCTTAGCTCTGTTTAGCTTAGCACTGCTGACGTAGGGTAAAAGCTATGACCAAGCAAGTCTTAACCACAACACAAGCAAGTTTTAACAACAGACATACACAATAAATCATAACGTACCTTTATGAAAATGCTTTGAGCACACCAGCATCGATACAGGTGTGTGTTTGAAAGTTATGTTGGGTCTTCTGACTGCTGCAATCCAGGCCAGGCGTCGCCTCTTAGTTACATCTGAAACGTGGGCTGTGCTGTTCTTCTTCCATGCTGGAAAACGATAAAAGCCTATTCCAGGGTTTAGCTTTTCTCCACGGCGGTTGTGAGAATGACTATTACAGTTTACAACACAGCTGCTTTGTGACAATGTCTCCTACATTGACGTGATCTCAGCGAACGAACGGTTCCTACCCTACCCAGAATGCACTTGGTCAATTCTACGGACACTACGTAACACTGGCGGAATCAACAGAGTTTGTTCTCTGTGCTGTGTGGCCTTACTCTGGGTGCGCCAACATGCTGTACATGTTTGGGTAATTGGTGAGTCTAAACTGGCCCTAGGTATCTGTCTTTGTAAAGCCCATAGAATAAAGAGTTATATTTATATTTATATATTTATTTATATTTATCTTCTTCTGCAAAATTAGGCTAAAAGCCTGTTGGCAGGTCGGGTCATGATTGATGTCTACTGAGAACAGAGTAGGACTCATGAATCGACCACTGGCTGTACCGGAAGCCTGTCCATAGTTTGTCTAAATGGGATTTAAAGGCATTGAGACTTGGTGCTTCGACCACAAACTCTGGGATGCGATTCCATGTATTGCCCTGCTCCTTCTTCGGACAGGAAGTTCTGGCGGGCCTTTCTTCTGGATACAGTTGATTTGGAGTCTAAACTTGTGACCTCGGCTATCCCTTTGTCTGATTTCATGCGAATGTAGTCCGCATCAATCCTGTAGTAGCCGTGGGTATGTTTTGTAGATCTCAATAAGGTCTCCGCGAGCTCTCCAGTAGTAGAGACTCCTGGGAGGTTCAGCTTTTCGACGTCTTTCCCACATATGACATCTCCTTTAGCTCTGGGACCATCTTTGTCGCTCGTCTCTGGATGTTCTCAAGCATCTCGCAATCTTTCCGGTACATGGGGGCCCATGCTGGGTAGCCGTACTCGATTGTAGGTCTCACCAGGGCTGTATAGAGTCTTGTTAGACTTGACTTGTCCAGGTAAGAGTAGGACCGTCTGATAAGGCCCAGAGTCCTGTTCGCCCGATTTGCTTGGACTTCGCAATGGTGCGAAAAGGTCAGCTCTGGGTTTATCCATATGCCGAGATCTTTCTCTAAGGTGGTCTCGTGGAGTTCCACTAGTTCCCCAGCTCCGTTCTTCATGTGGTACTTATGCTTTGGGTTGTTCCGTCCAAGATGGAGTCTCTTGCATTTGTCCGTGTTGAAATTGAGCATCCAGGCACAGCACCATTTCTGCAGATCGTCAAAGTCTCTTTGTAGTTTTCTTGTTTCTGTCACCTCAGAATATATCTTGGTGTCATCAGCGAACATGGCGATATTGGTACTGATACAGTCTGGCATGTCATTTACAAAGATCATGAACAAAAGCGGTCCAAGAGCGCTGCCTTGGGGGATTCCACTTAGTACCTCAGCCAGTTGTGATAGTATACCGTTTATAGACACTTGTTGTTGACGGCCTATCAGGAAATCTGTTATCCACCTAAGTAGATTGCCATGGACACCGTAAGCTTCTAGTTTCTTCAGGAGCCGTCGATGGGGGACAGAATCGAAGCACCTTAGAAAAGTCCAAGTAGATCGAGTCAATTTCACCTCCACGGTCGAGAATTTCTGTCCCATTTGTCCAGGGTGGTCAGTAGTTGTGTAACACAGGATCGACCTTTTATAAATCCGTGCTGGCATCTGGTTAACAAACTGGTTCCCTTACTAAAATGTTCCATGAGTTGGTCTTGAAGCAGTTGTTCCATGAGTTTTCCAACTACTGATGTGAGGCTGACTGGACGGTAGTTTGTTGGCAACAGTTTATCCCCCTTCTTAAAGATTGGTGATACTATGCCCAACTTCCAGTCTACAGGTAGTTTGCCTTGTGACAGAGACAAATTGAACAGGGAAGTGAGTGACTCAGCTATTTCATCAGCAAGTTCTTTCAGTACTCTTGGGTGCATTGCATCCGGTCCAGGTGATTTGGCGGGGTTCAGGGCTGTCAGTTTCTCTTTAACCTGGTCCTCAGTTATTTGTGCTCCTCCGATGCTGCTTTCATACGGTCTGGGAGATAGGTGTGGCATGTTCTGTGTGTCCTCCTGTGTGAAGACAGACGAGAAGAACCGATTCATAATATCTGCTTTTTCTTTGTCCTGGGATGTAATGGAACCATCGTCCCCACGTATGTCTGTGATCCGACACTTGGTCTTCATCTTGGATCTGGTGTATCTGTAGAAGGCCTTGGGATTTCTTTTACATTCTCTGGCAACCTGCCTCTCAAAATTTCTTTCAGCAGACCGACAGACCCATTTCGCCTGGTTCCTTGCTCTTGTATAGAGCAGGTAATCAGCCGGGTCTCGTGTTCTCCGCCAAATCTTAAAACGTTTCTTTATCTCATCGAGTTTACGGATCACTTCTCTGTTCAAGTAGGGTGGACGTTGACATCTTTTCCTATTCGGTTTAGACTTCATGACATGATTGTCCATGAGTATTTTCATGTTGTTTGTGAATACTTTCCATGCCTCTTCAAGGTTCTCTGGATCATTGGGTGTCCAGTTCATACGACTTGCCTCAGTTCTCATATCGTCGTAGCTTCCTTTGTGATACAAGAAGTGGGGTGTATTCATGGGTGATGGTTCAACATAGGCATCGAAGGTAAAGTTCACACACACATGGTGGCTCTTCCCTATGGGTGCAGTTAGTTGGAGATTGTTAACCATAATGTTCGTAATTCATAATGACGAGGTCGTAATGACGAGGTCGAGTGTATTGGGCGCCTGATTTCCCCTATAGTGAGTGGGATCCCTGATATGCTGATGAAGATAGTTATCTCTAAGACACTCCATGAACCGTGTTGCGTCATTGTTAGGATCAGGCGGTAATATTTCGTACTTCCAGTTCAGTTCGTTATAGTTAAAGTCCCCCATGAGCAAGAGATGGGAAGTGTTCATACTCGTGGCTGCATCAATGAGGTTCCACAACTGTTCATGGTTGTCTCGATCGCAGTTTGGAGATCTATATATACATCCGACCAAGAGTCTGTCATGGTTTCTCAGGTTTAATTGGCACCAGACAGATTCTTCGAATTGTGTGTCCATACTAATCCGTCTTGCAGCTAAATTCTGCGCCACATAGATAATCACACCACGCTTGCACTTGTCATCTAAATTGATGAAATGATCGTATCCGTCGATGTTGAACTCACAATCTAGTGGATCACATACACGATTTTTCTACAGTACTTCGGTGAGTGCAATAATATCTGGAGACTTAACAGAGATCATGTGCTCTAATTTTAAACGCTTATTGATGAACGAATCAGTGTTGGTGTATATACATGATAGTCCGTGCTGGATGTGCTCGTCTGTACAAGGATTGGGAGGACTTAGTCTTTTTGGCTGTCGGTCGCTCCCGTCCCTACGTGGCAGTGGGGCGATACTTCCTTGTTGGGATTGTCTCCGCCTGGTTCCATCATCGGGGGTACTTGTATCTTGTCCTTCACTTGGATAATTTGGCCTCGTCTGATTATCCATTTGGATCCCTCCTGTGGTGATTCTTGTTTGCGTCGTTTCAATTCCTGGCGCAACTTGAAATCCTCCTCCCGTTCTGTTGGTGTCAAATCGGGCTTGATAAAACAGTTCTTTACTGAGGGAGTCCTCGGATCTGGCCAAGTTTTTTGATGCCCGGAGCACTTGTTTCTTTTGGCCGTCATTAGCTAGTGTCACACGGAGAGGTCGGGGATTACTGCCAGTCTTTTTACCTAATCGAGCTGAATCCACAACATCGACTTCAATATCGAGTCCAAAGAGTTAATGTAGTTATTAGTTAAACTCTTTGAGATTAGAAAAACTGTTATGTCAATAAAGCTGTTGCAACAGAAAAGTGCATCAGCGGTTCACACTGCTGTCTCACAGCAAAAGTGTGTGCCTATTGAACTCAGTCATGAAGCCAGGACAAGTCTATCCAGTGTTTACCCTAGGTTTACAGCCTTGGGGGAGGGGGGGGGCTGCAACTAAATTATTTTTGTAGTCAACTAGTCTAGCGACTATTTTTTCGATTAGTCAATTAATCGCAATTATTTCTGTCATGTCCACCATCTCTGCTTCCTGTTGGCACGGCTCCTGTTCGGGGCTCCAGGTCATGTTTAACCTCACCTGTTTAAGCCTGCACACCTGTGAAAATCACTTTGTTGTCGGTCTCTGTCTTAAAATAATGTAGCCTATTATAAAAAGTTCCCATCACTAAATAGAATAATGACTCATGAAACAAGTTGGGCAGTGGTGGCCTAATGGTTAGGGATGTGGACTGGTGAGCAGAGGGTTGCGGGTTCGATCCCTGGACCGGCAGGATTAGATCTGGGTAGGACAGATAACATAGCAGTGTTTGCCCCACCCTCAGTCCCACTGTGGTGTCTTTGAGCAAGGCCCTTAACACCAACTGCTACAGTGGAGTTGCTCAGTGGCCACAGGTCAGTCTGTGGTTGTACTGGGCAAGTTCCTGGTGTGAGTGTGAACAGGGTGTCCTCGAAAAAGAGAAGTTGATTCTCACTGGAACTACCCTGTATAAATAAAGGTTAAAAAAAACTTGGAAACTTGAGCTTGACAGCTTAATAAAAAGTGTTTGGAGCAACACAATTAAATAACAGAAACTAAAATGCAGTTTTTAACCCAAAAATAAAGTGCAAAAACTCAAATAAGCGGCTTCTGCTGCACCATGGAAAACTGTTTTAACTTTGCATGTTCAAAACAAACTAGAGTAACATTAAAATTCATAAAAGTAAAAAAGAAAATGGTCCACCTTATTAAAACCTTTCTGGGTCTGGAAGTTTAAAAGTTCAATTAGGCTTCAGATGAAAACAAAACGAACTTCTTCCAGTCCAAAATAACAGTTTGCAAATGCTTTAAGTTACAGTGCAGGAATGTCAGCCTTTACAATACATACAGTGAAATATTTAAGCCATTTTAATTTATTTCTGATGATTAAGGTTACAGTTTTTATAAATCAAATTATGCATCATGGTATTGTAATATAAAAACTCTTTGGTGGCCGGGCCCCGGGGATGGACAAGATTCGCCCTGAGTACCTCAAGGCCCTGGATGTTGTAGGGTTGTCATGGTTGACACGCATCTGCAACATCGCGTGCAGGAGGGAGACAGTGCCTTTGGCATGGCAAACTGGGGTGGTGTTGCCTCTCTTTAAGAAGGGGGACCGGAGGGTGTGTTCCAACTTTAGAAGGATTACACTTCTCGGCCTCCCTGGGAATGTCTATGCCAAGGCACTGGAGAAGAGAGTCCCACCGCTGGTCGAACCTCGGATTCAGGAGGAGCAATGTGGTTTTCATCCTGGCTGTGGCACATCGGACCAACTCTTTACCCTCTCGAGAATCCTCGTGGTCTCTTGTGGGGGGTGCTGTAGGAATATGGGGTATCTGGCTTGTTGTTACAAGCTATCCGGTCCCTATACAACCATTGCAAGAGTTTGGTTTGTATTGCCAACACCCAGTCGGACTCGTTTCCAGTGAGAGTTGGACTCCACCAGGGCTGTCCTCTGTCACCGATCCTGTTCATAATTTTTATGGACAGGATATCTAGGCGCAGCGAAGGAATGGAGGGTGTCATGTTCGGTGACCACAGAATCTCATCTCTGCTGTTTGCAGATGATGTCATCCTGTTGGCTTCATCGATCAATGACCTACAGGTCTTACTGGGACAGTTTGCTACGGAGTGTGAAGCAGCTGGGATGAGAATCAGCACCTCCAAGTCAAAGTCCATGGTGCTCAGCTGGAAAAGGTTGGATTGCCCTCTCCGGGTTGGGGACAAGTTCCTGCCCCAAGTGGAGGAGTTTAAGTATCTTGGGGTCTCACTCACGAGTGAGGGGGGAATGGAGTGAGAGATTGACAGATGGATTGGAGCAGCATCTGCTCTTGAAGTCTGTTGTGGTGAAGAGGGAGCTGCGCTCCAAAGCAAAGCTGTCGATTTGCCAGTCAGTCTACGTTCCTACCCTCACCTATGGACATGAGCTTTGGGTAAAGACCGAAAGACTGAGACTGTGGATACAAGCGGCTGAAATGAGATTTCTCCATAGGATTGCTGGACTTACCCTTAGAAATAGGGTGAGAAGCTCAGTCATCCGGGAGAGGCTCAGAGTAGAACCGCTGCTCCTCCATATCAAAAGGAGCCAGTTGAGGTGGTTTGGGCATCTGATCAGGATGCCTCCTGGATGCCTCCCACTTGAGGTGTTTTGAGCATGTCAAACTGGGAGGAGACCCCGGGGCAGACCCAGGACATGCTTGAGAGACTACCTCTCCCAGCTGTCCTGGGAACGTCTTGGTATCCTCTCTGAAGAGCTGGAGCAGGTGGCCGGTGAGAGGGAAGTTTGGGCTTCTCTGCTTGAGCTGCTGACCTGGACCTCCGGAAAAGCGGTAGAAGATGGATGGATGGGTGGACGTCCACGTGTTGAGGTTAGCTTTATTGAACGTTAGTCAAACAATATAGTACTCAGTACAGGTGGAGCATGGAAGGGCGAAGTGCCAAGAGAGAGAGCTGGCCCTGGGCAGAAGAGTAATATACCCTACGGCGTTGTGATGTCACACGTGCATATGTGCTACCGCAGTGTAGTGCATCGCGCTGTTTCACATACACTACAATGCTGATGGCAGCTAATAACACAACTGCAGCCACTCCAGTTCTAGATGCAAATAATATTGTAGACAGGACAAATGTAATTTTGTTCTACTATACATGCTTTGCTCTGTATAGTCGGAATGAAAATAAAATTATTTTCTTTGTGTAAAAATTGAAGAACAAGATTGTGTACACATTGTACAAATGAGCTAGCATACACCTGGTCCGTCTGATGAATAAAATAACGTTGATCATATTTAATCTGTCTCACCTTTGAGTCATAATTATTTTTGGCACTTGAATTTTGGACTTTTCTTAGCTTTTTTTTCACTTTTGTGTTTTGGATCAGTGAAGTAGGAACAACCCACTTCCTGGTGACTGTGACTTTCAATTCAGAAGTAAATAAAAATTTGATTAATTTGCTGAATAATTTTCTTCTTCTTTCGGCTGCTCCCTTTAGGGGTCGCCACAGCGGATCATCTGTCTCCATCTCTGTCTATCCCTTGCATCTTCCTCTGTAACACCAATCCTCTACATGTCCTCCTTCACTACATCCATGAATCTTCTCTGTGGTCTTCCTCTTTTCCTCCTGCCTGGCAGCTCCATCTTCAACATCCTTTGTCCAGTATATCCACTATCCCTCCTCTGCACATGTCCAAACCATCTCAACCTTGCCTCTCTTACTTTGTCTCCAAACCGCTCAACCTGAGCTGTCCCTCTGATATACTCATTTCTAATCTTGTCCCTCCTAGTCACTCCCAATGAAAATCTTAGCATCTTCAACTCTGCCACCTCCAGCTCCACCTCTCGTCTTTTTGTCAGTGCCACCGTCTCCAAACCATACATCATAGCAGGTCTTACTACCGTCTTGTAAATCTTCCCTTTCACTCTTGCTGTTACTGTACCTTTCTGTCACAAATCACCCCGACACTCATCTCTACCCACTACACCCTGCCTGCGCTCTCTTCTTCACCTCTCTTGTGCATTTTCCATTGCTTTGGATGGTTTGAATTTGCTAAATTATTTTAAATTACAAAAATAATTGATAGCTGCAGCTCTGCACCCCACTATAGAAGAGGCTTCTTCCAACCATCAGGCCAAGTCAGTAGTTTAGTTTAAAAAAACATTACAAGTTCATATTGTCCTCAACTGCAAATATCAGCATGGTGGGTTTACACTGAACTGTATTTTAGAACCAAACATCACAGATCCTATGGTGATGGTCACCCTCTACATCTGTCACAAATAGCTGTAATACGGGAATATGTATTGCATCCCCAGAGTGGAAGAGCTTTAGGATGTCTGTTAGAGAGTAGAGAGAGACAGACTGGACTGTCACTTTCATCTGTCTGTCCACATTCTATCTTGAGAACTTATGAAGTTAGGGTCACCAAACTTTGTACACAGGTTTCGCTTTGGGACTCGCATGTGTGGCTTTTTTGGGTGGGGTGGGGGTATCAAAGGCTCAGAGGTCAAAATCACAGTATCATAAAAGCTCAAAATCAGTTTTGGTGTATAGAGGCTGCTGATGGACAGAGTTGTTAAAATTCCTTCATAATCTATTATCCGTCATTTTTATTTTGATAAGACAGTGGATAGCTTTTGTTTTTATTTGCATCAATCTTGCAGGATGAGCATACAGATTATGCATGTATTCATTAAGTGAAGTGATAAACAGATACTGTGGGTCACCTGTTTAAACCAAAGTAGATTCGTGGGACACCAGAGCTGTGGGAATACACCAAGAGCTTTACCCACTCATGCAGAGAAAAACTGTCAGCCACCCAGTTCTCCTCTATACTCCTCCAGGATGAAGGAAATGGAGGAACAGTCAGCCATTGCTGCAACCTCCCAGCAGATTTTGGCCTGGGAATTCATGTCCATGAATGCTGCCTCTGCTGTATGAATGCTGCCTCTGCAAAGCTGCCGTATTTGAACTCAGAAAAAACGTTTGGCACACAAAATCAAATAAAGCCTGCTTCTATTACAGTTTGATTTTGAGCAGTCCTCTTTAAAAAATGACAGTGAGTGAGGAATGAAATAATAAAATGGGATAATGAAGGATGCATAATTTAGCACTGTGCACTCCAGTGTTCTGGGTGTGTGCAGGTCTCGGCAAGCACTGTGGCCCGATGACGAGGAGTACCGCGATGTGACGGCTGTTACCCAGGCCCATGAGGGACCAGCCCACTCTGGAATCTGGAAGGAGGGATGGATCGGTTTCTCAGACTGACCAAATAAAGATGCTTAAACAGTGGTGCCACTGCATTTCAAATATTGCTTTGTTATTATTTTGTTCTCGCAACAGCGCTCCATCCCACCTGGGACCCTGGAGAAGGACAACCTGGGCTCCTCATAATAACCTGCTGTGTCAGTTTTTCATTTGGCAAAGAATGTCAGCTGGATCAAAATAAACTGTCATAAAGAAGTTGTGTAATAAAATAAAAAGACAGTACTAAATAACTTCTATGTGATCTGTCAAAGCAGCTTTAATTTTTTTTGTCACTGGCACTGCTAAAAAAAACTGTCAGTGAAACGCAGTATTCAGTTTCCATCATGTCTGTCAATGCCAAGTTAATCATGAGAGCCACATCACTAAAAACTAGCACATGGTCTAACCTTGGAAATCCTCATGTGTATCTATGGTTTTTGGATCAAAATGTCAAAGGTCATTGTCATCAGGTCTTGAACCTGGAAATCCAACCTGGAAATACAATATGTCACTGATTGGGGGGGGGGGGGCTGAAAAGTTCATAGGCTGACCATGATGCAGTGGTCAAATTTGACCAAATGTGGTTTATTGTACCCATACTCTTCACAGTTCTCTCGCTCTCAGCTCTGCTCTGCCCTCTTGTTCCTCAGCCACTGAAGCACAAATACTATTGGTTCAGCACCTATGAGCAGAACTCTTTAGTCAGCCTATGAACTTTTCAGCCCCCCCCCCACCGTACAGTGCATCCATGCATTATGTATATCTGCTCATATCTTATGATGACAAGAAAGTGATGGAGGGCTGCTGTTAGAAAATGTAGAGGCGTGGGTCTTAATCTCTGTTGCATGACGTTCTATTTAAAGGTTGTTTTTTTTTACAGAAATCTCACACACTGCAAAAAATGTAATTTTAGTAAAATAAAATATCTTAAATGAATGCTATATGAATGCTTATTTTTTTTTTGTCTGCTTTACACAGCTTAAGCCAACTTTTTTTGCAATGTTGGAAGATAATTTTTTTAAACTTAAAATAAGCAAAAAAAAGTTTTTGGCAATGGATAATTTTATTAAAATAAATGCTAACAGAGCAAGATTCAGTTGCTTAAAACAAGTAAAAACTGTCTTAAAGCAAGTAAAATTTTCTGACAGACCACTTCTCGACAAGACCAAATACCTTGTCAGACAAAAAACAAGCCTTGATTTAAGATATTTTAAGATTTAAGTTTTTTTTACAGTGCAAGGTCAACATACAGTGGGTTGAACCAGGTGTCACTAACCACATCAAAAAAGATTCTACACGTTTTCAGTACACAGCACTAATTTGCCTAATTAATCGCATCTACGTTTAGCTCATTTTGTGTCAGTAGTGGTGGACTGAACAACAGTCAAAAAAAGCATGAAGAGCTCACTGTGACTGTCGTCTGTCGTTTTTCAGAGAATGTCCCGGTTGAGCTGCGTGAGCCACTGTACAAGGACCAATATGAGCAGGAGCACCTCAAGCCGGCTGTCTCCAAGCTGCTCCTCTCCCCAGAGTTCTACTGCCGGGCTCAGGCCCTGCTGGCTCAGGCACATGGGGTCTCTGTGCCGGCATCACAGGGCTCCCTGACTGACAATGCCGCCCTGCTGCAGTTCCTCATTAAGAAAGGTTTCACACCAAAGGTCCAGGATGCAGACATCACTGAGGAGGACCTTAGCAAGACCCCCATCAAGACGGTGTGTGTGTTCTTGTTATCATCTTTTTCAAATTTTAATTCAGACTACACTGGTGAATTGGAAGCGATGGAAGAAATGAATTAATCTCCAACACCAATTTATGTTGTGTAATTTAATACATACTGAATCTGCAAAAAGTTTGGAAACTTGTGTAGACAGCTTTTTTTCTAAGAGCAAGTCAATAGAAGGAAGGAAAAGGATGAAAGATGAACAGAAGCACTGAGGAATATAGAAAACAAAATAAGGGAAGAGAATAGGAAATTTGACTGGGAGGATAAATGGCAAGCTCTTATTAAAGACACTCTTGAAACTGTTGTCCATCTACACCTGTATATTGACATCTGTGATATTTTCTAACCCATTTTAAAAGGTCAGTATTAAAATAAGCATTCATATTGTATAAGTATTGTATAAACTTTGCTTACTCATCATTTCCTCCCATTGTGGCCCCATACACATGGACTTCTTGTGATTCACATCAGTTTTCTTATGCAGACAAAAGGATACCGGCAATGAGTTGAGGAGAAACTTTTGTTTTCTGAAATATGAAGGAATCAGGAGCGAAGACATGAAGGCATTATTCATTCCTTAATTTCGCTGCTTCAGTCCTCCAGTGTATGTATTCCATGTGGTTCATGGTGCGTTTCTGGGTTTTCACCTGAAATGCTTTCTTGGGTCAATAAAATCTCTCTTCAATTAGACATACTGTACTTATACAGTCTGGCAGAAGACGATTTAGCAATTCGGGGTCGCATTACTATACGTCACTAAACCATAACCCTGTCTCCAGTTACAGTCACTCTGCCATTTGCTTTGGTATCAATCCAGTTCACACCCAGTGTCTCTCTGAGCCTGTTAGCTTCAGCGCTAACAATAACAATAAAATCAGCTGGACCATTACAGTTTTTCCTCAGTCGCTTTGGTGCCTTTCTGACTACAAAACTGAAGTTTGCACAACATTATGTGCATTTCTCGAAACAGTGTGCCAACTGTGAAACACAGTAGATTACCTCAAAACGTTTAGGTTGTGTGTCAAAAGCAAGTATTTATGTCAATGAAACTGGCACTACCATCAGAATGATGAGTCGTTATGCCATCTTTATGAACACGACCATCAATGCCATGTTGTCAGTAGAACAGTTTATACTGTATTTTCTAGTGAGAACTGTCATGGTTTTTGGTAACTGTGACTAAAAATGAACAAGGCAACACTTTTCTCTGTGCTGCAGAGCAATTTCAAAACTATAAAGTCTCACATTACTGTGTGAGGGGAATAGATTGAAAGACCCTGGATATGATTCAAACTTTTTACTATTCTTACAGAATTATGCATTTTGAAGTTTTACAATAAGTACAGTATACAGTATTTCTGTATGTACAGTACAGTGCACATTTTTGGATTACCTGATTATTCTCCCAACAAAATTCCCCCCCCCCCCCACAACCTACCTCAGCCATTGTGAGACCATGATTTAGAACATGGACAACAATTGTGACCCTAATTACCTCCGCCAAGGAGGTTATGTTTTTACCGGGGTTTGTTTGTCTGTTACCAACATAACTCAAAAAGTTATGAATGGATTTTGATGAAATTTTCAGGACAAGTCCGAAATGGGACAAGGAAGAAATGATTAGATTTTGGGAGTGATTCGGATCACCGTCTGGATCCAGGAATTTTTTAAAGGATTCTTTATCATTGCGAGATAGGGCCATTTTTAGCATATGTGTATATAACTCCACAATAAATGGTCAGGCCGCTTGCCAAAAAAATACAGGATAAGATCCCAATAGGTTCTAGGAAATATGAAAGACTGATCTGGATAATGAAAAAAATCCAGATACTGTGATCCAGAAAAGGAAATAATAGGGGATCTTTGGAATTTTCATCACTGTAAGGTAACAAATTAAGATATAAACATACAACAAACACCAAAATATAGCCAAGACATTGAGGAATCAGTAGTGTACCAATGGATTTGTTGTATCTTCAAAAGCTATGGAGCTACAGTGGGGTAAAAAAGTATTTAGTCAGCCACCAACTGTGCAAGTTCTCCCACTTAAAAGATGAGCGAGGTCTCCAGTTTTCATCATAGGTATACCTCAACTATGAGAGACAAAATAAGAAAAAAAAATTCAGAAAATCACATTGAAGGATTTTTAATGAATTAATTGGTAAATTCCTCGTTAAAATAAGTATTTGGTCAATAACAAAAGTTCATCTCAATACTTTGTTATATACCCTTTGTTGGCAATGACAGAGGTCAAACGTTTTCTGTAAGTTTTCACAAGGTTTTCACACACTGTTGATAAGATAAGATAAGATAAGATAAGCCTTTATTAGTCCCACAACGGGGAAATTCCAGGATTGCAACAGCACAGGGATAGCAACACTCAGAGCAACAATCAGAAGGCAAGAAAAAAAAACAAGCAAGCAAGAGCAGCTAATAAACATATGTACGTATTACTATAAAATATATATATATACACACACACACAGACACACAGTGCAGAGCATTGTAGCTGGATGGAATAAATATATGAATATATGAACACACAGTGCAGAGCATTGTAGCTAGATGGAATAAATATGTAAATATATAAACACCCACAGTACGGAGCATTGCAGCTAGGTGGAATAAATATGCAAGTATATAAACACACACAGTGCGGAGCAATGTAGCTAGATGGAATAATATGTAGATATATAAATATATAAACACCCACAGTACGGAGCATTGTAGCTAGATGGAATAAATATGCAAATATATAAACACACACAGTGCAGAGCATTGTTGCTAGATGGAATGAAACAGCATAACCGTCTACTTAGTTATCCTACATGGTATGATTATGTGCCCATACATATTCTCACCCTCCATAGCGACCGGTATGTTCCTAGTTGTATGCCGGAGAGGACCATTGTGTAAGTCTATTGCATCTTTTGCATTCAAAAAACTATTAGTTTGTTACGTCTTTTTGCTATCTCTGCGAGCAGCCCTGCTTAGGTTGTACAGTCTGACAGCCGTTGGTAGGAAGGACCTACGAAACCTCTCGGTTGTGCACCTGGGATGATGTAGTCTGCTGCTAAATGAGCTCCTCAGTGCATTCAGTATGTCCTGCATAGGGTGGAACTCGGACTCCAGCAGAGATGACAGTTTAGCCACCGTCCTTCTCTCTCCTATCTCCTCCATCGGATCAAGGCGCTGCCCCAGGACAGAGCTAGCTTTCTTAATCAGTTTGTTCAGTCTCTTCCTATCGGCTGCAGTAATGCCACTGCCCCAGCAGACCACTCCAAAAGTGATGGCTGATGCCACCACCGTGTCATAGAATGACTTCAGCAGCGCCCCTTGTACACCAAAAGACCTGAGTCTCCTCAGCAGGAACAGCCTGCGCTGTCCCTTCTTGTAGAGTGCATCAGTATTGTGTGACCAGTCTAGTTTATTGTTCAGATGAATACCCAGGTACTTATAGGATGTCACCATCTCGATGTCTGTTCCCTGTATATTTACTGGTACTGTGAGGGGCTGCCCATGCCTGCGGCAGTCCACCACCAGCTCCTTAGTTTTCCTCGCGTTGATCTGGAGGCAGTTCCGATGGCACCAGTCCACGAAGTCCTGGATAAGCCCTCTGTACTCAGCTTCATCTCCATTGGAGATGAGGCCAACGATCGCAGAGTCATCAGAGAACTTCTGTAGATGGCAGTGTGTTGTGTTGTGTGAGAAGTCCGCAGTATAAAGAGTGAACAGGAAGGGAGCCAGCACCGTTCCCTGGGGGGGCCCCCGTGCTACTGATGATCGTGTCGGACACACAGTCCCGGGTTCTCACAAACTGAGGCCGGTTCGTGAGGTAGTCCAGGATCCATGATGACAGGTGCTGGTCCACCCCTGCGCGCAGCAGCTTGTCCTTCAGGATCATCGGTTGGATGGTGTTGAAAGCACTGGAGAAGTCAAAGAACATGATCCTCACCATATTCCCGGGCTTCTCCAGGTGGGACAGAGAACGGTGAAGGAGGAAGATCACCGCATCCTCCACCCCAATGCCATGCTGGTAGGCGAACTGGAGTGGATCCATCGCTGGTTCCACCAGGGGGCGGAGGTGAGCAAGGAGCAGTCTCTCCAGGGTCTTCATCAAGTGGGACGTCAAGGCCACCGGTCTGTAGCTGTTCAGGTCTTTGGGGTGGGAAGTTTTTGGTACAGGTACCACACAAGATGTTTTCCACAGCTGTGGTACCCTCCCCAGTTTCAGGCTCATGTTGAAGATATACGTCACAATCCCACACAGCTGGTCTGCACAGGACTTGAGGAGCTTTGCGCTGATGCCGTCCGGTCCCGGCGCCTTCCTCGCCTTGATCTTCCTCAGCTCCGTCCTCACCTGGGTCCTGGTCAGGGTCAGGATGGGGGGCTGTGTGTTGGGAGTGGGGGGGTGTTGGTAGAGTGGGGAGTGGGCAGCAGGACTTGATTTCTTTAGAGGCAGCAGTGGTTGTTGTGCAGTCAGGGGGGAGGGCGGTTGGTCAAATCTATTGAAAAACAGATTCAGGTTGTTCGCCCACTCCCTGCCCCCTGTGGCCTGGGGGGAGGTATTCTGGAGCCCCGAGATGGTTTTGAGGTTTCTCCAGACCCCGCTGATGTCGCTCTGTTGCAGCTTGTCCTCCATCTTCTTCCTGAAGCTGTCCTTGCCTTCTCTGATCTTTCTCCTCAGCTCCCTCTGTACGGACTTCAGCATCTCCCTGTTCCCCGACCTGAAGATCCTGAAGATGGTTGCTGGTATTTTGGCCCATTCCTCCATGCAGATCTCCTCTAGAGCAGTGATGTTTTGGGGCTGTCGCTGGGCAACACAGACTTTAAACTCCCTCCAGATTTTCTATGGGGTTGAGATCTGGAGACTGGCTAGGCCACTCCAGGACCTTGAAATGCTTCTTACAAAGCCACTCCTTCGTTGCCCGGGCGGTGTGTTTGGGATCATTGTCATGCTGAAAGACCCAGCCACGTTTCATCTTCAATGCCCTTGCTGGTGGAAGGAGGTTTTCACTCAAAATCTCACGATACATGGCCCCATTCATTCTTTCCTTTACACTGATCAGTCGTCCTGGTCCCTTTGCAGGAAAACAGCCCCAAAGCATGATGTTTCCACCCCCATGCTTCACAGTAGGTATGGTGTTCTTTCTCTTCCAAACACGACAAGTTGAGTTTTTACCAGAAAATTCTATTTTGGTTTCATCTGACCATATGACATTCTCCCAATCCTCTTCTGGATCATCCAAATGCTCTCTAGCAAACTTCAGACGGGCCTGGACAAGTACTGGCTTAAACAGGGGGACATGTCTGGCACTGCAGGATTTCAGTCCCTGACGGCGTAGTGTGTTTCTGATGTAGCCTTTGTTACTTTGGTCCCAGCTCTCTGCAGGTCATTCACCAGATCCCCCCATGTGGTTCTGGGATTTTTGCTCACCGTTCTCGTGATAATTTTGACCCCACGGGGTGAGATCTTGCGTGGAGCCCCAGATCGAGGGAGATTATCAGTGGTCTTGTATGTCTTCGATTTTCTAATAATTGCTCCCACAGTTGATTTCTTCACACCAAGCTGCTTACTTATTGCAGATTCAGTCTTCCCAGCCTAGTGCAGGTCTACAATTTTGTTTCTGGTGTCCTTTGACAGCTCTTTGGTCTTGGCCATAGAGGAGTTTGGAGTCTGACTGTTTGAGGTTGTGGACAGGTTTCTTTTATACTGATAACGAGTTCAAACAGGTGCCATTAATACAGGTAACAAGTGGAGGACAGAGGAGCCTCTTAAAGAAGAAGTTACAGGTCTGTGAGAGCCAGAAATCTTGCTTGTTTGTAGGTGACTAAATACTTATTTTACTGAGGAATTTACCAATTAATTCATTAAAAATCCTTCAATGTGATTTTCTGGATTTTTTTTCCTCATTTTGTTTCTCATAGTTGAGGTATACCTATGATGAAAATTGGAGACCTCTCTCATCTTTTAAGTGGGAGAACTTGCACAATTGGTGGCTGACTAAATACTTTTTTGCCCCACTGTATATCCACAAGAAAACCACCGTTACCGAAAAAGGGATTTTTGTCAATAACTACTGAACTAATAAAGATGTCAGTGTCAATCCAATTGCTAAAGGTATGTTTTGATGGTCAAGGAATCTGAAAATATAGAGAAAATAAATATAGCACTATTATATTTGGGGAAAATCCCAATATTAGGGGGAACTGAGGTACTTGGCAGAGGTCTGCGCTCTCCGAGTGCTTTTCTAGTTTCATCTGGAACAGGCCTATGTCCATGACCTCCTCTTCCTCTTCCTTGCATCCTTATGTCTCTTCGTTCTCGCTGTTGACCCTGCTCATTCTCTTGATGTCCTTCCATTTTTGGATCAGAACTGTTTACTGCTCTGTGAAGACTTTGTGTGCTGCCAATTGAAGGTTCATAGGATTCACTTCTCAGCTGTTCTAGAGAACTGGAAGGTCATTGGTTGACCTAATTCTTAACACATTTCCCCTCGCAAGCGAAAGTAAAGATTCACCTGATAGCAATTCATCAATTTAATACCATCCATCCATCCATCTTCTACCGCTTTTCCGGAGGTCCGGGTCGCGGAGGCAGCAGTTCAAGCAGAGAAGTCCAGACTTCCCTCTCCCCAGCCACCTGCTCCAGCTCTTCAGAGGGGATACCAAGGCGTTCCCAGACCAGATGGGAGACATAGTCTCTCCACCGAGTCCTGGGTCTGCCCCGGGGTCTCCTCCCAGTGGGACGTGCCTGAAACACCTCAAGTGGGAGGCGTCCAGGAGGCATCCTAATCAGATGCCCATACCACCTCAACTGACTCCTTTCAATGTGGAGGAGCAGCGGTTCTACTCTGAGCCTCTCCCGGATGACTGAGCTCCTCACCCTATCTCTGAGGGTGAGTCTAGCAATCCTACGGAGAAAGCTCATTTCAGCCGCTTGTATCCGCGATCTCGTTCTTTCGGTCATTACCCAAAGCTCGTGACCATAGGTGAGAGTAGGAACGTAGATTGACTGGTAAATTGACAGCTTTGCCTTAGAACTAAGCTCCCTCTTCACCACAACAGACCGGTACAACGTCCGCATCACTGCAGATGCTGCTCCAATCCGTCTGTCGATCTCTCGCTCCATTTTCCCCTCACTCGTGAACAAGACCCCAAGATACTTAAACTCCTCCACTTGGGGCAGGAGCCTGTCCCCAACCCGGAGAGGACAATCCACCTTTTTCCGGCTGAGGACCATGGACTCGGACTTGGAGGTGCTGATTCTCATCCCAGCCGCTTCACACTCAGCGGCAAACCGTCCCAGTAAGAACTGTAGGTCATTGCTGGATGAAGCCAACAGGACAACATCATCTGCAAACAACAGAGATGAGATCCTGTGGTCACCAAGCATGACACCCTCCATTCCCTGGCTGCGCCTAGAAATCCTGTCCATAAAAATTATGAACAGGATCGGTGACAAAGGGCAGCCCTGGCGGAGTCCAACTCTCACTGGGAATGACTCCGACCGAGTGTTGGCAATACGAACCAAACTCTCACAACGGTCGTACAGAGACCGAATAGCTCGTAACAACAAGCCCGATATCCCACACTCCCGAAGCACCCCCCACAAAAATCCACGAGGGACGCGGTCAAATGCCTTCTCCAAGTCCACAAAACACATGTAAACTGGTTGGGCAAACTCCCACGAACCCTCAAGAATTCTCGAGAGGGTAAAGAGCTGGTCCGATGTGCCACGGCCAGGACGAAAACCACATTGCTCCTCCTGAATCCGAGGTTCGACCAACAGCCGGACTCTCCTCTCCAGTACCTTGGCATAGACCTTCCCAGGGAGGCTGAGGAGTGTGATCCCTCTAAAGTTGGAGCACACCCTCCGGTCCCCTTTTTTGAAGAGAGGAACCACCACCCCGGTTTGCCATGCCAAAGGCACTGCCCCCGACCTCCACGCAATGTTGCAGAGGCGTGTCAACCATGACAACCCAACAACATCCAGGGCCTTGAGGTACTCAGGGCGAATCTCGTCCACCCCCGGGGCCCGGCCACCAAGGAGATTTTTAACCACCTTGGCGACCTCAGCCCCTGTGATAGGCGAGTCATCCCCTTCGTCCCCAAACCCTGCTTCCTCTGTGGAAGGCGTATCAGTGGGATTGAGGAGATCCTCGAAGTATTTCTTCTACCGCCCGACGATATCCCCAGTTGAAGTCAACAGTGTCCCATCCGCACCATATACAGTGTGGACGGGGAGCTGCTTTCCCCTCCTGAGCCGCCGAACAGTTTGCCAGAATCTCTTTGAAGCCGACCGAAAGTCTTGTTCCATGGCCTCACCGAACTCCTCCCATACCCGGGTTTTTGCTTCAGCAACCACCCGAGCTGCACTCCGCTTGGCCTGCCGGTACACCTCAGCTGCTTCGGGAGTCCCACAAGCCAACCAAGCTTGATAGGACTCCTTCTTCAGCTTAATGGCTCCCCTCACCACTGGTGTCCACCACTTGGTTCGGGGGTTGCCACCACGAGATGCACCGACCACCTTGCGGCCACAGCTCTGGGCCGCCGCTTCAACAACAGAGGTGGAGAACATGGCCCATTCAGACTCCATGTCTCCAGACTCCCTCGGATTGTGGTTGAAGTTCTTCCGGAGGTGGGAGTTGAAGACCTCCCGGACAGGGGCCTCAGCCAGACGCTCCCAGCACACCCTCACTATACGTTTGGGTCTACCAGGTCTGAATGGCTTCCTCCCCTGCCATCGGATCCAACTCACCACCAGGTGGTGATCAGTTGACAGCTCTGCACCTCTCTTTACTCGGGTGTCCAAGACATACGGTCGCAGGTCTGATGATACGATAACAAAATCGATCATCGACCTGCGACCTAGGGTGTCCTGGTGCCAGGTGCACATATGGACACCCTTATGCTTGAACATGGTGTTTGTTATGGACAGACTGTGGTTAGCACAGAAGTCCAATAACTGAACACCACTAGGGTTCAGATCGGGCAGGCCGTTCCTCCCAATCACCCCCCTCCAGGTTTCATTGTCGTTGCCCACGTGCGCATTGAAGTCCCCCAGTAGGACAATGGAGTCTCCAGGAGGAGCACCCTCCAGCACCCCAGTCACAGGCTCCAAAAAGGGTGGGTACTCTGAAACATCATTTGGTGCATAGGCACAAATGATGGTCAGGACCCGTTTCCCAACCCGAAGGCGCAGGGAAGCAACCCTTTCGTCCACCGGGGAAAACTCCAATATAGAGGCAGCAAGGTGGGGCGATACAAGAATACCCACCCCTGCTCGTCGCCTCTCGCCCGGGGCAACTCCAGAAAAGGCCAAGCTCCAGCCCCTCTCCAGGAGACTGGTTCCGGAACCGGAGCTGTGTGTTGAGGTGAGGCCGACTATATCTAGCCGGTATCGCTCAACCTCGTACACCAGCTCAGGCTCCTTCCCCACCAGAGAGGTGACATTCCACGTACCAAAAGCCAGTTTAGAAAGCTTGGGATCAGTCCGCCAAGGTCTCCGCCTTTGACTGCCACCTAATCCACATAGCACCGGACCCCCATGATCCCTCCTGCAGGTGGTGAACCCACTGGAGGGCGGACCCATGTAACTCCTTCGGGCTGAGCCCGGCCGGGTCCCATGGGTGGAAACCCGGCCACCAGATGCTAGCCTTCGAGCCCCTCCCCCAGGCCTGGCTCCAGGGTGGGGCCCCGGTAACCCCATACCGGGCGGGGTACACTTTATCAGACTCTCATGATAAATTGTATATCAATTTAATACATATTTACAAAAAATGTAATAGAAATTTTTAAAATATGCTTGGAGTGATAATAACTAGGTCAACACTTTTGCATGTAATGACTCAATTAATGAACGAATGCCTCAGTGTTTTGGGATGAAGAACTATCCAACAGAAAACCTGTTCAATGTATTTTGACTGACATGACAATAGCAAATGATAATGTAAAAATCAGCAGACAGTTGTACACAAGCAGCTGCATAATGTACAAAACCATTCGCCGTTTGTTCAAAATGATGAGAAATTGCTTTTAAAATGAGCACAAGTGACTAGGTGATGTGGAGGTTGAACTGATAGTTTTGAGAATTTCAATCCTCTTCTGAGAAATGCACCAAAGCGACTGAGAAAAACTATTAAAAAAACTAAACACATTCTACTTAGGCCAAAATAATTTTTATTCATCTTTGTGGAGTTATTTGTTGAGACAGATAGCAGACCTGACGCAAGTTCAGTTCACCAAACAGTTCACCGAACATAGTTTGCAAGGCAAACTAACCAAAATGAATGGGCAGTTCTCGGCGAATGGTTTTTCTGTTCGATGCATGCATTCTGTAGTTGTGTAGCTCTATTATGGTTCTCTGTCAGCCAGTTAGAGGACCATATTTATACGGTAACTACAGCGTAGACTGTAGCCTACTTCAACTTCATATTACCTAAGAATTCTCCGTTATACCCCCACCAAAATCAGTATTTTATGTGCAGTATTGTTTTACTTACAAACTGACATAACCTCTACTCTTAAATTGATCTAATTGCTCCGAAAAGAAAAGGAAACCAAAAGGACATTGCAAACTATCTTACCTAGCCACCATCTTTGTTCGCTATGCGAGTCACCTCCCCCGCCGTTTGGCCAGTGACAAAACGGTTCGCGGTAAGCATGTCGTTCAGTTACGGAAAATAACGAACAATTCTGAACGGTTGCAAACAGTTTTGTCAACCGAACGCAAGGCTGGACATGATGGTTATCTGTTATCAGGTAGACAGAGAAAACCTCCACTCAAACCCAGGAGTCAGTGAGGCCTGCTAGCATCACAGCTACTGACTTGATTAAAACAAAGTTTGGATTTTGCTCTGAAGCTTCTTCAGCTTATTAATGCTGCTGCTTCTGTAACGGATGCCAACTAGTACTGTTCGGCGTAGAACGTTAGTAAAACCTCCCTCCCGAAAAGCCTCATACAGTATCGGTAGCGCTGAGCTATCGGTCGGACCTTTAGCTCAGCGCGATCATGCTGTGTCTCCCATGCTCGAACTGTGTAGTTGACTGAGAGGTCGCGGGTTCGTGTCCCGTGTGGGGCGAACTGCGCAGGATGATCTCTGTCACAATGGTGCCGTGAACCCGGGATGGGAGTGAGGTTTAAGGGGGAGAGTGTAACGGATGCCAACTAGTACTGTTCGGCGTAGAACGTTAGTAAAACCTCCCTCCCGAAAAGCCTCATACAGTATCGGTAGCGCTGAGCTATCGGTCGGACCTTTAGCTCAGCGCGATCATGCTGTGTCTCCCATGCTCGAACTGTGTAGTTGACTGAGAGGTCGCGGGTTCGTGTCCCGTGTGGGGCGAACTGCGCAGGATGATCTCTGTCACACTTCTACAGTATTAGGACATAATGCAGACCCACAACCCAGTGTTAATTATTTAATTTTTGATTGACAAGACTGAATGATTGGACAGTGTTGCTGCTGAAGCTATTAGCTTAGCAATGATACATTGTTGAAATAAGGGAAGATGTGTATGCTTTGTTATCTACGATTGTGTTGGTGGCGGTTACATTTTTTATTCTTAGAACTGCTACTGTCATACTTTTTGTACAAATGCCACCTGTGGCAAGGCGGTCCATTAACTGGCCAAGTATAATTTAGCAGCTAATGGTAGTGGTTAGCTTAGTAGCTTAACAATGTTTGATCACTGTTGCCAACTCCTCAGTAAGGAAAGTAGCTATTGGCTGTCCTAAAAGTCACTAGAAGTCGCTAAATTACGTCATTGCCTAATTTGCATTACTGGTCATTTGCATGTAATTGTAATGGATGCTGTAGGACAGAAGAATAATGTCATGGGAGAGACAAAAAGTGAGTAAAAATCACCCTAAATATCTTTAGAACTACAAATTAACTTTTTTCTGTTGATTCTTGGTTTGCTTGTTTTAATTTGGCATTTAAATAGATCATCACTTCTGTATCATCTACAATAAACTGCTTCAACCAGCCTTTGAATTCAGGGTTTGATTCCCATTCCTTTCTGTATTTTTGAGCATACAGTTTAGATTGCAACATGACAAGCTAGCTACTAGATGTTTAGCTTATGTCACACACATACACACACACAGTGGACGAAGTGAGTACGTGACCGGTGCTGTTAGTCAAATGCAGTGATTTATTAGTGTGACACTGACAGTGAAGAAACATTTACATCGATTTGGGGGGGGGGGGGTTGTGCAGGTGCAATTCATTTGCAGTCTGGACGTGAGTGGCATAGGTGTGGGTCTCTCTGACTGTAACTAACTGCTGCACGAGGCTACTGTGAGACTGACCACTTGTGAGTGCTTTGGGATGGAGAGAAACTCACGGTAGCACCCGCTGCTTGCTGAGGATAGTAACTGCAGAGCAATAGTGCGTTCACGTCAGCAGTCACTGTGGGTGGCTCAGTTGGTAGAGCACCCGCCCCACACCCGGGAGGCAGGGGTTCAAATCCCGGCCGGGTCATGCTGAAGACCATATAAAAGTGGAACTTCCTGCCGTTCAGCTTGGTGCTCAGCAATAATGGAATGGAGGAGGGAAATCTGTGGCGGCGCCTTGCATGGCAGCGGCCCTCTGATTCTGCACTCGGGTGTGTGTGTGATTAACACAGTAGATAGGTAAAGCACAATCTCATTCTACTGTACATGATTGGTTGTACGGTTGAATGACAATAAGGGTGATTTAAATTAAATTAAATTTAATTTAATGATCTTCCAAAGTTACTAGCCACTCAGCCTTTTCACTAGCCACAATTTTGTAGTTGGAAAATTATGTTTAATATGATCAGATTTGATTATCGCATGCTAAAATGTAGTTGAATTAAATGTGCAACCTTTTTAAATGCAATGATCCTTATACATACATAAAAATAGCAAGAAAAACACTGTCTGTTAAAGTAGTTATTAACAGCAGTGTAACAGGATTGTATAATAAAATATTTGTCATAAGGTACAGGAATTATTTATTTTATTTAATAGTGGGTGTGAAAGGGGGCGGAGTTAAACCATCACTTCTACACCCGCTAAATTAAATAAAAGCACTCGTAAAAGGGGGCACCAGTCACAATGGACAATAATATTAACTTTAATTTTAATTAATTTTGTACCTTCAATTACTTAATGAATCAGTCTCAAAGTTTCAGTGAGTTTTTCTCCTGCCGTGATTAGGAAACATATATATGCGAAAGGAAAACGCTTCAACTTCTCTCATTCACCCTTTTATTAAACTCATTCAGGTTACATGATATGGCATTCAAATGATGGATAAACAGATTCAAATGATAACAGTGTACGTTTCACATCAACTGTTATTGGATTCCTGAACATAAAATCCAGCGTTACACCTTTGTGGAACCAAAGAGAAACCAGACTTATGTTTCAAAGGTAAATGAGGCTGAAATATCCAACAAACAGAACGCAATTTTATGGGGAAAATTCATAAGCTCATCATCTAAAAATGACTTCTGAATTAATCTACAAAATTTAAGGGCAGTTACTTAAAAATGACTAAGAGTCTTCCTTCAGTTTATAGCTTTATCCTGTGGCTAAGAGACTAATTGAGCCCTGAAATACGGGCTATATTCAATTGTAATTTAATTGTTCAGACATCACGTTTTAACCCAGCAGATAGGAGAAGTAGGACTTTCACTTATGAAAACAGCTGTAGGTCCACGTTTCAGCGGGTCGGTACCGGCCGAGTTGGGAGTTAGGACGTCGGAGGAAGTGGCTGCTGCGATGCTTCCTCACAGCCGTGGAAGTGCAAACTCAGCTGGGGGCTCTCCAGACAATGGCAGCAGTGGGTGGTCTGTCACCGAGCGGCGTGACAAGTCCTTGAAAAATGGTCCGAATTTGAGGTCTCTTGTAGCGGGATAGACCAAAAAAACTGAAGGAGAAACTTCTCAGTCAGGCGGGTATGAGGCCGGAAAGAGAGTCCAAAAAAACCCCCCACAGTCTCTGTTCACTTTAAATTAGGAAAATTAAAGGTCCACTTTAATGGCGGGAAAAGTCATAAAAAAATGAGAAAAACATTTACTAGGACAAGAATGGCTTCTGAGGTGAAGGAAAAAGTTTGAGAATTTGATTCTCTGAAAAAGTGAGCTCGAAAGAAAAAGGTGATTTCTCCTCAGTAACCAGAAAAACTAACGCAGGATTTGACAAACTTCACACAGAACAATTTAGATAAAATGAAACTACACAGGACCTTGAAACGGTGGAACAAAATCTTCCCAGACTTATCTAATCTCATTCTGTCTCTTTCTTGTCTGCTTTTCTGTGTTCTTAACTTTTTACTTCTTTCTTTCTTAACTTAATCTGCCTTATTCTCACTCTTAATCTTATATCTTGTTCTCTAATTCTTCATCTGTGTGTTTTTTCTGAATCTTTATCTCTTGCAGGGCAGCTTCTACTACTTTTTAAATGACCCCACCTGGTCATAAACTTGTGATGCCGATCGCAAGACTGACCAATCGACTTTATCAAAAGCAGTTTGAAATGGCTGCTATCCAATGTGAGAACATTTCTTTGTTTGAGAGCAGCCAATCAAACGAAGACACCATCCCATGAAATTGCAGAGAAAAATCAACACTCAGTCAGTTCTTATGAAATTAGGTGCTCAATATAAGATCTAACTAAATTAAATGACTTGGCTAATATTTGGTGATCATGCATTTATACCATTACTCTAATATTACATTTGTTTGAATAACACTCATGAATATAACATTTCTTATACATAATTATAATACATGCATTCATATTTAGATCAAAGCTTAATGTAGTACAGCAAACCATGGTTGGTGATAAAAGGGATGATTTTCAGTGTCCTTAGGATCCAGGGGAGAAGAGGATAAGCTGAAAGAAACTTAATGTTTAGAACAAATTAAAAAGTCATCCTACATACTGAAACACATTTCATAGGTATCCGCTAGGAGGTACTGTTGAGCTGTAGATGATTTCATTTAGGTCCATGGTATCTGGAAGAGATAATCTGGAAAACATCGGGGGTTATAAACCTGTCTGATTAAGCCGTTTATGACCCTTTTAAGAGCATTGGTTTCCTGTAAAGGAGGATGTTATCCAAATGCAGTGTTCACGTTGGAGGTCTGATCTCCCGAGTTTTATGTTCCTTTGAGCATTTAAAAACAAATTCTGATCCTTACAATCTCTGCAAGAGGCAACTATTTACATTGGGGTCCTGGGAAAACATCTTTGGGTCTGGCCTGGATGAGTCGATATGAAAGCCAGTGATATTTCTGTAGAATGCAGAAGAGTGGTATTCCTGTAGAAGGAATAAAGTGAAATTCCTGTAAAATGAAGAGAAGTGATCTTCTGTCTTGGTTTGAGGAGACGATGATGCTACAGCAGTAAATATTGTAAAACAGCCAAGAAAAATATTTACAATGTGAGAGTGAAGTACAAGTAGATTTGGGGTCCATCCCAATTCTCATTTCTACCCCGTCCCCTTGGCCCTTGAAATGAAGAGCCCCTTGTTCTCATCAGAAAAAACAAGAAAAAGAAAACTGATGAGAAAAAAGTCTCATCTTACAGAGAAAAATGTCTCAGATTTACACAAACTATTGTAATCAGTAGAAAGTCAGAAATTTACTAGAAATGAAGCTGTAAATTCACAGAGAAAATTTTAGACCCCCTGGTGGGTTGTTTTTGGCCCACGGGCCATATGTTTGACACCCCTGGATGAGCCCATTAAAAATGCATATTTAGAGGATTTACTTCCATGAAATGGTTGCATATCACAACAGCATGTAAATAAATAACATAAAATAGGAAGCACAGATAAATGAAAGTTCACCTTAGAAGAAACTTCAATTGTTCTTTACAGCAACAAATCAGTCACTTTTTCTCTGTGTGGTAAGAAAACTTAATTTGCACAACTGCGGACATTAAATACGAGCTTCTTGCTCTAAAAATACTCCTGTTTAACCACAGAGGTAGGAGCTGATGTTGGGGGCTACTCACTGCTCGGACACAGCATTTCTTCTGGGTTGTGGTGTGAACTGGGGCAGGACAGGAGAACAACCCGCAAAGCAGTCTGTCTGCGTAAAGCAGACGGGGATCCAGGTGACAGTGGACCAATGAGCACACACTATGTGCAGATAGTGCTTCTGGGAATTGTACTTTCGTACTCTCACATTACAGATAGGTTTTATTTTAGATGCCGTCTTAGGAAACTACAACCCGCCGAGCCCTGCACGTCAGAGTCTACAAGATAAGATAAGATAAGATAAACTTTATTGTCCCTCAAGGGGAAATTTGTCTTGGGCTTGACACCCGTGCTGCAACCACACAATCCACACATACACAATGGATGTAGTACATACTGTAATAAATGAAATAAAACCCAATAAATAATACAAGTACATACAGTGGGGCAAAAAAGTATTTAGTCAGCCACCAATTGTGCACGTTCTCCCACTTAAAAGATGAGAGAGGTCTTCAATTTTCATCATAGGTATACCTCAACTATGAGAGACAAAATGAGAAAAAAAAAATCCAGAATATCACATTGAAGGATTTTTAATGAATTAATTGGTAAATTCCTTGTTAAAATAAGTATTTGGTCAATAACAAAAGTTCATCTCAATACTTTGTTATATACCCTTTGTTGGCAATGACAAGCGGTCAAACGTTTTCTGTAAGTCTTCACAAGGTTTTCACACACTGTTGCTGGTATTTTGGCCCATTCCTCCATGCAGATCTCCTCTAGAGCAGTGATGTTTTGGGGCTGTCACTGGGCAACACAGACTTTCAACTCCCTCCAAAGATTTTCTATGGGGTTGAGATCTGGAGACTGGCTAGGCCACTCCAGGACCTTGAAATGCTTCTTACGAAGCCACTCCTTCATTGCCCGGGCGGTGTGTTTGGGATCATTGTCATGCTGAAAGACCCAGCCACGTTTCATCTTCAATGCCCTTGCTGATGGAAGGAGGTTTTCACTCAAAATCTCACGATACATGGCCCCATTCATTCTTTCCTTTACACTGATCAGTTGTCCTGGTCCCTTTGTAGAAAAACAGCCCCAAAGCATGATGTTTCCACCCCCATGCTTCACAGTAGGTATGGTGTTCTTTCTCTTCCAAACACGACAAGTTGAGTTTTTACCAAAAAGTTCTATTTTGGTTTCACCTGACCATATGACATTCTCGCAATCCTCTTCTGGATCATCCAAATGCTCACTAGCAAACTTCAGACGGGCCTGGACGTGTACTGGCTTAAGCAGGGGGACACGTCTGGCACTGCAGGATTTGAGTCCCTGGCAGCGTAATGTGTTACTGATGGTAGCCTTTGTTACTTTGGTCCCAGCTCTCTGCAGGCCATTCACTAGGTCCCCCCGTGTGGTTCTGGGATTTTTGCTCAGCGTTCTCGTGATCATTTTGACCCTACAGGGTGAGATCTTGAGTGGAGCCCCAGATCGAGGGAGATTATCAGTGGTCTTGTATGTCTTCCATTTTCTAATAATTGCTCCCACAGTTGATTTCTTCACACCAAGCTGCTTACCTATTGCAGATTCAGTCTTCCCAGCCTAGTGCAGGTCTACAATTTTGTTTCTGGTGTCCTTTGACAGCTCTTTGGTCTTGGCCATAGTGGAGTTTGGAGTCTGACTGTTTGAGGTTGTGGACAGGTGTCTTTTATACTGATAACGAGTTCAAACAGGTGCCATTAATACAGGTAACGAGTGGAGGACAGAGGAGCCTTTTAAAGAAGAAGTTACATGTCTGTGAGAGCCAGAAATCTTGCTTGTTTGTAGGTGACCAAATACTTATTTTACCGAGGAATTTACCAATTAATTCATTAAAAATCCTTCAATGTGATTTTCTGGATTTTTTTTTCTCATTTTGTCTCTCATAGTTGAGGTATACCTATGATGAAAATTGGAGACCTCTCTCATCTTTTAAGTGGGAGAACTTGCACAATTGGTGGCTGACTAAATACTTTTTTGCCCCACTGTACATACATAAATATATAACAGCAGTCATTAAGAACAGGAGTTATCAGTGTCCCTGACCTATTTATCTGAGTTTAAAAGTTTTACTGACATTGGGATAAATGAGTTCTTGTATCTATTGAACCTGCACTTGGGGACTCTGTATCTCCTCCCTGAGGGCAGCCGCACATATTCATTGTTTAGTACATGGCTCATGTCACTGATTATTTTTTGAGCTTGTCTACAGGCTGTCTGGTCGTGTAAGATCTGCATGGGTAAATACTCTTTAACTCCAATAATTTTCCATACTGTATGAATTAAACGCAACACTCTGTTCTTTAGTTTCACAGAGAGGTTGCCAAACCAAGCTGTAATGCTGTATCTAATACAGCTCTCCAACACAGCCTGGTAAAATATTAGCATAATCCTTTTATCAACGCCATGTATTCTTAATCTACGCAAGAAATGCAGCCGCTGTTGTAGTCTGCTACAGAGGTAATCAATATGTGTGCTCCAGGTTAATGAATTGTCAATAAATACTCCCAAATATTTATAGGAACTAACCTGTGTTATAGTGTGGTTGTGGATGACCACAGGCCTGTGGTCACCAACTCCCCGAGGGTCAAACACCATCTCCTTTGTTTTATCAGTATTCAAAATGAGATGACTGTCATCACACCAATTGACAAACCTCTGAATTTCTATAAAATAGCTTGACAGATCATGAGTCTTTTGAAGTAGTGATAAAATAGCAGTGTCATCAGAAAATTTAATAATTTGATTGCCTGGATAGACACTTCTGCACTCATCAGTGTACAAGGTGAACAAAAATGGTGAACTAACACAGCCTTGGGGAGCTCCTGTGCTGAGGGTTCTGGATTTAGATAAAGTTCCATTTACACTAACTTGCTGTTTACGATAAGTTAGAAATGAGTGGTACCATTTAATAATGACAGGATGCACTTTAAAATCATTTAACCTCTTAATTAAAAGGTGTGGCTGCAGTGTGTTAAAAGCTGAACTAAAATCAACCATTTAAAGACGTGCATATGAGGTTGTCTCCTCCAAATGTTTAAACACAGAATGAGTTAAGGTTAAAATGGCATCCTCTGTACTTCTATTATTTTTATAAGCAAACTGCAGAGGATCCAAAAGTCCTCCAAAATCAGTTTTCAGAATGTCAATGACAATCTTCTCGAGGCACTTCATTACCAGTGAGGTCAGGACGATAGTCATTATTCTGTTTGCAGCTTACTTTTTTTGGTACAGGAATTATAATAGAGCTTTTCCAAATTACTGGGACAGAACACGTATCTAAAGACTTCTGGTAGATGGGACTCCAGGCTTCTGCTAGCTCCTCACTACATGACTTCAGTAAGCACCCAGAGATCCCGTCTGGTCCAGATGCCTTCCTGGGGCACATACGTGAGAAAAATCTTTCCACAACATGCTGGTCAACTATAATTTTTGCAGAGCCTGAAACTGATGTAGCGTCCAGAGCAGCTTTTTGTTCATGAGAAAAATCTCTAGTCTCAAATCTGCAAAAGAAATTATTCAACTCATTTGCCTTTTCTTCCTCATTCATTACATTAATACAGGTTTTGGATGGAGTCATCTTTGTCATAACTTTAACTGAGTCCCACAATTTCCTAGAACTTTTTCCTAGGCATTCAGATTCAAATTTCTTCCTCGTCTCATCTCTAGCTGTTCTTAGTTTGTAATTAATTTCTTTCTGTATATTTTTCACACTTAACATGTCCCCATTCTTAAAAGCAATCTTTTTCTGTACTATGCACCGTTTTAATTCCTTGGAAATATAAGACTTATTATTGGGGTACATACAGTAGTGATTACTTTCTGAGGTAAAACATTTTCTTTACAGAATTTTATGTACTCAGTTATGGTATCTGTGGCCTCCTCCAACTCCAAGTTATGGATGAGTCCCCAGTCGGTACAAGAAAAACAACCTCTCAAAGTTTCTATACCTTCATTGTCCCATATGAAGATTGTCTTTGTCTGTGGTTTGCTGCTTTTAAGCAAGGACTTGTAAGTAGGAATCAGATGAACAGCATTATGGTCTGAGGACCCCAAGGGGGGGCTTAACCCTTGCTATATAGGCATTTTTGACGTTCCCATAGCATTTGTCCAAAATATTTTTCCCCCTTGTACTGCAGTTCACATATTGGCTGAAGCCAGGCAGTGCCGCATCCAGTTTGCAGTGATTAAAATCCCCTAAAATCAAACAAGGTGCTTCAGGAATGTGTTCCAGTTGTCTGTGCACACAGTCCACGATAGTGTTCGCCACGTTGAAAGCGTTCCCACTGGGCGGGATATAAACGGTGCATAATAAAATGTTTCCAAACTCGCGGGGGAGATAAAAGGGTCTCAGGCTTAAGCACAGCAGTTCTATATCCAGGGTACAAACCGATTCTCTCGTAGTGAACTGTGAGCACCATTTGTTCTTAACGTACACACAAATACCTCCTCCTTTGATCTTACCGGAGAGCGCGTCCCTGTCCTGCCGCACTAGGGAGAAGCCGTCCACGGATAGGAGCGAGTCAGGTACGTCCTCCTGAAGCCATGATTCCGTGAAAACGAGCAGGCATGACTCCCAGTACTCGTATAGGAACCTGGCGTTGATTTTGAGTTCCTCCATTTTGCTCTTCAGTGAGCGGACATTACAGAGCAACATGGATGGCAGTGGCGGCCTGTTCTCTCTCCTCCGCAAAACAAAACACCAGAAAAGTCTCTGATAACACCAGAAAAAGTCGCTAGATTTGTTGCTAATCGCTTTTGACAGAAAAAGTTGCCAAGAGGATTTGAGAAGTTGCCAGATTTAGCGAGAAAGTCACCAAGTTGGCAACACTGCGATTGTTTAGCCTTTACTGTGTTCCATTCGATAAAACTTTGCCCAATCAGATAAGAGGCTCATGAACATTAAGGAGCAGACAGAAAACAGTGTTTGAGAATCAGGGACATGGGAGCCATTTTAAATGAGCTGTAACAACAGGATTTTTTTTTTTTTTTGTCTCTACAACTATATGTTATTGAGGATGTAAAAACTTTACTGGAAATGGCAACAAATGAGACCTTTAAACAGTACTGTAGAAAATGTTCAGGGCACTGCAACGAAAATCTACAGGTCATATACTACATTGTGGTGCAAAAGTAACATTTAGCCATAGCTAAGTAGATGGCATGTTTTTTTTCACTGAATGATTCATCTGACTTGCTGTTTAAAACTGTCTCTCTTTTCCCTGAATGGTGCAGAAAGCCCACCTTGCCCTCATTGACTCACTGATGTCACTGGCCGCCAAAGAGATGGTAGGCCGGGTGAAAATGGCGGTGGAGGCGGAGCAGATTGGTGTCGGTACTCCATGGGAGAACGCCCTTCTCTTCTGGGTCAACAGGGTGAGACTGCCATTCACAGTTACATTAGAGAAGAAGCTCATGTGTAACATGAGCAGCAGCGTGTTGTAAAACATCTCAGCACTGCAATCTCAGCGGCCGGCAAAAAAGCTCACAGAAATCCTTAAAAGCTCTAGAAGAGGCCATTTAAACCTCACTAAGATGCTGCTCCTGTAATAAAATATCTTATATGATTTATAGGAATAAATAGTTTTGATTTGAATGAGGTTTTCTAGATGAGTGCTGTTTTTTTTTTTTAAATTTTTCCCCACGGTGGCAGAGCCTCTGAGTCAGTGAATGTTGCACCAGTTATGCTATTATGCACTGTACCCACGTGCACTGCTGTATGCTCTACTCTGTTAACATTAGTTTTGTTTCTCTCATCAAGCTACAGCATATGCAGCAAATGTAGAGCTAAATATTGTTGTTTTAATTCATAAAATTGGTGTAATGCAGAGTACAATTTAGAAAAGTGTCTCCGCTTTAGAAAGCAGTGTAATTCCCATTTAACACTGTATAGTATGACTTGTGCTCACAGTTGAACCAGAAGCTAAGGGAGAAAACAGAAGGAGAAGAAGTCCCCAAATCCCAGAACTGCACAGACATGCAGCCAGTCCAGGACACGGTAAAGAAGCACACATACACGCAATAACTGAGCAATGTCACACAAGAGGGAGTGGCGTTGTCAGTGGACATCAGCACGGCTGTAAGGCTTCATAAAAATCAAGTGCAGCTGAGTGCTGAAGACATCGCAGTGTGCTGATGCTCATTAATACCGCCACCTCGACTGTGGTCCTGTTATTATACAATGGTTCCACCAGCACAATTGACAGTAATGCATGGCAAAACATTATTATTTGTTTGGGAAAAGGAGTTTCTGTGCTTCCTCCCAAAACATCTGAAGCTGTTGCAGGTGCCTTTCAGTTCAAGGACATCTGAATCACTAAGGCAAAGCAAGTTTATTTGTATAGCACATTTCATGTACAAGACAATTCAAAGTGCTTTACATAAAAACATTAAAGCATTACAGCAAGTTGCAAAAGGAATACATAAGAATTTAAAAGCAAACTAAAAAGTAAAGAGAAACAAAAACAAGTTAAAATAGAATAAGATAGAAAACGTGCAAGAAATAAAAGTTACAGTACATTGTAGGAACAACTGTTCTACTGAAAGGCCACAGCAAATAGGAAAGTTTTTAACCTCGATTTAAAGCAGCTGAGAGTTTCAGCAGCCCTGATGTTTTCTGGGAGATTGTTCCATATGTGAGGAGCACAAAACCTAAACGCTGTCTCACCATGTTTGGTTTTAACTCAGGGCACAGCAGGGCTGACCCTGACGACCTGTGGGCTCTGGGTGGTTCGTAATGGGCCAGCAGATCCGAAATACACTACCATTCAAAAGTTTGGGGTCACTTAGAAATTTCCTTATTTTTGAAGGAAAAGCACTGTTTTTTTCAATGAAGATAACTTTAAACTAATCAGAAATACACTCTAATATCTAATATACATTGCTAATGTGGTAAATGACTATTCTAGCTGCAAATGTCTGGTTTTTGGTGTAATATCTACATAGGTGTATAGAGGCCCATTTCCAGCAACTATCACTCCAGTGTTCTAATGGTACAATGTGTTTGCTTATTGCGTCAGAAGGCTAATGGATGATAAGAAAACCCTTGTGCAATCATGTTAGCACAGCTGAAAACAGTTTAGCTGGTTAGAGAAGCTATAAAACTGATCTTCCTTTGAGCAGGTTGAGTATCTGGAAAATATTATTATTTCAAATACAAATCATTATTTCTAACCTTGTCAATGTCTTGACTATATTTTCTATTCATTTTACAACTCATGGTGGTAAATAAGTGTGACTTTTCATGGAAAACACAAAATAATTGTCTGGGTGACCCCAAACTTTTGAATGGTAGTGTATATTTTAGCCCAAAACCATTCAGAGCTTTTTAAACCAACAGGAGTATTTTGAAAATCTATTCTTTGACAGACAAGACGCCAGTATAAAGATCTGAGGACTGGAGTTATATGATCCACTTTCTTGGTCTCAGTGAGGACTTGAGCTGCAGCGTTCTGAACCAACTGCAGCTGTCTGATGGACTTTTTGGGGAGACCTGTGAGGACAGCGTTACAGTAGTCCAGTTTACTGAAGATAAATGCATGGACAAGTTTTTCTAGATCCTGCTCAGACATCAGACCTTTAATCCTCACTATGTTCTTTAAGTGATAATAGGCTGACTGTGGCTGTTAAAACTCAGGTCTGAGTCCAGAACCACACCCAGATTTCTGGCTTGGCTGTTGGTTTTTAGCATCATTGATTGAAGCTGAGTACTAACTTTGAGTCTTTCTTCTTTGGCGCCGAAAACTATTATTTCGGTTTTGTCTTTGTTTAACTGAAGGAAATTCTGGCACATCCACTCTTTAATTTGACCATTGCATTTGATCAGGGTTTTAATTGGACCATAGTCTCCTGGTGAGACGGTTATGTAGATTTGTGTATCACCTGCATAATTTTGATAATGTAGTTTGTTTTTTATGAGCTAGTGGGAGCATATACTATAGATGTTGAAAAGCAAAGGTCCCAAAATGGAACCTTGGGCAGCTCCACAGGTTATTTTTGTTTGCTCAGATTTGTAGTTACTATAGACACAAGATAGTCCCTATCTTTTAAATAGGACTCAAAGCAGCTAAGTGCTGTACCAAACAGTTCCACCCAGTTTTTCAGCTGGTCTAGTAAAATGTTATGGTCGACCATGTCGAATGTAGTGCTGGGGTCCAATAGAACCAAGACTGAACTGTTGCCACTATCTGTATTGGAGTGGATGTCATTAAGGACCTTAACCAGAGCTGTCTCAGTGCTGTGTTGTGGCTGAAAACCTGACTGGAAGACATCAAAACAGTTATTTAATGTCAGGAAGTTGTAAAATTCTTGAAAAACAGCCTTTTCTATTATTTTACTGAGAAAGGGGAGGTTTGATATGGACCTATAGCTGTTCATGAGTGAGGTGTCTAGGTTGCTCTTTTTTAGAAGTGGCTTGATAACAGCTGTTTTTAAGCACTGAGGGAAGACAGCTGAATGCAGAGACATATTTATGATCTGTAGTAGATCTGAGGCCATACAATATAAAATGTTTGTAAAAAACCCTGTTAGGAGAGTATTAAGCCAGCAGGTATTGGATTTCGGGTGGCGTATATTGTCATCCAAGATTTTATGATTGACTAAGGACAAATTCACACCCTTTATTATTGCAAGAACTAACCCCAGGTAGTCACAATGTTTGGCCCAAATCTGGCCCGAATCAAGCAGAAACGACTCGGCCCGAGTTTGGCTGCCAAAGTCATGCCAGATGCAGGAGTGAATGAGGAACCAGAATCTTTCTGGCACACCGGGCCAGATGTGGGCAGAGTCCGCTCGCATCTGGCGGCCAAGTATTAATAATAATAATTTTAAAATAATAATGTTTTAAAGGTAATACAAATTGTAATTTATTTTTGCAAATTTGCTGTAAGTTAAAGCAAAATTCATATTACAAATACAGATTAAATTCATTAATGTATATAATTGTACATAAATGCAGTTTAGGGAAATTGGAGGAAGTCATTTGACACAGAGTGAGGAAATTCAAACTCTGAAAATATGCCATTATGCTGAACATAAACTACAAGAGATGGAAAATGATATTGATCCTGATAACCACTTTTTCAATAATATTCATAATCATTGTGAATATTACACTGAAAAGCAATTTAAAAGTCAAGTGCAACTAGATGGTAAACTATCAATAATACGCTTCAACAGCAGAAGTCTTAACAAAAACTTTCCACAGATTCAGGACTATTTAAAACAGCTAGACAGAAAATTTACAGCCATTGCAGTCTCTGAAACTTGGCTTAATGAAGAGCAGGCTCCTCTGATGGCAATAGAGGGATATCAGATGTTTCTTATTAACAGATCTCAAAAAAAGGGTGGTGGTGTTGCACTGTATATTGATGACCTGTATAGGTGTAAACTTGTAAATGGAATGTCCTTTGCACTACCAGGGATTTTAGAATGTGTTACTGTTGAGATTGACAAAGATAAAACAAAAAATCTAATTATAAGTTGTATATATAGAACGCCGGGAACTTGCATTTTTTTTTTTTTTTTTTTTTGACTTATTTTGTACCCGTAGGTAGATTTGTTCTGCAGTCCGGTGGCAAGCCACCAGCTGCCGGTCGCTGCGTGCGCAAGCGCCCCTTAACTCCCTAACCTAACTAAGCATTGAGACATTCAGAGATAAATTAGTCGAGCTGTACAATAATATTACTAGTAAGAAAATGGTAGTAATTTGTGGAGATTTCAATATTGATCTACTAAATCCATATCAACAAAATGTAATTACAGAGTTCATGAATTCTGTGTACAGCATGAGTCTATATCCCACAATAACACATCCCAGTAGAATCACAGTTCACACTGCTACACTTATTGACAACCTGTTTGTTAATATTATTGATAAGAAAATAGAAAGTGGATTATTGATAAATGATATAAGTGACCATTTGCCAACCTTTGCACTTATCCATGGCCACACGGGGGCCAATACAGAAAAAACTTTAAAATCGTTCAGATACAAATCACAAAATGCAATCAGTTCTTTTAAAGAAGACTTGCTGAAGCAAGACTGGACAAAAGTCTATGTATCAGATGTAAATGAAGCCTGTGACACATTTATGAACATTGTAACCACTCTTTATGAAAAAAATTGTCCATTAGTAAAGAAAAAGCTTAAACATAAATTTGTCAATAAGCCATGGTTAACCAAAGGGTTACAAAAGGCGTGTAAAAAGAAAAATTTATTATATAAAGCTTTTCTAAAGAAAAGGACAAAAGAAGCAGAGCAGCGGTATAAAACATACAAAAATAAGTTAACATATATAATGAGATGTAGTAAAAGAGACTATTACAGTAAAGAACTGGAGAAAAACAGAGACAATATTAAAAATACATGGACAATACTTAACAATATTCTTGGAAATAAAAACAGAAATACAAGCTACCCAACCAATTTTTCAAAAAATAATAAAACGACTCAGAGTGTGAATGCAGCTTCACCTGCAGATGAATTTAATAACTTTTTTGTTAACATTGGTCCTAATTTGGCTCGAGAAATACCCATTACGGCGCCTACGGGTGATACAATAAGCAAAAACACTGCTATAAAAGACTCCATTTTCATAAAGAACACCAGACGAAAGAGAGGTCATTGAAATTGTTAAATCGTTTAAAAGTAAGACATCTACGTTTTTTTACATGTACATTTTTTTCTACATCGACATTTTTTTGTATTTGTAGCTTGTACTTTATTGATCCCCAGAGGGAAATTCAGGGCGCGCGCGCGCGCACACACACACACACACACACACACACACACACACACACACACACACACAGAGGAGAATGAGCCGTTTGGCTGCAACTTCTGCATCAGTGTTGCCCATTTGTCTGTAAATATTTAAAAAATATATATGTTTATTTCGTTATTTGGGCATTTTTGCGTCTTGTTGTTGTTTAGTCAAAGCATGCATATGCGTCTGCATGCAATATGCAGTTGATCTGGTCATTCCGCTCCACAATGAAGCAGCAGTTGGGACTGTCATCGACCACTGACCGGGCAGGCTGAGCGTGCCTCCCCGCGAACGATTGTGGAGCTCCCAGTCGGACAGTAGTTAACGAGAGTCTTGGCTGCTGCTTTACCCATGTGCCAGTGATGTCCTTTGTGGCACCACAGGTCCCTGCCAGCACCCCCTACCCCCCACACCTCGTGTTCTCCATGCTGAATTATCCATTAGACCTACGCAATATATACTGCTCAAAAAAATAAAGGGAACACTTTGAAAACACATCAGATTTTAATGGGGAAAAAATAAGCTGGATATCGAAATTGTGGCAGGCTAGTCCAGCTTACTCAGATTAAAGGAACACTTTTTAATCTGAGTAAGCTGGACTAGCCTGCCACAATTTTGATATCCAGCTTATTTTTTCCCATTAAAATCTGATGTGTTTTCAAAGTGTTCCCTTTATTTTTTTGAGCAGTATATTTTGACTGAGCGACTCCATACTCGGGGATAGCACTTATAAAATCTTTGTTTGCGAAGCACTGTGGTGACTGACAGGTTGTGGTGCTGTGTGTTATCCAGTCAGCATGGTCATGATGCTACATATTATCCAATGAGCATGGAGTCAATCCAAAATCCCGCCCACACTTGTTGAAGCCAGGATATGAAGACACAGAGCGGTCACAGAGTGTGGCTAAACTTTTATTGGTAAAAATTACATATTTTGACTGAGCAACTCCATATTCGGGGATGCACACCCTCGTAACCTCAGGAAAGCACATTTAAAATCTTAGGCCAGTCTGACGAATGGTTTGAGAGCTATGTAGGGAACACACACACAAACAGATAGAGATTTCTTGCATTTATTGATAGATAGAGTAGACCATGTGTGAGAATCTCATTGGATAATTAAAACCATAAAAGTTCAACTCCACTGGTTGATGGAGTGGGGTGGGTGTAACCACATAAACTTGATCCACCCCAGCCAATGGTAGACACACCTCTAAAAGCAATAATGACATGGCATATCAAAACACTTTTAAACAATATAAAAATATACATTTAACATAAACTATAAACATTTCACAAAAAGCAGGATAGTCTAGTACAGACCAAGGTTTCCTCTGGTAACATTTCTCGGTGGTGGGCCGCCTCGCCAGAAATTTTACCACCATGCCAAGGAGATATGAATTTATTAAGAAAAATGTATGAAGCAATGACTTTCCACAAGCACGCACACGAACAACGCGCGTGGCCGTCATCCGCGCAGAATTTATAAGGGCCCCGCCCACGCAAATTTTCCAGTCAGTCAGCAGGTAGTGTCTGGTGAAGCGCGACTGTCTGTTAGAAACATGAGTTTGTTAATGTACTTTAAACGCGGAAAAAAATCAGAAGAGGTATGTAAGCACTGGCGTTTATCATGGTTTTAACCCACTGGAAATGGGAGCAATAATGGAAGAGTCGCTTAGCTAAGAGATGTGGTTAGAATTCATATGCATCCGGTTTCATAATGGGAAAGGCAAGGGGGACTGATGAATTGCTGAGGATATATTTCACCAGCCACTACAATATTAAGTTATGTTCTATAGGAATTGCAGGAATGAAGAGACTGGCAAGTTCTCTCTTTTCTCACACGAGCAGGCGTGCCGTTTTTATTCTCCAGCGGCAGTGACAAAAAGCAACAACTAAAAACGCTAGCTCTCTTTTCACTCTAAACTGAGGTCCTTCAGCGGCTGCCTAGAGAGGTGCCTGATGAGAAAGCCTGAGAGCACAACTATTACTGCCTAAACAGATCATTCTGTACATGAACACGTATTGTGGTGAATTATGTCTTTAGAGTCCGCTACAGTTCCCTATTATGTACCTGGCAGGTTAAGATGACCGAAATTCACGAAGTCAATGACTTTAATCTGTCAGCAGCTTTCAGAAAAACTAAACGTGTCAGCATTTGATTTCAAAATAAGGGAGGTTTTCCTGCTGTCTGGGTGGTGAAGAGATTTCTAAAAAACTATAAATATAAAGAAATATACTGCTCAAAAAAATAAAGGGAACACTAAAATAACGCATCCTAGATCTGAATGAATGAAATATTCTTATTAAATACTTTGTTCTTTACATAGTTGAATGTGCTGACAACAAAATCACACAAAAATTATCAATGGAAATCAAATTTATTAACCCATGGAGGTCTGGATTTGGAGTCACACTCAAAATTAAAGTGGAAAAACACACTACAGGCTGATCCAACTTTGATGTAATGTCCTTAAAACAAGTCAAAATGAGGCTCAGTAGTGTGTGTGGCCTCCACGTGCCTATATGACCTCCCTACAATGCCTGGGCATGCTCCTGATGAGGTGGCGGATGGTCTCCTGAGGGATCTCCTCCCAGACCTGGACTAAAGCATCCGCCAACTCCTGGACAGTCTGTGGTGCAATGTGGCGTTGGTGGATGGAGTGAGACATGATGTCCCAGATGTGCTCGATTGGATTCAGGTCTGGGGAACGGGCGGGCCAGTCCATAGCATCAATGCCTTTGTCTTGCAGGAACTGCTAACACACTCCAGCCACATGAGGTCTAGCATTGTCTTGCATTAGGAGGAACCCAGGGCCAACCGCACCAGCATATGGTCTCACAAGGGGTCTGAGGATCTCATCTCGGTACCCAATGGCAGTCAGGCTACCTCTGGCGAGCACATGGAGGGCTGTGCGGCCCCCCCAAAGAAATGCCACCCCACACCATTACTGACCCACTGCCAAACCGGTCATGTTGGAGGATGTTGCAGGCAGCAGAACGTTCTCCACGGTGTCTCCAGACTCTGTCACGTCTGTCACATGTGCTCAGTCAATGAGCTTCCTAAGTGGACAGTTTGATTTCACAGAAGTGTGATTGACTTGGAGTTACATTGTGTTGTTTAGTGTTCCCTTTATTTTTTTGAGCAGCATATTATAACAGAAACAATGGCATCCTTGGTGATTTAATTTATTTCATTAAATACAATTTTATTAATATTTTTTCTTTGTAATCAGAGTTATATTGTTCTGTTCTGACTGCAAAATTATGGTCAAAAATGTAAATTGTTAAAAGGACAAAGGAAAAAAATTACCACCATCTGTTTCAAATTTATCTAAAACAACAGTAATTTTATTTTAAAAAACAGACAAAAATTAGTCATAAAATAATCCACAAATTTATAATAAAGTTTTAAATGTACAAGAAAAGTCAATTTTACAAGAGGAAATTACAAATTTGAGGAACATGGTTTCAACTTGAGATAGATTTACAGAGAAAAGTAGAAAACTATAAGAAAACTGTTATAATTTTTTGAGAAAAACCTCAAACCTTCAAGACTGAAGTCGTTACTCAAGTTTTTAAGTAGGTGCTCTTTGTACCCTTAACTAGAAATTTTTGGTTGTCTACTTTTAATTATTAATTTCAAAGCAATGCTTTTACATGAGTAGAATTTCTGGTTACTATACCCACCTGATCATATAATTTAAGTATGCATGAGTACATTACTATTATGAATGTTTCTTTCCCTTCCCTACTCTCTCAATGGAAAAAAAGAAACACTAGAATAAAAATACAAAAATACACATATTTTTGTCATTTATGAAAACCATGACAAAAAATTCTGCAGGACAAAATATGACACTTGATATTTTCTAACCTGTTTGTATACCACCATAGACAGAGAGAGAAGCTGAATTAGACAGAGCTCAGAGAGGGCGAGATGAGACAGAAGAGAGGAGCCAAGGAGAGGAAAGTGTTCAGGCAGAGGAAGGAGAGAAGGATAACACCACTAAAAAGTCTAAACACAGGATGTCTGGGTGGGACCCCAACTGGCCCAATATTCAAGTCTCGGTTGTACAGTACTTCAAATGATAAGTTCCATATGCAACGCTACTGTGTAAAATTTTAAAAAGAAATAAATAGTATAAAATTAACATATTCTGGTATGTTGACTTGCCCCCCCCCCCCATCCCCGGGGAAAATATGTCGCCACTGTGCCAAGGTGTTAAAGCCAGAGAAAACACTTACAGACCATGTTTAACCAGAAAACAGTTGTTGAAAATTGGGCTGTGCCTGACTATCCATCCATCTTCTTCCGTGTAATCCTTTTCGGGTCGTGGGGGGGTGGGGGGGGGGTGGCTGCAGCCTATCCCAGCATCTTTGGGCAAGAGGCAGGGTACACCCTGGACAGATCGCCAGTCCATCGCAGGGCCAACACAGAGAGACAGACAACCATTCACTCTCACATTCATACCTAAGGACAATTTAGAATCCCCAGTTGATGCCAGTTAACCTAACTTGCATGTTTTTGGCATGTGGGAGGAAACCGGAGAAATCCCGGAGTAAACCCACGCAGACACGGGGAGAAAATGCAAACTCCACACAGATCACTGTTGGTCGGGGGCTGGGATCGAACCCAGGATCCCCCGGCCAAGGGTGAGTTGCTGTGCTGCCGCAGTGGTAACCACTCCGCCACCGCACTGCCCGTGCCTAACCATATGAACCAAAAAATAGTCCAATAATTGGGCTGTTTAGTTCACAGGATTTGGCACAAATTTATCCTCAAAATAGTATTTGGCATTTGGTGATAGTAGGACTCTTTGTTAAAAGTGCTTTATAACAATTCATATTTTTAACAGCTTTTTTTTAAAGTTCATCATTTGGCATAATGCTTGTTATATGATATCTGGAACAATCTGAAACCAGTGCTAATGCTATACACTTAAAAGGCACTATTTGAATGTTTTCACAAATTTCTCTCTGCATTGTCTTTTTTATTGATGTTCACACCTTGGGCTTCAGGTGTTCCCAGACAACTCTAATCTTGAAAGCTAAGCAGGGTTTGCTTTGGTTAGTACTTTGATGGGAGACTCCTTGAGAATACCAGGTTCTGTGATGGACTGGTGATCTGTTTGGGATGTACTCTGCCTCTTGGCCAGAGATGGTGGGATAGATGTGCCCCTCACACAACCCAAAAAGGATCTGAAGATGAATGATGTTGCTTGCTATGTGATGACTTTTTTTTTTTTCTTTTTTAAAAAGCAGCTTTTCATCTTCATTTTCCAACCAGATTTAGACCATACAGAAATGTCTATATGCACGGCAAACCGGGGTGGTGGTTCCTCTCTTCAAAAAAGGGGACCGGAGGGTGTGCTCCAACTTTAGAGGGATCACACTCCTCAGCCTCTCTGGGAATGTCTATGCCAGGGTACTGGAGAGGAGAGTCTGGCCGTTGGTTGAACCTCAGATTCAGGAGGAGCAATGTGGTTTTCGTCCTGGCCGTGGCACATCGGACCAGCTCTTTACCCTCTCGAGAATCCTCGAGGGTTCGTGGGAGTTTGCCCAACCAGTTTGCATGTGTTTTGTGGACTTGGAGAAGGCATTCGACTGCGTCCCTCATGGTTTTTTTGTAGGGGGTGCTTCGGGAGTATGGGGTATCGGGCTTGTTGTTACGAGCTATTCGGTCTCTGTACGACCGTTGTGAGAGTTTGGTTCGTATTGCCAACACTCAATCGGAGTAATTCCCAGTGAGAGTTGGACTTCGCCAGGGCTGCCCTTTGTCACCGATCCTGTTCATAATTCTTATGGACAGGCACAGCCAGGGAACAGAGGGTGTCATGCTTGGTGACCACAGGATCTCATCTATGTTGTTTGCAGATGATGTTGTCCTGCTGCCTTCATCCAGCAATGACCTACACTTCTTACTGGGACGGTTTGTCGCTGAGTGTGAAGCGGCTGGGATGAGAATCAGCACCTCTAAGTCCGAGTCCATGGTCCTCAGCTGGAAAAAGGTGGATTGTCCTCTTCGGGTTGGGGACAAGCTCCTGCCCCAAGTAGAGGAGTTTAAGTATCTTGGGGTCTTATTCACGAGTGACGGGAGAATGGAGCGAGAGATTGACAGATGGATCGGAGCAGCATCTGCAGTGATGCGGACGTTGTACCGGTCTGTTGTGGTGAAGAGGGAGCTGAGTTCTAAGGCAAAGCTGTCGATTTACCAGTCAATCTACGTTCCTACTCTCACCTATGGTCACGAGCTTTGGGTAATGACCGAAAGAATGAGATCGTGGAGACAAGTGGCTGAAATGAGCTTTCTTTGTAGGATCGCTGGACTCACCCTCAGAGATAGAGTGAGGAGCTCAGTCATTCGGGAGAGGCCCAGAGTAGAACTGCTGCTCCTCCACATTGAAAGGAGCCAGTTGAAGTGGTTTGGGCATCTGATCAGGATGCCTCCTGGACACCTCCCACTTGAGGTGTTTTGGGCACGTCCCACTAGGAGGAGACCCCAGGGCAGACCCAGGACTCGCTGGAGAGTCTATGTCTCCCAGCTGGTCTGGGAACGCCTTGGTATCCTGTCTGAAGAGCTGGAGCAGGTGGCTGGGGAGAGGGAAGCCTGGGCTTCTCTGCTTGAACTGCTGCGATGGATGGATGGACGTCTCACTCCGTTTCAAAGGTGTTCATGTAACAGTTAATTACTAGCTCTAATTTACTGTCAACTAACTCTGTGACAATTGCAGTACTGTGTTGGATACCTTAATTTCCACAGTGAGGTGCTGTTTGAAAAGATTTCTTACCTGACCCAGAAGTCCCACCCTTTTGAAGAAAACTTTATTCAGCTTAGTCTGCTCTTGTATAAACATTGTGAAGCTATTTCACGTCTGTTTAAAAAAAAATTGGCAGTGCTAAAGTTTGATTGATTTATTGTTTCAATTAACAAACCACAATACCTTTGTGGTGATGGACTCTTTGTTTCATCTGGAAATGCAAAGAAAAGCAAGTGAAGTGTGCTAAGCTTGCTAACTACTAGCCACTGGCTAGCTACAGGCTTTGGCTATGTTTTGATCTGGAGTCTTCTGCACTACCGACTCTACAGGTATATGTTTTATAAACACTTATTACTTTTGCACTTGACAATATTTAATTTGTTTATATGTGTGTGAAATGACAATAGACATCTTCATGCTGAATGAGATGTTTTGCAATAGTTACTGGCTATATTTAGAAGGGACTATTTTTTTTTCTCAGCTGTGCATAATAACTGGTTAAACAAATCATAAGATTTTGTCCAGTATTGCTGTCATTTTTTTAATAAATTGTGCTCACGGAACTGTTGTATAAAAGCAATATTACACTTGAGGTTGTTATGGTATCATGATGATATTAACTACGTGGAGGGCATTAGACGTTTCACACCCGCAGTTACTATATTCTTTTTTTTCCCCTTGTCCTGTCAAGCAGCTAGGTGAGCAGAACAGAAATCTGCTTTCCTTATTGTGCCAAGCAGATTTTATACAGCACATATCTATGTACTGTATATTATTTATAGATTCCTCTTGTAATAACTTTTAATACTTTATTTAAATTGTTTTACCCATGATAGACCCAACGGGGGGGAATGGGGAAGTGAGGGGTGGGGAGGGTTAAAGAAAAGAGAGAGGAACAAACAAGCAAAAAACAAACAAACTGACACAACTGAAACAAACAGAAGACAAGCTGTTTCTTCCTCTGAAAAGGTCTCATCACGAGTCTGGTGTCTGCACCTGTAAAAGAACATGTGTGTGTACATGCGCATGCCTAAAGTGAGTGTGCGTGTGAGTGGTTTGCCAGGAAACATACAAAGACGGTCACAGGTCACAGCAACACCCCCCACCCCCACCCGGAAACGGCAAGCAAGCAGCACAGCACCATCAACCCCCACAAAGCACAAATGCCCCAAAGCCAACAAGCCCCAGGACAGCCATGCAACTGCCCCAGGAGGGATGGCCGAGAGAAGCCAGTGCGGTGCGCCCCCACCCCCTCAGCGGGGCCAGCGCCAGCCCCTGGGACCCCAGGTGCCAGAAGACCAAACCCCCCCCCCCCCACCACCTCCTGGCCGGAAACCGGCCCGTGCCCCCACACAGGGAGCCCACGCAGCCAGAAGGTACCAGGAGGCGCCATCCCCTCAGTCTAGCACCCCCCACCACACAGTTACTATATTCATTGATACTGTACACCCTCTCGTGTAATATTGCTTAAATGAAACATCAATGTCTCATTGCTGTGTCACTGCAGCTGCTAACATTTACCTTGCTCTCCATCTCTGTTTTTTTTTCTCCCCTTCTGGTTTGGTCATTTGTTGATCTCACAGTGTCAGTCGACGCGTTGGTACTGGAAACTAGTTCCCGTAAGTGTCCTCTTCAGTCATTTATTTTTTTCTTTTTCTGTCCACCTGCTATGGCTGACATAACTGTGCCTGCTGAAAATGCCACACATACCTCTTTTCTGTCCCTTCATAAAAAATATCTGTGTGTAGGAGGGTTTGAATATCTACTGACCTTCTAAACTATCCAGTCTGAGGCCTGTAATGTCCTGCAGCTTCTTCTTACTTTCAACTAATTTATGTGATGGACACTTGGGTGTTTCTGACTTTGTTACATTCAGTCATCTGATCCATCTTGAAACGCCCAAATTGTCCGAGTGAGAGAGAGAGTTGGAGAGGAGAGAGGGAGGTGAAATAATTTAAGGAGCAAAAGGTTTCAAAAGACCTCTGTGTCCCCTTTGTTTGCCCCTCTCCTCTCTCCTTCCTCCTACTGTGTTGCGGCAGTGCCCTTGATGAGCGGCCCCCTTGTCATTTATGCTTGTTTCCCTCTCTCTGCCATCCCCCATCCAGCATGCTATCGCTTTTTGTTTGAAGGAGTCGGGGAATAAGCCTCCAGTGGTAACGTATAACACCTCGCTCTTCTCTCACCCTTTCCCCCCCACGCCTCACCCACACAACTGAGTGGCAGACAGACCCACCACGCTCTTGACCAATGACTGCCTGATTGACTGACCGCAAGCTAATCACCACTCCAACCTCGGGGCTGGATGGTCCAATCTGAACTCATTAGCCTTTACTGCAGTGTACCCATGTTGATTGAGTTTTCTGTTGCAGAGCCTTGTTCTAGGATGTATAGTAACAGTGACTATGTTTACATGCATGGCAGTGCTCAGACATTAACCAGAATAAGAGCATATTCTGAATAGGACAATACCATTTATAGCAGCATTTATAAGGTCAGATTTGGAGCAAGCAATAGCTGGATTAAGACAGTGGGAGTAGGCATGTAAGCATTTTCTGCTCTAAATATTCCATCTGGATTTTTCACAGTGTTTTTCAACAGTTGCCAACAGCTTGTAACACATGCCCCGTTTTACGGCTGGTAAGCTTGCACATTAACAAATGCAACATACTCGTACATAGCTCCAGCTAAGAAGGGGGCATTGTTCTCATCTGCCATTGTTTAGCATGTGAGTTTTGAGAGTGAGTATTGTCATAATTTCAAAAAGTGCCTGAAAAGAACACGCCTACTAGGGCTGTCACAGTATCAGATTTTCACTATATGATCACAGTAGAAAATATTGCATTAAAAATAGAAAATAAGAAAAAAATCATCATCATCCTGTCAATCAAACTTTATCTTTGTTTATTATGTATTTGGTACATACTTTATGCAAAACTATACACAGGTATAAAGAACAACTCCTCATGGATTGTAAGGCAGCCATATAACTAAAACAAAAGAGCCACAATGGGTACAATCAGATTCCCAAGAACAAAGAAAGAGTCACTGCCAAAAACGGGGAGAAACAATTATGTTAGCTTATTCTGGTGAAGTCAAAAGGAGTTAATGTGATTGCGCTACAGTTATCTGTCCACCTGACAGTCTGACCAAAATCACTACACCTCTTGAGCTGGATTCATGCTGCATTTCCCCTCTGGTCTGCTTTGGTCCGTGTGCTCTTTGGACGAGCCTGGCGCGCATGTGGCGCTATACATACTCACTTTTTTTCCATCTACCAGGCCAAGTGGTTAACACATGCGCACAACTGTTATTTGTAGTTTCGTCCCAGCCCTATGGGTAGCGCAAATGCGCTAACACACCAGTTTGTTCACTGGCTATAAACACGAGAGCGACACACATTTTTTTTGTAGCAACAACAATGGCGTTGTTTCAAGGAAAAGGAGGAATTACCGTTTTCCAGTGTTCTTCTCCATTCAAGCTGCTGCTGCTGCAAAAGGAGTCATGTACTGTTTGTTTGTTCTCGTCTTCAGCTTCCTCGTTGTCTACTTCATCTACTTTGTCTTTGTATGCTGTGCTGGTAGCGCCACCTCGTGAATGGGACGTTCAATTTTGCTCACGCGCTGTCAGCGCGGTCAGGTTGTGGGCAGGCCATGCAGTCATAAAATTTGGGCTGCATGTGGTCGTCCGCAGAACAGCCATGTGGACACTAGTGAACTGGAGACAATGTCGTAAATTTCATCACACAAGGCTTCCAGTTGCATGTACGTGGACAGCGGAGGTGCAGCATGAATCCAGCTTTAGGGAATTGCCCCGATGCTCACCAAACTCACACATAATGATCCTCAGGTGGGGCTGCAGGTTGTGCTCAAGGTCCAGGTCAGGTTTATAGGTCAGAAGTTGGGGCACTTTTATGGTGGTTTCGTCAGGCTGGAATAAGCCTTTCCGTCACTGACCATCTGGTTCTACATGGCATTAAGGTTTCACTTCCACTGACTGTTTTGCCAGAGTTTGCATGAAAAACAGGTGAGACTATCCAAGAAAACAAGCCTAAAACAAATGGCTTCAAAAGGAAAAAGCACACAGTGAGATGTATAATTTAATAGGCTCCAAATTACTTATATTACAAATATCATATTTGCTTCATTACAGTTTTTCTCAGTCAATTTGGTGCATTTTAGTTCAACCTCTGCATCACCTAGTCACTTGTGCTCATCATAAAGACATTTTCTCATAATTTTGGACAAACGGTGAATGGTTTTGTACATTATGCAGCTGCTTGTGTACAACTGTCTGCTGATTTTTATATTATCATTTGCTATTGTCATGTCAGTCAAAATACATTAAACAGGTTTTCTGTTGGATAGTTCTTCACCACAAAACACTGAGGCATTCGTTTATTAATTGAGTCATTACATGCAAAAGTGTTGAGCTAGTTATCATTACTCCAAGCATATTTTAAACATTTCTATTACAATTTTTGTAAATATGTATTAAATTGATGAATTGCTCTCAGGTGAATCTTGGCTTTCACTTACAGTGGGGTAAAAAAGTATTTAGTCAGCCACCAATTGTGCAAGTTCTCCCACTTAAAAGATGAGAGGTCTCCAATTTTCATCATAGGTATACCTCAACTATGAGAGACAAAAAGAGAAAAAAAAAATCCAAAAATCATATTGAATGATTTTTAATGAATTAATTGGTAAATTCCTCGGTAAAATAAGTATTTGGTCAATAACAAAAGTTCATCTCAGTACTTTGTTATATACCCTTTGTTGGCAATGACAGAGGTCAAACGTTTTCTGTAAGTCTTCACAAGGTTTTCACACACTGTTGCTGGTATTTTGGCCCATTCCTCCATGCAGATCTCCTCTAGAGCAGTGATGTTTTGGGGCTGTCGCTGGGCAACACGGACTTTTAACTCCCTCCAAAGATTTTCTATGGGGTTGAGATCTGGAGACTGGCTAGGCCACTCCAGGACCTTGAAATGCTTCTTACGAAGCCACTCCTTCGTTGCCCGGGCGGTGTGTTTGGGATCATTGTCATGCTGAAAGACCCAGCCATGTTTCATCTTCAGTGCCCTTGCTGATGGAAGGAGGTTTTCACTCAAAATCTCACGATACATGGCCCCATTCATTCTTTCCTTTACACGGATCAGTCGTCCTGGTCCCTTTGCAGAAAAACAGCCCCAAAGCATGATGTTTCCACCCCCATGATTCACAGTAGGTATGGTGTTCTTTCTTCTCCAAACACGACAAGTTGAGTTTTTACCAAAAAGTTCTATTTTGGTTTCATCTGACCATATGACATTCTCCCAATCCTCTTCTGGATTATCCAAATGCTCTCTAGCAAACTTCAGATGGGCCTGGACATGTACTGGCTTAAGCTGGGGGACACGTCTGGCACTGCAGGATTTGAGTCCCTGGTGGCAGAGTGTGTTACTGATGGTAGCCTTTGTTACTTTGGTCCCAGCTCTCTGCAGGTCATTCACTAGGTTCCCCCGTGTGGTTCTGGGATTTTTGCTCACCGTTCTCGTGATCATTTTGACCCCACGGGGTGAGCTCTTGCGTGGAGCCCCAGATCGAGGGAGATTATCAGTGGTCTTGTATGTCTTCCATTTTCTAATAATTGCTCCCACAGTTGATTTCTTCACACCAAGCTGCTTACCTATTGCAGATTCAGTCTTCCCAGCCTGGTGGAGGTCTACAATTTTGTTTCTGGTGTCCTTTGACGGCTCTTTGGTCTTGGCCATAGTGGAGTTTGGAGTCTGACTGTTTGAGTTTGTGGACAGGTGTCTTTTATACTGATAACGAGTTCAAACAGGTGCTATTAATACAGGTAACGAGTGGAGGACAGAGGAGCCTCTTAAAGAAGAAGTTACAGGTCTGTGAGAGCCAGAAATCTTGCTTGTTTGTAGGTGACCAAATACTTATTTTCCACCATAATTTGCAAATAAATTCTTTAAAAATCAGACAATGTGATTTTCTGAATTTTTTTTTTCCTCATTTTGTCTCTCATAGTTGAGGTATACGTATGATGAAAATTGGAGACCTCTCTCATCTTTTAAGTGGGAGAACTTGCACAATTGGTGGCTGACTAAATACTTTTTTGCCCCACTGTACGAGGGGAAATGTGTTAAGAATTAGGTCAACCAATGACCTTCCACTTCTCTAGAACAGCTGAAAAGTGAATCCTATGAACCTTCCATTGGCAGCACACATAAAGCCTTCACAGAGCAGTAACCAGTTCTGATCCAAAAATGGAAGGACATCAAGAGAATGAGCAGGGTCAACAGCGAGAACAAAGAGATGTATGGATGTGAGGTGGAAGAATAAGGAGACAAATCAGAGGAAGAGGAAGAAGAGGTCAAGGACATAGGCCTGTTCCTGATGAAATTAGGGTCACAATTGTTGTCCATGTTCTAAATCGTGGTCTCATAATGGCTGAGGTAGGTTGGGCGGGGTGTGTGTGCTGCAACCAAATATTGGGAGAACCACTGAATCCCCAATTATCCAAACATTTCATCGGGAGAATAATCAGGTAACCCAAAAAATGTACACTGTACTGTACATCCCGAAATACGGTACAGTTACTCGAAAGCTTCAAAATGCATAATTCTGTAAAAGCAGTACAGTAAAAACTTTGAATCATATCCAGTATCTTTGAGTCTATTCCCCTCACACAGTAATATGTGACTTTATAGTTTTGAAATTTGCATTGTGCAAACTCCAGTTCTGTTCTGAGAAATGCTCCAAAGCGGCTGAGAAAAACTGCAACACAAACCAATATTGCATGTTTTAAATATTATGGTTGTTACCAATACCAGTGTATTATGACACACTACTAGCAAGTAGGTTATGATACCGCTAACACTACAAGTGTACGTCACTGGTTATATCATATGCTGGTTACAGTAATATGTAAAGGGGATTATCCCTGTAAGCAGCCCACAGCTGCACAGGTAAGCAGCTACAGGCATGCCAGCATAGTCACTGTGAGTTAGTCCTATTTATGTTTAGCCTCCTCCAACAAGGCTGTGAACCAATGAGCATACAGTGCATCCGGAAAGTATTTGCGGCACTTCACTTTTTCCACATTTTGTTATGTTACAGCTTTATTCCAAAAGGGATTAAATAAATTTTTTTCCTCAAAATTCTACACACAATACCCCATAATGACAATGTGAAAAAAGCTTTTTTTTGAGATTTTTCAAATTTATTAAAAATAAAAAAAAACTAAGAAATCACATGTACATAAGTATTCACAACCTTTGCTCAATACTTTGTTGATGCACCTTTGGCAGCAATTACAGCCTCAAGTCTTTGAATATGATGCCACAAGCTTGGCACACCTATTTTTGGGCAGTTTTGCCCATTCCTCTTTGCAGCACCTCTCAAGCTCCACTAGGTTGGATGGGAAGTGTCAGTGCACAGCCATTTTCAGATCTCTCCAGAGATGTTCAATTGGATTCAAGTCTGGGCTCAGGCTGGGCCACTCAAGGACATCCACAGAGTTGTCCTGAAGCCACTCCTTTGATATCTTGGCTGTGTGCTTAGCGTCATCGTCCTGCTGAAAGATGAACCGTCACCCCAGTCTGAGGTCAAGAGTGCTCTGGAGCAGGTTTTCATCCAGGATGTCTCTGTACATTGCTGCATTCATCTTTCCCTCTATCCTGACTAGTCTCCCAGTTCCTGCCGCTGAAAAACATCCCCACAGCATGATGCTGCCACCACCATTGGCATGGTTATGAACAGTGCCTGGTTTCCTCCAAATATGATGCCTGGCATTCATGCCATAGAGTTCAATCTTTGTCTCATCAGACCAGAGAATTTTGTTTCTCATGATCTGAGAGTCCTTCAGGTGCCTTTTGACAAACTCCAGGCAGGCTGCCATGTGCCTTTTACTAAGGAGTGGCTTCTGTCTGGCCACTCTGCCATACAGGCCTGATTGGTGGATTGCTGCAGAGATAGCTGTCCTTCTGGAAGTTTCTCCTGTCCCCACAGAGGAATGCTGGAGCTCTGACAGAGTGACCATCGGGTTCTTGGTCACCTCCCTGACTAAGGCCCTTTGCCCCTGATCGCTCAGTTTAGACGGCCGGCCAGCTCTAGGAAGAGTCCTGGTGGCTCTGAACTTCTTCCATTTACGGATGATGGAGGCCACTGTGCTCATTGGGACCTTCAAAGCTGCAGAAATTTTCTATACCCTTCCCCAGATTTGTGCCTCAAGACAATCCTGTCTCGGAGGTCTACAGACAGTTCCTTTGACTTCATGCTTGGTTTGTGCACTGACATACACTGTCAACTGTGGGACCTTATATAGACAGGTGTGTGCCTTTCCAAATCATGTCCAATCAACTGAATTTACCACAGGTGGACTCCAATGAAGCTGTAGAAACAGCTCAAGGATGATCAGTGGAAACAGAATGCACCTGAGCTCAATTTTGAGCTTCATGGCAAAGGCTGTGAATACTTATGTACATGGGCTTTCTTTTTTTTTTTAATAAATTTGCAAAAATCTAAAAAAAATAATAATAATTCACATTGTCATTATGGGGTATTGTGTGTAGAATTTTGAGGGAAAAAAATGAATTTAATCCCTTTTGGAATAAGGCTGTAACATAACGTGGAAAAAGTGAAGCGATGTGAATACTTTCCGGATGCACTGTAAAGTTACAGCTGGTGTAACAGTTTTATTTTTTAAAATTTGAGGTGTGTTTTATTGATGTAGCGCCTGAGCTGCAAAATCCACTGTTGGATGTGATTTTGTCGTGTTTACATTATTCATCAGTACTCATCTCTGCTGCATGGACGCCAGAGGACAAGCATCCTCATGTACACTTTTTGATTTAATTAGTTGTTTTATACTTTTTGCTCTGCACCTCCTGGCTGGTGTTTCTGTACAAGTGCAAATCACTGGCCATCAGCCATTTTTATGTTTCTGTTGGTTTCTTGCATTTGCAAGTTTTTCTGGATTTTGACTGGCTTCACAGTTTGAGTCAATGCTTCTATTCCTTGTCTGCTTTATGGACAATTCTGTCTGCTTTTATTTTTCCTTTGCCACTTTGATATTCCTAAATAGGACCCATTATGCTCATTTCCAGTTGTATTTTTAGATCTAGGCCTACTGTGTTTTTGTAGCATGATTCAAAGGTCAAAATGTTTTGTTCTTGTTCTAGCCTAGCAACCTGCAACCTGCAGCTCAGGAGCCACTGTTGCTCATTTGCATAATAACAGTGGCACCCTTAAGGTGTGTTCAAACCAAGAACGAGTACATTTAATCACGTGACATGAGTACATGCTAATTCAATGTATTTGCGCAAGTAAATTTAGTTGCACAAATTTAGTTGCATAACTAAATTTACTCGCGTTTAGTCTGAATGCACCTTTACAAATTTGTGATTAAAAAAAGTTACAAAATTGTCAGAAAAGAAGATCCCATATTTACTGTATAGGAGAAGTTTCAAAGTGAACAAAAATTATATCAGATAGATATCGATACAGTGGTGTGAAAAAGTGTCTGCCCCTTCCTGATTTCTCATTTTTTTTGTATGTTTGTCACACTTAAATGTTTCAGATCATCAAACAAATTTAAATATTAGACAAAGATAACACAAGTAAACACAAAATGCGGTTTTTAAATGAAGGTGTTTATTATTAAGGGTAAAAAAAATCCAAACCTACATCGCTCTGTATGAAAAGGTGATTACCCCCTAAACCTAATAACTGGTTGGGCCACCCTTAGCAGCAACAGTTGCAATCAAGCGTTTGTGATAACTGGCAATGAGTCGTTTACAGCACTGTGGAGGAATTTTAGCCCACTCATCTTTGCAGAATTGTCGTAATTCAGCCACATTGGAGGGTTTTCAAGCATGAACCGCCTTTTTAAGGTCATGCCACAGCATCTTAATCAGATTCAGGTCAGGACTTTGACTAGGCCACTCCAAAGTCTTCATTTTGTTTTTCTTAAGCCATTCAGAGGTGGACTTGTTGGTGTGTTGTGGATCATTGTCCTGCTGCAGAACCCAAGTGCGCTTCAGCTTGAGGTCACAAATAGATGGCTGGGCATTCTCCTTCAGGATTTTTTGGTAGACAGCAGAATTCATGGTTCCATTTACCACAGCAAGTCTTCCAGGTCCTGAAGCAGCAAAACAGCCCCAGACCATCACACTACCACCACCATATTTTACTGTTGTATGATGTTCCTTTTCTGAAATGCTGTTACTTTTGCGCTGGATGTAATGGGACACACACCTTTCAAAAAGTTCAATTTTTGTCTCATCAGTCCACAGAATATTTTCCCCTAAGTCTTGGGGATCATCAAGATGTTTTCTGGCAAAACTGAGATGAGCCTTTATGTTCTTTTTTGCTCAGCAGGGATTTTCATCTTGGAACTCTGCCATGCAGGCCATTTTTGCTCATTCTCTTTCTTATGGTGGAGTCATGAACACTGACTTTAACTGAGGCAAGTGAGGCCTGCAGTTCTTTGGATGTTTTTCCACACTGATAGATCTCAATTACTTCGTTTCTCATTTGTTCCTGAATTTCTTTGGATCGCAGCATGATGTCTAGCTTTTGAGGATCTTTTGGTCTACTTCACTTTGTCAAGTAGGTCCTGTTTTAGTGATTTCTTGATTGAGGACAGGTGTGGCAGTAATCAGGCCTGGGTGTAGCTAGAGAAATTGAACTCAGCTTTCCAAAGATGTGATAAACCACAGTTAATTTATGTTTTAACGGGGGGGGGGGGGGGATCACTTTTTCACACAGGGCCATGTAGGTTTGGATTTTTTTTTACCCTTAATAATAAACACCTTCATTTAAAAACTGCATTTTGTGTTTACTTGTGTTATCTCTGTCTAATATTTAAATTTGTTTGGTGATCTGAAACATTTAAGTGTGACAAACATACAAGAAAATGAGAAATCAGGAAGGGGGCAAACACTTTTTCACACCACTGTAGATAGATAGATATTTAGTATTTATAGATTTTTGAATGAAGTTGAAAATTCATGAGAAAAATGTCTCAAATTTGTATGTTAAAAAGCTGATTAACAGGAAATTTGCCAGAAAAGGTCACAGGCAAAATAATGCTTTCATCCAAGAACATGCCTGAAACTTATTAGAGCAAAATTGCTCATTTTCTTTTCATTTGCTGCATCTCAGCAGCAGGTTTATTTAGCAGATATTTGGGTGCTATACTTGCAGGCAGAATTATGTAAAGACTGTGTTGAAAATACTCCTCACCTTGATATCATAAACATTCATAAGCAGAAAAATACAACACCTGAAACTATATGTGTAGATGGATAAATCTGAGCTTTTGGTTCTTGGAAATTGTGAAGCTTTTGTGAGGTTTGAGATGGATCTGCCTTTGTAACAGTATCGATATCATAAAATCAGGAAAAGCATAACAGGTCCCATTTAATCATAACTTTTGTATTTGTGCATTGCTCCTTTGTCTGCCTCTTATGGTCTTCCCTCTCTTTCTCTCTTTTTCTGCTTTATATTTGCTAAACTCCTCCTCCGTTTTTCCCACATCTCATTTCTCTCTTCCTTGCCTCTCTTTTTTGCTCTAGATACGCTATAAGAAGGACAAAGTGCAGTCTAAGCTGACTCCTACCTTCCCTCTGGTGTCTGCGGTCAAAGATCTGTCTAATGGCTGTGCTATAGCTGCTGTTTTGCATTACTACTGCCCCAGCTTGCTGCCTCTGGAGGGTACACACAAACACAGACAGTAACACACAATGGATGATGAAATATTTATATTTAGCTGATGCAAGGCTTCAAAACGTGACAGGCCCACCTTTGAACAAACTATATCCAATAAATGTGATCTCTTGAAGAAATTCATTTCTAGGAGGTGGTCTTCTTGATATTAAATCTGAAGTGTAATTTACATTCCCCCCCCCAGAAAAAATTCAGAATACCATCACTCCAGTTTCTGATTTTTATTCTTTGCTCATGTGAGTGTGACATTCATAAAAAACACAATGGGCCATATTACAACAATCTATTCAACAGTCTATTGTCTGAGGTGCAGAGTGCTTTTATGGGTGTGTCCAGGTCCAATTTGCTATTACAGCAGCACGGAAGCAAATTTTGCATTCAAACTCCATGAATCTGCAGAAGAGCGAGCCATGCGTTGCTCGGGCAGCACTCAACCTGAGGTCCATTAATTAAAAGAAAAAAATCAGGATATCCATTTGACAAGATCAAATATAGCCTGCTTCTACTTTGATTTTAAATCATAGTGTTAAAAGAATGACAGTGAATGAGGACATTTGCGCACTTTGGTGTTCCGGTGTACAGAATACCGACCAGCTCTCCTCTGGCTGCAAATGACAGCTGTTTCCCAGTGTAGGGCACACAGGGTTGCTGCCCAACAGCACAAAAATCCAGTGGTTAAATTAAAAAAAAAAAAAAAAAAGACTGACCCACATTTTGTTCACTTAAGGAAAGGATAAATAAATAATATGTGTACTTGTCTGTGATCTTACATTTAATCAATTCATTCATTCATTCATTCATCCTCTTAACTGCTTAGTCCTTTACATGTCACGGGGGGGGGGGCTCAAGACTATCCCAGCAAATCTGGGCAAGAAGCAGGGTACACCCTGGACAGATGGACAATGAATGAATGAAAGATCAGGTGAGGGATTATGACAAAGCAGCTCCAAGTCTCCCTCTCTGTTCACCAGTTTCAGCCAGTCTCTGTGCGTTTTCCTTTTGAAGTGTTTATCAGTGGTCGACTTTATGTTCCAACACAGCGCTGCATGTAGTACAAAACCGTTTATTCCCGCTTTATGAAAAATATTCAGAAACTGTTGAGGACAGTCTTTATGGTGACTTTTGTTGATAAATTAAGAGACACACACGTAAACAACTCCGCTCATGTAAAGACGTGCGCACGCGCCGCAGGGAACTCATGCAGGATGAGAACCATTTTAACATAACAGAAGAAGAACCAGCATCTCCATTACCTTGTTAGCTGTTAGCTCCATTTGCGCTTCGGGTGTTTCTGGTTTTTCACTGCTGTTCCTGGCTCACTGACCCAGTTTCGATCCGATGAGACTCAGCAGATGTTCACAGATGTAAAAGCACTATATTAAAAGATCGATCCGCAGATTTTTTGGATCAATATAGGTTCAGTCAACGTGGATCAATCCAGATCGTTGAATTGATCTTTTGAACCCACCCCTAGGAGCGACCTGAAATGAAAGTATACCAGGAGGTCTCCAAGCTGATGGTTGCTCACGGGGAAGATGGTCAGTGTTTTGTGATTTTGATCATTGATTATCACAGAAATAATAAAAACTCATGGCCGAATTAACAAATGGTGGTTTTGAATCTTGTGAAAACATCGCTCTCATCCACTGACCTTACACCCTGGCCAATCAGTGGTCTGCAATCTGTTGACGTCACATTCTCAGCTCAACTCAGCACGGTTGGAACCTCACTCAAGTAAGTACCAAAATGGGTACTAGGTACTAATGGAAAACCCTACAAAACAAGAAGAGTCAAGGTGAGTTAGGCTAACTAGATGCTAGTGGAAAAGGACCACTGTGGAGAAAGGAAGCAGGCGATGCAACGAGCTGGACAACACAGAAACTTTGTTCCATCTCCAACATACAGTACAGTAAAAGAGCTCCCGGGTCTCTGTGCATTCCTCTTTTATATCTTTAATACCATGCATTGAGACCTGGAACTTCCGACCATAATGCATTGTTGTTTAGAACAAAGCTGTGTGGCACATTAACATGACATAATGCCGGCGCCGCTCTCACACCCTTCTTCTTCCAGCGGCTCTGGCAATTACTTCTCTCCCCGGGGGGCGCATGGTCCTTACGGTCCCGTCTGATACCCCCCCTGGTGACACCTCCTCTTTCGGTCCGTTGTTCCCCCCTTCCCCAGCTGCCTTCTCTGGGTGGAGAAGTCCCACACCATGGCCCCACACAGCCACCCCCCCCGAACACCCATAAAGGGCACTAACCCCCCCGTCCTTTGGGCTTGAGCCAGCACCCATAGCGGCTGTAGGGGGGGAGGGTCACTGGTCCAATCGAATTGCCCTGCTGGTGGGGTGTACAGGAGGGAAAAAGGGAGGGGGAGAAAACGCATCACCTTCATGAGCGCAGGTCCCTGCCGAGGGATCACCAACTTGCGGAGCCACCAACGGTGGGTGTCCGCGCCAGGGAGCTTGGGCCAACACCACCTGCTCGTCTGCCAACACAAAAGCGGGCTTCAGCCTGTCGATGCAGACTGTCTCCCTACGTTCCCCCAAGTCTAACACAAAATGCTTCTCCCCAGGTTCCAACACCCTGAATGGTCCGTCGTACAGTGGGCGCAGTGGGGTCCGGTGCGCATCATGCCTGGCAAAAATAAAACTGGCGTTCTGCAAGCTTTTTTTGGACGAAGGTGGGGAGAAAACGATGGTGGGCCAGGCCCGGTACGTTAAAAGCCTCCGTACTGTGCAAGAATTGCACGGGTGGATCAGCCTTGGGTGCAGGGTTTTCCGGTAAAAACTCTGCGGGGATCCACAGCGGTTGAGAAATGACGAATTCTGCCGGGAAGGCTGCCAAATCCTCCTTAGGTGTGGCGCGCAACCCTTAAAGAACCCAGTGCAGGCGGTCAACCCAATTTGTATCCGTGAGCGAAGTTCTGAGTGCTGCTTTAAGTGACCTTTGAAAACACTCGCATAGCCCGTTAGCCTGGGGGTTGTACGCGATAGTGCGGTGAATTTTGACCCCCAGGCTTTGGGCCATCAAGGACCAGAGTTCCGAAATGAATTGTGGACCCCTGCCGGAAGTGATGTCCGACGGGGATCCGAATTGCGCAACCCAAGCCGACAAAAAAGCACGAGCCACTTCTGCGGATGTGGTAGAAGCCAGTGGGACCACTTCAAGCCAGTGCGTGGTACGGTCCACGATTGTTACAAGGTGTGTGAAACCTTGCAACAGCGGGAGGGGTCCCACCAAATCCACGTGGACGAGGTCAAACCTCCTGGCTGGGATTTGGAACAGCTCGAGGGGGGCTCTGGTGTGCTTGTGCACTTTGGCCCGCTGGCACACGGCGCAAGCTGCAGCCCACTATTTCACATCCTTGCGCAAGCGGGGCCAGACGAATTTTGCCCCCACTAGCTTCAGTGAAGCGCACATTCCCTGATGCAAACAGGAGTGGGCCGACTCAAAAATGCGACGGCGCCAAGAGCTCTGAACCACTGGGTGCGGGCAGCCGGTGGAGATGTCACAGAGCAAGGGAGGGCACCCCTCTTGCACCACACTGCTCTCCAGCCTTAACCCAGTTGGCGCAAACTGGAGCGCGCAAATGTCCCTGTTCCCGGCTTGCTCCACGGCCATCGCAGGTTAATCTATTCCCACGTAGACTGGGGAGACTAATATGCGCAACAGACAATCGGCCACGACGTTGAGCTTACCGGTGACGTGTTGAATGTTGGTAGTAAACTCCGAAATCGCGGCCAAATGCCGTTGCTGCTGGGCTGACCACGGTTCCGAGACCTTGGACATCGCGTACATCAGCAGCTTATGGTCCACGAATGCGGTGAACTCCCGCCCCTCTAGCCAAAACTGGAAATGGTGGGTTGCCAGGTGGAGAGCCAGCTGTGCAAAGTTCGGCTGAAAAATGCGAGCAGGTGCCGTGAACCTGAGACGTACTGCTCCACCACTGCCCCTATGGCAGCATCAGACGCGTCCGTAGTGAGTGCTATCTGTGCAAACAGATCCGGGTGGGCTAGCAACGCGGCATCTGCAAGCGCTGTTTTGGCGTTTGTAAAAGTCTGGACTCACTTGGGTGTCCAGTCGATGGTTTTCGTGGGTTTCTTTTTTTTTAAGCATGGCATACAATAGCTGCATCAGCTGGGCTGCCCGGGGAAGGAAACGGTTATAAAAATTAACCATTCCTAAAAACTCCTGTAGTGCTCTCACGGTCTGCGGGTGCGGAAAGTCCGACACAGCGCGCACCTTATCCAGTAGCGGAATTGTGCCCTCCGGCGAAATGCGGTGGCCAAAAAAATCAATCACTGGCACACCGAACTGGCAGTTCGCCAGGATAACTATCAGCCCGTGCGCCTCCAACCTCTGGAAAACTGTCTTGAGATGGGCGATGCACTCCTCCTCGGACGCGCTAGCTACCAGAATGTCGTCTAAGTAGACAAAAACGAAGGACAAGTCGCAAAGCACTGCGTCCATCATCTCTGGAAAGTCTGCGCCATGCCTTTTAAAGCGAACGGTATGCGTAAAAACACAAAAAGGCCAAAAGGAGTTATTACCGCTGTTTTTGGAACGTCTTCGGCGTGCACCAGGACCTGATGGTATCCACAGACCAGATTCACTTTCGAAAAAACACGCGCCCCGGCCAGGTGCACTTCAGATCATAGTAATAGGACCCAATATATTTAATCATATTCCAAGTAGAGGAGCCATATGACTTTCCTTTAACCACTGCACCAAAACTGGCTGCAATTCACCTAGAAAGTGCTCAAGAGATAATCCTAACTTTTTATGTTCCAGTTTCTTATGCCTGTGGCAAATTGAAAAGACCTTATTTTTCTCTTTAAACTTAATATGCAGTCATAAATCTTGAAGCTTCACACGTCGGCATATTTGTTCATATCTTCAATTTTACTAGAACTGCATGCCAGTTTGATCCGTATGTTGTTTCAATCAGACCATATATGAATGGAAATATGCAAATATGACATCATTATGCAGACAGTATGTTAATTTCTACATTTCATTTTAAGGGTCACAAAAGCAAGGATTGAAGGGAATTATGGCCACTTTCTTTACTTTCACACCAAAAGATATGAAGAAATAACGCATACTATCCACAAACAACATTTGTCTTTCATTGTGTATTGTTGTACAGTAGATGAAACAGAACTTTGATGTTGTGGAAGAAGGTTGACAGTTGGGGAAAGCCCTTGGGGGGATTGGACCGGGATGAACAAACCAGGGTGGGAAAACACCTGATACCCTTCATAAAGGTGTCTGTTTTTGTTTTCACACCTTAAGTGTGTTGTATTTGGGTTACCGCTCCATGGCACACCCTTTATTTTCAATTTAGTGGGTGTTCCAAGTGCAGCACCTGAGTGAAGTTGGCTCAACTACTTTCTTGAATTAATGAAAAAAAAGAGTTGCCATTTGTTAGTCCTATATTTGTGCTGATTTGCGCTGCAAACCCTATCGTCTGTTCGTTGAAGCAGCTCAGCCCTTTGTCTGATTTGAATGACAACACTCAGTGATTAGTGGTATATTTGTGCTTATCTGTGCCATTAAAAGAATTATTTATGCTGCCTCCATTTTTAATAATTATAGCAAAGGTCACCCCGAGGTCAAGCAGCACCAGAGCTGGGTAGACTAGCCAGAAATTGTACTCATGTAAAAGCAAATTAATTACTCAAGTACAAGTGAGAGTAGCAACCAAAGTAGTCACTTGAGTAATAGTGAGAAAGCAACTAGTAAAAAACTTAAAGTAGTGAGTAATGAATTTGCTTTTGTCAACTTTTCATTTTTTTCTCATATATTTGTGGCATTTTTCTAATGTTTACTCATAAGTTTTAAATTTTCTTTTTTGCATAATTTTTATGTAAATTTGAAAGCTGCATTTGAAACCTGTTGCTTCTTATTCTTCTTCTGGCTGCTCGCTTTAAGGGTCGCCACAGCGGATCATCTGTCTCCATCTCACCCTATCCCTTGCATCTTCTTCTGTAACACCAACCCTCTCCATCTCCTCCTTCGCTACATCCATGAATCTTCTCTGTGGTCTTCCTCTTTTCCTCCTGCCTGGCAGCTCCATCTTCAGCATCTTTTGTCCAATATATCCACTATCCCTTCTCTGCACATGTCCAAACCATCTCAGCCTCACCTCTCTTACAAACCGCTCAACCTGAGCTGTCCCTCTGATATACTTATTTCTAATCTTGTCCCTCCTAGTCACTCCCAATGAGAAGCTTAGCATCTTCAACTCTGCCACCTCCAGCTCCACCTCTTGTCTTTTTGTCAACACCACCATCTCCAAACTATACATCATAGCAGGTCTAACTGTCGTCTTGTAAATCTTCCCTTTCATTCTAGCTGCTATCCTCCTGTCACAAATCACCCCTGACACTCGTCTCCACCCACTCCACCCTGCCTGCACTCTCTTCTTCACCTCTCTTGTGCATTTTCCATTGCTTTGGATGGTTGACCTCAGGTATTTAAACTCATCTACTTTCACTACCTCTGCTCCTTCCATCTTCCCCGTTGCACTTGCCTCCCTCTCATTCACACTCATGTATTCTGTCTCGTTTCTACTGACTTTCATTCCTCTTCTCTCCAGAGCATATCTCCACCTCTCTAGGTTCTCTTCTACCTGCTCCCTATTCTCACTACAGATCACAGTGTCGTCTGCAAACATCATGGTCCATGGAGACTCCTGCCTGACTTCGTCTGTCAGTCTGTGCATCACCATGGCAAACAAGAAGGGGCTCAGAACCGATCCCTGATGTAATCCCACCCCCACCTTGAATCCATCCGTCACTCCTACAGCACACTTCACCACCGTCTCGCTGTCCTCATACATATCCTGCACCACCTTCACATACTTCTCTGCCACTCCTGTCTTTCTCATACAGTACCACACTTCCTCTCTTGGCACCCTATCATATCCTTTCTCTAGATCCACAGACACAGTGCAACTCCTTCTGACCTTCTCTATACGTCGCCATCAGCACTTTTAAAACAAACATTGCATCTGTAGTACTCTTTCTTGGCATAAAAGCATACTGCTGCTCACTGATTGTCACCTCTCCTCTTAACTTGGCTTCAACAACTCTTTCCCATATCTTCATAGTGTGGCTGATCAACTTTATGCCTCTGTAGTTACTACAGCTCTGAGCATCACCCTTGTTCTTGAAAATTGGTACCAAAACACTTCTTCTCCACTCCTCAGGCATCCTCTCACTCTCCAAGATTGCATTCAACAATCTGGTTAAAAAGTTCACTGCCATCTTTCCTAAACATCTCCATACCTCCATAGGTATGTCATCTGGACCAACCGCCTTTCCATTCTTCGTCCTCTTCAAATTTGCCCTCACTTTCGCCTTGCTAATCCTCGGGACCTCCTTGTTCACCATCTTTCCTTCATCCACCCTCCTCTCTCTCTCATTTTCTTTATTCATCAGCTCTTCAAAATACTCCTTCCACCTTCTCAACACACTTTTGTCACTTGTTAGTACATTACCATTTCTGTCCTTAATCAACCTAACCTGCTGCACATCCTTTCCAGCTTGATCTCTCTGGCTAGCTAGTCAATACAAGTCCTTTTCTCCTTCCTTAGTGTTTAGCCTCTCATACAACTCACTATTTGCCTTTTCCTTTTCCACCTCTCTCTTTGCCATGCGCCTAAATTCCAAATACTCCTGTCTACGTTCTTCATCTCCCTGACTATCCCACTTTTTCTTTGCTAACCTCTTCCATTGAATACTTTCCTGCACCTCCTCATTCCACCACCAAGTCTCCTTGCCTTCCTTCCTCTGTCCACTGGATACACCACCTACCTTTCTACCCATTTCCCTCAATACTTTTGCTGTACTTTCCCAGTCATCTGGTAATTCTTCCCTACCACCCAGAGCCTGTATCATCTCCTTCCTGAACTCTGTGTGACCTTCTTACTTCTGTAACTTCCCCCACTTAATCTTTGGCTCTGCCTTCACTGCTTTCCTCTTCCTACTTTCCAAGGTCATCCTACAGACTACCATCTAATGCTGTCTCCCCTGCCACCACATTGCTGTCTCCTATCTCTTTCAGATTTCTCCTTCTACATAAAGTGTAGTCCACCTGTGTGCACCTTCCTCCACTCTTGTAAGTCACCCTGTGTCCCTCTCTCTTCTTAAAGTATGTGTTTACCACAGCCATTTCCATCCTTTTAGCAAAATCCACAACCATCTGTCCTTCCACATTTCTCTCCGTAAAACCATACCTACCCAGAACCTCCACATCACCTCTGTTCCCTTCACCTACAGTACACGCCCATTAAAGTCCACTCCAATCACCACTCTCTCTCCCCCCGGGAACACTCTCTACCACTTCATCCATCTTACTCCAGAATTCATCTTTCTCTTCTACCTGACAGCCAGCTTGTGGGGCATACGCACTAACAACATTCAACATCCCACCTTCAGCTTCTAGCTTCAAACTCATGATTGTATCTCACTCCCTCTTTACCTCCTGAACACTCTTCACATACTCTTCCTTCAAGATTACTCCTACTCCATTTCTCTTCCTATCTACACCATGATAGAACAGTTTAAGTCCAACTCCAACGCTCCTAGCCTTGCTTCTCTTCCATCTGGCTTCTTGAACACATAGTATATCTACCTTTCTTCTCTCCATCATATCAGCCAACTCTCTACCTAACCTAGGCCTCAATTGATCCGGTATGGAAGTCTCATTCGTCATGATCTACATGTGTGATTTGGCAAAGGTTTTACGTTGGATGCCCTTCCTGACACAACCCTCCCCATTTACCTGGGCTTGGGACCAGTGTAAGAGGCCACAGTATACCCCCAGTCCAGACTATACCCAGGGTTAAAGTGGCCTAGGCTAGATTATACCCCGGGTATATTATGGCCTCGGCCAATTCATACCCCCTAGGCTAATTTATACCCCCATGATATCAGCAGTGTTGAGTGATATACACAAGAATTACTTTTTTTTTTTTTTTATCCCCCACCAGTCCCAAAGGAAGGTAGATCATAGATCCACAGGGGGTGCTTTTGTTGTGCTGCAGTGTAGAATGTCAAAAGGCGGCCGTACAGTTGGTCTTACATGGTTGTGAAAAGTCCCGCCAGTGCATCCAAATCACATGACTGCTTTAGGAGGAGGCAGAAGCAAGACGTAGCCTTGCAGTATCACCATTTCAACTTGTGTTGAAAGTACAGATTTGAAACTTTCTCCCAGTTTTTAAATTGTCTTGATAGGGCAAGTAAAACCAGAGTTATGATAAACAATTTCTGTCATGTTTTTCCAAATATTTTCATCACATTTGGTGTATGTTTGGAGAGGCAAAAAACTTTAAAAACAGAAAGTGAAACTGAATGTGCTGATTCTAAACGCCGTTTGTTTGACGTTGACAGACGATGTAAACACTGAAGTATGGTTTTAATATTATAGTAGAAAAATATTTACCTGTGCATAAAAGTGGGATGAGCAGGCGTGTCATTTATTTTGATATATATGTCATTTTACAAAACGGGAAAAAGTGGTCAGATCAGCTGATAATATCGTAAGGTAACGTAATGTAGTGACATCATGATGTGGTGACTTGTTGTGTTGTAAATATATGGTGTAAATACAATCAAAACCTCTTTACACAAGAGGGGCATATTCTGGCCTGGAGGGGTATAGTCTGGTCTAAACTCTTTTACACCCCCAGGGTATATTCTGGCCTGGGCCAGATTATACCCTGGTTTAATCTGGGCGGGGGTTAATTTGGCCTGTTACACCTGTACTAGGAGTACACTGGCTTGTCCACTCCCTGTGACTGGGCTAAAAAGGGCATAAAAAGTAAGAAATTAAATATTTCCTGAGCCAGGATGGAACACTGATCTCATTCATCTTCAACTGCGTGATCCTTTTCGGGTTGCAGGGGTGCTGGAGCTGGGGATGGGCATATTGATACTTTTATACCAACTGGTCGATATTTTAGAGTCAATACTTTTTAAAATATCGAGATACCATCGCGTTAATACAAAATGTGTATTTTTTTTCCACTACTGAGAGTTTTAGGCATTAAATTTACATGTGAAGACCGGTGAAAAACCAGCCCAGGCATGTTTTAGAGATGGTCTGCCGTGTCACATGATTATGGCAGCCTATCAGATGTCAGAGCTGAAGACTCGCTGCACACTACGCAGCTTCAGTCAAGCACTCACCAACTCCTGCGCAGAGTGAGCAGAAGAAGTATTACTTCTATGTTACACCAGTCATCCAAATTCTATGGTGATACCAAGCAGCTGAATTTTGAAAAATAAACAAAATAAGCACGATTTAAGTTTCTAATATAATAGTGTAGAAATACAATAAATAGATAATATAATAATATAAAAAATTAAAAATGTTGCATTGTGAAAAAAATACACATACGCTGCTTGGTATTACCATAGAATTTGAATGAATGGTGAAACATTTCAGAAGTAAAAAATACTTGAATCCACTTAACTTGACTGAGCTTTCATACAGCACACTTACCCACCTGGATAACTGAGAATCTTCACCAGATTAAGAAGCTGACTTGATTTTGCATTCATTTTAAGTCTTAATTATTTTTATTATAATTGGAAAAAAATGTTAATTTTATTTTTTATTACCTTTGGTCATTGTTCTATTTTATTATCATTTTATAAGTGTTTCTTTCAAGTATTTATGTTCATGAGTTTCATATTTCATATTGCGATTGCAGTAAAGTTAATGAAACTGCAATCATGTGATTTTCCTTTAAGGGGCAAAAAGTATTTGTATCAGTGTTGGGGAAAAAAAGTCCCATAAATTAATGGTATTGTATCGAAAGGAAAAATGCTGGTATTGCCCAGTCCCTAGCTGGAGCCTATCCCGGTGCCTTTGGGCGAGAGGCAGGATACAACCTGGACAGATCGCCCGTCTATCACAGGGCCAACACAGAGGGTCAACCTTTCACTCTCACGCCGAAGGACAATTTAGAATCCTCAGTTGATGCCAGTTAACCTAACCTGCATGTTTTTGGCCTGTGGGAGGAAACTGGAGTACCTGCAGTCAACCCACGCAGACACGGGGAGAACATGCAACACAGAAGGGTCACCGATGGGATCGAACCCTCAACCGTCTTGCTGTGCAGCCACAGTGCTAACCACTGAGCCACCAACACTGATTTCAATTAGTTAAAAAAAAAAAAATCAGTTTAAACATAAGCAACAAACTGGAAACAGTACAAATCGGTGAAATCAAAAGTAACGCGAAAAGGACAAACAAATGTTTTTGTGTAAAAGTAACACTTTACTCCCCAAGTCTGAGTAGGACAGTCACCATATGTGAGTTACAGCACTGTTGCTTGACCTCTCAGTGACCTTTAATGTAACTGTTAAATCTGAAGAATGATGACCGCACCAGGAAGTTTCTTTTTTTTTTTTTTTTTTTTTCTTCAGCACAAACATAGCACTAACCAGTGGTGCTGTTTCTGCAGATTTCAGTAAAGTGGCTCAGCCAAGTTTTCTGGGGTCTACGAAACCTGAAGTCCAGACTGGAGTTTGGCAGCATTTGTATTTTCTGATCGTGTATTAATATTTGTTTGTTCTCCTTGTTCTACCCCTGTCAGAAGTGTGCCTAAAGGATACCATGTCAGTGGCTGACTCCCTCTACAACCTGCAGCTGATCAGAGAGTTCTGTGAGAGCAGCTTACAGAGCTGCTGCCCCCTGGCTGCAGAGGATCTGCTCTACGCTCCTCCTGCTCTGCATGTAAGCAGTCTGCTCTTGGTCAACCAACCTGCTTCACTGCTGCCATTTACACATCCACCACCAGAAATGATAGCATGAAGGCTGCCCCTCCGTCATTCTGTTTCTGATAGGGGTTTCTTAATTGATAAAAGAGAATTTGGCATCCATATAGTTGACCAAATGCTTACTCATAGGCAGGGGTCTGCAACCTGTGGCTCCAGAGCCTCGTAGCTCTTTTGTCAATAAACTCTGGTTCCTTGTGACTTGTTTTGACTTTGACCAAAAATAAAAACGATAAGACAAAAATTGCCAATTTTAATAAAATGACCAAATTTACAAGGAAAGCTGCAAAATTTAAGAAAAATGTACAAGAAAAAAATAGCAAATTGATTAAGAAAATCTATTCAGTTTAATTCAATTCAGCTTTTTATAGCGCCATTGCACAACATTCATCTCATAGCACTTTTAAACAGAAGGGGAATACCCCACACTAACAGAAAGGCCCCAGCAATCAGTTGGTCCCCTGTGAGCAGCACTTGGCGACGGTGGAGAGGAAAAACTCCCTTTTAGCAGGAAGAAACCTCCAGCAGAACCAGGCTCAGGGAGGGGCAGTCATCTGCTGCGACTGGCTGAGGGGTGAGGGGACAGAGAAGAAGAAGAAAAGAACAGACATGTAGAGAACAAACAGCACGCTGGGGACTCAATCTGTGGGAGAGAACAAACCGATGTTAATGACCAGCAAAAGAGTGAAAAAAGGAGTGAAGCCCAGTGCATTGCTGGAGGTCCCCCGGTATTAGCAGCATAACTAAGGAAGGGTTCAGGGGCACCTGATCCAACCCTAACTATAGGCTATGTCAAAAAGGTTTTAACTCTATTCTTAAAAACAGAGATTAAGTCTGACTCCCGGATCCAGATTTGCAACTGGTTCCAAAGAAGAGGAGCCTGATAACTGAAAGCTCTGCCTCCCATTGTACTTTTGGAAATTCTAGGTATTACAAGTAATCCTGCACTTTGGGAGTGTAGTGCTCTGTTAGGATGATAAGGTACTATGAGATCTTTTAAATAACAAGGGCCTGATTATTTAGAGCTTTATAAGTGAGAAGAAGGATTTTAAACTTAATTCTAAACCCTATGGGAAGCCAATGAAGGGAGGCCAGAACCAGAGAGATGTGATCTCTCTTTCTGGTACCTGTTAAAACTCTCACTGCAGAATTTTGGATCAGCTGAAGACTTTTTAAAGATGTTTTAGGACAGTCTGATAATAGAGTTACAATAATCTAATCTAGAGTGAACAAAAGCGTGGACTAGTGTGTCAGCATCACTCTGAGACAAGATGCTCCTGATCTTGGCAATGTTACGCAAATAATAAAAGGCAGTCTTAGAAATAAGTTTAATATGTGAATTAAAGAACAAATCTTGATCAAAATTAATTCCAAGGTTCCTCACAGAACTATTAGGAGATAGAGTAACCCCTCTGTAGATCAATGGTTGAAAAGGTCACAAAATCATGATGGAAAAAAAGTACCATATTTACAAGAAAATGTTGAAAACGTCACAATAAATAAATTTATAAAGGAAAATATTAAGAGGAAAACCTCTGCTATTTAATATGTTGGTGAACCAGCTTCACTCATAAATGGCTGTTTTACTTACATTTAAGGCTCAGATTTGTCTTGCTAACCCACTCCAGATTATTCTGGCCCAAACTGTCATAGCTGCCGATCAGTGGGGTTTTCTTTTTAGCCGGTCTTTGCACTGAGATTACTGAGGATGTGCACTGACACTGAATTATATACATGAATTACATCAGCGAACATCAGCTGGCAGCCCGCCCAAAGAATATTGCTGAATTCAGGAATAGCTTAGTTCAAACTTTGTTCCGTTAATTAATTTACATTTCTGAAAAGTTCTGACAGTCAAATTTCTGAGTGTAAGTGAATACAGCGTCAGGTTACTCACTCCTCTCTTCCTGGACAGCGGGAGAGTGTGAGGAGACAGGGCACCTGTTGCTCTTCTGCAGGTAACCTATGCCTTGGTTTTTATTAATATTATGCAAAATGTTGAATATTTTTGGGTCTTTCTGAAATTGTTTGGTATAGTAGAGAATGCATACCTGCCAATATTTAGGTTTTAAAAAAACGAGAGGTTTTCACTGGGGTGGTGGGAAGTTCAGACGTAAAAACTTGTATAACAGAAAAAGGCCTGTATCTTTGGTCATTTTAATTAATTTATGATTTTGTTTTTATTTTATTTATTTTTGAGAATCAGAGTTGAAATCGTTCTGTTCTGGCTCTGCAAATTAAGTTTAAGATAGGCTACATGTGGAAAAAAATCACAATTTTACCCCAAGCTTTTCAAATTCATTCAGAAAAAAATAGTCAATTCATTTTAAAATGGACACAAATTAAGTTAAAAATCCACAGATTTTGGTGAGGAAAAACTAATCAGAATCAGAATCAGATTTATTGCCATTGTTCATGTAGTACACAAACAATCGTCGTCGTCGTCGGCCTCCGTCGGTCTATGATGACCATGGAAGAGAATCCTAAACGTCTACTCTGCTGGAACAGCACCGCCTGTGGCTGAACAGGCCGATGCGCAAATGACAGTCCCTGTCACACAGGTCACACTTGTGGGTGGTCTCCGTGCTGCTGGGTCTGTGGCGGTTCTTCCTGCGGGTCCTTTTTTCATCTGCTGCAGCAGTCAGTCTCTCTTCACCCGCCTTGAGCTGTCTGGTCAGGGTGCCTCTCCATTTGGAGCGGTCCGTTGCAAGGTCCTCCCAGCGCTCTGTGTTGATATCCAGGGCCTTCATGTCTCTCTTGCAGACATCTCTAAAGCGCAGCTGTGGGCGGCCAACGTCTCTCCTGCCAGTTGCCAGTTCTCCATAGAGGACGTCTTTGGGGATTCTGCCATCCTCCATACGGTGAACGTGGCCTAGCCAGCGGAGCCTGCGCTGCCTGAGTAGAGTGAACATGGAGGGAAGGCCGGCGCGGGACAGAACTTCTGTGTTGGGCACTTTGTCCTGCCAGGATATGTCCAGGATGTGGCGAATGCAGCGCAAGTGGAAGGAGTTCAGTCTCTTTTCCTGCCGGGCGTATGTTGTCCACGTCTCACTCCCATAGAGCAGTGTGCTGATGACGCAGGCGTTGTACACTGCCATCTTCGTCTTGACAGAGAGTTTGGGATTCTCCCACACTCGTGTGGTGAGGCGAGCGAGTGTGAAGGCTGATTTTCCAATCCTCTTGTTGATCTCTGTATCAAGGGAGAGGTTGTTGCTGATCGTGGACCCCAGGTACGTGAACTGATTCACGACCTCCAGCTTGTAGTCATCAATGGTGATGGTTGGTGGTGCTTCCGTGCCTTGCGCCAAGACGTTAGTCTTCTTCAGGCTGATGGTAAGCCCGAAGTCCTTGCATGCCTGGGAGAAGCGGTCCATCAGGGTCTGAAGCTCCTGCTGTGTGTGGGTTGCGACTGCAGCGTCGTCTGCGAACAGCATGTCTCTGATTAGAGCCTCGCGTACTTTGGTTCTGGCTTTCAGGCGGGCGAGGTTGAAAAGCCTGCCGTCAGATCTTGTGTGCAGGTAGATTCCCTCTGTTGCTGTGCTGAAGGCATGCCTCAGGAGCATAGCAAAGAAAATCCCAAAGAGGGTTGGCGCAAGTACACAGCCCTGTTTCACTCCGCTGCGTATGTTGAATGGCTCTGAGACGTTGCCATCGTGCTGCACTATCCCCTGCATGTTGGTGTGAAACGATTCGATGAGGCTTTGCAACTTTGGTGGGCATCCTATCTTTGGCAGGATCTTGAAAAGGCCCTCTCTGCTGACCAGATTGAACACTTTGGTGAGGTCGATGAAGGCGACGTACAGAGGCATGTTTTGTTCTCTGCATTTCTCCTGGAGTTGGTGGATGGAGAATATCATGTCTACCATCGATCGCTCAGCGCGGAAGCCACACTGAGACTCGGGGTAGACACGTTCGGCAAGCTTCTGTAGACGAACGAGAACAACTCGTGCGTAGACTTTGCCAACAACGCTGAGGAGGGAAATGCCCCTGTAGTTGTTGCAGTCGCTTCTCTCCCCTTTGTTTTTGTAGAGGGTGATGATCTTGGCGTCCCTCATGTCCTGTGGTACAGCACCTTCTTTCCAGCACTGGCAGAGGACGTCATGCAATGGCAGCAGTAGGGCGATCTTGCAGTGCTTGATCAGGTCAGGGGGTATGCCGTCGTTGCCGGGTGCCTTGCCAGCGGCCAAGCTATCAATGGCCTTACTGAGTTCGTCGATGGTTGGCTCGGCGTCAAGTTCGTCCATGGATGGCAGGCAGTCGATGGCATCAAGGGCTGACGGTGTCACGGTGTTCTGTCTAGAGTAGAGGTCGGAGTAGTGTTCCACCCATCTCTCCATCTGCTTGTTCTTCTCTGTGATCATCTCCCCAGTGGAAGATTTGAGGGGGGCCGTCTTGCTCTGAGCCGGACCAAGTGCCTTCTTGATGCCATCGTACATACCACGGATGTTCCCTGTTATGGCAGCGGTTTGAATGTCTTGGCTGAGCTGAGTCCAGTACTCGTTGGCACAGCGCCGAGCAGTCTGCTGAACTTTGCTTCTCGCAGCCCTGAGAATCTGGAGATTCTTCTCGTTTGGGTACTTCTTGTACTCAGCAAGTGCTGAGTGCTTGGCTTCAATGACGGGGGTCATCTCAGTCAACTTGGCATCAAACCGGTCCTGTGACTTCGAGGTCTTCCTCCCAAAGGTAGCCAAGGCTGTGCGGTAGATGGTGTTTCGCAGCTCTTCCCACTTCTGCTCTGCAGATTCTCCTCCTTGTGGTACACCAAGTTCCTTGTCAAAGGTGGAGGCAAACTGCTCAACAAGTTCTGGTTGGGCCATCTTGCTGGTGTCAATCCGTGCCTTTCCAGATTGTCTAGCACGATGGAATTTCTTCAGCTGCAGCTTGACCTTGCAACACACCAATGAATGGTCTGTGTCGCAATCTGCACTCTGGAACAAACGGGTGATTAGCACGTTCTTCAGTGAGGTGCGCCTGGTCAGGATCAAGTCTAGCTGGTGCCAGTGCTTTGAGCGCGGATGTTGCCAGGAAACCTTGTGTTGGGGCTTGGTCTTGAAGAACGAGTTTGTGATGCACAGATCGTGATATGTGCAGAACTCGAGCAGCCGCTGTCCGTTGTTGTTCATTCTGCCCACGCCAAAAGGTCCAAGACAGGAGGGCCAGGAGTCGTGGTCAGCACCCACTCTGGCATTGAAGTCTCCAAGGAGAATGAGTTGTTCAGAGTTGGGGATGATCCTGACAGTTGTTGCGAGATTCTCGTAGAACTCGTCTTTTGCCTCTGGTGTGGCTGTCTGTGTTGGGGCATACACACTGACGAGGGTGACTGGGCCTTCAGTGGTGTTCAGGCGGAGGGTGAGGAGTCGTGCAGAGCCAGTGCTGCCCGGTTCCACCATCTTCAGCAAAGTGTTCTTCACTGCGAAGCCCACTCCGTGTTCCCTGTGTTCGTCACTGCCCTTTCCCTGCCAGTAGAACGTGTAGTCCTTCTCTCTCAGTGTGCCTGCATCAGCTAACCGTGTTTCCTGGAGAGTGGCGATATCCACTCCCAGTCTCTTCAGCTCATTATTGATGATGGCAGTCTTCCTGGTGTCGTTGATGTCCTTTAGGTTAGCAGCGAGTCCTGTCATCATAGTGCGGACGTTCCAAGTTCCCAGTTTTAGAGTTGGTCTCTTTTGTTTTATTGTCTTGCCTGGTGCGAAGGTTCTCAGCCTGCTGTTTGGACTTCTCCTTATCCCCATGCACCCAATGAGGAAAGCAAGCTGTGGCGGGACAACACCTTATTGGCTGGGGGCTGCCCAGCTTGAGGTGGGCGGTAGCTGTCCAGTGAGATCTGATGATCCCTCCCACCGTCGGGAACAACCCCTGGCGCCACGCTCTACGCCAATTGAGCAGTGGCTTATAACCGGTAACTGTCATTCCCTGTGTTTTGTCTACGCCAAAGGCGAAGCTGGAGTGTCCTCTCCAGTGATCCGGTGTTCTACCTTCCAGCGTTGGGCATTGGTAGGATTCAAGCCTGGGCAGGAAGATATGGAGGACAAGATGTTGCCCATGCAGCATGCCCCCCCTCTCCACGTCACTGATGAATCCAAAGGAACAGCAGGGCTGCTACAGTTTGGCACCAGCGCCGTTGCAGGAGCTGCCAGAATGATGTTGAGCACAACATAGAACTGCCTTAGGGGCTCCGACTCCGGATTTTTCCTCAGGGTTGACTCCCGAAGCCTTTCCCGTGACCGGGTATGCCGCAAGGCAGCAGAGGTTTGAAATCAGGGTTTACCTTCCCCTAGATGGGCTACCTTCCCAGGTTGACGAGCCACCATCTACCCGAAGCATCTGGTTTTAAGGCGCCAGAGATCCGCCCTCGCCCCTTCTCCTATTAGTAAAAGCAGTTCCGCCGGGCTTAGAGACTAAACCACACGGGCAGGCTAGGAGTTGGACTTAGTTGTCAGAGGCTTTTCGAGACGCACGCCATAAGGAGCATTTTATGAGCACTGGGAGCTTAACCCCAGTGTCGCTCCTGGCTATGACAACCTTGGAACCACACAAACAATACAATATGTAATATATGTAATAAACAACAATACAAGAATGTTTGAAATTTATGAATAAAAACCCTTACAGATTTATGAGAACAAATCTCAAATGTACAATAGTCCTAAATTTACAGCAGCAAAACAAAAAATAATAAGGAAAAAAGTTCTCAATTTAAGTGATGAAAATCTTTCAAATTTACAATAGAAAAGCCTTAATTTACAAGAAAGCTGTCATAAATTCACAAGAAAAGACCCTCAAAGTGTCAAGAAGAAAATCACACCTCAGAGTGTGATTTTCCACACCTGTAAGTTTTTCAGTACAGGCTTTCTTGCTCTTACTCATATTCATCTAAAAATAAAAATTTTGCAAGGAAGATTACTTAGGGTAAAATATTAATTTTATTTTATTTTGCAGAGGATCTGGCCCACACAGTCAAGTTAGTTAAGTGAAATTACTTGAGGCTTTGTTCTCGGGTAGAAAGCAAGTAACTTGTGTTTCTCTATTTTTATGTCATTTTTTTAATCAATAGGCTGAAGCTTTTTTTTCTTATTGCTACTCCTTTTCGGGGTCGCCACTGCATATCAACACCTTATATTGCGATGATCCACATGTTAATTTGGCAAGGGTTTTTACACCGGATGCCTTTCCTGACGTAACCCTGTCCATTTACCCGGGCTTGGGACCGGCACAGGGAGCTGCACCCCCTGTGGTATGACCCAGCCGGGACTTGAACCCACTACCTCCTGGTTGTTGGGCGGAAGCTCTAGGCCACCACTCAGGTTACTGAAGCTGAAGCGATTGCTTAAATGGTGAAAAAAACCAAACTCTACACTTGCAAACAGGAGAAATAAATATTTGCCTCCACAGTTGGTTACACTTTATTTGGCTTCTAAACACACTAAACTGTTACCATGGCAATGCTCTGTGTGTGTGCGCGCGCGCGCGTGCATGCAGAAAACACAACAACCACCAGATGGCAGCACAAGCAAGCATTTTCATCACTGTCCAGTACTCAAGTGCTTTTTGACTACATATATACTGTATGTTATCCTGCATGCTCTACTGTTTGGAGTCATTTTAGTGCATCTTTATTCTGTTTTTATGCCCTTTTCCTCAGCTGAACATCATGAGCTTCATTGCAGATCTGCTGGAGTGGTTTGAGGTTAAGAAGCCAGATTTTGTCCGGCCGGTACAACCTATTGACCTCACAGGTTGGTGGCCGTCGTGCTTGAAACACAGTATTTCTCAGTCAGTGTGACATTTAACTTCGTGCATATTTTGGAAATAAAACCACGTTGATCATCAGACACTGTAACTCCAGCATTTGTGTGTCTTTTAGATGTCTCAGGGTTACTTGACTGCACCAGTCCTGTCAGTGGGAATAGTAACAGGTATTATCATCAGCTCCATTAATACCATCACACTGCATATACACAGTCAAAGGAAAAAATAAATCCCAACCTAAACTACTGTAAGATTTAACTGGAGGGGCACTTCATATTAAAATCACAGATATTGGCTGTGTAGATAGTCTGATGTTCAAAGCATTAACAAAGAAGATGTTTGAATAACTATCATTCTGTTTTCTATATTTAAAAACTAAAAGAAATATCCAGCTATCTAACATTCTAAATCAGTGTTTACCCCCTGTTATGTGACGAGGTTGGTTGTGTGAAGAGTTGAAAGTCTGTTGGTCCAGATGACATACTGTAGCTGTGGAAGTTTGGAGATCTTTAGGGGAAATGGCAGTGGACTTTTTAGCCAGATTGTTCAACACGATCTTTAAGAGTGAGAAAAGGTGTGAGGAAAGAGGAAGAAGTGTACTGGTACAGATTTTCAAAAACAAGTTTGATGTGCAAAACTGTTGTAAGGAAGTTGATCAGCCACACTATGAAGATAGAGGAGAGAGTAGTTGAAGGCAGGTTAAGAAGAGAGGCAGGGAGGAGCAGAATGTTTGCTTTAAGAGTGTTGATGGAGAAGTATAGAAGTCAGAAGGAGTTGTGTCCTTGTGGATGTACAGAAAGGATATGATGGGTGCCAAGAGAGGAAGTGTGGTACTGTATGAGGAAGTCAGGAGTCACAGAGAAGTATGTGAGGATGATGCAGGACATGTATGAGGGCAGTGAGACGCTGGTGAGGTGTGCTGTAGGAGTGACGGAGGGATTACGCCAGGGATGGGCCCTTGGCATCTTGGTTGCTATGGTGATAGATACCACATATATGATAAACAACTTTCACAGAGAAAGACATGTGAAACTCACATGTGCTCACACATGGCAAGCATGAAAATGTCCAGAAACCAGATGTCCATATAACATGGGGATCATATGCGTCACATATTTCACAAGAGTTTTTACACATGTGAAACAGGTTTTTTTCTGAGAGGGGAAGTTGTTATATTCTGTTTTATGAATCTGTAGTGAGTTGTAGCTATTTACATTTTAGCATACCCTGAAATTTAAAATGGAGGAACCAACATCAATCATGTAGATGAAGGAGAAGGCTATTTTCACTTACCCATGTTAGCCCCTTGCCTAAGTAACTTGATTACCTACAGTGCTGTGAAAAAGTATTTGCCCCCTTCCTGATTTCTTATATTTCAGCATATTTCATGTTTGCATATTTCACATTAATATATGAAATATGCTGTGAAATATGCATAGTAAATAAGTAGCAAACTAACAGGAAGATGTACAGTAATAGTTGTTGTCACGCAGATCTAATTACATCTCTGTGGCTGTTGTAGCAGCAGCATATTTTGCGTATTTCACAGCACTACATTTTCAGCATTGGTCATGGAGAGGTACACAGTTAACTTGAGCGGGACTGAGTCCAAAATCTGCTGCAGCTCTAGTTTCAGCAGTTTAGGCAAAAAAGTCTGAAAAGGTCTTAAATTTGACTTGCAGATGCTATTTTCTACGGCTGATATCTCCAAAATTGAAAACACTGAAAGTATGAGGTAGAGAAAAGCACATTTGATCTTAATTTGGGGTTTTGAAAAGAATTAAACTGTCAAGGTAAACAAAATGTCAGCGACCTGGTTCAGCCAAATATTTCACACCTGGAATCGAAACAGCATGGGAGCCAAATGATAGTGGAACATTTCATAACAGTTTATTGTCTTTTTCAGCAGTTCTCCCTCATTTGTCTTCAAACAACCCTTTGTGCCAATCCCCTCTCCTGCTATACCAGGTAGGAACTGTTGGTGCAGTCCATGGATTCATTCCGTTTCTTTTTTCCATATATTTGACAGGACTGTATTGGAGTTTATTAGACTTATTTATTTCTTATCTACTCTGCAGAAAAAAGTTGGACAAAGAAACAAATCAGGTAGCTATTAAGATTATTTTGTGGTTTCTGTCGTCAGTGTTGTGTTGTATTCATGCTTTATCTTTTATTTTGAAATCTTCTTACTTTGGCTTCTGTGGTTCTCCTCTTTTTTCTCCCATGCTCGTTGGCATAACCCATGCATTTGTCCGTCTTCCCACCATCACCCACCCCTCTGCAGTCGTCCTTTGTCAGCAGTGACTTTCAGCATCCCATTTGGCCTGGACAGTGATGTTGACATTGTCATGGGAAACCCAATCGATTCTGTCTTTCGCTCCGTCAGCACTGACAGCCTCGCCACCGCCATACCGGCTGGAATGACGCGCGTCCCGTACAGCCCTCCAGAGGACCTCAGCCACCTGGTCAGTGCTTCGGCCCCATCTCAGCGGTCCTCCTGGGGACCATATGCACACACGGCGCCTTTGGGAGAGCTGCCGACCATCGAGGAGGCGCACCAGGTGGTTCAGTCACCTGGAGGCAAAGATAATAAGAAGGGAAGGACGGCAGAGAAAAATGGAAGAGGGGTGTGGGTAGGCAGGCCAGAGCCCAGGTTGCGACCTGAGGGAGCTCCTGCAGGTTTCTTCCTGCATTCCCCTGAAGAGGATAACCCTCAGCTCAGCAGCTCTGCTCCCTCTCACTCTGGAGTCCCCTACCGGCCAGTCGGGGGGGAAGTGGGTGACACCAAGAGGCAGGGACGAGCAGAGAGGAGAGAGAGATCAGGCCGGAGCTCTGACATGTCACGTGATGATGACTCCGTTCTACGAGATGGCAGCGTCGACTCCTCTGAAGCATCTGATGATGGGCCTAGAAATGCCCCTGGTAACATGCGACCTAGTAACAGTCACCAGGGGAACCACTGCACCAGCAACAGTCCGCGCATGACCAGCTTTGCTGAGAGACGGGACAACCGACGGAGACATCCTGCGGCTCCAGGGGAAGAGTCAGTTCAGACTCCGACAACCCCAGGAACCCCACACACGCCCTCGACCCCAGCGGGGGCACCAGGCCGCCAGGACAGTCCAGGGCCCCGGGGCCCTGAGCCAGGCTCTGAGGCCTGGGAGCTGGGAGTCCGACTTGAGGAGAAGCGCAAAAGCATTGAAGCGCAGAAACGACGTATTGAGGCCATTTTTGCCAAGCACAGACAGAGGCTGGGAAAAACTGCTTTCCTTCAGCTGAAACGAGAGCAGGGAGAGGGAGGAGGGAGAGGAGAAGAAGAGGACAGTCTGACCCTAGACGAGCGCCTCACCCGCATGGAGGAGCAACTGAAACAGGAGGAAGAGAAAGAAAAAGAGGGAGCAAAGGAGAAGGAGAAGCCATCTGCCTCCAATCCTCCCCGCTTGGAGAAGCAGGTCACTTTCTCAATTGAACAGAAAAAAGGAGCAGAGAAGGAGAAAGGAGCAGAGAAAGGAGGGGAGGCTGTCATAGTGGAATACAATGAAGTGGTGCAGAAACTGAGTGAGGTTCTACAGTCTCTGCAGAAGGACATGCAGAAGCTCACTGAGCAACAACAGCAACTCATGAGCAACCAAAGACCCAGAAATAACTCTAGAACAACCCCCAAATCAGCACCAGGAGGTAATGCTAAAACGCTACCCAAAACACCTCCCCACACCCCAACAAAGACGCCACCAAGAACCCCGACAAAGACTTCCACCAGGAGCACCAGTAAAGCTTGGGTAATTCCAGCTGGTCCCAGCAACCCCTCTGCCTCTTCCCCATCACGGCGTCACGCTCTTTCCTCGTCCAGCTCACCCAAGACAATCATGTCTTCCTCCTGTCCTGCTCCTCGCACCAAGATTCATTCATCCTCCTCTCCACGCAGCCCCAAACACCACCCAAGACCCCATCATCAGCCCCATCCCCGGCCCTCAGAGCTCAAGTTCCCTCCCCTTAATCGTCAGCTGACCCCGACCCAGACTGTGGACACACTTCCTCACCTGCGGCGTGTTTCCCCCAGCAAGTGTCAGGTACAGACATCATCTTCCTTCCGGATTGGTGGGCCCCAGACTCCTCAAGGGTCTCCACCATCAACCCATCAGCCACAGGCAGGAGAGAGCACATCAGACACGGGCTCAAGTGAGACACCCACTCAGTTTAGTCTGGAGCTGGAACAGGAGGACATGGAGGCCGTTGGAGGGCTACCACAGCCCAGACAAGATCTCCCAAGAGCCACTGGTGGCCACAGCTCTGGCGCTCCCTCCGAGTGCTCATTTGAGAGTGAGACCTTATCCCTGTCTGCTGCATTCAGCGCAGCAGGTGAAGGAACGAGAGCTGGAGGCGGAGAGAAGCACTGCAGCCTGGTTGAAGCTTCGTCACTTTCTCTTGGAGGACCAGAGGGGGGAAGCGATGAGCCGACTGATGAGGGGCACGAGTTTTCCTCTGATTCTATGAGCGACCACACAGAATCTGGAGCGGAACCTGCTAGAAGACTTTCAGCTGAACCACTAGATCCTGTAGAGCAACTGGACCTGGCCACAGATGCCAAAGATGAGCCTAAAGAAGACGCAAAGCTACCTGAGATCTTGGAGCCGAGTGGAGAGCAGAATGAAGTGGAGACCAGAGGAGGAATCGGGTTCTTTTTTAAGGTGAGTGCTTGCAACAGGAGAGTTTGCTGGCTCAACATACAGTTATATTTGGACACTGACACAAGTTTTTTTTTATTTTAGCTGTTCACCAAAACATATTCAAGATACAGTAATATAATTAACATGGACTTAAAGTGTAGATTCTCAGCTTTAATTTGAGGGTATTTATATCCATACTGGAGTTAGGGTTTAGGAATTACAGCAGTTTTTATACAAAAACCTCTCATTTCAGGGGCTCAGAAGTAATTGGACAATTGCTATTTCATGGGCTGCTTCCTCATTCATCCATCATCATTCAAGCAAGTAAAAAGGTCTGGAGGTGATTTCAGGTGTGGCATTTGCATTTGGAAACTGTTGCTGTAAACAGACAACATGTGGTCAAAGGATCTCTCAATAGACGTGAAACAGACCATCCTTAGGCTGGGAAAAAAAGAAATCCATCAGAGAGATGGTGGAAATGTTAGGAGTGGTCAAATCAACAGTTTGGTACATTGTGAGAAAAAAGAGCACACTGGTGAGCTTGGGAAGTCAAAAAGGCCTGGATGCCTACAGAAGACAGCTGTGGTGGTGATTGCAGGATCCTTTCCATGGTGAAGAAAAAACCCTTCACAACATCCACCCAAATGCAGAACGCTCTCCAGGAAGTAGGTGTATCAGTATCTAAGTCTACCATAAAGAGAAGGACTCACAAGAGCAAATACAGAGGGATCTCCACAATGTGCAAACCATGAATCGGCCTCAAAAATAGAAAAGTCAGATTAGACTTTGCCAAAAAACAACATCTAAAGAAGCCAACCCAGTTCTGGAACAGCATTCTTTGGGCAGATGAAGCCAAGATCAACCTGTACCAGAATGATAGGAAGAAGAAAATATGGAGAAGGCTTGGAACAGCTCATGATCTAAAGCACGCCACATCTTCTGTAAAACATGGTGGAGGTAGTGTTATGCATGGGCATGTATGGCTTCCAGTGGCACTGGATCAGTGGTGTTTATTGGTGATATGACCGAAGACAGAAGCAGCCAGATGAATTCTGACATGGACAGGGATGTACTGTCTGCTCAGATTCATCCAAATGCAGCAAAGTTGATTAAACAGCACTTCATGGTACAGATGGACAATGACCTAAAACATACTGCGAACTCAACCCAAGAGATTTTAAGGCAAAGAAGTGGAATATTCTGCAATAGGCAAGTCAATCACCAGATCTCAACACGAAGCATGTATTTCACCCACTTCAGACAAAACTTAAGAGTCCATGACATACATAATTCAACCAAGACATCATTAGAAAGAACTACTGTGCAGACAAAAAAAAATTCAATAAAATTTTGTTTCCATATACTATCATAAATTACGTCATGACACAGATGATTGCGATGTTCGTTTGTCAAAATTGGGTCAAACACCGCCGTGATTTTGTGACGTAATGAGATGAACCAAAGATGTAAACAAGCATGGCTGAGTACATGGAAGTGGAGGAAGTTGTGAGCGATTTCAGCAAAGATTTGAGCGATTTGTCGATAGTTTTTGAGGAAGAAGCAGGATCAAGTGATGAAGAAGAGTGAGTTGGTTGAAGGACTGTAACCCTATTTATTTGAACCATATGTTCAGGAAGCAAAGATGACTCGCACGTTTCAGAGGATGAAGGGTCCGACGGTGAAGGGTTAGAGATGGACATCGGTCGCCTCCAAAACACTGAATGGTAATATACAGATAGAGCTAAATTTCCCCGATCGGGTGGTCGTGGAAATAAAAAAAAAAAAAGCTCAGATATTCAGTTTCAGTAGGCAATGAGATTTATAAAAATGAAAACTGAAAAAAATAATATAACGTTTTTTAATACAAAGTCATTCCATTTGGAGTAAAGTCAACACTCGGCTTCAGAATTCATAGGGGAGGATTTTACTTTTGGCGGAAAAAATATATTAAAATAACGATCACCTATTGTGGGGAAAAAAAATCAATTACAAAACTCTTTTCTGGGCGAGTTTTGGTATGGGCAATCGTCCGTATCTCTGCGCAACAATCGTCCGTATCTCTGCGCTGTTTTGATATGGACGATCGCTCATATCAAAACAGCGCAGAGAAGCAACAGTGTCAAAACTCGCCCGGAAGAGAGTTTGTGTAATTGTTTTTTTGTTTTCCACATAAGGCGATCGTTATTTAATCGTTTGGTATACAGAAATTTTGGCTTCAATTTTTTTTTTGATTGCCCCGATCGGGTGGTCGTGGAAATAAAAAAAAAAAAAAGCTCAGATATTCAGTTTCAGTATGCAATAAGATTTATAAAAAGGAAAACTGAAAAAAGTAATATAACGTTTTTTTAACACAAAGTTGTTCCATCTGGAGTAAAGTCAACACTCGGCTTCAAAATTCATCGGGGAGGATTTTACTTTTGGCGGAAAAAATATAATAAAATCACAATCGCCTTATGTGGAAAAAAAAATCAATTACGCAAACTCTTTACCGGGTGAGTTTTGACACTGTTGCTTCTCTGCGCTGTTTTGACATGTTGATATTGTCTTGAGCTGTGGGTTTTCGTTTGAAAACCATAGGTATGGCAGTCAGTTTTAGAACCCATTTGTAATGAACTTTCATGCCTAAAGATTCCTGTATAGCAGGCGCCTCCTCAAAACTGTCTGCAGTGAAATGATCGCTACAGAGTACAGAAGATGGTGTTGGTTGCCATCTGTCCCTTGTTCTCTGTACTTGCTTTGCCCATTTTTTAAGAAGATCTGGATCTTTTTTTGGCAGTGCGGTGGCGCAGTGGTTAGTACTGTGGCAGCACAGCGGCTCACCCTTGGCCATGGGATCCCTGGTTCGATCCCAGCCCCTGACCAACGGTGATCTGTGTGGAGTTTGCATGTTTCTCCCCGTGTCTGCGTGGGTTTACTCCGGGATTTCTCCGGTTTCCTCCCACAGGCCAAAAACATGCAGGTAAGGTTAATTGGAGACTCTAGAGTGGCCCTAGGTGTGAATGTGTGTGTGAATGGTAAGGGAATAGCGCCGTACCGTGGTTGCTTCATCCATCCATGTGGATGCCCTCAATTTCCCCTCTGGGGATCAATAAAGTATACAAAATCAAAAAAAAAAAAATCAAAATCTTTTGGGAATGAGAACAGGCTTATACGTTCACTGGAGCAATTAGAACACCCAGCCACCACGCAACGTTTCGGCATTTCTTCGCTGATATAGAAGCTAAACAGCTTGTTTACATTGACAGCACACGGATCAGCCGAGAGGAAACTCCTCTCATGACGTCATATCTGGAAACGAGGTGAATCTCAAGATATCGCAACACGGAGCTAAATTTGAATTCACTTAGAAATATTTTTCCACTTATTTAGCGTTCTAAGTCAACAGAACCAACTATGTGGACGATTGAAGATAAATTCATACTGAATATTGATCCATAGTTCCTACATCGTGTCACAGACACTTCTAAGGCAGAAAGACCCACAAACAAGCAACAGCTAAGACAGCTACAGTAAAGGCCTAGTAAAGGATCGCAAAGGAGGAAACCCAGTGTTTGGTGATGTCCATGGGCTCTAGACTTCAGGCAGTCATTGTCTGCAAAGGATTCTCAACAAAGTATTAAAAATGAACATTTTATATTTATGGAAATGTTAATTTGTCCGATTACTTTTGAGTCCCTGAAATGAGATTTTGTATAAAAATGGTTGCAATTCCTAAACCGTATCTCCAATTTGGATGTGAATAGCCTCAATGTAATGCTGAGAGTCTGTACTTTAAGGCCATATTGATTATAAACTGTATCTTGAATATGTTTTGGTAAACAGCTAAAATAACAAAGCGTGGGTCACTGTCCAGATATACTGTATATATGAACTTAAATGTACGTTAAGATTTTTTCTTGATGGTTTGGGATTGACTGTTTGCAGGAGGAGGTACGCAGTGAAGGAGAGATGGCCCAGCGGAGAGCATTGCTGTTGGAAAGGCAGCAGAAGAGAACTGAGGAGATGAGGAGGAGAAGGCAATGGAATGAACCAGAAAGAGAAAACGGGTAAAACTCATGCACGTTTATTCCTGTACAACATACTGTAGATCCTTTATGCATCCAAATAAGCTCTGCACATGTATGTTCATTCTTCTCGGCCAGCTTCCGACCACCACCCTTAGACAAACAAGCGGCTTCTCCTTCCAGTACACCTCCTGCTGCTACAACCTCTCCTTCCTCCACGCCTCCTGCCACACCAGCTCGCCGTGGAGAGTTCACACGAGGGGAGTACGCACGGCGCCAGCAACTCAGGCTCATGGACGACCTGGACAAAGTGCTCAAGCAGAAGTCAGTCAGTCCAGGAAAGGCCTCCTCTAAGAAAGCTCGTTCCCGTCCTCGCAGCATGACCAGGGAGGAGACACAGCTGTCTCTGAGTCCAGCTAAAGGAGCAACTGGTAAAGAGGGGAAGATGGTCAAAACCTGTTTTTGTTTCAATGACGAAATATCTTTAATGATGTAACATTTGTGTCATCAGGCTCTAAGCTGACCAAAGTCTTCTCTCACTCCTCACTCAACTTGGCAGCTGGAGATGAGAATAAAATCAGCGGTGCTGATCCTGCCAAGAAACCCCACAGGTACATTAGTATTCCTCTTTACTGCAATGTGTACATTTTTACAGTTATAGCAGCACTGTTCAGTGTTCTTAACTTCTCGCTCATGGTTAAGGGCTCTTCCAGATGAGCTTTGCTACTATATCTGGTTAAAAGGAAGGATTCCTTTTTGTGTTATAGTATCTCACTTGTGAGTGGTACTGCATGCCTTATTAAGAAGGGAATTCAGGAGTTCTTTAGACCAATCCGGCAAAATACCAGAAGTAAACAAGCCACCATTACCACGGTGACCACATCCAGAGATACAATGGGGAAAATAAGTATTGAACACGTCAACATTGTTCTCATTAAACATATTTCTGATGTTCTGATGGAGCCATTGACCTGCAATTTTCACCAGATATCAGTAACAACCCAAGTAATCCATACATACAAAGAAATCAAGGCAACTGTGTTCACAAAACAAGTTATATTTAATAAAGTGGAATGACACAGGGAATAAGTATTGAACACACTTGGTGAAATCCTTTTAATATTTAATAGAAAAGCCTTTGTTGGTAATAACAGCTTCCAGACACTTCCTGTATGGAGAAACTTGGTGCAGGCATTGCTCAGGAGAGATTTTAGCCCATTCTTCCATAAAAACTGTCTTCAAATCTTGAAGATTCTGTGGGTGTCTTCTATGAACGCTGATCTTCAGTTTGTTCCATAGATTTTCAATTTGATTCAGGTCAGGTGACTGACTGGGCCATTCTAGCAGCTTTGTTTTCCTTCTCTGGAGCCAGTTGAGACTCTTCTTGGCTGTGTGTTTGGGATCATTGTCTTGCTGAAATGTCCACATCGTTTCATCTTCATCATCTTGGCAGATGACAACAGGTTTTTATCAAGGGTGTCTGTGTACATTTGTCCATTCATTTTTCCTTCAATTATATGTAGTCTGCCTGTACCATGTGCTGAAAAACACCCCCACACCATGATGTTCCCATCTCCAAACTTCACTGTTGGTGTGGTATTTTTGGCTGATGTGCAGTGCCATTTCTCCTCTAAACATGCTGTGTGTTGTGGCATCAAAGAATCATCTAAACAAACTATATTCTCCCAGTATTTTACTGGCTTGTCCAAATGTTGTGCAGCAAACTTTAAACAACCTTCAACATGCTTTTTCTTCAGCAGTGGAATCTTGCAAGGTGAGTGGGCATAGAGCCCATGTCGGTTGAGGACATTACTTATTGTTTTCTTTGAAACAGCAGTACCTGCTAACTCCAGGTTTTCTAGAGTGCTCCACGAGTGGTCTTTGGCTCTTGGATAACTCTTCTGATAATTCTTTTGACTCCTCTGTCAGAAATCTTGCGACAAGCTCCTGGTCATGGCCGGTTTATGGTAAAATGATGTTCTTTCCACTTCCAAATAGTGGCTCCAACAGTGCTCACTGGAACTTTCAGCAGTTTAGAAATATGCCTGTAACCAATGCCATCATTATGTTTTGCAATAATGTTGCAAAGGTCTAGAGCAGGGGTGTCCAATCATGTGCCATGGAGGGCCAAGACCCTGCAGGCTTTACCTCCAACCAGTGTCTTCAACAGCAGATTCCACTGAATTTCTTTCCACTGATTGCTGATAAGTGAAAACACCTGCTGAAGAGACTGGGGAGAAGAGAAAACCTGCAGGGTCTTGGCCCTCCATGGCACATGATTGGACACCCCTGGTCTAGAGAGAGCTCTTTGCTTCTACCCATCATGAGTTCTTTGTGGTGCTGCACTCATTGATAAGATATTTTCAGATAATATAGATAATAACACAAAAAGTGGACTATTAATCAACATCAGTGACCACCTGCTAATATTCAGTTTTTGATAATGGTTATAGGAAAGAAAAAAATTAATTTGCACTGATGGGGGATGGGATGGCTTCCTAAATTCTGATGGATTTCAGCTGATTTCTTGGCTTTCTGTTCCTTTTCGCACTGCTTTTCCTTCATGCGTTCAATACTTATTCCCTGTGTCATTCCACTTCATTAAATATAACTTGCTTTGTGAACACAGTTGCCTTGAACTCTTTGTATGTATGGATTACTTGGGTTGTTACTGATATCTGTTGAAAATCTCAGTTCAGTGGCTCCATCAGAAATATGTTTAATGAGAAAAATATTGGTGTTCAATACTCGTTTTCCCTGCTGTATGTACCTGTTTGAGCACAAGTTGTCCTTACGACACTACAATTTTTTTTAATATTTTTCTATTTATTTAGTGTAACGTTTGACAAAAATGCCAAGGAAAGCTGTAAGAACATGTGCAGTTCTCAGATGTTCCACCAGCAGTGTCAAACTTGAACTGGAAAAAAAACAGAATGTGAAATCCACCAGCTTTTACTGTGAAAGGGCATGTCCCTGCCTTAGACTCTACAGTTTACACAGATTCCCAGAATGTGCAGTGGACAAAGATGCTCAACAGAAGTGGGTCAAGACTATCAACAAGAAGGATTTTGTTCCCGATAACAGCAAAATGACTAGCATGTAGCTACATAGCTCACCATGCAACAGTAACACTGCTCAGCCGGTTAACATTAATGGGCTAACAGACACACCAGGAGCTCAGTGGTTGTACATAATAACTCTTATTTATTATGAAATTTAAAATTAATTGCTCAAGATAGAGAAACCTAAAGACCACAAAGTTAACATCAAGGAACCATAACAACAGGAGCAGCCGTACATTTCACAGAACTGAATGCAACTGTTAACACAATAGATGATGTCCACATTTCATTTTAAATCAAAATACTGACAACCTTTTCAAACAATTGATATTACAATTGATATTACTTATTGACCAGTGTGGATTGAGTAGCTATTTTTTGATATTTGATAATACTATGTGAAAAATGTGGGTAGCACATTCAGCTGTGGCATCCAAGTCATTAGATGCAATTTCTGTCATATTAAAATATATTTAAGTGACATGAAACAGTTTAGTCATGGTGGCACCACAAAGTGACAGTAATAATAATAATAATGATAAATTCCTTTATAGTGTGCTTCTCATCAGCAGAAACTGATCTAAAAAGTGCATTACTGTAGTCAATGTGTGAAAAAAATGAATGTGTGAGCGATTTTTTTTTTTTTTTGCATCATCTTATGAGAGATGTCTTCAGTCTGGATATGTTTTTGAGGTGGAAAAAAGAGGTTTTACAGATATCTAGATATGAGCTTGAAATAAGAGTGGAACCAGTCTTGATACCAAGGTTTGTGACAACGGGGGAGAGGGGGATGAGCTGACCACCAAGGGAGGGGCAAATAGTGCCAACTTTGGTGAGTTGTTTGGGGTTGCCAATGAGGATTGCCTCAGCCTTATTGCTGTTGAGGTGTAGGAAGTTGTTGCTCATCCAGAAGCGAATATCTTCCAGGCACAAGTTAGGAGTAGTGATTGTGTTGGTGGGGTGAAGTTGGGTTTTGATGTAGACCTAGGTGTCATCAGCATCGCAGTGAAAGTTGATCTGGTGTTGTCTAACAATGTGACCAAGCAAGAGTAGGTAGATCAAAAGCAGGATAGGTCCCAGCACTGACCCTTGTGGGATATCGCATGTCGCTACAGTGTCATGGGACTTGAAATCCCCTAGTGACACACAAAGTTTCCTGTTGGAGAGGTAAGAGGAGAACCACCGCAGAGAACCATCTTGTGATCTTGGTGTACATTTCGAGGCGGTGACATGTGTATGACAGGATACATAAATCAACACTCTGCTGCAAATGACCATGTTTTATTGTTATTTATTGACAGATCCCGTCCAGATTCACCTCCAGGATCTGTGACGCCAAGCAGACTGGTAAATCAGAATGGAGACAAGGACTGGGAGACTGGTTCCAATGGAACTTCACCTGCCCCAGAATACACAGGTACACTCAAATTATACCATATATGATTATGCAGGTATCAGCAACCTGTGGCTCTGGAGCCACATGCTGGTGTTTTACCCATGACCATGGACTTAATGTGGCTTTAACAAGAAAAAATCTCACAACATGAATAAACTCTCAATTTTACAAAAAGTCAAAAATTTGAGAGAAGCTGCAAATTCAAGGGAAAGTTTCACAAATGCAACACAAAAATTGTGTTTTTTAGAAGAAAAAAGTAGTACATTCAGAAGAATAAAAAAGACATACACTTGTTCCGGCCCCAGATTATGAGCTGCATTTTGGTGTGCAATAACTGATGTTTGACACATCTTTAATGTCCTTGCTTTTGACTTTAATGCATCAAACACCGTAAAGACTGAAACATATCAAACACAAGAAACATTATTTTCAGCTGTGGACACAAAATTCTAGTATTGCAGAAATTAAATCATACTGCATACACATAAATGTAAACATTTATGATCTCAAATTGATAGATTTTTTTAGGTTTACTGAGTTGTTGCAAGAAAGCTACCAGCAAAAATTATGCAGCATTTACTGTAAACAAATACAACAGATTATCAAATCCACATTTAAAATTGTATGGCCTGTGCACATCAGATTTTCATATTAGAAACACACACAAAAAGTTTCTATTCTTTGGACATGTGCATATTCAAACAACCATCATTAAACTTCAACAGAGTTAAACATTTCACTAACCACTTTGCCGGGTCGCAGCCTTCCGAGGGCAGAAATTCCTTGCAGGCTCTCACATTTTGTCTGCAATTAATAGCCCGGAATAAATACCTTGTAAATTGGTATTTCAGCTAATTTAAAGTCAAGATGTCAATTCAAAAACATAACAATAAAATTGACTAGAACTAGGCATCCAGTAAATAATGAAGGATTGCCAGATTTGCACTTCTAAAAGCTACCAAGGCCATGCAGGCCGGAAGTTGTAGCAGTGACTGACCAGAATAATACTGCATTTACTTCAAGTCAAAAATACATCTCTATTCACAAAATGAAGCTTCAAAATTTACTTTTTCACAACTATTACAGTTTTTTGCACATGCATGGAGACTAGGTGAAATGTTACATAGGCATGGATTATTACTGACAGTCACATGGTCTAGTCACACTTCAACAAACTTCAAAAACATCATCATCTCTCAAACAACCTACAAAATATCGGGTAGATAATTGGATATGAGGGATTATTTCATCATTATGACAGTTTCACCCTACCTGGGCTGAGGTAAGCAGCTGGATGGCTTGGATTTTTGTCTTAGCCAGCCATGCTAAATCCGTCCGTTGCCATATTCTGCTGGGCAGGAAGTCTCAAATCGTCTACTTCCTGTTGTGAATAATGCTTATACCTCATGTATTTTTGATGACAAATTATTTCAATAATTTTTAAATCTCAAAGGACAAATTTCCAAACCTAGGTTTTAAAAGAAAATATGGAGGGAATAAATAAAAAAAAAGGTAGGGAGTTCCCAAGGGATTCCCCAGAGGTCAAAGGTCATTTCCATGTTGGGGGTTCCCCCAGACACAAAGTAAACAACTTTTGACTGGCACACAGAGCCAGGCTGTGAGTATATATACCTGCCAAAACAAATCTTTGGGAGGCATTGCTGTACAACCAAAAGGTCAAATACTAGAAAGGATGTCACTGTTGACATATATAGCGGGGAAATTACAACAGTCACAAGAATTGCCATGTTTCTCGCATGGATCAAACAAACACAGCTGCTGCCGTTACAACACTACCGTTCGAAAGTTTGGGGTCACTTAGAAATTTCCTTATTTTTGAAAGAAAAGCACTTTTTTTCAATGACGATAACTTTAAAATAATCAGAAATACACTCTATACATTGCTAATGTGGTAAATGACTATTCTAGCTGCAAATGTCTGGTTTTGGTGCAATATCTACATAGGTGTATAGAGGCCCATTTCCAGCAACTATCACTCCAGTGTTCTAATGGTACAATGTGTTTGCTCATTGCATCAGAAAGCTAATGGATGATTAGAAAACCCTTGTGCAATCATGTTAGGTCTGCAATGCTGTAATTGCTGCAAATAGAGGATTCTTTGACGAAAGCAATGTTTGAAGGAAAAAATTATTATTTCAAATACAAATCATTATTTCTAACCTTGTCAATGTCTTGACTATATTTTCTATTCATTTTACAACTCATGGTGGTAAATAAGTGTGACTTTTCATGGAAAACACAAAATAATTGTCTGGGTGACCCCAAACTTTTGAACGGTAGTGTAAATCCTAAAGAAAAGCTGCAAAATTCCAAGTCCATTTACCAGAAAAAAGTTTCAAATTTATGAGGGAAAAATAATGCTTTTACTTATCTGGACAAGGTAGTTATTGTTATAAGTGGCTGTTTAACGTTTACCTCAAATTCATTTTGTGCCTCAGTGCCAGAAATTGTTCAGAATGGCTCCTTCCACAGCAGAGGTGCCAAACCTGTGCTAGTATTTGACTGCTAAAAATAATGAAACAAGTGCATCTCTGGTTTGCATTTTCAGGTCCAAAACTCTTCAAAGAACCAAGCTTTAAGTCCAATAAGTTTATCATTCACAACGCTCTTTCTCGCTGTTGCCTTGCTGGGAAGGTCAACGAAACCCAAAAGAACAAGATAATGGAGGTAGTGGATTGGTTTTAACGTAGCTGTTTTAAATCATCACTTTATCCATTTAATTGTTTTATTTCTATGGATTTCTTTCCTCCTGAACTTTTTTTTTTTTATTCAGGAGATGGAGAAGAGTCTGGCCAACCACTTCCTCATCCTCTTCCGTGATTCCAGCTGTCAGTTCAGAGGAGTTTACACCATGAACCCAGAGTCACAGGAGCTGGTGCGATTGGCCGGCGTGGGCCCTCGGACAGTTAGCTCCAGCCAGGTGGAATCCATCTATAAGTACAGCTCAGACAGGAAGCAGTTCAGTGCCATCCCCTCCAAAACCGTGGGCATGAGCGTGGACGCCTTCACCATCCCCAGCCATCTTTGGCAAGGGGGAGGAGCAGGAGGAGGAGCAGCAGGAGGAGGAAGCAGGAGGGCGAGCGTTACTAAAAAGGCAGTCATTTCAAAGTGAGGCCAAACACAACATTAGGCATTAAAGAAAATACTTTAATTACACTGTAATTAGAGTGAAAAGTCGAGTCAAAGCTAAAAAGGAACACATGCCGTGTGCGCGCACCGATGAAGGTTAGAGGCGCGTGTGCACATTAAACTGTACCTTTCACATCTGAACAGAAATACAGAAACATTTCTGCTTCCCTTTTTGTGCATGAAAAGGGTCAGCAACACAAACGCAGAGGTAGGTTTGTAAACTTCTCAAAGAGGAGCTACTTTTAAAAAGTCTCAGTAAATATGCTTTCATTTTTTAAAGTACAAATATGAACTTTTTTTCTTTTGAAAGAAGAAGAACCATTGTTTAGCTGTTTAATAAAACACCCATAAACATGTGATTATCGTCTGCGGTTGTGTGGACTGAGGTCCTGCGGTAAAATTCCAGTTTTATACACAACGCCAAACAACAGAGAAAATGCCTTTGCGTCAGAGCGCCTCACAGGACTTTATTTTGTATGACGTTAATTCTACAGATAACTGTTATTAGGTGGATGAAAGCACATTTGTTTTGCAAAATGAAGGATAGCCATAACCGTGTGATGCTGACAGCAGAGACGAAGCTCGTTGTTTTGGACGCCTGTAAACGTGTCGGTGGTTTTCAGAGATGATTCCCGCAGCATGAATGGCTGTTTACTGTCTGTGGCATAAGCTTATTACAAAGAGAGATCACAGCGCAGACTTGTGATTTGATGAAACTATGTTGATGGTATGTGAGCATTAGATGCCTGTTAAACCTTTTCTATACTGAAGTTATAGAATATTGAAGAGGAAACTTGTCCTAGTAAGCCTATGTTTAGAAGAATCTGGGTGGTCGTACTCAGAGATGGAGATTGGTATCAGTGGCTAGTTCAGTTTTCAAACTACTTCCCCTCTCCACTTTTATTAGATCCTGTAATTAATATGTTATTCATTTCTTATTTTGAATCTTTTAACACTTAAAGCAACTGCCAAAATAAAACAACAACAAAAAGCAACTTGATGAACATGTTGGCAGTAGATGTCAGCAGCCAGAATGGACACTTAAGAGTCTTGGATGATACCCACAGCATCGCCAAAAACAATGTAAAACTGCACAATGCAAAACTAAACGTGCAGTAATTTGCACATCATTTAACAGGAAATTGCACAAATTACCACACCAAATACTGATTTATTTTTTTTTCAAAAATCCATTCTTATTTTAAAACCTTACTCGTAGCCTGCTACAGCTGAGGAAATGCCGGCTGCTGCTGATTGGACGACAGGTGGAGTTGTGGACAGGTGTGTCAGGGATTTCTGGATTTTCCACTTTTCCGGCTCGACATTAAACATTCCCTGGTATCTTGGAAAACAAAGCTGCGAAGTGGACCTGAAACATTTGAGGCCGGAAAAAGCTGCTTTTTAATTGATCTTTGGTTTCTTTCACAGTGAATCACACCGTTTCCAGAATGCATTGTGAAACATTTTACATAGACGGGAGCGGGGGAAGCACAGTATCCAGTGGACACGTGCACATTGCATGCAGAACAAGAGTGGACGCAACTTCTCTTTTTCAAGGACGCCCTGTTCACATTCACACCTGGAAGCTGCCCAGTACAACCACCGACTGACCTGTGGCCACTGAGCAGCTCCACTGGAGCAGCTGGGATTAAGAGCCTTGCTCAGGGGCACCACAGTGGGGTGAAGCAGGGTGGGGCAAACCCTGCTATGTTATCTGTCCCACCCAGATCTGCCGGTCCAGGGATTGAACCAGCGACCCTTCGCGCACCAGTCCACACCCCTAACCATTAGGCCACCACTGCCCCCATTCATTCCAAATGAAAAGATTGGCTGAAATTTTTTACATTTTTTTTTTTTGTACTTATTTTGTACCCGTAGGTAGATTTGTTTTTGCAGTCTGGTGACAAGCCACCAGCTGCCGGTCGCTGCGTGCGCAAGCGCCCCGTATCCCTTACATTCCTGTGTCTGCCCAACAGGATCGTTTTTTTGTTTGTTTTTTTTTTTTTTTACACACAACTTTAATTATTTGTAATTGTCTAGATCCGAGGATAAAAAAAATAGCATCTAAAACAGATTAATTACTGGCAATTTAACTGCTCATAACCCTTCATAAAAGTAAAAAAGGCTTGATTTAACGCCGCTGTATGAAATCATGCTTCTTAATTTAGCAACAGTTTCCTATTGCTGTTGTTTCAAGCAACATTGTTTCCCATTTGTAGCTTGATGCAATATTTTAATTCTCATTATTAAAAAAACTGACTGTAAATCGTAAGTGTGGATGTTATACTGGTCACTTTAGTGCTTGTACATATTTTACTATATAGTCATGCTGCTGTAATACATGCAGAAAATGGCTGGGCATTGACTTGCTGAAATAAGCAAGACCATCTGTGAAAAACACATCTGGATCAACACATATGTCCTCCCCCAATTGTTTATCAATAATGGGCCAGTCACACATCTGCTACTTACCCATCTACAACTACAGTAGAACACCTCACACCATCATCGATGCTAACGGTTGTACAGTTTTTTTTAAACCCTCTATTCACTGAATCTTTTATCACTATGTATGCCATTAATGCTCAGATTTATATTTTTGTGTTACTAGCATCAAGCTCAGAATGAGCTCATATTTTGTCTTTGTGCAATGCATAAAATATAAGTTACATATCGCCTTTAGATGATCTGCAAATGACTGCAGAACATTTAGTCAGCAGTCTGGGGCTGGGACCAAGCATCCTTACAGCTGTAGTGGTAGCTCCTGTTAGAGTAGGATCAAGCTTTGGCACGTGTGCACAAGATGAACACAGAACCTCTCTGTATCACCTGGTAGAACCTTGGAAACATACAAACAACTCAGGGAAATGATTGAAAGCTGCGCAATTAAATGTAGCAGACAAACTTCCTTTTAAAGTTAAGAACCAGCGTTATAAGAGGGCTCCTCGCTGCTCCCCATCATGGTAAAGTGAAAACTCATGGTAGGTTGTGATAACGTAAGGACAAGTCCGTTGTCAGGGTTACAGCAGGTTTTCCTTTTGATCAGTGGTCCCCAACCACTGAGCTGTGGACCAGCACCAGTCCATGGACGACTTTCTACTGGGCCACTTATTGACTATCAGAGTCTGCCATGACTTATAATGGAGGAAGATAAATGTGAAGCACTATTCAGGCTGACTGAAAGTTCAAAACTACTACTGAAGTATTGCTAGTAGTCAGTGTAGTCAGTAGTCAACACCAACAGAGCGCTACCGCTGCATGTGTAAAGAAAGGAGGGATCGACATCACAGTTGTCACATGTGACAGGGAAGGCTATAGAGTCAGTGTAGTCATTACTAACAAAAATATCTTAATTTTAACTGCCAGAAGGTTGGGGACCACGTGTGTGTGTGTGTGGCATGCTGACAAACCTGTGAGCACATGTAGCTTCATTTTACTTTGACACCCTCTGCACCTTTAAAGAACATCTGCTACAGCAACAGAGAACATGGGTCACAGCAGGGAAAGTCTTCCTCCCACTTTCCTTGGAAGATGCTTGGGTCTGTCCCAGATTCTTGATTGAAAGAAACACGGAAAACCATGGTTACATTTTTCATGTTTTTAACTTCCAAACATCCTATAGACTAAAAGAGATCAAAAAGGATTTAATAAGTGAAAGTCGTATTGACAAAAATGCTACTGAAACCCATCTCTATGCTTGGTAAAGTACGCTCTATTAAACTGGTGTGTTTCAAACCAGCAAACGTGTATGAAATAAAGTGGACTCAACACAACTGATCCAGCCTTTTGTCATTTGTTTCTTTCACAACACACTTTTTGTACTTAGCATAGCAGGGCATAATTAAGATGGCTGCTATACATAAATGTTTTAGAGCCCAGCTATGTAAAAAGAGTAAATTTGTGGAGTTACGGATATAAGAAGCTGTACTAAGTAGGGATGCACCAACTGGCAGTTAGGGCCAATACTGATGTGTAAAATAACACCTAAGCTGATGCTGGTTGTTGTCATGATCTGGACAAAGTCAGACCCTGTCCACGCTTTATGTTCCTTTTTGGACTTGTCATTATTGCTGTCATCACTGTCGTTATTGTTGTCATCTTCTCAGTTACGTTGGTAAGGTTTATAACTCACTCTTTATCATCGTTTCTGAGTTGGCTCTTATTTTGACAGTGCCTTTTGTTTACTTCCAGTTTAGTGTAATGCATTTTCCGTTCTGCCCCATTCTCTCTTACGTTGTTAATTTATCACAGCTGTGCTTTATTTGTCCATGATTAGTCACTCTATTTATTCTGCCGCCTCCAGTCCTTCCTTGCGGTATCCTAAGTTATTTCTCATTACGTCTCACTCCACGCTACTGCCTTGGCGTCCAGTAATTGTGTCTGCCATTACCGGCGTTTGTATCTTCCTGCCCCCGGGCTGCCCTTTCAGTAATAAATACCACAAACTTCTGTCTGGCATTTGGGTCCTTCATTATGCCCCGTAGGGGCCAACCATGACAGTTGTTTGTTTTGTGTTTGTTGTAGGGGTGAAAGTTTTAATTGTGATTATTTGCACCGGATGAGTTAATCATGTTACACACATCAAGAGTAATAAACAATTATTTTGCCATAGGCAGCAAATATGTAAGAGAGAGCTGTGTCCAGTTAATTGCACATACTGTAATGTGATTAATCACTTAATACACTTACGGTAAATGTGATTAATCATGATTAAAACTACATCACTCTTTGTTGTAATTTTTTTTCCCCTTTTACTACTAGGGAAACTAAAATATTTATTACAAAAAATAACTGAACCATAAGCATGCTACAGCTTGACTTGGCAATAATTGCTCGCTCCTTTTTTACAAAAGTGCTCCATATCTGTCAGATTGTGAGGGCATGTACACAGCCCTCTTCAGGCCACCCCACAGATTTTCATTTGGATTTGGGTCTGGACCCTGGCTGGGTCATTCCAAAACTTGAATCATCTTCTAGTGAAGCATTTTTTTTTAACATTAAATAAATTGAAAACAGTAATCAAGAAGAGGAGAAAATATTGGACAATGATGTTACCGAGAACTAGACGTCCCTCCAAAGTTGATAAAAAGATAAGTTGAAAACTGATCAGGGAGGCTGCCAAGAGCCTTGCTGATAAACTGAATACTGTCATTTAATTAAAATTTGGTTTGTATTAGTTTACAGGGTGCACACTTATGCAACCAGAGAATGAGTCAGTCCCAATCAACAAAGCTAAGAACAAAAACATAAGAATTGTATTTAACCAAATGCCATCACAGCCTGGGGGTGTGGCACCTTGGCTGGCAAAAAGAACAATTGTTCTATGCATTAAAGCATGAATACTGTGGAAATGATAGGCAATTAGATTAAGTATTGCAATGAACCTTGCACAAGCTACCAACATGCACGCAAGCTGTTGCGTCCCAGCAAAGACCCATGCCTCTATTTTTACAGATCTCCAAAAGAAAGTTACATGAAGTTAATTTTCCAAAGGACGCGTTACGACAGAGACTGAATGACATCTCAGACTATAGGAGCTCTTGGATCCTGACAAATTATGAGGTCAACATCACAGCAGAACTTCAAACTCAGTTTTACTCCAGTTAGTATAAAGTTGCAGTTTATAGTTATCGAGTGCTACAGTTCAATTTACAATTTGGACTCATATTTTACATAACCACAAGTTTACAATCAATCAGCAAAATGTTTAATATTACAAAATTGTTTATACCTGTCTAGCATATTGCTGGCTTCTTGGGAAACATTCAATTGACCTTTGACCTGTAAACGGTAGTTTACAGGTCAAAGTCAGAAAGCTTTTTTTTTTTTTTTTTTTTTTTGCTTTAGCTCAGCTGGTCTGTGGAAGCAAATATATGGTTTTACCTTGGATAATCCACAAAATACAATTATTACCCACACCTTCAGAGTCACGGCATGGGTAAGGTGGTCACCTCTGTCTGTCCGTTTGTCTGTCTGGACTGTAACTTGGGAAAGAATGAAGCTAGGGTCACCAAACTTGGTGAAACACACATTAGTAAGTTGTGGCCATGAGTTATAAACTTGTGGCCACGCATTTTCAAATTGTAACCACAAGTTAGTATTTATTCTCCAGTGACAACAGAGGGGCTCTGTAGTTGAATGCAATTCTAGTTTAATAGTCTTATTTTCTTACATATAGGCTGCATGACAAGAACGTTGCCCTTCATCACGTACTTTCTACAAAATGAGTAGCTCGAAATCAACACAGCAGTTTTACTTGATTCTGCTACTGGATGAATAAAACTATGAGTTTTAAATCCTAACCTCATGAGTGAAGCACTTAAAGACTAGCGCAAGCTCTCAGACTGATTCTCTTGGTTAATGAAGACAAAAGGAACCAAAATTTAAACAATAGCACTCTGAGATGAGTGCAGTATCCCCCACATTTGTTTTCTTTGAAGATCCCAGTACTTACCAACAGAGAGCAGTTTTCAACTTTTTAATAAAATTACTGTGGCAGAACCGAATTATGATAAACCCATCATCCACAAATGTACAACCCATAGTTGTAGGTCAGGATCCCAAGGTGAACCTGTGTAGCAAGTATGGTGACCTTAGACCTTATGTGTTCTTAGTTTTATTTTGTACCTTTTTAATTTGGCTTTTAACAAATCTGTTTAACTATTATTGAAGTAGTCATTTATGTTCCATTGTTTTATGTTCTTTTTTGCTCCATTTGCTTTTAGATTTTCTCATCTCTTTTTATTTTGATGTGTTTTAGCTCAGTATATAAGTATGGGTTTTTAATTCCCTTTGTTTTATGTGTTCTTAGTTTTATCTTGTATTTTATGTATTTTAGCTCCAGTGTTTCCTCAGTGGAGCCCCTCATGCTGGATGCTGCTTGGCCCATCTGCAGGGGTGTTGGTCTCATGGGTCGCTCTAGCTTGGGTTGGTGGGGGCTTTATGCCACTGCCTACAGCTGTGGTGTAGGTCCCGGCCTGTCCTGGTTGGGGTAGCCTCTGTGGCATGCCCTATGGTTATGGGGTGTTTGATCTCCCAGCGTGGGAAGCTCCACAGGATGGTTGCTCCTTCACATGGTGCCTTGGTGCCGAACAATGTCTCTTTTATTTTATATGTGTGTAAGAGAAGTAGGGGGTGGTGTATGTGCCTCTGTGTGCGTGTCTTGTGGGTATGTTCATGGGAGGGTTGGAAGGGGTGGAGATGTATTGTGTAAATATTAGGGATGAGCCGATCTGATCTGCGGTATCGGTATCGGGTCCAATCCAGGCAAAATGGCTGGATTGGTATCGGTAAGGAATAAAAGTAATTTACCGATCCAATACATTAATAATATTAAAATGAAGGGGCGATCCTGTTCTCAGCTGCACTGCGCACGGCTTCTGTAATCAGAGGCAATGAGCGTCACATCACTGGAGTCTGTCTGTGAGACTCACCTCAGTATGTTGCTGTGTGGTAGCAGCATTTACAATTTTACACCACTAACTTGATAAAACACTTGCAAAAATATCACGGCAAAGGATTATGCTGAATTGTGTCAAGAACCGAGCAGAAAGATGTGTGTTCTGCAGCAGCAGCTGCTGCTTTTCCAGCTCAGGAGGCTGGGCGCTAAAAGTGAAACCTAAAAAAAAAAATGAAACGGAAAGTAAAAACCAGACTGGAGCGTACCTTTCGGGGAGTACAGTTGAGGAGAGGTAGGTGACAGAAACATAAATAGCAATTTATTTTTTTTTTGTATTTTGTATACTTTATTAATCCCAGAGGGTGCAAGGCTACATGAACACGAAATGGAACAGGAAGGACTTCAAAATAAGATCAAACCTAAAATCTAAATATGGACAGAGAATAATATAAACACTACTAAATAAACTGAGGACCAGGAGAATACTTATGATAATGGATGACAAAAATACAGCTTAAAGGGTTAGTTCCTTTATTTTCAGATCTACAGCATTTTTTACTTCATGCATAAAGTGGCACTTTGAATTTCATCTGAATGAAATGACTGCACCTCAGAGGACCCTTCGGTGAAGCTCCTGAAGTTTGCAGACGACACCACAGTCATCGGTTTGATCCGGGATGATGATGAGTCTGCATACAGGCGGGAGGTGGAGCAGCTGATCCTCTGGTGCAGCCAGAACCATCTTGAACTTAACCCAGCCAAAACGGTGGAGATGACTGTGGATTTCAGGCGACACCCCCCTTCATTCCCCCCACTCACCATCCTCAACAGCACAGTGTCCACTGTGGACTCCTTCAAGTTTCTGGGTACCACAATCTCCCGGAACCTGAAGTGGTCCTCCCATATTGACACTGTCCGGAAAAAGGCCCAGCAGAGGTTGTTTTTTCTGCGTCAGCTCAAGAAGTTTGATTTGCCTCAGGAGCTGCTGGTTGTCTTCTACACCGCCATCATCCAATCTGTCCTCTGCTTTTCCATCACTGTCTGGTTTGGATCTGCCACTAAACAGGACAAGACCAGACTGCAGCGGATCATTAAGTCTGCGGAGAGGATCATTGGTACCGACCTACCCTCCATTGAGAACTTATATCGGTCCATAACCAGGAAACGGGCGGGAAACATCTGTGCTGACCCATCACACCCCGGCCACAAACTGTTTGAACTTCTATCTTCTGGTCGTCGTTACAGATCACTGAAGGTCAAAACCACCCGTCACAGGAACAGTTTCTTTCCTCAAGCCATCACTCTGATGAACTCCTAACATTCACCTAGTCCTACCTGTTGCTGTACTCATGACTTTTCATCCATTATTACATTGCACATAACTCTCACACTGCTTTTTACTTCATTCACATTATATCACTGAATCTGAGTCCACATTGAAATACTGTGTGATTGTATATTTTTTCATATATTTCTGCAAAGTGTGGTTAGTCCGAGTAAATAACTGCATATATTCCTGTATATATTTGCATCCTTTTATAGAAACGTGGACAGACTGTAATTTACTGTACATACTGTGGTTGTCATTGAATCCTTATTTAAATCCTTCACCTGAACAACGAGAGCAAGTTTTTAGCCAAAGTCAAATTCCTTGTATGTGTTGTGCATACTTGGCCAATAAAGCTGATTCTGATTCTGATTCTGATTCTGATGTTATTTACTCAGCTTCAAAGTTTTGTATAAACTTGCACTTAAAACTTCAGAATGCACGTTTACATGGGGCTAACCAATGAAATGCTGTCAATGTTGCAAAGTTTAAAATAAAAGCAGCAGCATTGCTGAACAGAGTCAAATTTGTAATATATTTCCTTGACTTTTAGATTTTTGTTTATATGTGGACAAAATGCAACTAGTGATTAACAAAGTATGTTCTTATGGCTGTGTAGTTGTGCATGTACATGTTGGACATATGCATATGTGATTTAGCTAGTTGTACATGTATATGTTGGACACATGCATATGTGATTTAACCTCACGATGAAGGAGCCGCAGAGTCTGAGACCCCTGCGATGCAGAGTTGCAGAGTCTGAGCCCCCTGCGGAGGACAGCGAGAGAAGACATAGGTGTGGACAGAAGACTTCCTGACCTCTGAGGCTCGAGAGGAGAGAGGGGGGAGTAATGTAAATAAAAGGTTGATGAATGTGAATAAAGGGATTATGATGGAGATGTGTGACTTCCCCTGCGAGGGAGATTCCTTGATGTGAGAATGTTTAAAGGTGAGGACTTTGGTGTGTTTCCTCCTCTTTGTTCGCTGCTCAAGAATGAGAGCAGACTGTGGGAATGATTGCTTGAAATAAACTTGAATTAAATGCAATTCGGTTTCGTTATTCAAGGCTCCCCACATTGGTGACTGACGACGTTGAGAATGACCGGAGAAAGTCTCAGGGTCCCGGACTCACAGAGTTCAGAGCTGGCGAGCGCAGTGGCCGTCAAGCTGCCTGATTTCTGGCAGGATAACCCACGGTCGTGGTTCCTGCAAGCGGAGTCGCAGTTCGCGCTCGCAGGAGTAACGGTGGATGACACTAAGTTCCACCATGTCATCGCTAAACTGGATAACAGCACAGCTCGGTGTGTGCAGAGTTTGGTGGAGCAGCCACCCGCGACCGGCAGGTACGACAAGCTGAAATCCACCCTCATTAAGTTTTTCACCCCCTCGGCCGAAGTGAGGGCGAGGAGGATCCTGTCTTTGCTAGACCAAGGAGGACACAGGCCGAGCGCCCTGATGGAAGAGATGATACAGCTGAGAGGGTTGGACAACGATGATTTCCTTTTCCAGTTTTTCTTCCTCTCCAACCTCCCGATGCATGCGAGAAGCACGCTGGCCTGCAAAAAGTGTCACACCCTGGAGGAGTTCCGGGAGCTGGCCCAGGAAGCAGATGGGATTCTGGACGCCTGCGGCGGGCAAGCAACCACAGTGGCGACCCAAGACAGCGGGGAGCCAGAGGCGGCAGACCCAGACTGGCCGACGACGGCGGCAGCACGGCCGCGATGAGGTGGAGCCAATGGTCCGGTGGCAGAGGCGCGGCCCCGACACAGCGGAGGAGAGGATCTCTGCTTTTACCATCGGAGGTTCGCTGAGAGGGCACGCAGGTGTGTGCCGCCCTGCAACTTCAGGAGTTCGGGAAACGGCAAGACCGGGGGTCGCTAGCAGCTTCGACCCTCGGAGAAGGCAACAAGCTGCTCTACATCACGGATGCGCGCTCCAGACGAGAGTTCCTCATAGACACCGGAGCCCAAGTGAGCTTCATCACCCCAACATACGCGGATCGGGTGGCTGTACCCCGCGGTAGCGGAGCTACGGCGGCAAATGGCTCGAGCATCAACACCTACGAGAAAAGGACCTTGCCTTTATGCTTACATGGCCGCACATATGAATGGACTTTTGTAATAGCGGCTGTGAGTTTCAACATGTTGGGCGCGGATTTTTTGTGTTCACACAATCTGTTAGTTGATCTTGCTAATAGACGGCTGGTAAATGCACTCTCTTTTTACTCTCTCCCCTGTTCAGCTCGAGTGTCCCCGCCACCAGTACAGACCCACGTCGCTACAGCAGGTGGTAAGTTTCACACACTCCTCACCCAATTTCCAGCGCTCACTGTGCCCACTTTTTCAGCGACAGTCGTGAAGCACGGGGTGAAACACTTTATACCTACATCTGGTCCTCCCGTGTTTGCAAAAGCTCGGCGCTTGGATGCAGTTAAGCTTGCCATTGCGCGCGAGGAGTTCGCCAGCCTAGAGAGGCTGGGCATCGTTCGTAGGTCAAAAAGCCCGTGGGCTTCGCCGCTGCACATGGTACTGAAAGCCGATGGCTCCTGGAGGCCGTGTGGTGATTACCGCAGGCTAAACAATGCTACGGCGCACGATCGTTATCCCATCCCGCACATTCAGGATTTTTTGGTGCACCTGGCGGGGGCGCGCATTTTTTCAAAGATTGATCTGGTTCGCGGCTATCACCAAGTCCCAGTCCAACTGGAGGACATTCCTAAAACAGCGGTAATAACCCCGTTCGGACTTTTCAAATTTTTACGCATGCCGTTTGGTCTCAAAGGGGCAGCGCAAACGTTTCAGCGGATGATGGATGCCGTGTTACGCGATCTCCCTTTCGTGTTTGTGTACCTCGACGACATTTTGGTCGCGAGTACTTCAGAGGACGAACACGAAACGCACCTCACAGCAGTTTTTAGGAGGCTGGGAGAGCACGGCTTAATAGTTAACCCAACCAAGTGCCAGTTCGGCGTCGAGCGGATCGATTTTTTGGGTCACCGCGTCTCCCCAGAGGGAGCAGTTCCGTTACCAGATAAAGTACGCGCGGTAGCGGATTTTCCCCGGCCACAAACGGTCAAATCACTACAGGAATTCTTGGGGATGGTGAATTTTTATAACCGATTCCTGCCCCACGCAGCTCAAATCATGCAACCGTTATATGCCGCGCTCAAAAAGCAAAAACCAACCCAGGCGGTCGAATGGTCCCCGGAGCGGGAGCGCGCGTTCACAGAGGTTAAAAAAGCCTTGGCTGACGCTGTGCTCCTGGCCCACCCAGACCCGGCAGCACGTATCGCGCTGACGACAGACGCTTCAGATTTAGCCATAGGGGCCGTTATTGAGCAACAGGTCGCTGGGGTTTGGCAGCCTTTGGCTTTCTTTAGCAAATCCTTAAGCGCGGCTGAACGAAAATACAGCACGTTCGACAGAGAACTGTTGGCGCTGCATTTGGCTATTCGTCATTTCCAGTTCTGGCTGGAAGGACGGTGCTTCACCGCTTATGTGGACCACAAGCCGCTCACATACACCATGGCCAAAATTTCAGACCCGTGGTCAGGCAGGCAGCAGAGGCAGCTGGCCGCGATCTCGGAATTTACCACTGACATTAGGCACGTTGCGGGCAAATTCAATGTAGTAGCAGATTGTCTCTCGCGCGCGTTCACGACTCCACCACGCGCAGAGGCAGAACGGGCCACCGTGACCGCGCCGCAGGAGAGCGGCACGGTGGCGCGCGCAGCCCCGGTGCACGTGGGTATAGATTACGCAGCCATGGCAGCAGACCAGGGGGCGGACGCAGACGTGCGCGCGCTCCAGTCTGGACCAACAGGGTTAAGGCTGGAGAGCAAGTGTTTACAAACCGGTATGCCCCCCCTGATCTGCGACGTGTCGACGGGGCACCCGCGTCCGGTGGTTCCGGCCACGTGGCGCCGCCGTGTTTTTGACTCGGTCCACTCACTGGCGCACCCGGGGGTGGGCGCGTCGGTGAAAATGGTGGCGGAAAAGTTTGTTTGGCCGTGCCTGCGCAAGCACGTGAAGGAATGGGCAAAAACCTGCATTTCCTGTCAACGGGCCAAAATTCACAAGCACACAAGAGCCCCGTTAGAACCGTTTCGCATTCCAGCCAGAAGGTTCGACCACGTGCACGTCGACCTTGTGGGCCCCCTACCGGCATCACGGGTTCACGCATCTTTTGACAATGGTGGACCGAACCACACGTTGGCCGGAAGTGGTCCCGCTTGCGACGACCACGGCCGCGGAGGTGGCTCGCGTTTTTTTAACGGCTTGGGTGGCGCGCTTCGGGGTTCCATCGGACATTACGTCCGATAGAGGACCTCAATTCATCTCTGAGCTGTGGTCAGCGATGGCCAACGGCTTGGGAGCCAAAATTCACTGCACTACGGCTTACCACCCTCAGGCTAATGGTTTATGCGAGCGTTTTCATAGGTCTTTGAAGGCAGCACTCAGAGCGTCGCTCACGGATGCAGATTGGGTAAATAAACTGCCATGGGTTTTATTAGGGTTGTGTTCTGCGCCTAAAGAGGACTTAGACGCCTCCCCAGCGGAGCTGGTATTCGCACAAACTCTTAGGCTGCCAGGCGAGTTTTTACCAGAGCACCCGGAGCCCCCACCTCTCTCTGCTCTGGGACCGTTAGTTGGCACGGGAGCAGACACGCTTCCGGGTCCGGTTCATCACGCTTTTCCACGAGTTTTCGTCCCCAAGGCTTTGAAAAATGCCGAGTTCGTTTTTGTCAGGCGCGAAGCCCTAAAAGCAACGCTCAAACCACCTTACGAAGGGCCATTTCGAGTGCTGGAGGCAGGTGATAAGCAATTTGTGCTAGATTTTGGAGACAGAAAAGAGACAGTCAGTATTGACAGACTAAAACCTGCTTTTGTCATGAAGGACGGATCTGTACCGGTCGCAGTGGCGCCTTGACGAGGCAGGCCCCCGCAAGGGGCAAATAATCACTCTCTCCCTCAGTCAACAGAGCCGGAGCAGAAAGGCGCCGCAGGCAAGGCGGGGCCAACTCACAGCAGATTCGGCAGACGGTTGAAGCCCAGGCGGCGCACAGACTGAATGTTGGTGTTGATTATACAGTAGTCAGTAAGATGTTATTGAATTTTAGGGAATAGTCCGTTCTTCATCGTTTGGGGGGGGGGGGGGTTATATGGCTGTGTAGTTGTGCATGTACATGTTGGACATATGCATATGTGATTTAGCTAGTTGTACATGTATATGTTGGACACATGCATATGTGATTTAACCTCACGATGAAGGAGCCGCAGAGTCTGAGACCCCTGCGATGCAGAGTTGCAGAGTCTGAGCCCCCTGCGGAGGACAGCGAGAGAAGACATAGGTGTGGACAGAAGACTTCCTGACCTCTGAGGCTCGAGAGGAGAGAGGGGGGAGTAATGTAAATAAAAGGTTGATGAATGTGAATAAAGGGATTATGATGGAGATGTGTGACTTCCCCTGCGAGGGAGATTCCTTGATGTGAGAATGTTTAAAGGTGAGGACTTTGGTGTGTTTCCTCCTCTTTGTTCGCTGCTCAAGAATGAGAGCAGACTGTGGGAATGATTGCTTGAAATAAACTTGAATTAAATGCAATTCGGTTTCGTTATTCAAGGCTCCCCACATTGGTGACTGACGACGTTGAGAATGACCGGAGAAAGTCTCAGGGTCCCGGACTCACAGAGTTCAGAGCTGGCGAGCGCAGTGGCCGTCAAGCTGCCTGATTTCTGGCAGGATAACCCACAGTCGTGGTTCCTGCAAGCGGAGTCGCAGTTCGCGCTCGCAGGAGTAACGGTGGATGACACTAAGTTCCACCATGTCATCGCTAAACTGGATAACAGCACAGCTCGGTGTGTGCAGAGTTTGGTGGAGCAGCCACCCGCGACCGGCAGGTACGACAAGCTGAAATCCACCCTCATTAAGTTTTTCACCCCCTCGGCCGAAGTGAGGGCGAGGAGGATCCTGTCTTTGCTAGACCAAGGAGGACACAGGCCGAGCGCCCTGATGGAAGAGATGATACAGCTGAGAGGGTTGGACAACGATGATTTCCTTTTCCAGTTTTTCTTCCTCTCCAACCTCCCGATGCATGCGAGAAGCACGCTGGCCTGCAAAAAGTGTCACACCCTGGAGGAGTTCCGGGAGCTGGCCCAGGAAGCAGATGGGATTCTGGACGCCTGCGGCGGGCAAGCAACCACAGTGGCGACCCAAGACAGCGGGGAGCCAGAGGCGGCAGACCCAGACTGGCCGACGACGGCGGCAGCACGGCCGCGATGAGGTGGAGCCAATGGTCCGGTGGCAGAGGCGCGGCCCCGACACAGCGGAGGAGAGGATCTCTGCTTTTACCATCGGAGGTTCGCTGAGAGGGCACGCAGGTGTGTGCCGCCCTGCAACTTCAGGAGTTCGGGAAACGGCAAGACCGGGGGTCGCTAGCAGCTTCGACCCTCGGAGAAGGCAACAAGCTGCTCTACATCACGGATGCGCGCTCCAGACGAGAGTTCCTCATAGACACCGGAGCCCAAGTGAGCTTCATCACCCCAACATACGCGGACCGGGTGGCTGGACCCCGCGGTAGCGGAGCTACGGCGGCAAATGGCTCGAGCATCAACACCTACGAGAAAAGGACCTTGCCTTTATGCTTACATGGCCGCACATATGAATGGACTTTTGTAATAGCGGCTGTGAGTTTCAACATGTTGGGCGCGGATTTTTTGTGTTCACACAATCTGTTAGTTGATCTTGCTAATAGACGGCTGGTAAATGCACTCTCTTTTTACTCTCTCCCCTGTTCAGCTCGAGTGTCCCCGCCACCAGTACAGACCCACGTCGCTACAGCAGGTGGTAAGTTTCACACACTCCTCACCCAATTTCCAGCGCTCACTGTGCCCACTTTTTCAGCGACAGTCGTGAAGCACGGGGTGAAACACTTTATACCTACATCTGGTCCTCCCGTGTTTGCAAAAGCTCGGCGCTTGGATGCAGTTAAGCTTGCCATTGCGCGCGAGGAGTTCGCCAGCCTAGAGAGGCTGGGCATCGTTCGTAGGTCAAAAAGCCCGTGGGCTTCGCCGCTGCACATGGTACTGAAAGCCGATGGCTCCTGGAGGCCGTGTGGTGATTACCGCAGGCTAAACAATGCTACGGCGCACGATCGTTATCCCATCCCGCACATTCAGGATTTTTTGGTGCACCTGGCGGGGGCGCGCATTTTTTCAAAGATTGATCTGGTTCGCGGCTATCACCAAGTCCCAGTCCAACTGGAGGACATTCCTAAAACAGCGGTAATAACCCCGTTCGGACTTTTCAAATTTTTACGCATGCCGTTTGGTCTCAAAGGGGCGGCGCAAACGTTTCAGCGGATGATGGATGCCGTGTTACGCGATCTCCCTTTCGTGTTTGTGTACCTCGACGACATTTTGGTCGCGAGTACTTCAGAGGACGAACACGAAACGCACCTCACAGCAGTTTTTAGGAGGCTGGGAGAGCACGGCTTAATAGTTAACCCAACCAAGTGCCAGTTCGGCGTCGAGCGGATCGATTTTTTGGGTCACCGCGTCTCCCCAGAGGGAGCAGTTCCGTTACCAGATAAAGTACGCGCGGTAGCGGATTTTCCCCGGCCACAAACGGTCAAATCACTACAGGAATTCTTGGGGATGGTGAATTTTTATAACCGATTCCTGCCCCACGCAGCTCAAATCATGCAACCGTTATATGCCGCGCTCAAAAAGCAAAAGCCAACCCAGGCGGTCGAATGGTCCCCGGAGCGGGAGCGCGCGTTCACAGAGGTTAAAAAAGCCTTGGCTGACGCTGTGCTCCTGGCCCACCCAGACCCGGCAGCACGTATCGCGCTGACGACAGACGCTTCAGATTTAGCCATAGGGGCCGTTATTGAGCAACAGGTCGCTGGGGTTTGGCAGCCTTTGGCTTTCTTTAGCAAATCCTTAAGCGCGGCTGAACGAAAATACAGCACGTTCGACAGAGAACTGTTGGCGCTGCATTTGGCTATTCGTCATTTCCAGTTCTGGCAGGAAGGACGGTGCTTCACCGCTTATGTGGACCACAAGCCGCTCACATACGCCATGGCCAAAATTTCAGACCCGTGGTCAGGCAGGCAGCAGAGGCAGCTGGCCGCGATCTCGGAATTTACCACTGACATTAGGCACGTTGCGGGCAAATTCAATGTAGTAGCAGATTGTCTCTCGCGCGCGTTCACGACTCCACCACGCGCAGAGGCAGAACGGGCCACCGTGACCGCGCCGCAGGAGAGCGGCACGGTGGCGCGCGCAGCCCCGGTGCACGTGGGTATAGATTACGCAGCCATGGCAGCAGACCAGGGGGCGGACGCAGACGTGCGCGCGCTCCAGTCTGGACCAACAGGGTTAAGGCTGGAGAGCAAGTGTTTACAAACCGGTATGCCCCCCCTGATCTGCGACGTGTCGACGGGGCACCCGCGTCCGGTGGTTCCGGCCACGTGGCGCCGCCGTGTTTTTGACTCGGTCCACTCACTGGCGCACCCGGGGGTGGGCGCGTCGGTGAAAATGGTGGCGGAAAAGTTTGTTTGGCCGTGCCTGCGCAAGCACGTGAAGGAATGGGCAAAAACCTGCATTTCCTGTCAACGGGCCAAAATTCACAAGCACACAAGAGCCCCGTTAGAACCGTTTCGCATTCCAGCCAGAAGGTTCGACCACGTGCACGTCGACCTTGTGGGCCCCCTACCGGCATCACGGGTTCACGCATCTTTTGACAATGGTGGACCGAACCACACGTTGGCCGGAAGTGGTCCCGCTTGCGACGACCACGGCCGCGGAGGTGGCTCGCGTTTTTTTAACGGCTTGGGTGGCGCGCTTCGGGGTTCCATCGGACATTACGTCCGATAGAGGACCTCAATTCATCTCTGAGCTGTGGTCAGCGATGGCCAACGGCTTGGGAGCCAAAATTCACTGCACTACGGCTTACCACCCTCAGGCTAATGGTTTATGCGAGCGTTTTCATAGGTCTTTGAAGGCAGCACTCAGAGCGTCGCTCACGGATGCAGATTGGGTAAATAAACTGCCATGGGTTTTATTAGGGTTGTGTTCTGCGCCTAAAGAGGACTTAGACGCCTCCCCAGCGGAGCTGGTATTCGCACAAACTCTTAGGCTGCCAGGCGAGTTTTTACCAGAGCACCCGGAGCCCCCACCTCTCTCTGCTCTGGGACCGTTAGTTGGCACGGGAGCAGACACGCTTCCGGGTCCGGTTCATCACGCTTTTCCACGAGTTTTCGTCCCCAAGGCTTTGAAAAATGCCGAGTTCGTTTTTGTCAGGCGCGAAGCCCTAAAAGCAACGCTCAAACCACCTTACGAAGGGCCATTTCGAGTGCTGGAGGCAGGTGATAAGCAATTTGTGCTAGATTTTGGAGACAGAAAAGAGACAGTCAGTATTGACAGACTAAAACCTGCTTTTGTCATGAAGGACGGATCTGTACCGGTCGCAGTGGCGCCTTGACGAGGCAGGCCCCCGCAAGGGGCAAATAATCACTCTCTCCCTCAGTCAACAGAGCCGGAGCAGAAAGGCGCCGCAGGCAAGGCGGGGCCAACTCACAGCAGATTCGGCAGACGGTTGAAGCCCAGGCGGCGCACAGACTGAATGTTGGTGTTGATTATACAGTAGTCAGTAAGATGTTATTGAATTTTAGGGAATAGTCCGTTCTTCATCGTTTGGGGGGGGGGGGTTATATGGCTGTGTAGTTGTGCATGTACATGTTGGACATATGCATATGTGATTTAGCTAGTTGTACATGTATATGTTGGACACATGCATATGTGATTTAACCTCACGATGAAGGAGCCGCAGAGTCTGAGACCCCTGCGATGCAGAGTTGCAGAGTCTGAGCCCCCTGCGGAGGACAGCGAGAGAAGACATAGGTGTGGACAGAAGACTTCCTGACCTCTGAGGCTCGAGAGGAGAGAGGGGGGAGTAATGTAAATAAAAGGTTGATGAATGTGAATAAAGGGATTATGATGGAGATGTGTGACTTCCCCTGCGAGGGAGATTCCTTGATGTGAGAATGTTTAAAGGTGAGGACTTTGGTGTGTTTCCTCCTCTTTGTTCGCTGCTCAAGAATGAGAGCAGACTGTGGGAATGATTGCTTGAAATAAACTTGAATTAAATGCAATTCGGTTTCGTTATTCAAGGCTCCCCACATTGGTGACTGACGACGTTGAGAATGACCGGAGAAAGTCTCAGGGTCCCGGACTCACAGAGTTCAGAGCTGGCGAGCGCAGTGGCCGTCAAGCTGCCTGATTTCTGGCAGGATAACCCACGGTCGTGGTTCCTGCAAGCGGAGTCGCAGTTCGCGCTCGCAGGAGTAACGGTGGATGACACTAAGTTCCACCATGTCATCGCTAAACTGGATAACAGCACAGCTCGGTGTGTGCAGAGTTTGGTGGAGCAGCCACCCGCGACCGGCAGGTACGACAAGCTGAAATCCACCCTCATTAAGTTTTTCACCCCCTCGGCCGAAGTGAGGGCGAGGAGGATCCTGTCTTTGCTAGACCAAGGAGGACACAGGCCGAGCGCCCTGATGGAAGAGATGATACAGCTGAGAGGGTTGGACAACGATGATTTCCTTTTCCAGTTTTTCTTCCTCTCCAACCTCCCGACGCATGCGAGAAGCACGCTGGCCTGCAAAAAGTGTCACACCCTGGAGGAGTTCCGGGAGCTGGCCCAGGAAGCAGATAGGATTCTGGACGCCTGCGGCGGGCAAGCAACCACAGTGGCGACCCAAGACAGCGGGGAGCCAGAGGCGGCAGACCCAGACTGGCCGACGACGGCGGCAGCACGGCCGCGATGAGGTGGAGCCAATGGTCCGGTGGCAGAGGCGCGGCCCCGACACAGCGGAGGAGAGGATCTCTGCTTTTACCATCGGAGGTTCGCTGAGAGGGCACGCAGGTGTGTGCCGCCCTGCAACTTCAGGAGTTCGGGAAACGGCAAGACCGGGGGTCGCTAGCAGCTTCGACCCTCGGAGAAGGCAACAAGCTGCTCTACATCACGGATGCGCGCTCCAGACGAGAGTTCCTCATAGACACCGGAGCCCAAGTGAGCTTCATCACCCCAACATACGCGGACCGGGTGGCTGGACCCCGCGGTAGCGGAGCTACGGCGGCAAATGGCTCGAGCATCAACACCTACGAGAAAAGGACCTTGCCTTTATGCTTACATGGCCGCACATATGAATGGACTTTTGTAATAGCGGCTGTGAGTTTCAACATGTTGGGCGCGGATTTTTTGTGTTCACACAATCTGTTAGTTGATCTTGCTAATAGACGGCTGGTAAATGCACTCTCTTTTTACTCTCTCCCCTGTTCAGCTCGAGTGTCCCCGCCACCAGTACAGACCCACGTCGCTACAGCAGGTGATAAGTTTCACACACTCCTCACCCAATTTCCAGCGCTCACTGTGCCCACTTTTTCAGCGACAGTCGTGAAGCACGGGGTGAAACACTTTATACCTACATCTGGTCCTCCCGTGTTTGCAAAAGCTCGGCGCTTGGATGCAGTTAAGCTTGCCATTGCGCGCGAGGAGTTCGCCAGCCTAGAGAGGCTGGGCATCGTTCGTAGGTCAAAAAGCCCGTGGGCTTCGCCGCTGCACATGGTACTGAAAGCCGATGGCTCCTGGAGGCCGTGTGGTGATTACCGCAGGCTAAACAATGCTACGGCGCACGATCGTTATCCCATCCCGCACATTCAGGATTTTTTGGTGCACCTGGCGGGGGCGCGCATTTTTTCAAAGATTGATCTGGTTCGCGGCTATCACCAAGTCCCAGTCCAACTGGAGGACATTCCTAAAACAGCGGTAATAACCCCGTTCGGACTTTTCAAATTTTTACGCATGCCGTTTGGTCTCAAAGGGGCGGCGCAAACGTTTCAGCGGATGATGGATGCCGTGTTACGCGATCTCCCTTTCGTGTTTGTGTACCTCGACGACATTTTGGTCGCGAGTACTTCAGAGGACGAACACGAAACGCACCTCACAGCAGTTTTTAGGAGGCTGGGAGAGCACGGCTTAATAGTTAACCCAACCAAGTGCCAGTTCGGCGTCGAGCGGATCGATTTTTTGGGTCACCGCGTCTCCCCAGAGGGAGCAGTTCCGTTACCAGATAAAGTACGCGCGGTAGCGGATTTTCCCCGGCCACAAACGGTCAAATCACTACAGGAATTCTTGGGGATGGTGAATTTTTATAACCGATTCCTGCCCCACGCAGCTCAAATCATGCAACCGTTATATGCCGCGCTCAAAAAGCAAAAACCAACCCAGGCGGTCGAATGGTCCCCGGAGCGGGAGCGCGCGTTCACAGAGGTTAAAAAAGCCTTGGCTGACGCTGTGCTCCTGGCCCACCCAGACCCGGCAGCACGTATCGCGCTGACGACAGACGCTTCAGATTTAGCCATAGGGGCCGTTATTGAGCAACAGGTCGCTGGGGTTTGGCAGCCTTTGGCTTTCTTTAGCAAATCCTTAAGCGCGGCTGAACGAAAATACAGCACGTTCGACAGAGAACTGTTGGCGCTGCATTTGGCTATTCGTCATTTCCAGTTCTGGCTGGAAGGACGGTGCTTCACCGCTTATGTGGACCACAAGCCGCTCACATACGCCATGGCCAAAATTTCAGACCCGTGGTCAGGCAGGCAGCAGAGGCAGCTGGCCGCGATCTCGGAATTTACCACTGACATTAGGCACGTTGCGGGCAAATTCAATGTAGTAGCAGATTGTCTCTCGCGCGCGTTCACGACTCCACCACGCGCAGAGGCAGAACGGGCCACCGTGACCGCGCCGCAGGAGAGCGGCACGGTGGCGCGCGCAGCCCCGGTGCACGTGGGTATAGATTACGCAGCCATGGCAGCAGACCAGGGGGCGGACGCAGACGTGCGCGCGCTCCAGTCTGGAACAACAGGGTTAAGGCTGGAGAGCAAGTGTTTACAAACCGGTATGCCCCCCCTGATCTGCGACGTGTCGACGGGGCACCCGCGTCCGGTGGTTCCGGCCACGTGGCGCCGCCGTGTTTTTGACTCGGTCCACTCACTGGCGCACCCGGGGGTGGGCGCGTCGGTGAAAATGGTGGCGGAAAAGTTTGTTTGGCCGTGCCTGCGCAAGCACGTGAAGGAATGGGCAAAAACCTGCATTTCCTGTCAACGGGCCAAAATTCACAAGCACACAAGAGCCCCGTTAGAACCGTTTCGCATTCCAGCCAGAAGGTTCGACCACGTGCACGTCGACCTTGTGGGCCCCCTACCGGCATCACGGGTTCACGCATCTTTTGACAATGGTGGACCGAACCACACGTTGGCCGGAAGTGGTCCCGCTTGCGACGACCACGGCCGCGGAGGTGGCTCGTGTTTTTTTAACGGCTTGGGTGGCGCGCTTCGGGGTTCCATCGGACATTACGTCCGATAGAGGACCTCAATTCATCTCTGAGCTGTGGTCAGCGATGGCCAACGGCTTGGGAGCCAAAATTCACTGCACTACGGCTTACCACCCTCAGGCTAATGGTTTATGCAAGCGTTTTCATAGGTCTTTGAAGGCAGCACTCAGAGCGTCGCTCACGGATGCAGATTGGGTAAATAAACTGCCATGGGTTTTATTAGGGTTGTGTTCTGCGCCTAAAGAGGACTTAGACGCCTCCCCAGCGGAGCTGGTATTCGCACAAACTCTTAGGCTGCCAGGCGAGTTTTTACCAGAGCACCCGGAGCCCCCACCTCTCTCTGCTCTGGGACCGTTAGTTGGCACGGGAGCAGACACGCTTCCGTGTCCGGTTCATCACGCTTTTCCACGAGTTTTCGTCCCCAAGGCTTTGAAAAATGCCGAGTTCGTTTTTGTCAGGCGCGAAGCCCTAAAAGCAACGCTCAAACCACCTTACGAAGGGCCATTTCGAGTGCTGGAGGCAGGTGATAAGCAATTTGTGCTAGATTTTGGAGACAGAAAAGAGACAGTCAGTATTGACAGACTAAAACCTGCTTTTGTCATGAAGGACGGATCTGTACCGGTCGCAGTGGTGCCTTGACGAGGCAGGCCCCCGCAAGGGGCAAATAATCACTCTCTCCCTCAGTCAACAGAGCCGGAGCAGAAAGGCGCCGCAGGCAAGGCGGGGCCAACTCACAGCAGATTCGGCAGACGGTTGAAGCCCAGGCGGCGCACAGACTGAATGTTGGTGTTGATTATACAGTAGTCAGTAAGATGTTATTGAATTTTAGGGAATAGTCCGTTCTTCATCGTTTGGGGGGGGGGTTATATGGCTGTGTAGTTGTGCATGTACATGTTGGACATATGCATATGTGATTTAGCTAGTTGTACATGTATATGTTGGACACATGCATATGTGATTTAACCTCACGATGAAGGAGCCGCAGAGTCTGAGACCCCTGCGATGCAGAGTCGCAGAGTCTGAGCCCCCTGCGGAGGACAGCGAGAGAAGACATAGGTGTGGACAGAAGACTTCCTGACCTCTGAGGCTCGAGAGGAGAGAGGGGGGAGTAATGTAAATAAAAGGTTGATGAATGTGAATAAAGGGATTATGATGGAGATGTGTGACTTCCCCTGCGAGGGAGATTCCTTGATGTGAGAATGTTTAAAGGTGAGGACTTTGGTGTGTTTCCTCCTCTTTGTTCGCTGCTCAAGAATGAGAGCAGACTGTGGGAATGATTGCTTGAAATAAACTTGAATTAAATGCAATTCGGTTTCGTTATTCAAGGCTCCCCACAGTTCTGTACTTTTGTTGTTTTAAATAAGCGACACGGTATCGGGTTTGGCTTGGCATCGGATCAGTATCGGCTGTTACTCAAAGTCACAGTATCGGTATCGGTCTTGAAAAAGTAGTATCGGCTCGTCCCTAGTAAATATATATAACTAAATTTGTCTACTGTTTTTTATCTATGTAAAGCACTTTGCGCAGCATCTAATGTTTAAAAAGTGCAATATAAATAAAGTTTGATAGAGAACTTTACATGTTCAATAGTAAGAGGGCATAGGGAGTGCTAACCTTGACCTTTTGACCCCAATCCTCTAGTCAGAGGTCATGGTCTCAGAGTGAACTTGTGTAGCAAGTTTGGTGACCCTAGGTTTCTTTGTTGTTGAGATATAGTTTTTAAGCCATTTTGATGTTGAACTTTGGTTTTGGGATCGCAAGATCATAGTCACACTTCAGGGTCACAGGGTGAACCCGTGTACCAGGTTTGGTGGCCCTAGCTTTACTTGCTGTACAGTAATAAGGCATAGGGAATGCTAACTTGACCTTTGACCTTTAGACTCCAAACCCATAGTCAGGTCAGAGTGTAAGTCATCAAGATTTGTCTTAGATACAACTACTCTATCGATTTGAAAACCCTGCATCATTTCTTTCAGTAGTTATTGTGTTTAGAAAATTTTTTTGTAACTTTGATTTTTATTCATTTTTCTTCATACATATTACATTCAGATCACAGTCTCTATATTTAAAAAAGGAGCTAACCATACAGCCAAAAAGAAAGAGAAGAAGAAAAAAAAGAGAGAAAAAGGGGGGGGGGGACAAATGTTGGAGCATCAAGTTTTTAGTTTCCATCTCTAAATTCTTCTGGTTTTTCCAGTGTCTTTGGTTATTCTTTCAATTTCTGTCTCGTTGTTGCACTTTGTAGTGTGTCCATTTCTGCCATTTTTTTCATATTGTCCTTCTTGCATTCTTTGTCGATATGTTAGTTTTTCCATTAAACGTATATCTTCAACAATGTCTGTCCATTGCTCTTGGTCAGGAAGAACTTCTGATCGCCATTTTCTTGTGATTGTTTTTTTACATGCAATCAGCATGATTTTAACTAAATATCTGTCCTCAGCCTGTATTACATTGTCTCTTTTAAGATCACATAAATACATCAAGTTACAGTTCATTGGTATATTATATCCTAATATCCTCTGTATTGTCACATGTATAGATTTCCAGAATGATGAGATTTTGCAGCATTTCCAAAACATATGCGAGTGGTCTGCATTTTGAGCCCCACAGCCCCTCCAGCATATAGATTTGGTATTTGTATATTTTCTTTGGATCTGTGGTGTAATGAAATAGCGAATCAGGTTTTTCCATCCAAATTCCCTCCATGTCCTTGAACTTGTTGATGTGTGTTGTATTTTCCATATTTCTTGCCAGTTTTCTTCTGTTATGTTTAAATTTAGCTCTTTCTCCCATTTCTCCTTTATATAGTTACTGTGTTTAAAAAATTTAAGGAAAATCTGACCCCTGGGGGGCACTAGTGAACATGCGAAGGGATAGACGTGTTTTGGCTGCGCTCCTCTTCGAGTTCTGCTAAAAGTGCAATAATACCGTATAAAATAGACACACAGGTGGATAAACCTTGCCTACTCCACACTTAGATTAAGTGCTCGAAAAGACAGAGATGCCAAAGCTACAAGTGACCAGCAAATTGAAATCCATTGATGCTCAAGCCACCGGAGCTCTGGCTAATGCTAAAGACGTCCGACTCAATTCTATGTGCTAATAATGAGCGCTTTGATGCCTTCCAAACCAGTCTTCAGTCATTAGTGACCTCTCAAGCCAATCTTCAAGCTCGTGTGGCTAACTATGAGCTAGGAACCAGCAACCTTGAAACGCGGATGCAGGAGCTTGAAGGTACATGCTTAGAGCTCGCTTGCCAAAACAAACAGCTCCAAGCTAAAGTGCTGGACCTGGATGCTCGCTCTTGGAGACACAACGTTAAGATCGTGGGGATACCAGAGGGTGAGGAAGGAGGTAAACCCACAGTTGTTTCACAGCTGATAACCTCAACTGCTCGGAGATCAGTGTTTTTCACACCCGGTCAAAGTGGACCGTGCACATCGCGCTCTCCAGCCGAAGCCAGCAGCTGGAGGCAGACTGCGCACCATTCTGGCGCGCATCCACCACTTTCAGGATAAAGAGTCGATTCTGTGCTACAGCAGGCTGAATACTATGAAGTATAAAGGCAACAAAATCCTAATTTTCCCCAATTACACCAACGAGGTGATGACGCAGCGCTGTGCCTTTCAAGTTGTGATGCAGTCGCTCTGGAACAGAGGAATTAAACACACCCTGCGGTACCCGGTTAGGCTGCATATCCACCAACAGGAGGGGGTAACACACCTGTGATTTTTAGCGATCCAAAAGAAGCAGCACAATTCCTGGAAAAGATCAACATAGAGCGGGGGGAGTAAACATAAAAGTGCTCCTGTTTGCATATTGTGGAATGGTCGGGGGAGCCAATACCTGTACTGTTTACTGTGAAAAGACTTCCCATGTTACACTGGGACCAATATAGAGAGCATTTTACGTTTGAATGCTTATTTTGTTAGTGGATGTAAAAGCTCCCCCATGTCATTGCCATGACGGTATCATTTTCTTCTTATTTGAGTTCTCTCGAAGAGGGCAGCCCCCGATGGTGGAGTTAGTTTCTTGCCCGGTAGCTCCTGTTTAGATGGAAATGGGGATTCTCGTGTCTGGTTTAGGGAGATGCGAGGGGGGGGGTGAATATATGTTCTGTTATGGCTCAAGTAGATTTTTTTTGTTTTATTATGTATAGATGTCTTTTGTTTTTTTTACTGTCTTACTTTTTTTCTTGTCTGCCAGATGTTCCATGTGGTGTGCCAGGTTGGTTGGCTGGAATGTGGGCCTTACACTTTCTGGATGCAGAGGTCTCTCGGGAAAGCAAATTTAGGGGGAAGGGATGTCACAGTGGTCTCGTGGATTGTTAAAGGGCTTGGCCACGCCATCAAGAGAGATAAAGTTTTCAGACACCTTAAATCCCTCTCTGCTGATGTGATTTTTCTGAAGGAAACTCATATCAAAACAACTGAGCAACGCAGATTGAGGTGCAGTTGGATATCACAGGTTTACCAGTCACCCTTTACCTCCCATGCTCGAGGTGTGGCTATCCTCTTCAGGAAAAGTATCCCATTTTAATTTACGTCCGTGACAATAGACCTCCACGGCAGGTGCATCATGGTGTTGGGCACCATAAACTCACTCCCACTGACGTTTCTAAACATTTACGGTCCGAATATAGACGAGCCAAACTTTTGCAAGAAGATCTTTGAACTGCTCCCAGACAATGGCAACTCAAATATAATAACTGGTGGTGATTTAAATTGTTACTTGGACCCTTATTTGGACAGGCTGTCTTCTCACCCTCCCCCAAATATAGCTTCAGTACAGGGCCTAAATAACCTGCTCAAATCTAAAAATTTGGTTGACATTTGGAGAATCCAACATCCTACCCAGAAAGACTACTCATTTTATCCCCGTGTTCACAAATCATACAGCAGAACAGATTATCTCTTGGTGGACTCCCAGCTGATTTTCTCATTAATTCTCTTAATTCAAAATATCATAATATTGACAGAGTCCTGACTCTTTGTCAGCCTGGCTACAGTGCTGAAAAGAATCCTGGGATTGTTCTTGTTCTCTTCTATTAATGCAGAATAATAACTTGTTCTAGCTTTTCTAAGAGATTTTTTTATAAATTAAAAGATTTCTCCAAGCTAAATAGACTTCATCTAAATTAGTGGAGCGCCATTTTCTTTCTAATTGACGAGTCTTCTGTTTTAAGCTAAGAGTTTCTGTGTTGAACCAAGGAGAAATCTCTGATTAGACTTTTTCTTTTTTAAAGGGGCCACCATGTCTAGAGTCTGATGCAGAGAAGCCGTAACCCTATCTACCATGTTACCAATTACAGAAGGAGCAAGCTGTTTATAGCTTAATTCCGTTGTGTTGACACATGGCATAGAGGAGACAATCTGCACAAATTTGGTAACACCATCATCATCTGAGAGGTATCTGCTGTAGTAATATTTTTCTTTAGGAGCCAAATAGTCAGAAATAGTAAAATCAAAGGTTAACAGACAATGGTCTGACAGTACAGGGTTATGAGAAGACACTACCAGATTTTCTATTTCTATGCCATATGTCAGAACAAGGTCCAATGTGTGGTGGAGATAATGGGTAGAATTTCCTACTTTCTGAGAAAACCCCATCAGGTCTAATATTGAATTAAATGCTATATTAACCCCTTGCACTCTGGTCAATTTCCCTAAAAACGCCAAAAAATAACATACCCAAAGTAAATCAAAAGCTGTTCTTCAACCCTTTGCAGCATCTTCATGGGGTTGGTCTCATTTAAAAGAAAACACTTTGAATTTTTTGGCAAAACAGTCATAATCTCTCTAAGTGCTCCTGCCACTGAGTAACAGTCATCTAAACATACTGAACTTGAAGAAAATAAATTTCGCCTGGGTGGTTTTTTTTGGATACAAATGCTTGCAGATAACACACAGCTGTCAGATCCGGGCTGGAAAATGCAACAGAAATGTAGAACCAAGTGTTATCCAGCTGAGGTCAAAATTTTGTAACAATACCACAAAAAATGAATATATTACACAGCTTTTTTCTTAGATTGTTCCCAGGTGTTTTTGAACTGTGCCAAATTGTGCCAAATGGCACAGTTTGGAAAAACGTCTAACTTTTGAATGATTCAATATAGAAGCTTGATCTTGGGCTCTAATGAAAGGTGACACTCAGGGCTGTGTGTGTGTGTGGGGGGGGGTTGTTTATTCATTCATTCATGAATGAATGAACAAACAAGCCCCCACACACAAAGAAGCATGCCACGTAAAAAAATGTGTGGCTTTTTTTTACAAGAAAAAATAACCTACAGTGCACTAAAAATTATACTAAAATATCTGTAATGTAGAGGATAACAACTCCCATCCCCCCCCCACTACAGAGGACGGACATCGTCCATCGCCACATGATGGACAGTTGCAGATTAATTGCAGACAAATATCTGCAATCCGCTACAGAAGAGTAGCGGGGGGGGGGGGCGTTCACGGTCTTCATGTTGCGATGACGCACAGTTGTAATTTACCGATTGGTCAAAGTCACTTTGATTACAATTTTCAGAGATAAAGAATAATTTAGCTTATAACACTTACCTGTCCACAACAGCAGTGTCGCTGGCGAACTTCTCTTCCTCATTGTCAGACGAACATGACACTGGTCCACTTGTTACAGACTCGTGGTTCTGGTCACGCGACCCGGTCAAACCATAATTCCATTATTGCGGTTTTGCGCTTCCATGATTGCGGTTTTGATGAACGATTTTTCAAAACAAATAAGAACAGTAGTAAGAAAAAAAGACTGGCGAACGCGTGTGTGTCACCCAGCGGCTTATACAAAACAGATTTTGCAAGGGATGCACACTTTCGAACTTCTGTGCTTCAGCTGGCTCGCTGTATTCGCAGCCGTTGGCAGGCGGGTCCTTCTTGCTAGGTTTTCAGTCATTGGTTCTTCAAGGTTTCAGAAACCCGATTCAAGGCTCTTATTAGTCGAATGAGAGGTCAATCACATCTAAACCAATCAAAGCACTCCTTTGGCTTTCTGTTCGCGGCTGTGTCTGTAGTGGAAGAACGGAAATGCAGCTTTTTTTTTCCAGTGCGCCCTAAGACACAGAGACGTGCCCGCCCGTGGTACACCGGAGTGCAAGAGGTTAAGACAATCACCATCTACGTCTACATGTAGATTAAAGTCCCCTACTATAATTATTCTGATTTCAGCACTAAATCAGCTAAGAATTCGGCAAATTCGGATAAAAACTCTGAGTAGGCTGAGGGAGGACGATAAACTATGGCAAATAAAATTGGGTTTAGCCTAAAATTGCTGAAGTGCCCAATACTGAGGACCAGGCCCTCAAAGGAATTAAAACATGTTTTTTGCTTTACATTAACTAGTTATTTGGAATGGTAAATTGTTGCTACTCCTCCTCCACGACCAGAACTTCTGGGATTTTGACAGTTTAAATAACCAGAGGGAGTTGATTCATTTAAATCAACATAATCCTCTTCCCCTAACCAAGTCTCTGTAAGGGATATTAAATCAATCTGATGATCAATTAACAGATCATGGACAAGCAGAGACTTGGGAGTTAGACCTAATATTTAACAAACCACATTTAATTTTTAAATTATGAAGAGGAAAAGAGGCCAAATCATTAAATTTAGAGACTTCATGTTTAATTTGAGTTTTACCGACTTTTTGTTTAATCACTTTTTTTTTTTTATTACTTATTTTGTACCCGTAGGTAGATTTGTTTTGCAGTCTGGTGACAAACCACCAGCTGCCGGTCGCTGCGTGCGCAAGCGCCCCTTAACTCCCTAACCTGCATGTTTTTGGCATGTGGGAGGAAACCGGAGAAATCCCGGAGTAAACCCACGCAAACACGGGGAGAACATGCAAACTCCACACAGATCACTGTTGGCCGGGGGCAGGGATTGAACCCACGATCTCCGCGATCCCCCGGCCGAGGGTAAAACTGTGCTGCCATAGTGCTAACCACTGCGCCACCATGCAGCCCCAACTGCATGGTGGCAAAAGCATCCCAGCTTTGGGATGCTTATACATTATATTTTTATTTACTTTGGAGGGAGCAGACAATGATTCTCTGATGGGGAAGACAGGGGCTAAGTTGAGGGGTGGCGGATGAAGAGGAGCTGCAGAGAGGCGTGTAAGACTGCGACTCTGCTTCCTGGTCCCAACTCTGAGTTGTCAAGGTTTTGGAAATTTGGATAAAAATGATGCCAGATTGTTAGATAAATGAGGCGCACCATCCAAAGTGGGATGGACGCCGTCTCATCTAATAAGACCAGGTTTTCCCCAAAATGAGTTCCAATTGTCTGTGTAGCCCACGATGTTTGCAGGACACCACACAGCCAGACAGCGGTTGAAGGATGACAACTGGCTAAATATGTCATCACTGGTCAGATTGGGGAGGGGGCCAGAGAATACCACAGAGGCAGACATTGTTTTGGCAAAGTCACACACCAATTCCACATTAAGTTTTGTGACTTCCGACTGCCGGAGTTGGACGTCATTAATGCCGGCGTGGATAACAATTGTGGAGTATTTACAGTTACTTTTAGCCAGCATTTTCAAATTTGACTCGATGTCACCTGCTCTGGCCCCAGGAATGCAATTGACTATGGCCGCTGGAGTCTCTAGGTTCACATTTCTGACTACAGAGTCGCCAATGATCAGTTTTTTCCTCAGCGGGTGTGTCGCTGAGTGAGGAAAAGCGATTAGAAACGTGAACAGGTTGGTGGTGAACCGGGGCCTTGCGGCTAGGCTTCCTTCTCACCGTCACCCACCCAGTCTCCTCGCTGCTAAGGAGGACCGGAGGACTGTTAGCAGACCGCCCTATGCTAGAATGCTCCACCGCAGCTAAGGGGAGTCCGTTATTACTAACTGGCACAGACGGCGTTTCAATGCAGCGGAGCCGGGATTCCAAATCAGACATCCTCGCCTCGAGCACCTTAAAAAGACATTTATTACATTTACCGTTATCACTAAAAGAGGCAGAGGTGTAGCTAAACATCTGACAGAGAGAGCACACCAGAGGAGAAGGGGAGCTAGTAGCCATAACTAGTGGCTTACCCGAAGCTAACACAAACACCGATGAAAGGTGAACAGAAGGCTAAAGAGGGTGATTAGGTGACACTGAGTGCACACACAGGTGCAAGAGGCTTTTTTTAAACAGAAGTGAGAGCTGACGGTAGATGGAAAAAAGTGATTAAAATACAATTAAAGGCAATAATCCTCAGGAGATTGAGGAGAGCTAACCACAGAGCAAACTACACAGACAGCCAGCAATACAGGAAGTGACGATACGTTACCACAGCAGGCACGGGAACCCCACTCGCCTCACCCGCAGAGCCACCAACATCACAGGCGACACCTCCCATCCCCTACACTTCCACTTCAGCCCCCTGCCCTCGGGAAAAAGGTACCGTAGCCTCCAGGCCCACTCCACAAGACTGCTGAACAGCTTCGTTCATCAGGCCATCAGGACCCTGAACTCTGTTCACACACCCCCGCCCCCCCACTTCCCAGACGGTAACACCTGCACAATAACTTACCTCAGATGTTGGTACAGAAAGACTAGCACACCAACCATAATACTGTTGTTCTGTTGTAGTTTCACTGCTATATGTCTCTGCACTTTAACCGCAACCATCTGCACAAATGCCATATCTGCTGCCATCTGTATATCACTGCAATACTGATCATGTGCAATCATATCTGTCACTATCTGCACCTACACTATTGCATTGAAATGCACTACGGTTATTCATCTCTAGCTGTCCGAATATAGGATTGCTGGGTTTATTACCACTAATCGTTTACCTAAACTAATCGTTTACCACTATGGAGGTCTGAGTCCTTCTGGCTGCCATTGGGACCACGGGTGCATCACTGTATATAGACTGTACATAAACTGCTGCTGTCGCTGTTTGTTCTTGTTTTTATTTTTTTAATCCAGCCTAATTTCCTTCTTTTTATAAAATGCACACCAATGTAGAGAGAAAAAAACGCCATTTCAGTTCTCCTGTATGTCCTGCACGTATAGTAGTATTGACAATAAAATCTTGAATCCTGAATCCTTAATGAATGGCCACTTGTGGCCAACTGGCGACAATTGTGTGACTTATTGGCAGATCTATTTTATATATATATACAGTATATATATATGTGTGTGTGTATGTATCTTTTTTTCTCTTTCTTTGTCATGATTATTTTTCAGTATGTGTGCCCATTTACGTCTCTGTATGTGTTTGTGTGTTTATATATGAGCCTGTTCACTGTAACTGTCTAATTGTAACATTAAAACATGTAAATAAAATATTTTTTTTTAAAAATCTGACCTTTGACCTCAAGGTCATGAGAGTCAAATTATAATATACACATCATCAGTGTATATCAAACCCTGGTACCAAGTTTCAAAACATCTGGAAGAAAACTGTCAGAGGAGTTGATTTCACAAGACAGTTACTGTCTATGAAGTGAGGTGAAATGGGTCATAAATTATGGACTACAATAACTGCAAAAATCATCCGATCAGAGCCAAATTACAATATGTGCATCATCAGTGTATATCAAACCACGGTACCAAGTTTCAAAATAATCGGAACAACTATAGGAGTTGATTTCACAAAAGTGGGACAGCCGGCCGGACGGATGGACTGACTCACCAGTAACATAATCTCCCTTCGGTCTTCAACCCCTTTGGGCTGTGACCAGCAGGGGATAAAAAAACGAATTAAAGAAGGGTTTATGTATTTTATTGCACCTTTATCAGAACATACAGTATGTAGCTCAGAAATACAATGACAGAGAACGTAGTTGATTAACATATGCAACTCTTATTGCATTGGTTTGATCAGGAGTGATTCTTAGGGATCTTTAGTGCAGTCTCACCACAGCCGCTGTCTTTATAGACAAAATGAGAAGCAGTAACAAATTAAACAAGTTTGTCAAGGAGAAGGAAAGTTTGATGAAGAATTCACATGGGGTTAAATTTTGAATATATTTTTCTAATCTACTGGTAAATCTCTTTCTGCTGTGGGGCATTACTTATACTCTCTGCAATTTACTCAAACTGCATCATCAATCTGTCCACTGGTTCAAAAAAAGAAAAGCAAAAAGGATCCAGACAAATAAAAAGGACGAATTCAGCTATGACAAAATGTAACTATCAAACTTCCAGTTTATCGCTCCCTTATGCGACCAACAACAGTGGCACTTTAATTCAATGGGTTTATGTGCACAGTGCTGCTGATTCCATTGGTTCACATGTCTGATGCCCTTTTTAATTTTAGAAGTGTCTGATGTATGGTCAAAAATAATTACCAGTTGGAGATATTCGGCATCAGAAGCTGGGATTGAGACTGCAACAAAGATCTCAATGAATATCCACCCAGAATTCACGATAATATACCAGTATGTTGCCACATATATGGAGGTACTGAAGCTAAACAGACAAACTTATAGGATGTTTTGCCTGGACGGGAAGTTATAATAATTCTAATTACAGTCATTCAGTGTACTCTGCTCTGACTGTCGCGACATTGTAGCGATATAGATTTATGTGGGACTCCCACTGACTGCTCAGATGACACTGATACTAAAGGACAATAAAAGCTCCCTCTCTAACACATACAGTATGTTTCACTTAAATCTATGATGCGGCTGTTTAGTAACCTCAGAAGAAACGCGGCTGTCTGGTGATACATGAAGCTGCAGGTGCAAAGCTGTGACAGAACATAGAGTTAGCCGCAGGGAGGAGGTGTTGTGTTACACGGGGGATGAGGAGGAAGAGAACAGTGTGTCCATCTTTCCATCACACCTTTCTTTCCATTGTTAACACACATGGAAAAAGCTGCTTCTAATCAAACGTGTTGCTAATGATCTTCAGCTGACTCAGCCTCGGGGTGGCTACCAATTGGCGTGTCCGTAGAGCTGTGGGTGGAGCATTTCCACAGAGTGCCATCAGACTGCTCCAGTGATGGGCTGACAGACACGGGGTCTGAGGAGTTGGTCGGTTGCTGGAGGTCCAGCAGGATCTGGGCGGACATCGGGGACTGGGTGGACTCGGCCTCGGCGGGTTGGCCAGACGACGGGCTGGGTGGAGCGTTGGACAACGGGACGGTGGGTGTGTCAGAGGGCAGCAGCGAGGAGGAGTTGGATGTTGAGTTCAGGGACAGGTTGGAGGGGGTGAGGGAGGGTGCGTCAGAGAGGGTGTCGGGGAGGGGGTCAGACCGGGCGTCGGCGGAGGGGTCGGTGGGAGTCAGCCGGGTTGTGTGCGCGGGAGTCGGTTCCTGTGGGTCCACACAAACCACCTCCCCCTCAGCCACGTACCACACCTCGTTGTGCCTATTCAACAGCTTCAAGGGGCTGCAGACACACACAGTCACAAATACACACAAGAAAAGAGATGAATGAAGACAACAGTCAGAGCAACATGTGCTTATCTGACAAAACTTTATAAGGTCTGTACTTATATAGCGCTTTTCTAGTCTCACAGAGCTTCACTAGCACTAACCCTCTATACAAAGGTCTATCAGAGACAGATACCTAGAGACAATTTAGAACCACCAATTTTCCTAACATTGCATGTCTTTGGATTGTGGGAGGAAACCGGAGTGAACCTACACAGCACAGCACACAGAAAGGTTTCCACCCCTGTCAGCATTGGGATTCGAATCTGGAACCTTCTAGCTGCTAGGCAACAGTGATAACCCCCATACCACTGTGCTGCCTGGGGAAGCACAGGGGTATGGGGGTGATGTGCAATATGCACATCAGTGTATATCAAACCCTGGTACCAAGTTTCAAAACAATCGGAACAGAACTGTAGGAGGAGTTGAGTTCACAGAAGTGGGACAGATGGACAGATAGACCACCCCAGACCATAACCCTCCTTTGGTCTTCGACCAGCAGGGATAAAAATGAAACTGAGCATAAATAAAAAATAGAAAATGAAACAGTTGAAAGTGATTCTCACCTGTCATAGCCGACTCCATAGTGGTAGCTGTGGTTGTAGGAAGCTCCGACTCTCTCCAGTTCTTTGGTCAGCAGGTGGGCGTGAAGCCTGGAGGTGACCGACAGCATCCAGCCTCCATAACTCCTCACATACACATCCATTTCAGGCATCTCAGTGAAATACAGCTGCACAGATATACACAAAATGATTACAGTTTCAAAAAAAAAAAGAAATGCATCAAAATATGAATTAAAACAGGGTCAGAGCACAGTGGCCTGTTGGACAAATGAAATAATGTTCTTAAGCCTTTTATTTAGTGAACAAAATGATCCATTATTAATTTTTTGAGGAGAATGATGTGAACCAGCTGTAGCATCTGTTTTCATTACTTTGAGCATAAAAACCAGACCATCAATGACAGAGTAGCTCATCCCAGCCTGACAAAATCACCCTGGGAGTGCTCAGATCTCCTGACCATTGACCTTGACCTAAGCACAGCCTCGATGCAGACCTATCTAGGATGTGCTTAAAGTCAAGGTCAGTGGTCTAGAAGGAGTAATGCTTTTCGTGAAGTCATAAATGCCCAGATCTCCTGACCTTTGACCTTGAGCACAACTTGGATGCAGACCCAGCTGAGGATCATTGTGAGTGAGTTTGTGAGCATCCGGGCAAATGCCTAGGAGGAGTAGCGATTCCAGTGAAATGTGGGCAGACGGACAGATGGACAGACAGATGGACGGGTGCCACGTCATCGCATTAGCTCCTTTCGGCTTTAACAAAATAAAATGAAATGTTGGTCCATACTGCTCAAATCTTGGTATTTTTCCTCACTCAGGTGAAGTGGAAATGTATTAATATTACTGTTGATGTGATGTTTTATTCTGTTTCCATGCCAGAAATTCCAATATGTTACCAAATGATGTTTTGAAGACCCTAGTGGGGTGTAATGATGTGTTACCATATAAGGCAATGATGTGAGCACCTTGCAGAATGGTATATTTTACCTCAAAATAATGACTACAAAATTACTTTGATGGTACACTGTGGGGGACATAGAGGTGACATCCTCCACCCAGACAATGGACTGTGAAGTGGGAGGCTGACCAGGGGGTCGAGTCAAGACAGTGGCGGTGCAGACGCTGGCTACAGGGAGGAGGAAGAAGCAGCACGCCAGCAACTGTTATGTTAATGTATTGTGATGTACTATGTTTATCCGATATAGATTGTGGTGTGAGCCCCCAGGTTGCTAGGCAAGGGATTAAAATATAAAAGGGAGAGAGACAAGTGCTCCGCAAGGGGGACACATATATCAGCAGCCTTCCCTCTTCCCTGCTGGCAGGAAAATAACGGCTCTCCAACTTTGTAGATCTTTGGCGTTAATTTCTTCAGGACCCAGGCCAAAAGGGAATAATAATTTTTTTTTTCTACAACAGTGGTGTCAGAAGTGGGATAAATGATCACTGGTCTTCCACGCCGACGTGGATTGATCACCCCGAACAGAGTTCGGTCCTTCCCGCCAAGATTGGCGACGAGGACATAGCGGCGGCGAAGCAAGTGACACATTATCCTGAAGAACTCACTCCACTAGTCTCCTAAATTTTGAATATATGTATATATATATACAGTGGGGTAAAAAAAGTATTTAGTCAGCCACCAATTGTGCAAGTTCTCCCACTTAAAAGATGAGAGAGGTCTCCAATTTTCATCATAGGTATACCTCAACTATGAGAGACAAAATGAGAAAAAAAAAAATCCAGAAAATCACATTGAAGGATTTTTAATGAATTAATTGGTAAATTCCTCGGTAAAAATAAGTATTTGGTCAATAACAAAAGTTCATCTCAATACTTTGTTATATACCCTTTGTTGGCAATGACAGAGGTCAAACGTTTTCTGTAAGTCTTCACAAGGTTTTCACACACTGTTGCTGGTATTTTGGCCCATTCCTCCATGCAGATCTCCTCTAGAGCAGTGATGTTTTGGGGCTGTCGCTGGGCAACATGGACTTTCAACCCCCTCCAAAGATTTTCTATGGGGTTGAGATCTGGAGACTGGCTAGGCCACTCCAGGACCTTGAAATGCTTCTTACCAAGCCACTCCTTCGTTGCCCGGGCGGTGTGTTTGGGATCATTGTCATGCTGAAAGACCCAGCCACATTTCATCTTCAATGCCCTTGCTGGTGGAAGGAGGTTTTCATTCAAAATCTCACGATACATGGCCCCATTCATTCTTTCCTTTACACGGATCAGTCGTCCTGGTCCCTTTGCCGAAAAACAGCCCCAAAGTATGATGTTTCCACCCCCATGCTTCACAGTAGGTATGGTGTTCTTTCTCCTCCAAACACGACAAGTTCAGTTTTTACCAAAAAGTTCTATTTTGGTTTCATCTGACCATATGACATTCTCCCAATCCTCTTCTGGATCATCTAAATGCTCTCTAGCAAACTTCAGACGGGCCTGGACATGTACTGGCTTAAGCAGGGGGACACGTCTGGCACTGCAGGATTTGAGTCCCTGGCGGCGTAGTGTGTTACTGATGTACCCTTTGTTACTTTGGTCCCAGCTCTCTGCAGGTCATTCACTAGGTCCCCCCGTGTAGTTCTGGGATTTTTGCTCACCGTTCTCATGATAATTTTGACCCCACGGGGTGAGATCTTGCGTGGAGCCCCAGATCGAGGGAGATTATCAGTGGTCTTGTATGTCTTCCATTTTCTAATAATTGCTCCCACAGTTGATTTCTTCACACCAAACTGCTTACCTATTGCAGATTCAGTCTTCCCAGCCTGGTGCAGGTCTACAATTTTGTTTCTGGTGTCCTTTGACAGCTCTTTGGTCTTGGCCATAGTGGAGTTTGGAGTCTGACTGTTTGAGGTTGTGGACAGGTGTCTTTTATATTGATAACGAGTTCAAACAGGTGCCATTAATACAGGTAACGAGTGGAGGACAGAGGAGCCTCTTAAAGAAGAAGTTACAGGTCTGTGAGAGCCATAAATCTTGCTTGTTTGTAGGTGACCAAATACTTATTTTACTGAGGAATTTACAATTAATTCATTAAAAATCCTTCAATGTGATTTTCTGGATTTTTTTTCCTCATTTTGTCTCTCATAGTTGAGGTATACCTATGATGAAAATTGGAGACCTCTCTCATCTTTTAAGTGGGAGAACTTGCACAATTGGTGGCTGACTAAATACTTTTTTGCCCCACTGTATATATATATATATATATATATATATATATATATATATATATATATACAGTATATACAGTATATATATATATATATAGTGAAAAGCATTTTTTTTTAGTTAAATTAGCCATTTATTTCATCTTTCTGTGACCCATACCTGTACAATCCGGCAGATATTTCTTGTGGCAGGATCACCTTTTGTACAGTCTGGCAGGTCAGTTCTTGTGGCAGGACTAATTTCTCTGATTATACCCAGCACCCGTGAATAACGGAGGTTGGGATTATAACGTTTTGGTTTGTCTAGACGCACGCGGGGACGCCCGATGGTCAAATCTGAAACCAGTCATGGGGGCTTCTAAATCAAAGCAGACTCCCAAAGATCTGGAGGGTCCCAAGGTAAAACATATGGCTGATAATTATGGTCCTGACAGTGTTGAGTTTTTGGGAAAATGGATCTGCAAGAGTGGATTTCCTTCGGGGGGGTTAATTTTCTGTTGAAATGATTACTATTTTGAGGGACAAAATTAATGTTGAAATTCAGAAAGTTCAGACACGTAAGAAACAGACCAAGAAGGACAGAGAAAAGACAACACAGTTACAGTTAGAGAGAGGCGCAGCAGAAATGTGGCTGACAGAAGCAAAGAAATGAAGAGATAAGCAGGAGACAGGCAGAGAAATGAACAGGCAAAGAAAGACAGGGAACATCGTGCACAACAGCAATGTTTACACTCTGCTGGGGACCCCTTTCCCCCTCCCTACAAATGCGACCGTCCGGTTCCTCCCACCCCTAATCCTACTAACCCTTTTACGGCAGCATTGTATCCAGCACTGCCTCAGCCCACTTGTGCTGTGCATTTACCGGAGGATGATGGCCCCCCTCCATGAATTAAGCAGGTGCAGAAGGATGATGATGGAGAAGAAGACAGCATGCTGACTTCAGCACTGAGACAGAAGGGCCACAAGGAGCTGGAAGCCCTTAACACCCCGTCACTTCACGGTGCCGTAATGTCTGAGTCGAGTAGGAGAGCCAAAATCGAACCTCCCGAGGTGATAGCGCCCATGGTGGAAGTAATGGGCCCGACTGGTCCTCAAGCTGTGTTCCAACCCTGGGCACCAGAGGATATACCTAAGTTCGCATCGACACTCCCACCGTTGGAAAATGACCCGCAATACTTCTGTAAGCAGTTGGTGGCATTTTGCAAGACCTACCGATCCACCTTCCATGAGCTTAGAAGAATTATGGCACAAAAGTCTACCCCCACCAACATGGCAAAGCTGATGCCTCTGATGACTGAGGACGTCAGACCAACAGATCTCACGTGGGGAGGTGACAGTGATGGAAGCAACAAAGACTACAGAGAGGCTCTCAAGCACCTCGTGAGGGCCATAATTCGGGAATGTACGAAATGCACAGACTTGGGCAAGGTGTCAAACTACAAACAAAAGGATGATGAAACACCTGGGGATTATTTCAATAGACTGAGAAAGGTCTTCAATGGGGCAACAGCCATCCCATGCCCTGATGATTACATGACGGACACGGGACCATATGGTACACATCTGAATATGTGGTTCATGACAGGCCTCCTTCCTACTCTGGCTGCAGATGTGAAGCAGACATGCATAGGATGGCAAACTCAGACGTCACAGGAGATTCTGCGCCATGCAGAACATCATCATGGAAAGGCTGAGAGTTCTACAGAGAAGACCACCAAGGCTAAAGAAGATAACCTGGAGAAAGCACTCCTGACCATGGCCACATGGGTCCCTACTTCACCCCATCAGGACCTGTAGTCGGCCCAAATCAACGCCGTTATTGTGGAGAAGAAGGACATTGAGTGAAAGAATGCCCACGGCTCTCCAACTGCAACTACTGTAAACAAGGTGGACATTGGGCAAAGGACTGCCCAGTGAAGCCCAGAAATACCTTCCGTGGCAGAGGAAGGGGCAGGGGCAATTTTCAACGTGGAGGATGCCGGGCCTGGCAGCAGCGCACCACACCACAGCCACATTCACAAGCACAAGACCAGGGGCTGATACAACAGCAGCAACAGTGACGCCAGGCAGATAAGACTGGTACATGCGCGTCGCCCTCATTCTCACCCCCAGCAGACACCGTACATGAGCTTGCTAATAAAAAACCCGCTGCAGCCACACATACAATTCATGCCACCTTAGCCAAGCATTCAACCTCTGACTTTAGGGATCTGCCTATTTTGCCAGTAAAAATTTCAGGGAAGCTGATAGATTTTATGGTAGATTCTGGGGCAACTAACTCAGTTTTGTCGTCATCATCAGGCCTAAAGCCCCCTCTCACCTCCTGCTCACTCACATCACAAGTGGCAAGTGGAGGTTTCACATATGAATTCTTCACTGAGCCGCTGCCATGTGTAGTGGATGGACATGATTTCACTCACAAGTTCCTTTTTTGACCATAATGTCCCTTTAATCTGTTAGGTAGAGACCTAATGTGCAGCTTATCTCTCCCAGTTACCTGCACACCACACGGGACAAAGATAGAGAACCCTGACTTGACTTTTGCAAAAACTCCAACATCACTGTACATTTATGAGTGGACATTGTTAGATGAGAAACAAAGTTCTGACCTTGTAAAACTAGGGAGGGCCTTATCTCCAAATTCCACTGTTTCCATGCCCCAGCACAGAACACACTGCACATCACATCTTTCACAGGGCCCTGATACACATTATGAGAGCAAGTGGCTACAAACTAAACCCACACCATTGCAAAGCTCCCATATCATTTGGAGTGCTGATTTCAGCTTTTTGTTGATCAATCTCACACCTGCTATGCATGATTTGTTCTCAGTTCATGGCAGCCACCCACACATTTCACTTACAAAAACCCCATCCTCAGCATGGCATGACATGGGTCCACGAGCTCTGGCCGCGTTTCATGCTGATGATTGGGAACCATCAAACCCACTCTCCCATTTAGGTCTGCATGCCATTTCGTTCTCACCATCTCTGCAGATGTTTCATGCAGAATACACAGTCTCACTCCCTTGTGAACACTTCATACAGATGTTAGATGAGACCAGGCAGTATAGATGGGTCCGCCCTGTCACTCAGCCCACTCAGTTGGAGGACACCGACTCTGACTCCATACTATCACGTGTTCCACCATCCCTGTGGACTGCACACAAGTATGATGTTGGGCTAATAAAAAACTGCCCTCCGGTGGTAATAACTCCCAAATCTGATTTCAGACCCAAATGCTCGCAATACCCACTGAGATCTGAGGCACGTGATGGTATCACCCCAGTTTTTGAGTCTCTCCTGAAAGAAGGTATTGTTGTCCCAGCTCCTGATTCACCAGTGTGCACCCCAATTTTTCCTGTGAAAAAGATCAGAGACATGCTGAATGGCGGTTTGTTCAGGATTTGCAGGCAATGAATGCTGCAGTTGTTCAGCGCACACCTGTGGTTCCTAACCCTCACACTATTTTGAGCCAAATTCCGCCAAACTCCACCTGTTTTACAGTAGTGGACTTGTCCAATGCATTTTACAGTGTCCCAGTCCATAAAGACTCACACCTTTCGTTCACATTCCAATTCAAGGGGGCGCGCTACACTTTCACTAGATTAGCCCAAGGCTACTGTGAAAGCCCAACTATTTACAATGCAGCCCTCAAAGACTCCCCGAGCTCTCTTCAGCTGACAGAAGGTTCTGTTTTGATTCAATATGTTGAGGACCTCTTGCTGCGCCAAACAAACTACAATGCCAATCTGACTCACTGAAGCTTTTGTGTCACCTAGCTGCAGAAGGCCACAAAGCTTCTAAACCCAAATTGCAATTCTGTAAACCAATGGTCACATTCCTGGGTCACCAAATCTCTGCTCAGGGCAAATCTCTCTCTCTCCCAAACGTGTGGATGCAATTTGCCACATGGACAAACCAAAAACCAAAAAGGAGTTCCTTTCTTAACTTGGCATGGCCTCCTATTGCCGCACTTTCATTCCTGATTTCTCATGCATTGAAACACCAATGCATGACATCATTCCATCAAAAGGTCCCTCACACTTTCCACTTGAGTGGACACCTGCTGCTAATGACTCCTTTGATAACATGAAGAAGGCTCTCCTATCTCCTCCCACTCTCTCTCTCCCTGACCCCTCTAAACCTTTTGTTCAGTATGTTGATGAGAAGTCTGGACGCATGACCTCTGTTCTCCTGCAGCTTCATGGAGACAAACTTTGGCCTGTTGCATACTATTCACGCAAACTTGACTGTTGCTGCAGGCCTTCCACTGTGCCTCCATGCTGTGGCTGCAGCAGAAAGAGCTGTGGAAGCATCACGTGACATAGTCCTGTACTCTCCTCTCACTCTGTATGTTCCTCATGCAGTTGCTCTCTTCCTATTAGAGCAAAAGTCTTCCCATCTTTCCCATGCCAGGTGGCTCAGATATCACTCCACCCTCCCTGAGTCACCAAATCTCACCATTAAACGCTGTGCTCAGTCAGTGAACATCTTTCCATCCCCTCCTGTGAGGAGGACGTGATTGTGATCATGATTGCCTCTCATTGGTTCAACTAGTCACCGCTCTTAGATCGGATCTTTTGGACACACCTCCGTCTAATCCTGACCTTGCTCTTTATGTTGACGGCTCTGCTTCTGTTGACCCGTCTGTGGGCCGTAATAAAGTTGGTTGGGCAGTCTGTGATGACCACTGCACAGTACAGTCTGGCTCTTTGCCATCACATCTCTCCGCCCAGGCTGCTGAACTTGTTGCATTGGTTGAAGTGTGCACATATGCCTCTGGTAAACCTGTCACCATTTATAGTGACTCTTGTTATGCCTTTGGTGTCGTCCATGACTTTGGCACCTTTTGACGTGAACGCAGCTTCCTCACATCTGCAGGCATGCCTGTAAAAATCTCTGTTTATGTCTCCAGGCTTCGTGAAGCTTCTTCCAGCTTCTGTAGCAGTATGTAAATGTGCTGCTCACATTATGCAAAGTATGTAAATGTGCTGCTCACACTTCTTCCTCAGATTTGATCTCAAAAGGAAATGCTTGTGCAGATGCTGCCGCAAAGACTGCAGCTCTGTCATTCACTGCTGTTCGTTTACCTTCTCCCCCCTCCTCTCAGTGTCCCCTCCCTTCACCTATTGATTCCCTCCTGTCCATGCAGTCTCTTTCCTCTCCACAGGAATGCCAGAAGTGGACAAAGAAAAGATGCTACAAAGACCAGGCTGGTGTCTGGAGAGGCCCAACTGCCCTCCCTTGCCTCTCAACTCACTTCTTCCATCATTTATCTAGGTTAACACATGGAAGAGATCATGTGTCAAAAGAAGGGATAATACAACCACTTCATGCTAACTGGTTTACCACTGGTTTTACCATTTATGCTGAAAAGTTTAGCAAAAAATGTCTAATCTGTGCCACTAACAATGCTCACAGGCTCTCCAAAGAGATTCCAGCTGCTCATCCAGTTCCCACAGGTCCTTTCCAGCACCTGATGATGGATTTCATTGAACTCTCACCAGCAGAGGGTAAAAAGTACTGTTTGGTAATGGTTGACATGTGGTCCAAATGGGTAGAAGCCTTTCCAGCTAAACATGCCACTAACACAGTTGTGGCTAGGGCACTGTTGTCAGAAATTATTCCCAGATGGGGAATACAGTGGGGCAAAAAAGTGTTTAGTCAGCCACCAATTGTGCAAGTTCTCCCACTTAAAAGATGAGAGAGGTCTCCAATTTTCATCATAGGTATACCTCAACTATGAGAGACAAAATGAGAAAAAAAAATCCAGAAAATCACATTGTCTGATTTTTAAAGAATTTATTTGCAAATTATGGTGGAAAATAAGTATTTGGTCACCTACAAACAAGCAAGATTTATGGCTCTCACAGACCTGTAACTTCTTCTTTAAGAGGCTCCTCTGTCCTCCACTTGTTACCTGTATTAATGGCACCTGTTTGAACTCGTTATCAGTATAAAAGACACCTGTCCACAACCTCAAACAGTCAGACTCCAAACTCCACTATGGCCAAGACCAAAGAGCTGTCAAAGGACACCAGAAACAAAATTGTAGACCTGCACCAGGCTGGAAAGACTGAATCTGCAATAGGTAAGCAGCTTGGTGTGAAGAAATCAACTGTGGGAACAATTATTAGAAAATGGAAGACATACAAGACCACTGATAATCTTCCTCCATCTGGGGCTCCATGCAAGATCTCACCCCGTGGGGTATGATCACGAGAACGGTGAGCAAAAATCCCAGAACCACACGGGGGGACCTAGTGAATGACCTGCAGAGAGCTGGGACCAAAGTAACAAAGACTACCATCAGTAACACACTACGCCGCCAAGGACTCATATCCTGCAGTGCCAGACGTGTCCCCCTGCTTAAGCCAGTACATGTCCAGGCCCGTCTGAAGTTCGCTAGAGAGCATTTGGATGATCCAGAAGAGGATTGGGAGAATGTCATATGGTCAGATGAAACCAAAATAGAACTTTTTGGGAAAAACTCAACTTGTCGTGTTTGGAGGAGAAAGAACACCATACCTACTGTGAAGCATGGGGGTGGAAATATCATGCTTTGGGGCTTTTTTTCTGCAAAGGGACCAGGACAACTGATCCGTGTAAATGAAAGAATGAATGGGGACATGTATTGTGAGATTTTGAGTGAAAACCTCCTTCCATCAGCAAGGGCATTGAAGATGAAACGTGGCTGGGTCTTTCAGCATGACAATGATCCCAAACACACCGCCCAGGCAACAAAGGAGTGGCTTTGTAAGAAGCATTTCAAGGTCCTGGAGTGGCCTAGCCAGTCTCCAGATCTCAACCCCATAGAAAATCTTTGGAGGGAGTTGAAAGTCCGTGTTGCCCAGTGACAGCCCCAAAACATCACTGCTCTAGAGGAGATCTGCATGGAGGAATGGGCCAAAATACCAGCAACAGTGTGTGAAAACCTTGTGAAGACTTACAGAAAACGTTTGACCTCTGTCATTGCCAACAAAGGGTATATAACAAAGTATTGAGATGAACTTTTGTTATTGACCAAATACTTATTTTCCACCATAATTTGCAAATAAATTCTTTAAAAATCAGACAATGTGATTTTCTGGATTTTTTTTTCTCATTTTGCCTCTCATAGTTGAGGTATACCTATGATGAAAATTGGAGACCTCTCTCATCTTTTAAGTGGCAGAACTTGCACAATTGGTGGCTGACTAAATACTTTTTTACCCCACTGTACCTGAGAAAATCTCCAGTGATAATGGTAGACATTTTGTAAACGAAGCTCTAACTGATTTGAGCCTAACACTGGGTTTTGACCTGAGAAAACACTGTGCCTACCACCCGCAGTCAGGTGGCGCTGTTGAGCGTGAAAATGGCACTCTAAAAAACAAACTGGCAAATCTTGAAGATGAAACTGGCCTGCTCTGGACTAAGTGCATCCCATTAGCACTCATGTATATGTGCATGTGAGTTAGAAAGAAGCATAACATGTCTCCATTTGAAATCCTGTTTGCTCGTTCCCCAGCTTTAGGTTTCTCCGTGGAAGAGAAACCTGCACCCCCGCTAACCACATCACATTTTGAAAATGCTATGTTAGCTTATTGTTCTGCTCTGTCCTGCCAATTGCAAAACATCTCTCAACAGGTGAAGGCTGCGTTGCCCAAACCTGCTGAGGGTGTTCTCCACGACATAAAGCCCGGCGATTGGGTGATGATCAAATGCTACAAAAGAAAGAACTGGCATAGCAAACAATGGTTGGGTCCCTACCAAGTCCTGCTGACGATATTCACGGCTGTGAAGATTGCAGAAAGGGCAATGTGGATCCACGCAACACACTGCAGAAAGGTCCCAGCGGTCAAGCCAGAAGAATCCAGACCAGACAGGGATGAGAAGCAGAAGTAGGTGATTAGCCACAATCCCCACCCTACGTTGTAGATTAGGATGAGAAGTAGCCAAGCCGTGTGAAGACAGAAGATTGCATAACACTGCACCCAACAGCCGTCACAAACAACCTGAGTGCACGCCGAACGCTGCTCAGCAGAAACATACAGCACACATGCACACTTATACTGATACTGATATGACAAACAATTCAGACTCACAACAGCGTCAGACTGCTGAAGAGGAATGCCACTGAAGACGCCAGCGGTGCCGTCAGTTTTGGACCAAAACAGACACGGTGTGGGTGTGCCTTCTTATCACTTTCCTGATTGGGGTAATCATATACCTACTGATGCACTGTTCTACTCCACCAATCAATCCTTTCTGGACAAGACGCGAGGCAAGTCACCTGGAGCATAACTTTGACAATTATTCTAGTGACACATATGACAATAATGCATGGTACCAGGCGGTGCATTTGTCAGTCAGAAAAGTGAATGTGACTGGGTCTTGTTATGTCGGCACATACCTACCACATCATGTTACTCACTCTGTGCCTATGATTCCCTAGCCTCTAAACAGATCAGAAACGATGGGAGCATTGTTAGCACAGACTGCAATTGAAAAGGTGCACTACAATGACACTGAATGTGATAAGGGGTTTACTGTTGAACTTATGGGGAATACAACAGAATACCATAAGTGGTTAAATGTCAGTGTAACAGATTTCGCTTTCCGCCAAGTCAGGGTTCACAATGTAACCTGCATAAACAAGAAGGCTCAGAAGCTTGTATTCACTGCCAACCCCACACTTTTTACAGCCCCAGTATGGTTTCCCCTCAACTGTAATCACAATGGGTCTACATATTTGGGCACTACAAAATGGTGTGAGACCACCCTAAATGCCACCTGTGGTTTCCATGTGACTGGTACCCCATGTTTAAATACACTGAGGGTGCCATTTTTCACAACTCCAAACCTCACTCTACTGAGGGCCACGTGTGGACGTCAGAATAAAAGCCAATGTTCTGATAACCCTCAATTGATTTCCCCTAGCTCAGATGGCTATGGCAGCCTCACAGCCCATGTTTGGGTGTGTGGGTCACAGATTTATCAGTATTTACAGCCGGGATGGTGCGGTACATGTTATATGGCAAAGCTGATTCCAATTATGCGAATTATGACTAATCTCATGTATCACGCCCATCATTCATATTCACATTATTTCCCACCGCACCAGCATCACCGTCAAAGACGGGAGACATGGACAGATAGGGTTAGAATACGTCCGGGAGTAAAACTCTTCGGTGCACTAATACCTTCTTGGGGTACTGTAAATAATGCACATAACATTGACAGACTAGCTATTGACTTAGAAAATCTCATCACATTGACAGAAATGGGATTCTCAGCAATGACAATTGAAATGCAAGCTATGCGGAATGTAGTGTTACAAAATAAACTGGCTTTGGATATAACCTTGGCAGCACAAGGAGGGGTATGTCACATAATAGGTCAGGACTGTTGCACATACATACCTGATCAAGATGATAACATGACACATGTTGTGAGCCATTTGAATGACCTACTTTCATGAGAGCTACAACAAGACGTGACTCCATCCTCTGATTGGGATTTATGGTCCTGGCTTACCAGCAGAGGCTGGAGGGAATGGCTGATGCGGATAGGTATGATGCTGTTAGTGGTTCTGTTGATTTTGTTGTTTTGCGGCTGTTGCTTGATTCCAATTATCCACAACATGATGGTGAAAATGTTTGCTATTAACATGATGTATTACACAGCTCTCCCCACAGCTGAACAGGCTTGAGACACCATGCAGCAGAAAATGTTGAATCACACTGCCTTAGATATGTCACACCTCCCTTTCCCTGATGGCTATGATAATACTAAAGTGTAAATATAAATGTTTGCTGTTAATATGCTACACCACTCCTCCCTAACCATATCTGGCCCTGACCCACAGCCCCCTTCAGGGATTTCCTGAACTCCCCTCCTTCCATTTACTTGGCTTGCTCATAATCAGAGTGTCTGCGCTCGCAAAAACAGCCTCTTGTGTTCCCTTACACATTGCCAATTTTCATATGTTGATGTTTATGATGCTCTTGTTAAAACTGTATAACAGGGTACAATAGCGAACGCCTTACATTGACATTCTTGTATATATGTGATCATATATGATCAGAAGAGGGGAAATGAAGTGGAAATGTATTAATATTACTGTTGATGTGATGTTTTATTCTGTTTCTATGCCAGAAATTCCAATATGTTACCAAATGATGTTTTGCAGACCCTAGTGGGGTGTAATGATGTGTTACCATATAAGGCAATGATGTGAGCACCTTGCAGAACTGTATATTTTACCTCAAAATAATGACTACAAAATTACTTTGATGGTACACTGTGGGGGACATAAAGGTGACATCCTCCACCCAGACAATGGACTGTGAAGTGGGGGGCTGACCGGGGGGTCGAGTCAAGACAGTGGAGGTGCAGACGCTGGCTACAGGGAGGAGGAAGAAGCAGCATGCCAGCGACTGTTATGTTAATGTATTGTGGTGTACTATGTTATGCTAATGCGCCGCGCAGACTGTTTATCCAATGTGGATTGTGGTATGAGCCCCCAGGTCAATAGGCAAGGGATTAAAGTATAAGAGAGAGAGAGAGAAGTGCTCCGCAAGGGGGACACATATATCAGCAGCCTTCCCTCTTCCCTGCCGGCAGGAAAACAAAGGCTCTCCAACTTTGCAGATCTTTGGTGTTAATTTCTTCTGGACCCAGGCCAAAAGGGAATAATAAATTTTTTCTACAACACAGGTTTCACATTCTACGTGTTTTCACAATGTTTCTCCTGAATTAAAAGCCTTTGTTGGTCCATGACATGACAAATCTCTACTGAGGATTTGCAAAAATGTCACAAAATCACATAACGTTTTGTTACATAATCACATAACATTCTTTTTTATACTTGTGCACACCTTTTTTTTATAGTCTATGGATTAAAATGGCTTAAGTTTCAACTCTGACCATGGTCACTACATGCATGGCGGAGGACTGTCATAATAGGCAAGATGCAACCACAGGAAAGTCTCTCTATCACTTTCCATCGGATCTAGTTTGGAGAGACAAGTGTGCAGGCAGACAGAGGGCTGAGAGCAAGCCACAACACAGGTCGGATCTGCAGCAGTCATTTCATCGAGGGTAAGTACATGTACGAATGATGACCCAAGCATAGTGATGGTTTATATTTGGTGTTTTATTATGCAGGGAAACCTAATGTCTCCCAACTATACATTTCATCAATGTTTAAACAGACTGACCTAAAAAAAAGAAAAGTAAGACTGGCCGTGGATATTTTTCATATTAGCACATCAGCAAAATGGAGGAGATTAGATGGGTTATTTTATTGTTTTGGAACTTTGGTAGAAGGTAACTGTTTAGGCCAGAGGGGAGAAATATTTCCCCCTTCAGACTGGGTTGTTTATATTTACACTATGTGCCTATATTTTAAATAAATTATCAACTAAAAAAGTTGGCACGATTTTTTTTTTCTGCTCTCCACCTCCTACTGGCTGAGGCTGTTTGTGTCTGCCCATTGAATTTAGGATATTTTCTTAATATGAATAGTTGAAATGGGGCTCCGTTGCCAGGTAATGGGGCAGACTGTTTACAGTGGGGTAAAAAAGTATTCAGTCAGCCACCAATTGTGCAAGTTCTCCCACTTAAAAGATGAGAGAGGTCTCCAATTTTCATCATAGGTATACCTCAGCTATGAGAGACAAAATGAGAAAAAAAAATCCAGAAAATCACATTGTCTGATTTTTAAAGAATTTATTTGCAAATTATGGTGGAAAATAAGTATTTGGTCAATAACAAAAGTTCATCTCAATACTTTGTTATATACGCTTTGTTGGCAATGACAGAGGTCAAACGTTTTCTGTAAGTCTTCACAAGGTTTTCACAAACTGTTGCTGGTATTTTGGCCCATTCCTCCATGCAGATCTCCTCTAGAGCAGTGATGTTTTGGGGCTGTCGCTGGGCAACACGGACTTTCAACTCCCTCCAAAGTTTTTCTATGGGGTTGAGATCTGGAGACTAGCTAGGCCACTCCAGGACCTTGAAATGCTTCTTACGAAGCCACTCCTTCGTTGCCCGGGCGGTGTGTTTGGGATCACTGTCATGCTGAAAGACCCAGCCACATTTCATCTTCAATGCCCTTGCTGATGGAAGGAGGTTTTCACTCAAAATCTCACGATACATGGCCCCATTCATTCTTTCCTTTACATGGATCAGTCGTCCTGGTCCCTTTGCAGAAAAACAGCCCCAAAGCATGATGTTTCCACCCCCATGCTTCACAGTAGGTATGGTGTTCTTTGGATGCAACTCAGCATTCTTTCTCCTCCAAACATGACAAGTTGAGTTTTTACCAACAAGTTCTATTTTGGTTTCATCTGACCATATGACATTCTCCCAATCCTCTTCTGGATCATCTAAATGCTCTCTAGCAAACTTCAGACGGGCCTGGACATGTACTGGCTTAAGCAGGGGGACACGTCTGGCACTGCGGGATCTGAGTCCCTGGCGGCGTAGTGTGTTACTGATGGTAGCCTTTGTTACTTTGGTCCCAACTCTCTGCAGGTCATTCACTAAGTCCCCCTGTGTGGGTCTGGGATTTTTGCTCACCGTTCTCATGATCATTTTGACCCCACGGGGTGAGATCTTGCGTGAAGCCCCAGATCAAGGGAGATTATCAGTGGTCTTGTATGTCTTCCATTTTCTAATGATTGCTCCCACAGTTGATTTCTTCACACCAAGCTGCTTACCTATTGCAGATTCAGTTTTTCCAGCCTGGTGCAGGTCTACAATTTTGTTTCTGGTGTCCTTTGACAGCTCTTTGGTCTTGGCCATAGTGGAGTTTGGAGTCTGACTGTTTGAGGTTGTGGACAGGTGTCTTTTATACTGATAACAAGTTCAAACAGGTGCCATTAATACAGGTAACAAGTGGAGGACAGAGGAGCCTCTTAAAGAAGAAGTTGTTACAGGTCTGTGAGAGCCAGAAATCTTGCTTGTTTGTAGGTGACCAAATACTTAATTTCCACCATAATTTGCAAATAAATTCTTTAAAAATCAAAGTTCTCCCACTTAAAAGATGAGAGAGGTCTTCAATTTTCATCATAGGTATACCTCAACTATGAGAGACAAAATGGGGGGAAAAAAAATCCAGAAAATCACATTGTCTGATTTTTAAAGAATTTATTTGCAATTTATGGTGGAAAATGAGTATTTGGTCACCTACAAACAAGCAAGATTTATGGCTCTCACAGACCTGTAACTTCTTCTTTAAGAGGCTCCTCTGTCCTCCACTCATTACCTGTATTAATGGCACCTGTTTGAACTTGTTATCAGTATAAAAGACACCTGTCCACAACCTCAAACAGTCAGACTCCAAACTCCACTATGACCAACACCAAAGAGCTGTCAAAGGACACCAGAAACAAAATTGTAGACCTGCACCAGGCTGAAAAGATTGAATCTGCAATAGGTAAGCAGCTTGGTGTGAAGAAATCAACTGTGGGAGCAATTATTAGAAAATGGAAGACATACAAGACCACTGATAATCTCCCTCGATCTGGGGCTCCACACAAGATCTCACCTCGTGGGGTCAAAATGATCATGAGAACGGTGAGCAAAAATCCCAGAACCACACGGGGGGACCTAGTGAATGACCTGCAGAGAGCTGGGACCAAAGTGACAAAGGCTACCATCAGTAACACACTACACCGCCAGGGACTCAAATCCTGCAGTGCCAGACGTTTCCCCCTGCTTAAGCCAGTACATGTCCAGGCCCGTCTGAAGTTTGCTAGAGAGCATTTGGATGATCCAGAAGAGGAATGGGAGAATGCCATATGGTCAGATGAAACCAAAATAGAACTTGTTGGTAAAAACTCAACTTGTCGTGTTTGGAGGAGAAAGAATGCTGAGTTGCATCCAAAGAACACCATACCTACTGTGAAGCATGGGGGTGGAAACATCATGCTTTGGGGCTGTTTTTCTGCAAAGGGACCAGGATGACTGATCCGTGTAAAGGAAAGAATGAATGGGGCCATGTATTGTGAGATTTTGAGTGAAAACCTCCTTCCATCAGCAAGGGCATTGAAGATGAAACGTGGCTGGGTCTTTCAGCATGACAATGATCCCAAACACACCGCCCGGGCAATGAAGGAGTGGCTTTATAAGAAGCATTTCAAGGTCCTGGAGTGCCCTAGCCAGTCTCCAGATCTCAACCCCATAGAAAATCTTTGGAGGGAGTTGAAAGTCCGTGTTGCCCAGCGACAGCCCCTAAACATCACTGCTCTAGAGGAGATCTGCATGGAGGAATGGGCCAAAATACCAGCAACAGTGTGTGAAAACCTTGTGAAAACTTACAGAAAACGTTTGACCTCTGTCATTGCCAACAAAGGGTATATAACAAAGTATTGAGATGAACTTTTGTTATTGACCAAATACATATTTTCCACCATAATTTGCAAATAAATTCTTTAAAAATCCTTCAATGTGATTTTTTGATTGTTGTTTTTTGATTTTTTTTCTCATTTTGTCTCTCATAGTTGAGGTATACCTATGATGAAAATTGGAGACCTCTCTCATCTTTTAAGTGGGAGAACTTGCACAATTGGTGGCTGGCAAAATACTTTTTTCCCCACTGCATGGGGTGTGTGATTAACACTGTAGATAGGAGAAACACAATTTCGTTCTACTGTACATGATTGGTTGTATGGATTGAATGACAATAAAGGGTGATTTAATTTAATTTTTTTTTAAATTTTTAATTAATTTTAAGTTCTGGGATCTTCAAAGACAAAGATAATGTAGTTTTACAGACCAAACTGGTATGTCTGTAAATACCTTGGTATAAGGATGAGGCCAGGTGAATGGTTGAACTCAGCTTTATTTATTGTTGGACACACAATGCAGCCACCAGGCAGGGGCATCGGCAAAAGGACGTAAAATGGATGCCCCCTGGTATTCATCGGGCGGCGCAGTGGCGGTAGAGGAAATGGCCGCCACTACACCGCACTTCACACTAAAGTCACCAAACACAACATCACATCTCCCCCCCCCGGATAAAGTCCAAAAACACACACACAATTAAGACCCTCCCCAATTTAGGACCCGAATCATGCACTAAGAAAACTAAATTGAAATTACTAAATGGCCTACCACATTCACACAACAAAAACCTAAACTAGGGAGGACGGGTAGACTACTGTCCTGCCCCACACGGCAAGGTGGATTATTCTGCTACCTGTAAACTAAACAAAGACCATTAATAACTCAAAATTACTGCCGTGTTCCTATACTAACCAAAACACCCAAGACCATAACATTTCTGTTTTTTTTTTTTTAAACATGCACAACATATGAACACAGAACTAAATGTTAAATTTACACTACTGTCCTTCTGGCAGGAAAGGGTAGAACCGGCTTGTGGGGAGCCCAGAGCCCGGAAGCAGCATGCCCCCAGGGTCATAGCTGACCTCATGGAAGAAAGCGTCTCTTCTCATCGCCACCGACCACCTCTCTCGTCAGGATACGCCATCAGAAGCCTCCTCCCGGACAAGTCGCAGCTCGTTGGCATGCCTCCTCGAGCCGTCCGACAGTTCAAAGTAAGCTGCGCCCCACTTAGCCACGATGCGTAGGTGTCCTTGGTGTCCCGCTGGCTGTCGCTTAGCATGTACCCACCATGGACATTCCTCTCCTCAAGCCCGGACCAAGTCCATAACTCTAAGAAGGGCTCTGCTTGGGCTACAATGGTGCTGTTTGGCACTCGGTCTGTCCGTGCCTATTGGTCTAGCCCCGACCTCTTCTAAAGCCGTTGCAGCGGTCGCCATGGTAGCTGCAGATCCTCCAGCTCTGGAGGCTAACCTCCAGAGGAGTCTGGGGGTAGCACGTTGGCGTCACTCACCGACGCAGGCACCTTGCCGCCACGCTCGGTGCTCTCTCCTACCGTTCCCCAACACTGGCACTGAGAACCGCCTGCCTCGAACCTGAGTGAGGCTGATCCTGCTTGACCCCCAATGGTGTCTGTTAGGTCTTCGTCCCCACACGCGTTGTCCTCCGCCACTGGAACCAGTTGGTTCCACTGACCACAACCAAACCATTCTTCCCCAGCGTCATCTTTGATGGTGAAACCCAGTCCATAAAAGAGGTCACAGCCCATGATGTTGTCGTCTCGGGCCATGACATGGAACATGAAATCAACCATCACCACCAACTTGTACTGAACTGTTAACTCCAATGTTCCAACCGTGCACAGCCTGATACCTCTATAACCGTAAAGCGGGGCTGGGTTACCTCTTATCCTGTAGTGGGGGAAAAACTTCCTCACCATGGCCCAATTCAGCAGCGATCCCTCCGTCCCTGTGTCAAGCAGCAGTGACACCTCCACGCCATCCAGTGTTACTCTGCAGAACGTGCACCCGTTGGTAATCGGGGACACCATGTGGATTGTTGTCGGGGGCGGGCAGAGTGATTTCTTCCATGGGCTCTCCGCCTCAGACACACGGCACACTGGCATAATGGTTCAAGTGTCCACACTTGCCACAATGTTTCCCTATAGCCGGGCAATCCCTAGCCTTATATTGGTGCTTTGCGGACACACAACCCATGCACAGGAGTTTTCCCGGGGCAGACCTTCGGCTGGTAGCATTGGCTTCTATCACGTCATCATCCGTGCTATCCTCACTATCTGGGTCCTACTAATGACGCGGTGGTAGGCTCCAGCTGCTGTTGTGACTGGCGCCACTTTAGCTCCGAAGCTAGTTTGACAACCCTGGCTAACGTTAAGTCACTTGGTGCCGTGAGTAGCCTGGCTCATAAAGCGGCGCTGTTCGTGTACTCCACCAGCTGGTCACGTAACATTTCTTCCTCTAATGGCCCAAAATAACACTCGCTAGCTAGCAACCTCAAGTCGGTGACAAATTGGCAGACTGGCTCACCTGCACATTGATGTTGTTGTCAGAACCGAATCCTCCGGACAGTTACGCTATCCGGGGTATGAAAATGGCATACTAGCAACTTGACCATGTCCTCAAACGAGTCCCAAGGTCCGAGTGTGCGTAGGATATGCTGGCCCTCAATTCCCAAATTATGTACCAGGAGCGCACTTGCTCTTAGCTCAGGCAGCTCGTCCGGGAGCTCCAGAAAGGGGCGAAGTAGTGTAATACACGCCTCCATAGTTTGTCCTCGTCGCCAAAATGTTATGTCTGTAAATACTTTGGTACCAGCCAGGTGAATGGTCGAACTCAACTTTATTTATTGTTGGACACACAATGCAGCCATCAGGCAGGGGCATCGGCAAAGAAGCTGTAAAATGGATGCCCCCTGGTATTTATAGGGCGGTGCAGTGGCAGAAGAGGAAGTGGCCACCACTACACCACACTTCATACTAAAGGCACCAAACACAACATCACATAAACACTATTTTGTGTTGCTTTACAGCTCATCAAAAAAGCTCTCTGCAGCTGTGTCTCAGTCTGTTTTCAGCCCGATCATTAATATTACTGAACCTGTAATCTGAGGCTTTTTTTTAGTGGGCCAATAACAAGTAATGAGGCTGTCAGGGTGTGCTTGTTTTTTTTTTAATCTTAAAAAAAAAAGTGAAGCTAGGACTTGTTGGTTTGTGACATCATAAAACACAATAAGCATAATCTGCCTGTAAATTTAAAAGTTTACTTAAACAAAGGTGATGTATGTTTATTTGTGAAATATGTGTTTTAATATTTTCATGTGATGGAATTACACATTTTAGTAAGTTAAAACCCATGAAAACATCCTTTTGAAGTTAATGGGACCTTTAAAGAGAAAAGGAATACACTTGGCTTTTTTCCAAAAACAAATACACTAATAAGGGGCTGTGGCTAGTTACATAAAATCAGCACAATCAAATACCACCACCCCCCATCCCGGCATACACCTGCTCTCCACCCTATATCCCTCACCAGCTCTCACCTTGTCATTAGTGGGCGTGGGTGGCTTGTCCTGATAGGCTGCAGGCAGTGGGAAGTTGAGCGTGTAGATGGCTGGCTCCCACATCTTAGTCTCCTCTGGGATCTTGACCAGGACAGGAGCAGTCATTTCCATGTGGACACCTTACCAAAAACAGAGGCGGAGTTTAAAACAGGCAGTGAGTGGAGCTTTTAGAAACTTGGGTTGTAGCAACATCTGTTTGGTGATTAAATGAAATGATGCAGTTTCCGCGGTGACCAACAGATTTTTTATTTTTTTTTATTACTTATTTTGTACCCGTAGGTAGATTTGTTTTGCAGTCTGGTGACAAGCCACCAGCTGCCGGTCGCTGTGTGTGCAAGCGCCCCATATCCCTAACCTGCATGTTTTTGGTATGTCGGAGGAAACTGGAGAAATCCCGGAGTAAACCCACGCAACACGGGGAGAACATGCAAACTCCACACAGATCACTGTTGGTCGGGGGCAGGGATCGAACCCACGATCTCACGATCCCCGCAATCCCCCGGCTGAGGGTAAACTGTGCTGCCACAGTGCTAACCACTGTGCCACCGTGCAGCCCTAGATGTCACTAAAATCGAAGTTTCTGAAGTTTCTACACTGTACTTTAAATTAAAAACTACATAACGTGTTGTTTCACTTGGGTGTTTTACCTCCTTCATTCGCTCCAGTAATGTACTGGAAAAGTCGTCTGAAGGCCATGGCTGCACCCACTCCCATGAAGTAGGCTTCAGCATCTGTGGACACCCAGCGAGTGGGGGTGTAGTGTCGCACCTGAGCACACACAGACACATAAACCTGATCAAATATGTAGGGAACAAAAACCTGAGGAGCAGATGTGCTGCCCAACTAACCTCATACTCATCCGTTTTGCAGACCAGCTCATACTCTAGACACTCGTTTGACTCCGTGCAGAAGCTGGTGTTGGTACTTGGCCTGTGGCAGGGTGACATACAACAATAATTTGTCATGTAAACCTCCGGCAAGCAGGTAAGAAGGACTCATGCAGCAGGCAGAACTCCAGCGTGACATGGTTTTATTAATAACAAACACAAAGAAACAAAATACAGCACGTGGGCTGGAAAATAACTCAAGACACGAATCATAAATAAACTCACTGGGAAAACTCGGGATACAAGGATGCCGGCAGGGAAATTAGACAACACCACACCAGACAGACACTGAACACTCACATATATACAATAAATGATTACAAACAAGAGTCAGCTGGGGAACAGTTAAAGGTAGCAGGGAAGTGGCTGCAGGTGAGGAGCACAGGATGGGAGGAGCTGCACAATCACAAACAGGGGATGCACATGAAACAGGACAACAATACAGGAGTAATACAGAGAGGGCAGTGGCTATGGGTATGGAAAACAAGAGGAGCTGGAACAATAGCTAAACAGGTCCACACAACGCCTCAGGACCAGACAGGGGAAGACACAGAAGACAATGACAGAGGACTCAAGGAAACACAGAGGGCAATAAATGCAAATGATAATTATAAATAATCCCAGAAAAACAATACATGAACATAAATTGTGGGCCTGATCCTATGATCAAGCCCAGATTATGACGTAATTATTGTTGTTTATTCAGCAAGACCATCATAAAAACATATAAAGTTACTTCTCAATAAATTTGAATATAGTGACAACTTTCATAATTTAATTCCAAATAGTAAAGTAAACAGAAATATTTCAAGCTTGCTATGTTTTAATTTTGATGATTATGATTTATATATTATTAAAATAAAACATCTGATATCTCAAATTACTACAATATTTAATTTCGAGTTTGTGTAAATTACGTTCAAACAGCAAAAATACCACATATCTCCCTGACCAGTTCAGTACAACCACACTCATGGGAAAGGCTGCAGACTTAACAGCTTAAGGCTTAAATGGCTAAAGGGAAAAAGAACTGGACTGTTGTTCACTGATCCAAAGTCCTCCTTTCTGGTGGAAGCAAATTTTGCATTTCATTTAGAAATCAAGGTTCTAGAGTTTGGAGGAAGAGTGGTGAAGCACAGAATCCAAGATGTATATAGTCCACTGTGGAGTATCCATAGTGAATGGTGATTTGGGGAGGAATGTCATCTGCTGGTGTTGGTCCACTGTGTTTTATCAAGTCCAAAGTCAGCACTGCTGTCTACCAGGAAATTTTAGAGCACTTCTGCCGAAAAGTTTTATGGAGATGCTGATTTGTTTTTCAGCAGGACTTAGCACGAGCCCACAACTGAACAGCCAACTGACCTGAATCCAACTTCATACAGTTGAAACCAGAAGTTTATATTCACCATATAAAAATACATACAGTATATTGTTTTTTTCTCACTGTCTGACATTAAATCAGACTAAATTTTTCCTGTTTTAGGTCAGTTAGGATTACAAAAATTATTTCTATTTATTAAATAATTTTTATATTTAGTAAATAATGTTTTAGAGAATTTTTTTTATTACTTTCTTTAAAGTCAGAAGTTTACATACATTTCCTTAGTATTTGGTAGCATTAGCTTTAAACTGTATGACTTGAGTCAAATGTTTGGGGTATCCTTCCACAAGCTTTTTACAACAGTTTGCTGGAATTTTGGCCCATTCCTCCTGGCAGAACTGGTGTAACTCAGACAGGTTTGTAGGTCGTCTTTCTCACACATCTTTTCAACTCTGCCTACAAATTTTCTCTGGGATTGAGATCAGGGCTTTGTGATGGCCACTCCAAAACATTGACTTTGTTGTCCTTAAGCCACTTTGTAACTAATTTGGCGGTATGCTTAGGGTCACTGTTCATTTGTTAGACCCATTTGTGCCCAAGCTTCAACTTCCTGGCTAATGTCTTGAGATGTTGCTTCAATATTTCCACATAGCGTTCTTTCCTCATGGCACTATTTTGTGAAGTGCAACAGCCCCTCCTGCAGCAAAACACCCCACACACCATGATGCTGCCACCTCCATACTTCACATTTGGGATGGTGTTCTCAGACTCGCAAGCTTCCCCCTTTTTGCTCCAAATGTAACAATGGTCATTATGGCCAAACGGTTTCATCAGAGCACAACACATGTCTCCAAAAATTAAGATCTTCGGCTCTGTGTGCATTTACAAACTATAATCTGTTTTTTTTTGTTTGTTTGTTTTACATTACTTTTGGAGTAAAAATCTCTTCCTTGCTGAGTGGCCTTTCAGTCCATGTCAGTACAGGACTTGTTTCTCTATGGATAATGACACTCTTACCAGTGTCAGCCAGCATCTTCACAAGGTCTTTTGCTTTTGTTCTGGGGACAGAACCACTCTCCTTCCTGAGTGGTATGATGGCTGGACATTTACACGGTGTTTATACTTATGTATAACTGTTAAACTTTGACTTTGAAGAAAGTAATAACAAATTCTCATAAAATGTATTTAGCAAATATAAAAATTATCTAGCAAATACAAATAATTTTGGTAATCGAAACCGACCTAAAACAAGAAAAGTTTAATATGTCTTTTTATATAGTGTATGTAAACTCACGGTTTCAACAGTAGATTCCGTGGCGTATAGTCAAGAGAAAGTTGAGAAACACCCGACCCAACAAAACAGATGAGCTGAAAGCTACTATCAAAGCAACTTGGGCTTCAGTAACACCTCAGCAGTACCACAAGCTGATCACCTCCATACTGCGCTGATGCAGTAATTTGTGGTAAAGGAGCCTCAGCCAAGTATTGAGTGTTTAAATGAAGACACTTTTAGAAGTTGGACATTTTTGTTTAGTAAATCCTTATTTTGGATTGATCTTAAAGAATATTCTAACAATATGAGATACTAGAGTTCTGATTTTCATAAGCTAGAAATCATAATCACAAAAATAAAAAAAAGGCTTGAAATATTTCCCTTGTAAGGAACATAAAACATAAAAATTTACTTTTGGAATTAAATTGTGAAAAATAAATGAATTTGTACAATATTTTCCACAATAGTCAATGCACCTGAAACAAAGTTGTTTGACAAAGAGATTTTAATTTTTACAGTAAATGTACACTAGCATTCTGTTCCCTTGATTACTAATAATCAGTCTTGACTGAAAAACCCAACATCACTCCATCTGCACTGAAGTACTCAGCAAAAGCATAAATCCAACACCGCTGCTTTGGTTCCTACTGTGAAGTTTATAAGTTTGTTTTTTATTTCATTTGTGTTTGTTATTGTGCTCAAAATTTGGTACAAATATAACTCTGGCTTAAACAACAAAAAAAGTAGATCTTTTTTTTCCAGTATGATAAAGATGAAAGCAATAAGTGGAGTTTGTACTTTTGTGGACTTTGTATGAGGGAGTTACTGTATTTGAACTTCATTCACATTAGAGCATGTTTGAGTTAAAATATTCAAGGCCATATAAAAGGTGTGTTTATGTTTAAAAAAAGCACCGAAAAATAAATAATTCAAAAGTAACTTTATGAGACGAAAAGAACTAAAATTTACAACGAAAAATGTACAAATTCATGATTATAAAGTCACAAATTTATGAGGAAAAAAAGTCTCAGATTTAAAAGAAAAATAATTTGACAACAAAAGCCATTTTCAAAGAGGATGTACATATTTAATCAGAAAACAATGGCCTTTTACTTCATTTGAGAGACCAGGTCACACTGATAACTATAGACTTTGTTTTTTTTAAATTAATTTATTTAATCTTTTCCAAATGAGGTAATCCATACCCAGCTGCATGTGCAACTCATTTCTTGTAAAAATTTGACCTTTTTCTCATAAAAATAATTTAAAAAACTAATAAATTTGCCAATTTTTTTGTGTGTGTAAACAATTTTTTAATAGTTTGTGTCACAAGGAAGGCAGCATTCAACTTACCCAACACTGGCTTCAGCTGAGACCACCAGGACCAGAACAGACAAAACCAAGAGGAAAGTCCTGCAGGACAAACACGCTATTAATAACCTTAAAAAGTTTATCAACAGATCATAGTAAATAAGTGCTGAAAATATCGGAGCAGCAGACAGACAGACAGCCGCAGTGTGATTCTGGGGTCTTTTTGAGCTCGGGAATGACAACCTAATAATGTAATTCCTGACAAATGTGCTGTGAAGCAGATGCGCAAAGTGCCAACATGTGCTGCTGCATCTTTGCGCCGCAGAGATGAAACGGGAGCCGCTTTGCTGCATCATCAGGCTGAGTCTGGAAAAATCAATCCAAAGGCGTTTTGAGGTCAAGCGGGAGAGACGATCCCAGCGATCATGGGACCGGTTCACTGACTGAAGCCAAATAACCTTGAAGGGACGTTTTTTTTTTTTTTCTGGTTACAGATCCGGGCGTAGGACTGGATGTGCGCACCGACTCCTGATGCGGTCAGTGGTGCAGATTTCAATCCGCCCCAGCGCTACTGCAGCAGCGGAGCAGAGCCATCAACTTCAGCTGTGCAGTGCGCTGCGAAAACTCAATAGATGTAAGAGTAAAGCTACACTCGATTTCAGGTCCAAAAGCATGGCCAGCTGCAAAAAGAAGCCGGTACTCACATTGTGCGTGGGTCCGATCCACCTGGCAGGAGCGCTGATGGAGACTGCAGTCTGCTGCGCACTGACAGGAGCTGCTGCTTTACTGCAGAGGAGGACAGCAGATGACAGGAGGGAGGGAGGGGAGGGAGGGAGGAGGGGAAGGAGGAGGGAGAGGCCGGCATCCGCCACCGGACAGCAGTGAGGCGCATGAATGCATGACGTCTACCTGTTCTGGCGGTCAGGAGGCACAAAAAAACTGCGCTGCTCAAACATAAAGGGGTCCAGTTTCTCATGCATGATTCACAGCGTCATGACACAATACAGCCAGAGACCCCATAACTCAACCAAGGGTGAGGAGGCTATACTCTATTTAAAAAAACACACACCACCAATCTGTGCATCGGTTCTGAATTAAGGGCAAGCTGTGCCACGGGTAACATATTTTCAAAATCCATCTGGGAATTTATTGCAAGATAACTAACTAACTAACCTGCACTTATATAGCGCTTTTCTAGTCACAAAGACCACTCAAAGCGCTTTCATTAATACTAACCCTCTATTCTAAGGGCCTATAGGAAACAGATATCTAGGGACAATTTAGAACAGCCAATTAACCTAACATGCATGTTTTTGGCATGTGGGAGGAAACCGGAGAAATCCCGGAGTAAACCCACGCAACACGGGGAGAACATGCAAACTCCACACAGATCACTGTTGGTCGGGGGCTGGGATCGAACCCACGATCCCACGATCCCCACAATCCCCCGGCCAAGGGTAAACTGTGCTGCCGCAGTGCTAACCACTGCGCCACCGTGCAGCCAGCATCTGTTAACACTAACAGATATTTAGCCACACCAGCGGAGACGAGGCGTGGGTAGGGTGGCACCCCTCCGTCCGTCTGTGCAGCCGTGCAAGAGGAAGTGATGCACAGGTCGACCACAGGAGTGCCATGTTTGGCTAAGTTTTGGGGATCCAAAGGTCAAGGTCACGGGGTCATAAAATGTCAGTCAGTTTGGGCTTATAATGGCTTTATTACGAGACAGAACCTCCAGTTTAACAAGCTAGACTGGGTCAGGGACACCTCGTGAATGGTCAATAACCTTGGCTTTGCATTTGACCTTGAAGACCAGTGAGGTGTGAGAACAGGTCATGGTGTCCCATCAGAACTGAAGCAGAAAGTCAACCAGGGATTTTCCCTACTATACGACATTCCTGCAGGGACAGGGGTGGAAGGTGTGGCTCTGCGTCTCTGTTCAGTGGAAATCTAGTTTTATTGGCCTGTATCGGCCTGCTCACATAAATACCAACACACGGGGTGCATTAGCAGTTATCCCTCAAATTTACGTTTTTCTCACACAACTTCTTCCACTTTTTTCTTCATGCAGCCTTGCATTCCCCACCATCAAGTTCACTTTGTCCATACTTTTTCCCCATGCAAAGTTGCCCTTTTTTCCTTGAGTTCCCCCCTCATACGATAGGTTAGCAACTTTTTATCCCCTCATTTTACTTTTTCTCCAGAATTATCAGCTTTTTTTAAGCAAGTTTGTGACTTTTCCTTATAAATTTGGGAAGCTGTTTTAGTCAGACCCCCGTTTTAACTAACAACTTAGTGCTTCAATCTGATCCAAGACTGGTGACCTTTAAGACGTTCAAGGCGTCTAGTGGGTGACCTCACGGCTCTTTTATATTCAGTGTATGGATTTAATAAAGTCGTAACAGATAGCCCCTCTGTGGATCGCCACCTTATCGTGATGGAGGGGTCTGTGTGCCCCAGTGAAGCCAGGAACCATGTTTTTGCTTGCAGTCCGCCCTTGGTAGGATCTCCTGAGACAGTTGCATCAAGGACCCAGTGCACCCAAAGGAGGCACATGGGTGGGCTCAACACCTGCAGGAGGGATCAGGGTTCCGTGTGAACCAGGCAGCAGTCTGGGCTTCTCTTGTTTGGACTGCTGACCCCGTGACCCAGACCCCCGGAGAAGCAGTAGAAGATTGATGGTAACACAGAGAGGAAAAAACAGACGAGACTTATTCATACATAACAGTGTCATGTTAGACCTTTCCAGAACTTTATTATGGTACAGACATCAGACAGCACCCTGTGATACTAAAAAAAAACTTCAGTAAACCGAAGTGAATATCACCAACTGAATGTTTCTTCAGGGTGGTGGAGACTCTGCAGCTGCTCACGAACAGGAGTGACTGGTGAAATCTCAGCAGTCTCTCTTACTTTTATCACTCGTTTCTTAACCAAAGGAATTCAAAATAAAAAACTCATTAAACCTGAACATGATCACTCTATTAAGCCCCTATGCATTTCCTATGAGCGTTATCGTGTAGCCCCCCCCCCTTCCCCTTTGCAGCCACCATTTTATTTACACATGGCCATAGATTACACCTCGCTGCACATGCCACTGATTCATAAAATAAGTTCCACATCCAGAACAAAGAAGTAAAACCAAAAGCAGGCAAATCCAAAAATGATCCATTAGGTCGCTTCTCTGCTTAGATTGGACACAGATGCCAAAGATTAAAAAAAAAAAAAAATTATGGACAAAGCCGTCACTGAACAGAAGTCGGGCCTCTTCTTGGATCAGTTTAGAAGCATCTAAAACCCAGTTTTGTCTTCAGTCAGAGCTCCACGTCACAGTTGTGGCAAGCGCTAAATTACAGCAGCAGTCCGAGCGATGGGCCGGGAGCTCCTTCAACATGAACAATACTGAAATAGAACATCTCGATATGCAGTTGTTATATTGAAATATACAACTTCTTACATCCATATATTTCAATATACAAAACAAATGTATAAGGAAACAAAAAGACAACATACTGGACTGTGTGGTGGTGGGAGTTTTAGAATGACTGATGGGTTGTTTCTGAGCAGTGGAGCACAATGTGAGATCTGATAATAGATAAATTAGCCTTTACCTGAGTGGGGGGGGGTGGGGGGCACACAGCCATTGTCACATTCACACTCACGTCACACGGAAGGGAAAAGAGGCGTGCAGAAGCATCATTTTAAATAGCTGATATAAACACACCCAAAAGCAAGTATTTTTGTAAAATTAAAATTATCTTTGGAGAGAGACGGAGAGACGAGTGGGAGAGAGGTGAAAGTGAAGAACATCCTTTGTCTTATTTCTCCACCCGTCTATGTGGCTGTTCCTCCTGAAACCCTTCAGAGTTTCTGAGTGGAAATAAACAAGTCCAATAAGTTAGTCTTTTTTTTTTTTTTTTTTTTTTTTTTTTTTTTTTTTTTTTTTTTTTTGCATAGCCACGCAGTGGGTGCGACCACTGCATTCACTTGGAGAGTGGTCCGTGGAGGTGGGGAGCCTTGGTCCATGTGGAGCCCCGTTAACACCAGCTGGCCCGGGGATGCTCGTCTCTCCCAAAGATGGAGCTTCTCGCTCACAAGGCGGACTCTTTCTGGCGGTCACGCCCGTTGGATGTTTTCTTGACTTTGGAAATACCCTCCAGGGCGCCTGACTCAGTCACTCTGGATGCAAACGGAAAGAGGCAACAATGCACATTAGATTCTTAAGTTCTATCTTGGCTAAATCTTAAAAAAATAGAAATCATTAAAAAAAAATGTTGCATTTCGGAGTTTTAAGCCTCTAGATGCATTCGTGGGTTATACATTTACAGTATAAAAGATTGTCTTTCTTCACTTAGAAACATGTATACGTTCTGGCAGAAATCAGTAAAGATGTTCTGGGTTATATTTCTCTGCATCACCAAAAAAAAAACCCCTGCCTGCAGTTACTCCACTTCTGGCACGATAGTAATCCGGTCCATGCTCAGAGTTCCTCCAAACTCAAGGCCTGTTAGCTTAAGAACTAACAACAACAGCTACACCAATAAAAGGTCATCAGTTATTGGCAGACAAACACTGAAGCTGCTGCCATTCCGCCACCACAATAACCACTCACTGCTCCCTGTAAAAAACCTGGATACCACATAGACCGGTAGGAGCTGAGGCCACCGGGCGGCAATCTTACTACACCCAACTTTGATGTTTGGTATAATGACATTAAAATAAAACTGGTTTCTAGTCATTTTCCAGAAATCTACAGGAAAAATGTCCAGGTGTGCACCGTACAACTGTACAAACATCAATAAAAACGGATGCGGCAAATTATTTCACCAGTACAAGTGTTCATTAATGGACTTTTGGAGAAGTTTTGCTGAACGTGGTGTAAATTTCAGTTCAATCCTTTCACAATTGTGGTTTGAGCACAATGACAGTAACGCCGGAATGTCACTTAAGTAAAATGAGATTACACTGTAAATTCATATTGTGACCATGTCCAAAACGTACCCTTGAAATGTACACAATTTCTATTTATTGTAATAATATAAGTGAGCTATGTATATGGAACATTATGAACACAAATGTTAATGAGAATATGTCCTGATTTAAAGTTGATTTTATGCTTTTTGTTGTGTCCAGCTGTGGAAAGCCGCCTGATCAGAATGCTGGTCTGATTATTATGTGTTAAATGCATAACGTGCAGATATGATTAACTTCCCTCATTGTGTTTGGAGAAATTTCAGTAAGAATATAATGTGTTGTAGATGCTTAATAAAGTATGTAAAGTTACACAGATAAAGCTGTGGACTGCTTTCTGCTGGACGTTACCACAACTGTACAGTATTGCAGTCTATGTGCTGAATGAATAAACATCACAATAAAGAAGCATATGAACTGAAAATATTCTTTTTAATGTAATGCAGTTGCTTATATTGGTACTGAGCAAGATAATTATTGAGTATAGAGATTTTCATTATTTGTTAAACACAATACAAGCATCAGTTCAATATTCTTTCTTATTCTGTTAGTAAGAAGAAAGACAAAAAAAATCACTTGCATATGCAAGAGACAATCTTGAAAAGTTGCTGTTATTTATTTGTATTGTTGTTGTTAGTAGTAATAGTATTGTTATTAATCGTTCAAGTAGGTTCATTTGGTCTTCTTTTAATTATTTACCTTTTGTTCTTATTAAAGACAAAAATAGAAAGAGGTCTACCTTCTTAGGTAAAGACATCTATTTTTGTCTTTAATAAGAACAAAAGGTAAATTAAAAAAGTATGTTATTACCTCCGCCAGGAGGTTATGTTTATGCCGGGGTTTGTCTGTTTGTTTGTCTGTCTGTCTGTTGGTTAGCAAGATTAGCTCAAAAAGTTTTGGACGGATTTCGATGAAACTTTCAGGCGTTGTTGGAAATGGTACAAGGAAGAACTGATTAAATTTTGGGGGTGATCCGGATCACCGCCCAGAAGAAAACCGCCATTATGGAAAATGCCATTTTCGTGAATAACTACTGAACCACTAATCCTATCATTGTCAATCCAATTGCTAGTCATATGTTTTTGTGGTCAAGGAATCTGAAAACGTACACACAAACACTGTATGGGCGGAACTGTGGCCGCCATTACAGAAAATGTCATTTTCGTGAATAACTACTCAACCAATAATCCTATCATTGTCAATCCAATTGCTAGTCATATGTTTTCGTGGTCAAGGAATCTGAAAACGTACACACAAACACTGTATGGGCGGAACTGTGGCCGCCGTTACGGAAAATGTCATTTTCATGAATAACTACTCAACCAATAATCCTATCATTGTCAATCCAATTGCTAGTCATATGTTTTCATATGATGTTTTCTCTGATGACTCTGCGATCGTTGGCCTCATCTCCAATGGAGATGAAGCTGAGTACAGAGGGCTTATCCAGGAATTCGTGGACTGGTGCCATCGGAACTGCCTCCAGATTAACGCAAGGAAAACTAAGGAGCTGGTGGTGGACTGCCGCAGGCATGGACAACCCCTCACAGCACCAGTAAATATACAGGGAACAGACACTGAGATGGTGACATCCTACAAGTACCTGGGTGTTCATCTGAACAATAAACTAGACTGGTCACACAATACTGACGCACTCTACAAGAAAGGACAGCGCAGGCTGTTCCTACTGAGGAGACTCAGGTCTTTTGGTGTACAAGGGGCGCTGCTGAAGACATTCTATGACACGGCGGTGGCATCAGCCATCACTTTTGGAGTGGTCTGCTGGGGCAGTGGCATTACTGCAGCCGATAGGAAGAGACTGAACAAACTGATCAAGAAAGCTAGCTCTGTCCTGGGGCAGCGCCTTGATCCTGTGGAGGAGATAGGAGAGCGAAGGACGGTGGCTAAACTGTCATCTCTGCTGGAGTCCGAGTTCCACCCTACGCAGGACATACTGAATGCACTGAGGAGCTCATTTAGCAGCAGACTACATCATCCCAGGTGCACAACCGAGAGGTTTCGCAGGTCCTTCCTACCAACGGCTGTCAGACTGTACAACCTAAGCAGGGCTGCTCGCAGAGATAGCAAAAAGACGTAACAACCCAATAGTTTTTTGAATGCAAAAGATGCAATAGACTTACACAATGGTCCCCTCCGGCATACAACTAGGAAAATACCGGTCGCTATGGAGGGTGAGAATATGTATGGGCACATAATCATACCATGTAGGTTAACTAAGTAGACGGTTGTGCTGTTTCATCCCATCTAGCAACAATGCTCTGCACTGTGTGTGTTTATATATTTACATATTTATTCCATCTAGCTACAATGCTCCGCACTGGGTGTGTTTATGTTTATATTTATATTTATATATCTATATATTTATTCCATCTAGCTACAATGCTCCGCACTGTGTGTTTATATAGCTACATATTATTCCATCTAGATACATTGCTCCGCACTGTGTTTATATATTTACATATTTATTCCACCTAGCTGCAATGCTCCGCACTGTGTGTTTATATACTCATATATTTATCCCATCCAGCTACAATGCTCTGCACTGTGTGTCTGTGTGTATATATATATATTTATAGTAATATGTACATATGTATATTAGCTGCTCTTGCTTGCTTGCTTTTTTTTTCTTGCCTTCTGATTGTTGCTCTGAGTGTTGCTATCCTGGAATTTCCCCGCTGTGGGACTAATAAAGGCTTATCTTATCTTATCTTCATGGTCAAGGAATCTAAAAACGTACACACAAACACTGTATGGGGGGAACTGTAGCGCTTGGCGGAGGTCTGCGCTCTCCGAGTGCTTTTCTAGTTAATATTAGTATTATTAACATTATTATTATTATTAGTAGTATTTTTATCATTAGTATTATTAGCTACTATCATTATTACTATTAGAAGAGAAGCTCTCAAATGGCCGACGCTGTGTTTGGACTTTCTATGCTCACAATTATAATTCGGTGAATGAGCATCACTATAAAAAGCATATGAACATAAGAAGAAAGAAAAACATTAAAAAAAAAAATCACTTGCATGCAGGAAACAATGTTGAAAAGTCATACTTTAATATGCGTGCGCAGTTTAATGCTATATATGTCTATGCCTACCACAGTCATTTGGTGTGGTAGTAACAGTGTGTGTTGGTGATGCTCATCTGACATCATGACTGACAGCAGACGAGTAGTCCTACACAAAAGTCCTGCTTACTAGGGGTGGGAATCGATTCGGATCACGATACTTGGGTCACGATACGATCCTATCGCGACATCAAGTACCACAGTCCCATACATAGAAAATTTTTTCACCTTATTCAACCTCAAATCCTGTCCCAAAATAAAACTGTTGGCATCGCTTTCATATAATCAAGTATTCTAGGAGCTTCATTTTCTGCAGAAACACGCCTCTGCACACAGGGAGGGCGGTAGACAGTGTTGTTTGGAATAGACTGTGGACTCTTTCAAAGGGCAGCTGAAAACTTTTAATAAGGCTTTCTGTTGACTTTCAATTCAACTGCTTTTTAATGGTAAGTGGGATATTTATAAATTATTTTCAAGATGCACTCCGGTGGCTCTAAAACCACCTCAAAAACAAATGTGTATTGCCCAAAATGGTATGTTGTGGCTTTTTATCCACAAAAAAAAATCTTTCATCGCCTGGAAAGAACTTCTACATCTTCTGCCTACTTAAGTATGCTCAGATCTATGAATAATCTAATTAGCTCCACCCATACCCCCACCCACCAGTAGTGTGTGCTGCTAGGCCACCCCTCTCCTCTCCTCTCCTCTCCTCTCCTCTCCTCTCCTCTCCTCTCAGAGGGCGAGTCTGGACAGACCGTTTCTAGCCTCTCAGAGGAAAGGGCTGTCCTCTGACCCAAAGACTGCTTCGCTATGTAAAATGGACGCCTTCATCCCCCTCTAAAACTACGTCTCCACCTAGGTGTGTGTTTTCATGCTTCCCATTCACTGTGTATGTAGCATGTCCCGCATGCACTCTGGTAGTGTGACGTCGAGAAACCCGAGCCATCACTCGCTGGAGGTGCTCACTCCTCCACCTCAAGAATCCCTGCTCACTTTGCCGGCGGATGGGGTGCCACGTCACCCGCTTCTCAGCGAGACCGCGGTCTCGGCGAGCTGCTCTCTACCTCAATCCTGCTGTTCCTTGGCTCCTCCCTCTTCCCCCTGAGGTAGCCAAGAGTATCCGTCTGATTGGTTAATGTTACCACCAATCAGGCTAAGCAGGAATATTTACGTAGCTAGAAACGATCTGTCCAAACTCGGCCCTTTGGGGGAGGGGCTTTCCCTAACTGGAAATTCACACAGAAAAACACAGAGTTGGGACTGTGGTGAGATTTTGCTTTGGATATGTCTTTTAAGTCACAAAAAACATGTTACAGACATGCTAACACACACACAAAAAAAAACAACTTGATTTTTGGCAGTGTCACTTTAATCTTGTGTTTTAACTTGCTTTTGTATTTTTAAAATTATTTTGGTTTATCAATTTCCTTTTATTCCATTTTATTATACAATGCTTTAGGACTATATCTGTAAAAAGCACTTCATCAATAAACTTTACTTGCGTTTGGAGAAAAAGCAAGCTCCATGCTGGTGTCTTTGTAGCTTAGCTGTTGCCAACGCTGCTCCGAGACATGTGCTGGCCCGCAAGTTCCAAGTATTTTTTGGGTTTTTTTGTGCAGCGCTTCTTGTGGGTTGTGTGCCATGCCAAGGTCTTTCCTTCCATCTTTGTTATAAAATCCAAAAAAGGCTCGACCTTAGAGCTAACTGCTTTCTAACTTTCAAAGGTAGCTGCAAATCTTGCGAGACAAGCTATGACTTCACTTAACTGGGTGCTTGCTTTGTGTCACCTAATGGACAGAAAACACAATTGGTTGAACACTCAAGAGAGTATGCACTGTTTACATGAATGTATTTATAATTAATAAAAGATTGAGCCAAGCATTTAGGGATCAGTGCATTGTCGTTAGTGTCAAGTATCGCAATCCATTACTGAATCGATCTTTTGTCTCACCCCTACTGCTTACACAGACAAATTCAATTTTCCATTCAATTCAAACATTTATTTCGAACTCAGGGTTCATAGTATATACAAAACATGTGTAAAATAAAAAAAAATAAAATAAAAATGTGTAAGATTCAGCAATCACACAGCGCTCATATAACAACAATAAAATACAATAATGAACTCAATATAAAATAGAATGCCACCACTTCCAAATGCTGGAGTGAAGTGTGAGTGACGAATTAACAATTACGAATATAAAATAGTTGTTACATGCCAGCAACCTTCTCATAAAACTATAAACATTCTTTCGTAACAACTCGCCAAAAGACGGAATATTCAAGGACACAAACATCTCGCTTGTACTCAACCTACGAGGTATAGCTAACATCCTTCTTAGGGAATTATTATATGCAATGCGGATTTTGTTCCTAACAGCAACATTGCTATTAAACCAAAGAGGCGAGCAATACATTGAAGTACAGAAAGTCTTGAACAACATACATTTAACATCAGGAGAACACCTATGGAAATTCCGCAACAGTAAATTTGTTTGAGCATAGAGTTTCCTGAGTTGCCTATTACAATCAACATTGGTCTTATCACAGTCAATCCACACACCTAGGTATTTGGCTTTTTCAACAAAGTTCAAACTATTACCACAAAGTGGCATAACAGGATCCAAAGTTTTGACACCCTTCGGTTTGAATGCCATACACATAGATTTAGTACAGTTGAACAAGATGTCATTTTTTCCACCAAATTTCTCACATACCAAGAAGAGATGTTGCATAGCTGCAGTAGACAAACTTAACAGACAAAGATCATCAGCGTAGAAAATGTGATTTAACAATGCACCATCGATGGAGCCACCAACATTAGTATTGTTCAACAGTACACTGAGATCATCAACATAGACATTAAACAACAAGGGTGACAGTATACCACCTTGTTTAACACCATTGGACACACAAAATTTAGATGAGGTAACATTGCCCCACCTAACAACCATAGACTGCCTTCTGTACCAATATAACAAGATGCTAACAATATAAATAGGAATACCTCGATCAATCAGTTTTCTAAACAAACACCAGTGGTTAATCTTATCAAAGGCTTTGCTAGCATCTAAAAACGTAACAAACACTAGTGGATTGACTTCTGAAGTAGTCAACAAATTCATGGAGTAGATAAACAGCCTTGTCAGATGAATGAGCTGACTTGAAACCAAACTGATTATCATTTGTCCACAGATAATCCTCAATTCACAAAACACAATGACAACAGAATGCACAAATTGAAATCAGCATTGATAAGGCATTCACTAGTGAGACAATCAGGGCCAGCTGATTTGCCTTTCTTGAGAACTTTGATCTGTGAAACAACTTCAACAGGAGTAACAACAGAAATATCAAAGATATCAAACATGTCACCATACAGGTGAACATCACGCATAACAGAATCCTTCATAGAAACATTCTTAACTGAGCTGAACATAGCTTCATAGTGACATTTCCACTTTTCAGCAATATTAACATCACCAGTCACACCATCAATAGTGTTTGATCTAACAGACTGGGAAGAACTCATACGCTTCATTTGTTTCCAGAATTCTACCATGTTCAGTTCACTCATATGACTAGCTAACTGGTCACATTTGATATTTTCTTCATTGTGCCTACATGCACGCAGAGCATATTTGAACCTAGCCCTACAACTTTTCATGTTATAAAATATTGGACCGTAATGTGGTTTGCTATTACTCCTCCACCACAAGAAAGCATCCCGAGCAGCTGTATGAGCCTCGCTAACAACATCATTCCAGCCTGGGATGTTATATTTGGTGGATACATTGTGACTAGGAATGCATTCACTCACACAAAAATTTAAAACACCAACAATATCACCATAAAACCTATCAATATCATCCTTGTGGGCCTCACAATTACGGTCCTGACACCTAATGGCATCTGTAGGAACACGGATGTTACAGTTTTCTACGAGTAAGTTCCTTGTACCTGGACAAGTCTGACGCTGTAGCATCATGCCATTTGTATGTCGTACTACCTGCTGTGGCCGAGGAAGCTCCCCGAGAGCCACTTACAACACTTGATACCTCAATATCCACAGATAAAGGTAAATGATCGGAACTCACATAACCATACAGAACTCTGATGCTGGACACATTATCATGACCCGAGGAAGTAGTCACACAGTGATCAAGCCATGATGTAGAACCATGGGCCATGCTAACATGAGTAAAAGTATCACCTGGTAAAATAATCCTGTCCGAGATATATAAAGAATATCTCTCACAAAAAGACAACAGTTCATTTCCAAAGCTACTTGAACGTAATATATTAGCATTGAAGTCACCAAGTATATACACATATGGAGTTGGAAAATCCTCAGTGATTTGTTTAACAAGACTCATGCAATGCAAATATTTATCCAAGTTTACAACACTATCACAAGGGAAATATACACACAATATAAGACAGTGAAAGTCACCCAGGTTAACTTCAGTACCTGTAACTCTTTCACACTCATAAGTTTTCACAACACAACGGTCAGCAAGTGACTTCCGCCATAGGATACCAACGCCGCCACAGGGGCGACCTAAAATAACACGTTCTTCTGTATCCATAAAAGAAACACCTTGACCTATAAAATCATCATGTATTCTGCTCAAAATAGACAATTCATGTTTAAACAACCAGTGTTCCTGCAGCAACACAATGTCATGGTTATCACATAAACTGGAGAGCTCATTAATTGAAGTTTTTACATTGTGACAGTTGAATGAACATATTCTTAGGTTGATCCTACTACTAAAAACAATGTCAATCCAATTTCTTTGATTCTCTCAGTGCATAAGACACTGCCACATCTTCCTATACCACTCAGTTCGAAATCTGATCATTTCTTTGACAGAAGCATTGACTCACATTTTCTGGACTTCTGTGTTGCTGGTGTGGTAAGATGGCCACCGCACTGCTTCCAGTGGTCTCACTTGTCTCTGTACTCTCTAATAGGGTATGCAGTATCCCGTTTTTTTTAATAGAGATCAGTGTAACCACTTAACTCACCAGCAATTAGCAAGGCCTGTTAGCGTCAGAGCTACCCGTATATGTGAGGCTGAATAACTGTCGGTTGTCACTGCTGAAGCTACTTTTAAGCCTTACATTGATATGCTGTTGAAATAAGAAAAGACAAGTATGCTTTGCCAACTATGATTGTTGGTGGTTTGATTTATTACCTCCGCCAAGGAGGTTATGTTTTCATCGGCGTTGGTTTGTCTGTCTGTCTGTCTGTCTGTTAGCAAGATAATTCAAAAAGTTATGGACGGATTTTCATGAAATTTTCACAGATTGTCAGAAATGGGGTATCCTACAGATGATTAGATTTTGGTGGTGATCCGGATCACCGTCCAGAAGAAAACCGCCATTACGGAAAATGACATTTTCGTCAATAACTACTGAACCACTAATCCTATCATTGTGAATCCAGTTGCTAGTCATATGTTTTCATGGTCAAGGAATCTGAAAACGTACACACAAACACTGCATGGGGGGAACTGTGGCGCTAAACTGCCATTACGGAAAATGCCATTTTCATCAATAACTACTGAACCATTAATCCTATCATTGTCAATCCAATTGCTAGTCATGTTTTCATGGTCAAGGAATCTGAAAACGTACACACAAACACTGTATGGGGGGAACTGTGGCGCTTGGCGGAGGTCTGCGCTCTCCGAGTGCTTTTCTAGTTTATTTCCTGGATTTGCTGTGGCAGCTGCAGTGAGACGGACCATAGTGTTAGCAGTTAGATTAGCAGCTTAAGATAAGATAAGATAAGCCTTTATTAGTCCCTTAAGTAAAGGCTTAGTCCCTTAAGCCTTTACTATAGCCTTTACTATATTAGTACGGGGAAATTCCAGGATTGCAACAGCAAAGGGATAGCAACACTCAGAGCAACAATCAGAAGGCAAGAAAAAAACAAGCAAGCAAGAGCAGCTAATATACATATGTACATATTACTATAAAATATATATATACACACACACACAGACACACAGTGCAGAGCATTGTAGCTGGATGGAATAAATATATGAATATATAAACACACAGTGCAGAGCATTGTAGCTAGATGGAATAAATATGTAAATATATAAACACCCACAGTACGGAGCATTGCAGCTAGGTGGAATAAATATGTAAGTATGTAAACACACACAGTGCGGAGCAATGTAGCTAGATGGAATAATATGTAGATATATAAAAACACAGTGCGGAGCATTGTAGCTAGATGGAATAAATATATAGATATATAAATATAAACACACCCAGTGCTGAGCATTGTAGCTAGATGGAATAAATATGTAAATATATAAACACACACAGTGCAGGGCATTGTTGCTAGATGGGATGAAACAGCATAACCGTCTACTTAGTTATCCTACATGGTATTATTATGTGCCCATACATATTCTCACCCTCCATAGTGACCGGTATTTTCCTAGTTGTATGCCGGAGGGGACCATTGTGTAAGCAGCAGTTTGTTTGTACTTTTGACTGGGCTTTACTGCGATTTACCTGGGGAAGGGGGGGGGGGGGGGTAAAAAGCCAAATCAGACAAGGGGCACATGAATATTAATGAGGAGGCAAAAAACTGAATATCTGACAATGATAAACACAGGAGCTATTTTCAATGAGCTTTAAAATAAAATTTGTGGAAATCTAAAAACAAATTAATTGCCAGAAATGGCAAACAAGGGACCTATAAAGATGAAGTTTTCAAGCAACAAGACAAAGTTACAAATGATATATTTTAGGAGTCCATCAGGAGTCAGAGATTGAGTCAAAACAATCCTGGAAGGTCGCCCCCACCTTCCCCCCCCCACACACACACACTTTATTTGGCATCCACCGATTCTATCCAGGGAATTTTCAGCCAGGCTGCTTTTATTAACTTGAGGGTTTATTTGAGGCCTGATAAATGACATTGTATACTAATACCCGCTTTCATTTTTGAGAGATTTAGTGTTGTCTGATTGGAGAGTTAGCACCAGGGGCCATTTTAGGGCTGGGAAATTTGACTTTAAACCAGCATCATGGATAACTGACCCTTTTATGTCAGTTTTCATTTTTTTCCATTTTCCCCTCTCCCTTCTTCTTACCAACAAGGCTCGTAATTAAGCAAAATTACAGAAGAGTGTGGTATCATATCATTGCAGTGCTGTAGGAAAAAAACCACATAATATGAGAAAAAGAACAGGTCTATTGTCATTTCCCACAGAAAATAAACATTGTCCAGTGTTTACAACACATACACTACTCACAAAAAGTTAGGGATATTTGGCTTTCGGGTGAAATTTATGGACAATGTAAAAAGTTCACACTACAGTGATATTATATCATGAAAGTAGGGCATTTAAGTAGAAGCATGCAATGGTGATTTCCTCATTTCAAACAATTTACTGAAACAAACGTCAACAACAATAGTGGGTTTACCACAACAAAAAATGTCTGTCTCAATAACTTGTCGTGCCCTTGAGCATCAATTACAGCTTGACAACGATGTCTCCTGCTGTTCACAAGTCGACTTATTGTCTGCTGAGGCATGGCATTCCACTCTTCTTTAAGGGCGGCCCTCAGGTCATTGAGGTTGTGGGGTGCAGGGCTACGAGCCTCTACACGGCAACTCAGCTGATCCCATAGGCTTTCTATGGGATTCAGGTCTGGAGAAAGTGCACACCACTCCATTTGAGGTACCACAGCATCCAGCAGCCATTCCCTAATGTTGCGACCTCGACGAGCTGGAGCATTCTCATCCATGAAGATGAAATTAGGCCTGTGTTGTTAATGCAGGGGCACAACGACTGGATTAATGATGTTATTCAGGTAGTATCGGCTTGTCACTGTACCATTCACAAGGTGTACGGCAGTTCTGTATTGACTAGACACACCTGCCCAGACTGCAACACCACCACCACCACCACCACCAAAGGCTCATCTGGTCACAACAGTGGCTGATGCATAGCGCTCTCCTTGACGTCGCCAACATCATTGGCGGCCATCATTTCTGCTCAACGTGAATCAACTTTCATCAGAGAACAGCAATAAGGCCCACTGGTCCCTTGTCCAGCGTAAATGCTCCCTGGCCCATGCAAGATGATGACGCCTGGTAGTGTGGCCAAGTACCCTTGCAGGTCATCTAGCATGCAGACCACGCTGATGTAAATGGTTTTGAATGGTCTGACGTGACACTTGGGTGTCTCTCACCTCCCTTGTATGTGCCTGGAGTTGAGTAGCATATATCATCCAGTTCCACAGGGCACTGTTCACAATGAAGTGGTCATCAGCGTGGGATGTGGCCAAAGGACGTCCACTTCTATTCCTTTCTGTGACTCTTCCAGTCACTCTGTATCTCTGTTGAAACCTGCTGATGACACACTGTGACACTCTAAGCTCAGTGGCCACTTCCCTCTGAGAACATCATGTTTGAAACCTCGCAGTGGTGGGGTACTGTTGATCAATTGTGAGGTATCATCTTGGTCTCACGATGTCAAAATGTGATCATCATAATGAAGACGACCGTTTAAATACCAATTCTAATTGAACCAGAAAATTTATTGGTCAATTCATGGATCAAACACCTGTTGTGAATTTTGCCATCAAGCACCTTGTTAGAGAACAAGTTATGTAAAAAGTACTGAAACACTGAACAGTTGGACATGTGCATTCAAAAGGTTAGAGGTCAAATTAAGTTCACCTGGAAAGGTTATAGTGCATTTCAGTTGCACAAAAGCTGAATATCCCTAACTTTTTGTGAGTAGTGTATCTCTTGAGGGTACCGGAGTGGTGGTTCAGTTGGTAGAGCATCCGCCCCACACCCGGGAGGCAGGGGTTCAAATCCCGGCCGGGTCATGCCAAAGACCATAAAAGTGGAACTTCCTGCCGTCCAGCTTGGTGCTCGGCAATAACGGAATGGAGGAGGGAAATCTGTGGCGGCGCCTTGCATGGCAGAGGCCCTCTGATTCTGCACTGGGGTGTGTGTGATTTGACACTGTAGATAGGTAAAGCACAACACTGTCCTCACAGGTCTCCCTAAAAAGTCCATCAGACAGCTGCAGCTGGTTCAGAATGCTGCAGCTCGAGTCCTCAATAAGACCAAGAAAATAGATCATATAACTCCAGTTCTCAAATCTTTACACTGGCTTCCTGTTTGTCAAAGAATAGACTTCAAAATACTGCTGTTGGTTTATAAAGCTCCATAAATGGTTTAGGGCCAAAATACATTTCAGATCTGCTAGTCCATTATGAACCACCCAAAGCCTTCAGGTCATCAGGGTCAGGCCTACTATCTGTGCCCAGAGTTGGAACCAAACATGGTGAGGCAGCGTTTAGTTTTTATGCTGAGCAGCACGGTGGTGCAGTGGTTAGCACTGTTGCCTTACAGCTAGAAGGTTCCAGGTTCGAATCCCCAGGCTGGCAGGGGTTGGAACCTTTCTGTGTGGAGTTTGCATGTTCTCCCTGTGCTGCGTGGGTTTACTCCGGGGGCTCCGGTTTCCTCCCACAATCCAAAGACAAGCATGTTAAGTTAATTGGTTGTTCTAAATTGTCCCGGGATATCCGTCTCCTATAGGCCCTTAGAGTAGAGGATTAGTGCTAGTGAAGCGCTTTGAGTGGTCTTTGAGACTAAAAAAGCGCTATATAAGTACAGGTCCTTATCCTTATCCCTCCTCACATATGGAACAATCTCACAGAAAGCATAAGGGCTACTGAAACTCTCAGCTGCTATAAATCCAGGTTAAAAACTATTTGCCGTGGCTTTCAGTAGAACAAATGTTAATTTCCTACAATGTACTGTAACTTTTATTTCTGTCATATTCCATTTTTAGCTTGTTTTTCTCTTTAATTTACTTTTTAGTTTGCTTTTAAATTCTTACATATTCCTTTTGCAACTTGCTGTAATGCTTTAATGTTTTTATGTAAAGCGCTTTGAACTGTCTTGCACACAAAATGTGCTATACAAATAAACTTGCCTTTTTTTTTTCTTTTTTTTTTTGTTAGCTGCATCGGGAGGCTACTTTATGCACCCATGATTGTGTTACCACCACATAGTGATTATGAGTCTCTTATTGGTTCTTTAATACAGCCTTAGCTCATCCATTCCCTCTGTAAAACAGTTGAGATGACACTGATAGCCGTAAGAGGCTAACAGTGACCTAGTGTCTTCTCCTTTTAGTGTTAGTATCCACGTATTTAGCTCACTTTTTCTTGGCATCTTCAGATGAAATAAAGTCAACCACTGTGTAAATGGATGTGATGGTGCGCCACGCAAAAATGTTACCAGTGTAAACCCTCTGCAGCTTCCAGAGTTACATGCCCGTGTCTGTAACTCCTCGAGTACGTCTTGAAGGGGCAGTACATGAAAATCTCACAAACACGCACACAACAGGGAGAGGGGAAAAACCAAAAAAACTGACATAAGCATGAATACCTTCCTCCTTGCTGTAGACTTAGAAGCCAGAGATTTATTCATGGACCTCCATTATGTTGCCAGTGATAAGGGCGAGGTGGTGCTAGCGGATGTGGCCAAGCGCAAGGCTAATGAAATCGAGGCCCAGACCATCGCAGGCGACGATGATGAGATGAGAGGAAGAAATGGTGTTATTGGCTCCAGCATCAGTGACCAACAGACAGAGAAGAACCAGAGTGTAACAGGCCCTTCAGCCTCACACACACAGGGGGGGCATTCTCTCTTTTTTCTAGGTGGAACAAAATCTTGGAAGGACCAAGATGCCATTTTTCTTGTTTCCTGCCATTATTTTTCTTTTAAAGCCACTTGTTAAAGCCACTTGGCATATCTCTCGGTGCCACACCAGTTGGCTGCCTTTTGCAACAGCGGCTCGATTCCGAGTTTTTTTTTTTTTCCCTTCCTCTCTCTTTTGATCACTTTTTTTTTTTCACCCCACTTATATCACGGACACACAGATCGTCCCAAATGTCTCCTGAGCCGGTGGACGGAGCCACTGTTTATAGCAGGATTCGATACAACAGGGAAGAGCTGCTAGCATTTAACCGCCACCCGGTCCCACTGGAAAAACTCGACATACCGAGAGAACTGAGGCGAAAACGCCGCGGCTGCCGGGCTGGAGTAAGGCGGAGGACAAAAAATATAAGGTACAGACCCTCCCTTCCATCTGTTGTCATGGGAAATGTACGGTCGATACTGGGAAAGTTAGATGAGCTAGCGGCTATCTCCCGTTATGATAGCACTTACCGGGAGTGCTCTCTCCTTTTGTTTACTGAGACGTGGCTAACTGAACTAGCAGCAGATGCTAACATTGAGCTGGAGGGTTTTCACATGATACGAGCTGACCGAACACCAGAGAGTGGCAAAACTAGGGGCGGTGGAGTGATAATGTATGTTAACAACAACTGGTGTAGACCGGGACATATCACTGTTAAACAACGACACTGCAGCAAAGACACTGAGTTGCTAGCTGTTAGCATGAGGCCTACATATCTCCCGAGAGAACACTCACACGTGATCTGCATTGTTGTTTATGCAAATCCGACGGCGAATGCTGGGACAGCGCGTGACGTCATCCATTCAGTAACCAGCAGACTGCAGACAGAACACCCAGATGCTCTTCTCCTCATCTCAGGCGATTTCAACCACGTTTCACTGTCTCCCATTCTGCCCACTTTCACCCAGTATGTCACATGCCACACTAGAGACAATAAAACACTGGATTTGTTCTACGCAAACACTAAGGAGGCGTACACCTCATCACAACTCCCCCCACTTGGGAGATCGGATCACAACTTGGTTCATCTCCGACCGGTGTACAAACCTCTAGTGCACAGACAACCTCCGGCCATGCACACTGTGGAGTTATGGTCTGAGGAGACAATGGACACTCTAAAGGACTGTTTTGAAGCCACTGCCTGGAAGCAGCTCTGCGATCCACATGGTGAGGACATCGATGGCCTCATTCACACCTTCACGGGCTACCTCAGCTTCTGTGTGGACAAATCCGTTCCCACCAAGACCATACGGCGTCACTCAAACAACAAACCCTGGATCAACCCTGAGATAAAAACACTTCTGAGAGAGAAGAAGAGGATCTTCAGGTCGGGGAACAGGGAGATGCTGAAGTCCGTACAGAGGGAGCTGAGGAGAAAGATCAGAGAAGGCAAGGACAGCTTCAGGAAGAAGATGGAGGACAAGCTGCAACAGAGCGACATCAGCGGGGTCTGGAGAAACCTCAAAACCATCTCGGGGCTCCAGAATACCTCCCCCCAGGCCACGGGGGGCAGGGAGTGGGCGAACAACCTGAATCTGTTTTTCAATAGATTTGACCAACCGCCCTCCCCCCTGTCTGCACAACAACCACTGCTGCCTCTAAGAAATCAAGTCCTGCTACCCACTCCCCACTCCACCGACACACCTCCCACTCCCAACACACAGCCCCCCATCCTGACCCTGACCAAGACCCAGGTGAGGACGGAGCTGAGGAAGATCAAGGCGAGGAAGGCGTCGGGACCGGACGGCATCAGCGCAAAGCTCCTCAAGTCCTGTGCAGACCAGCTGTGTGGGATTGTGACGTATATCTTCAACATGAGCCTGAAACTGGGGAGGGTACCACAGCTGTGGAAAACATCTTGTGTGGTACCTGTACCAAAAACTTCCCACCCCAAAGACCTGAACAGCTTCAGACCGGTGGCCTTGACGTCCCACTTGATGAAGACCCTGGAGAGACTGCTCCTTGCTCATCTCCGCCCCCTGGTGGAACCAGCGATGGATCCACTCCAGTTCGCCTACCAGCATGGCATTGGGGTGGAGGATGCGGTGATCTTCCTCCTTCACCGTTCTCTGTCCCACCTGGAGAAGCCCGGGAATATGGTGAGGATCATGTTCTTTGACTTCTCCAGTGCTTTCAACACCATCCAACCGATGATCCTGAAGGACAAGCTGCTGCGCGCAGGGGTGGACCAGCACCTGTCATCATGGATCCTGGACTACCTCACGAACCGGCCTCAGTTTGTGAGAACCCGGGACTGTGTTTCTGACACGATCATCAGTAGCACGGGGGCCCCCCAGGGAACGGTGCTGGCTCCCTTCCTGTTCACTCTTTATACTGCGGACTTCTCACACAACACACTGCCATCTACAGAAGTTCTCTGATGACTCTGCGATCGTTGGTCTCATCTCCAGCGGAGATGAAGCTGAGTACAGAGGGCTTATCCAGGACTTTGTGGACTGGTGCCATCGGAACTGCCTCCAGATCAACGCGAGGAAAACTAAGGAGCTGGTGGTGGACTGCCGCAGGCATGGGCAGCCCCTCACAGCACCAGTAAATATACAGGGAACAGACATCGAGATGGTGACATCCTACAAGTACCTGGGTATTCATCTGAACAATAAACTAGACTGGTCACACAATACTGACGCACTCTACAAGAAGGGACAGCGCAGGCTGTTCCTGCTGAGGAGACTCAGGTCTTTTTGGTGTACAAGGGGCGCTGCTGAAGTCATTCTATGACACGGTGGTGGCATCAGCCATCACTTTTGGAGTGGTCTGCTGGGGCAGTGGCATTACTGCAGCCGATAGGAAGAGACTGAACAAACTGATTAAGAAAGCTAGCTCTGTCCTGGGGCAACGCCTTGATCCGATGGAGGAGATAGGAGAGAGAAGGACGGTGGCTAAACTGTCATCTCTGCTGGAGTCCGAGTTCCACCCTATGCAGGACATACTGGATGCACTGAGGAGCTCATTTAGCAGCAGACTACATCATCCCAGGTGCACAACCGAGAGGTTTCGTAGGTCCTTCCTACCAACGGCTGTCAGACTGTACAACCTAAGCAGGGCTGCTCGCAGACATAGCAAAAAGACGTAACAAACTAATAGTTTTTTTTGAATGCAAAAGATGCAATAGACTTACACAATGGTCCTCTCCGGCATACAACTAGGAACATACCGGTCGCTATGGAGGGTGAGAATATGTATGGGCACATAATCATACCATGTAGGATAACTAAATAGACGGTTATGCTGTTTCATCCCACCTAGCAACAATGCTCTGCACTGTGTGTGTTTATATATTTACATATTTATTCCATCTAGCTACAATGCTCTGCACTGGGTGTGTTTATATTTATATATCTATATATTTATTCCATCTAGCTACAATGCTCAGCACTGGGTGTGTTTATATTTATATATCTATATATTTATTCCATCTAGCTACAATGCTCCGCACTGTGTTTTTATATATCTACATATTATTCCATCTAGCTACATTGCTCCGCACTGTGTGTGTTTATATACTTGCATATTTATTCCACCTAGCTGCAATGCTCCGTACTGTGGGTGTTTATATATTTACATATTTATTCCATCTAGCTACAATGCTCTGCACTGTGTGTCTGTGTGTGTGTGTGTGTGTGTATATATATATTTTATAGTAATATGTACATATGTATATTAGCTGCTCTTGCTTGCTTGTTTTTTTTTTGTTTTTTTTTTCTTGCCTTCTGATTGTTGCTCTGAGTGTTGCTATCCCTGTGCTGTTGCAATCCTGGAATTTCCCCGTTGTGGGACTAATAAAGGCTTATCTTATCTTATCTTATCTTAATACATTGGTTCTACACCCTGGTTTTATTTCAGTTAATTGCCCAATCCTAGGCCATTTCCCACAATGATCCATCACCAACATTTCTTCTTACACTAATAGATTTTCCTTAATGAATCAAGATTTTACTATGTTGCTGGGCAATGCTGAACTGTTCTGCTTTCAGAACAGATGTGAATCTTTTCCAGTGAATTACAGCATCTGTAAAGGAAGAGTTACCAGTTAAAGATGCACTTCAGCGGCTCTAAAGCCACCTCAACAACAAATGTGTATCGCCCAAAATAGTATATTGTGGCTTTTTATACACAAAAAACTTTCAATGCCTTTGAATTGCTTGGAAAGCTTTTATATCTTCCACCTACTTAAAGATGCGCAGATCTATGAACATTCTAATTAGCTACACCCATACTCCCGCCCACCAGTAGCAGGAAGAAGAGGACATTGGGCTCCGAGAAGGCAATCCAACTTGAAGAAGTAAAGCCGTAGGTGAACCTGCACAAGGATCATTCCGGGTGGAGCAGAGAGTTGCTGCCCAGCCCGGCGTGTAGACTGGAGGGCTCCCGGCCGGTCTCTGGCTACCCATTCATCAAGAGTCTCCCCGGCTCGCTCTGAGTCTCTCCCGCTTGGCAGTGAAGGAGGCGAGCCGGCGGGTGTAGCGCCCTGTCTGTCTAGCTGGCTGGGACCACCGAGAAGCTCGCTGGGCGCCGGTGGTCCATTGCACCCACCCACTACCATAGAACCACAATGCCAGAGCGCCCCAAGGGGTGGGGGACCTAAGTGGACGCCTCTCACTTGAGGTGTTTCGTGCACACCCCACTGGGAGGAGACCCCGGGCTCGCTGGAGAGACTATGTCTCCTAGCTAGTCTGGGAACACCTTGGTATCCTGTCTGAAGAGCTGGAGTAGTTGGCTGGGGAGAGGCAAGTCTGGGCTTCTCTGCTGCAACTGCTGCCTCCGCAACCCAGACCTCTGGAAAAGCGGTAGATGAATGGATGGATGGATATTCTGGACAGTTTTTATAATTTTGGATATGTTTAGAGCTTTAATAAACCTGCCGGTGAAGAAAGCAAGCATATTTGTCCACTCCCATGTTTACAACAGTATGAGAAACTTGAAAAATTACCAACTTAAGGTACACTGTATCTGAATGGAAAAACACACGATTAACATGTTAATTGTGATTAAATCACTGTTCCAAAAGAGTAATCGCAATTACAAATTTTTATCATCCAACACCACTAATAAATATTTGTCTTATTTTTAAAGTGTTGAAATGATATCAAATATCTGACGAGTGTGAGTTAACCAATGATGTGCTCAAGGTTCATTCTGCTGCAAACAAAAGATTTTAAAGTAATTTAGTTTCTCCTTCATAACTTCTCAGTTTTGCTCACTTATGCAATCATTTTCTTTCTTTGCAAATGCTTGTAATGTCAATGGGAGGCCGAGATTCTATAGGAGAATATATGTGGTTGTAAAATAAGGTAAGTTTTTTTTTTATCAAACGCCCCTTTCTTCATCACTCCTAGAGACTGCTTTCTCTAAATGGTCAACACAAGAATTATCCAAAGAAATCAGTAAAATTATTTCAGTTTTTGGCTAACCAGACAGACTGAGTTAGGAGCTTTGTTTATAAACAGAAATGAAAAATGTGAGCTCATTCAGATTCTTACACTTCATCATTTTCTACATCGTCCTCATCCTGGGGTAGCTGGAGGTAGGGGTTATTGGACGCTGGCCGGAACTTGTAGCCCGTCAGCACAAAAAAGATCAGCGTAGACACCTCCACCAGAAACTGAAAGATCACGAGCAGACACGTTAAGTAACACAGTTAAATGATGCTGTCCACAGTTAGCTTGTTACTCAAAAACTACCAAAAAGCTGCAAGTTGCTTCGACATTTTTCTCCGTCGGTTCTCCAGGACACAACAGTGTTCCTGACCAAGTTTCTGCAGATTTCTACTGGCTGCTGTGAGGCCATTGTGCCCAGTCACTGTTGATTCAGAGTGCAGCCCAGAGTGTCTTTGACCTTTTACAAACATGCTGTTGTTGCACTGTCATTGTCTTACCTCATAGCACCACTGCCACTGGAAAGGCATTGTGATCTTGAGCAGAATGGCTATGATCCTCGTAAAGTAGATGTAACACACAATCTGAAATTTAAATTAAAAAAAAATGCAGTTACCCCAAAATAGTTGTTTTTCCTTCAACAGTAAGTTCTTTTCCTTGTTCAGTACTGCTAAATCGTGTTCTGTGGTATAAAATATTCTTTACTAAAAAGCTCAATAGTTTCTGTCAGCCTCTGCAGCAGTGACTGCTTATTCAGAGGCCTGCTGAGCTTTTGCCAAACTATGTGACTCAGTGCAATCCAGAAAAGAAAGCTCAATAGTAGATAATGAAAACGACATCTGCAGTATCATCCACTCATGATACAAATTTTATAGTCAGGGTCCGAGTCCCAAGACACAGACTGTGTTTCTCAGCCTTTGTAAAAGTCACAGGCAAAAGCTTAAAAAGGTGAAACATTCCTCAAGACACTTGGCTGCCACCTAAAACAGTAGTTCCTAACCTGAGGAGTCACCAGCCATTACGAGGCTTTGTCCGTGTCCAGACCGGAGATTCACAGCTTTAAAGCTCATTGACAAGATGTAGTAATGATTTTACCGCTCAAGATATACATGTATAAAATGTTACAACACTGGCTGTAGTGTTAAATTTGCTTCTTTTGTTTGTGGTTTTATGGCGTCTCTCCTCACATGCACTCCCGTGACGGGGTGCTTTTTGTGCAGATGGCCATTTTTCAACACAAACCCAGCACTTCGTACACGCGGTCAGCACGGAGACGTGGCGAGATGTCTACCCCCAGGCTGGGGAAGATGAAGGAAGAGACGGTATTGTTTTGTTTTGTTTTTTTTAAATCACACACACTGTTTTTGCTGATGTGTTTCGTTAATACTCATTGTAAACACGGAAGTGAATGCGGTGCAGCAATGCATTTGATTGGTTAGACTGAGCGTTTGAGCGCCACTCAAGACAAATTTGATTGGTGTAACTGGTGGAAATTGATGAGGACTAGCCAAAATTGTGGGGAAGATGTGGTGATTGGACAAAGTTGCAAGGTCGCACAATAGTTGCGCTGATTGGCTGATTTCACTTGAACTGACATGATCGCAACATCTTAAAATCCTGCAGGGACTGATTTTATAGTAATAGTGCTAATGGAATGCTAACCTTGACCTTTGAGCTTCTGGCCCCAAACCCATATTCAGAGGTCAGGATGCCAAGGTGAACCTGTGTAGCAAGTTTGGTGACCCTAGCTTTCTTTACTGTTGAGATATAGTTTATAAGCCATTTTGATGGTGACCTTTGACCTTGTGATCCCAACACCATTGTCACACTTCAGGGTCACAGAGTGTACCAAGTTTGGTGGCCCTAGCTTTACTCGTTTTATAGTAATAGTAAATTTAGCATTTATCATTTACCATAGTGCAACTGGAATGTTAACTTTGACCTTTTGACCCCAAACCCATAGTCAGGTCAGGGTACAAATCATCCAAGATGCATCTTAGATATAACTCCAGTATTGATTTGAAAAGCCTACATAATTTCTTTCAGTAGTTATTGCATTTAAAAGATTTAGGGAAACTCTAACCTCAAGGTCATCCGATGAGAGTCAAATTTTAATAGGCGCATCATCAGTGTATATGAAATCATGGTACCAAGTTTCAAAACATTTGGAACAAAACTGTAGGAGGAGTTGATTTCACAAGACAGTTACTGTCTATGAAGCGAGATGAAATAGGAGGTCATAAGTGAGGGGCTATAACTCCTGAAAAAAATCATCCTATCAGAGCCAAATTGCAATATTCGCATCATCGGTGTATATCAAACCATGGTACTAAGTTTCAAAACAATCGGAACAAAATTATAGGAGGAGTTGATTTCACAAAAGCGGGATAGATAGACGGTCTGCCCATAACATAATCCCCCTTCGGTCTTCGCCCAAAGGGCTCTTCGACTGCTTTGAACTTTGACCGGTGGGGAATAAAAAATTATGAATACTGCATTAAATTTCAGAATTGAGATTACCCAAAATATTACAAAAGTCTGTACATCATCATCATCATAGCAGTCTGTCGTGGGCGACAATCTGTACAAAGGCACGAAAAACATACTAAAAAAACATATCAAAATATATTTTTGCTCCAGTATAAAGATTTGCAATGAAGCACTTTATCCTTTGGTGCATGTGTGTGGGATATGGGTGTGGTGGATCGTGGTTTGTCTTGGGCGCAAGCAAGAGGCTTATATGGGGGGGAAACATGTTGGGAATCACTGCCCTAAAACCCAGGGACTGCTTTCCATGTGAGATTTCCACGGGTTCAGCGTTTGTGCTAGCTATCCTCTGTGCCCTGTCTCCTTTCTTCAGCTCCTACAACACATCAGAGCAACTGACATCAGTTTAAAGTTGGAGTTGATCAACAATCCCGAAAGTTTGTGAAGTTCTCTAGTGGGAATATCCTGGCTTGAACAATGTTGGAGAAGCCAGTTTTTCAGCTTAAATGTTTAACTGATCCCTGCTGACAACTCATGGTTATTTTTTTATGGTTTATTAGATATGCTTTCTTGTAGATACCTTCCTTAACTACTGAGGAACAAGATACTGAGTGCATTACACACAACAACCTTGGTAGTCATTTATGAAAGTGGTTTTCTAGATGACATTCAAAGAATCTCAAAATTATCAGTTTTGCAGCTGCCAAGTGAAATCTTGTAGCAGAGCATTTCTTACCATAACATAATAATGCCGGAAGAGCTTGAGCTTCTCCAAATTCATGGCAGCTGAAACAAACACATTTATTTGATAAGTCACTCAACCTGCAGCTCATGCAACCTTGCCATCTTGGGAACTAATGAGGACTCTTACCTTTGCCATCAGTGCTTGAAGCCTCTTGTAGGTGACGAATTGACCTTTAAAGAGAGTAAAATTTTAGATCTTTACCATATGAGTAAACTTGTGTTCATTCTTTGCAAGCACAAAAAAATAAGATCTGAATGACTAAACCATTACCACAATTATCAAAACCACTTATCTTATTTCATAATTCTACAGCTGAATATCTTCACCAATCATGGTGCTGATCATTCAACTCAAGTATGCCTGCAATCCTTCTTTACAACATTTTCACCACTTTCCTCCTACTGTCACAGAGTTAAAACAATAACATGCAACTAAAAATTGGCTTTCAGTACTATACTGAACCCACAATGTTGACTACTCCCAAAATGATCCACTTAACTAGCCTCTTTAGAAACAGTGTAGACAGTGGTCCTAAAACTGGTTTTAAATGATTTTCCAGTGGGTTTGCAAAAATGGAATCTGTAACTGATAACTGTACACACACACACACACTGACCAGACAACTGGGAAAAGTATGGCTCCGCAGCAGATAAGATCGACCAGAAAGAGAATCTCCTTCCATACATAGTATTCACTGGAGCCTTCCTCTGTGGACTCTATGATGATGTATGCAACATTGGCCAGGACCTGAGGATGAAAGGTGACTCATCAAAAATTCACTGTCAAACTATCATCACGTACACCTCGCATATGTAGTTGCGATTTCTTGTGAATACAGACCATACCTGTAATGGAATGACAATCATGAAGATCTTCTTCTCTTTGTCAGACAGAATATATTTGACAAAAGCCCAGCCGGTGCCGATCAGTGCCAGCGTGATGAACAGCAGAGCCCCCTTCAGTCTGGGAAGTACAGAGAAAATTCATGAAAAAATTAAATCCTGCATGAGATAATATTTGAAACCAAGGATTTGGAAGCACTGATGGGCCCTTGCAGTAATCTCCCATAAGTGCTCTTTTGATATTTCAGGTATAACATCATCTTTGTGCTGCTTCCAGTAAAAAAAAAAAAAAAAAAAAAAAAAAAAAAAAAAAAAAAAAAAACCCTCAAGCTTATTTTAACAAGAGCAATGCACTTAAAGACATTAGCCAGTGACAGCTATTAATGTACTGCAAGTGTTTAACTGTTTCACACTATTGCATTAATGGAAACTGTTTCACATCACAAACTGCTTTTAATATCACAAAAATTGCATTTAATTGACTTAAAAACCCACAACTGAATGTGCGACCCACATCTTTTAGATATCATACACTATTATTAAAATTGAACTGATATGTACTGTCTGATATGTATATCAGTCTGTAAATGTGCCATGCATTCTCTCTTGTCTGTATAAAAGAGCCGACTTTACATGCCTCACTAGCGCACTCACAACAGCGCACACAGAGCTGCAGTGTGTCTCATGATGATGGAGGAATAAAACTCTTAAACCTTCAGCTCGCCGTGTCTCGCCTGAACTTATTTTGTTCCTCTGTGGTATATATTACTCATATATTCCATACCTGCATACGTTGGAGCATGTGGAAATGTGTGGGGCAACATATGCAAAGGAATTTCACACCTCTGAAAGGACAAAGGAATCTCACCGCCGTGTGAAGACCAATGACGTCACAGGACGCCATGGCAACAGACTTGACACCTTCACCCCCTTAGGCGAGGAGAGGTTTTCCCATCACCTCCCAAGACGGAGGGAGGAATTAACAGGACTAATGGGGATTTAGATAACGGGGGATTTCAGCTTGTGTTTTGCATGTCTTGGATGTGTGCCTGTATTTAACCAGCGAGCTGGGCAGAATTCTTTCTCTCTGCCTTCTGCCAAGCTCTGCACCATGATGAGACAAGATAGAAGAGTTGTTCATTAAAGACTCTGCTTTTGTGATACAAAACCGCCTCGTTATTTCCAGCTCTTCTCCACCTCCATAATATATATACTGTATATATATATACGTATACTGTATATATATATATACAGTATATATATTCATTCATCTTCTTCCGCTTAATCCTTTTCGGGTCGCAGGGGGGCTGGAGCCTATCCCAGCATCTTTTGGGCGAGAGGCAGGGTACACCCTGGAGAGATCGCCAGTCCACCACAGGGCCAACACAGAGAGACAGACAACCATTCACTCTCACATTCATACCTAAGGACAATTTAGAATCCCCAGTTTGATCCCAATTAACCTAACTTGCATGTTTTTGGGATGTGGGAGGAAACCGTAGAAATCCTGGAGTAAACCCACGCAGACATGGGGAGAACATGCAAACTCCACACAGATCACTGTTGGTTGGGGGCTGGGATCGAACCCAGGATCTCCCGGCCAAGAATGAGTTGCTGTGCTGCCGCAGTGCTAACCACTCCGCCACCGCGCTGCATATACAGTATATATAGTGGTGTGAAAAAGTGGATGGGTGGGTGGGTGGATAGATGGATGGATGGATGGATAGATAGACAGATAGATAGATGTGTGAAAAAGTGTTTGTCCCTTTCATGATTTCTCATGTTTTTGTGTATTTGTCACACTTAAATGTTTCACATCATCAAACAAATTTAAATATTAGACAATGATAACTCAAGTAAACACAAAGTGCAGTTTTTAAATTAAGGTGTTTATTATTAAGGGGGAAAAAATCCAAACCTACATGGCCCTGTATGAAAAAGTGAATGCCCCCTAAACCTAATAACTGGTTGGGCCACCCTTAGCAGCAACAACTGCAATTAAGCATTTACGATAACTGGCAATGAGTCTTTTACAGCGCTGTGGAGGAACTTTGGCCCACTCATCTTTGCAGAATTGTTGTAATTCAGCTACATTTGAGGGTTTTCAAGCATGAAACACCTTTTTAAGGTCATGCCACAGCATCTCAATCGGATTCAGGTCAGGACTTTGACTAGGCCACTCCAAAGTCTTCATTTTGTTTTTCTTAAGCCCTTCAGAGGTGGACTTGCTAGTGTGTTTTGGATCATTGTCCTCATTCCTAAACTGAAGCAGCTACGTCAGACCAAGGAGGAGGCCTACAGGACTGGTGACTGGACTCTGTACAAGCGGGCCAGAAACATGCTGACGAAGGAGACCAGGCTTGCTAAGAGGAGCTACAGTGTGAAGTTACAAAAAAACTTCTCAGCTAACAACTCTGCTTCTGTCTGGAGAGGCCTACGGAATATCACCAACTACAGGAGACCATCCCCCCACCCTGCGGAAAACCTCCAGCTGGCTAATGACCTAAACAGCTTTTACTGCAGGTTTGAAAAGAACCTACAGTTCTCACCTCCCACCCACACAAAAGGATTATCTGCAGCCCCAGGAACTCCATCCCTCCTCCACTCTGACCTCCCACCAGCACTAATGATCTGTGAAGAGGAGGTGCGCCGGGTCTTTCAGAGACAAAAGATCAAGAAGGCTGCAGGACCTGATGGTGTGTCTCCGTCCTGCCTGAGAGTCTGCTCCAACGAGTTGGCCCCCATCTTCACCCGGATCTTTAACAGATCACTGGAGCTGCGTGAAGTGCCTTCCTGCTTCAAACGCTCCATCATCATTCCAGTTCCCAAGAAACCCTCTATTACAGGATTAAATGACTACAGACCTGTTGCCCTGACCTCTGTGGTCATGAAATCCTTGGAGAGATTGGTGCTGAACCACCTGAAGGTCATCACAGGCCCCCTGATGGACCCACTGCAGTTTGCCTACCGGTCAAACAGGTCAGTGGATGATGCAGTGAATATGGGACTACATTACATCCTGCAACACCTCGACTCCCCAGGGACGTACGCCAGGATCCTGTTTGTCGACTTCAGCTCAGCGTTCAACACCATCATCCCAGGCATTCTTCATCAGAAACTCCTCCAGCTCAAGGTGCCCCCCTCCACCTGCCAGTGGATCTCCAGCTTTCTGACTGACAGGTGGCAACAGGTGAAGCTAGGGAGATTTACATCCAGCTCCCGAAAAATTAGTACTGGCGCCCCCCAAGGATGTGTCCTTTCCCCACTGCTCTTCTCCCTCTACTCCAACGACTGCACCTCAGAGGACCCTTCGGTGAAGCTCCTGAAGTTTGCGGACGACACCACAGTCATCGGTTTGATCCGGGATGATGATGAGTCTGCATACAGGCGGGAGGTGGAGCAGCTGATCCTCTGGTGCAGCCAGAACCATCTTGAACTTAACCCAGCCAAAACGGTGGAGATGACTGTGGATTTCAGGCGACACCCCCCTTCATTCCCCCCACTCACCATCCTCAACAGCACAGTGTCCACTGTGGACTCCTTCAAGTTTCTGGGTACCACAATCTTCCGGAACCTGAAGTGGTCCTCCCATATTGACACTGTCCGGAAAAAGGCCCAGCAGAGGTTGTTTTTTCTGCGTCAGCTCAAGAAGTTTGATTTGCCTCAGGAGCTGCTGGTTGTCTTCTACACCGCCATCATCCAATCTGTCCTCTGCTTTTCCATCACTGTCTGGTTTGGATCTGCCACTAAACAGGACAAGACCAGACTGCAGCGGATCATTAAGTCTGCGGAGAGGATCATTGGTACCGACCTACCCTCCATTGAGAACTTATATCGGTCCATAGCCAGGAAACGGGCGGGAAACATCTGTGCTGACCCATCACACCCCGGCCACAAACTGTTTGAACTTCTATCTTCTGGTCGTCGTTACAGATCACTGAAGGTCAAAACCACCCGTCACAGGAACAGTTTCTTTCCTCAAGCCATCACTCTGATGAACTCCTAACATTCACCTAGTCCTACCTGTTGCTGTACTCATGACTTTTCATCCATTATTACATTGCACATAACTCTCACACTGCTTTTTACTTCATTCACATTATATCACTGAATCTGAGTCCACATTGAAATACTGTGTGATTGTATATTTTTTCATATATTTCTGCAAAGTGTGGTTAGTCCGAGTAAATAACTGCATATATTCCTGTATATATTTGCATCCTTTTATAGAAACGTGGACAGACTGTAATTTACTGTACATACTCTGGTTGTCATTGAATCCTTATTTAAATCCTTCACCTGAACAACGAGAGCAAGTTTTTAGCCAAAGTCAAATTCCTTGTATGTGTTGTGCATACTTGGCCAATAAAGCTGATTCTGATTCTGATTCTGATTTTGTTTTTCTTAAGCCCTTCAGAGGTGGACTTGCTAGTGTGTTTTGGATCATTGTCCTGCTGCAAAACCCAAGTGTGCTTCAGCTTGAGGTCATGAACAGAAGACCGGACATTCTCCTTCAGGATTTGTTGGTAGACAGCAGAATTCATGGTTCCATTTACCAGAGCACGTCTTCCAGGTCCTGAAGCAGCAAAACAGCCCCACACCATCACACTACCACCACCATATTTTACGGTTGGTATGATGTTCCTTTTCTGAAATGCTGCGTTACTTTTATGCCTGATGTAATGGGACACACACCTTCCAAAAAGTTCAACTTTTGTCTCGTCAGTCCACAGAGTATTTTCCCAAAAGTCTTGGGGATCATCAAGATGTTTTCTGGCAAAACTGAGATGAGCCTTTATGTTCTTTTTGCTCAGCGGTGGTTTTGTCTTGGAACTCTGCCATGCAGGCCATTTTTGCCCAGTCTCTTTCTTATGGTGGAGTCATGAACACTGACCTTAACTAAGGCAAGTGAGGCCTGCAGTTCTTTGAATACTGTTGTGGGGTCTTTTGTGACCTCTTGGATGAGTCGTCGCTGCACTCTTGGGGTAATTTTGGTTGGCCAGCCACTCCTGGGAAGGTTCACCACTGTTCCATGTTTTCGCCATTTGTGGATAATGGCTCTCACTGTGGTTCGCTGGAGTCCCAAAGCTTTAGAAATGGCTTTATAACCTTTTCCAGATTGACAGATCTCAATTACTTTGTTTCTCATTTGTTCTTGAATTTCTTTGGACTGTAGCATCTTTTGGTCTACTTCACTTTGTCAGGCACTTTCTATTTAAGTGATTTCTTGATTGAGAACAGGTGTGGCAGTAATCAGGCCTGGGTGTGGCTAGAGAAACTGAACTGAGCTTTCCAAAGATGTGATAAACCACATTTAATTTATGTTTTAACGGGGGGGGGGGGGGCATGTAGGTTTGGATTTTTTTTTTAACCTTAATAAACACCTTCATTTAAAAACTACATTTTGTGTTTACTTGTGTGATATTTCTCTAACAGTTAAATTTGTTTGATGATCTGAAACATTTAAGTATGAAAAAAATGAGAAATCAAGAAGGGGGAAAACACTTTTTCACACCACTCTCTGTGTGTGTGTGTGTGTGTGTGTGTGTATGTATGTATAAAATCTCTCCATCAAGCTGTTGTCAGTGGACACAATAAGGACAAGAATAAATATTCTACTTCTGAGCAGGGTGTGGTACCAAAGTGCAAACAGATACTTCAAGGAAACTGTCAGACAAATGGTTCCACATGTAAACGTGTAAAAGTGTCTGACATGCCGTGTACACACACGTGCACGCACACACACACACACACCTTAAATTGGTCATTTTTCAAGTGTTTCATACTCATTAACATGGGAGTGGACAAATGTCCTTGCTTTCTGCAACTGCAGATTTATTTAAAGATTTCAACATGTCAAAAATGACAACTATCCAGAGAATTCTCAAAAAATAAAAAACACCTAAGTACCGTAGAAATGCTGCATGTGCAAACAACTAGTGACTATTTTAGCATTACTACACCAGTTGTTATCTTACCAGTTGTTATGCCAGTTGCATCTTTCACCTCCCTTTTCAAAGTGAGTTCCAGAAGTATACAGGCCAGTTTGTTTTCTAAGGAGCTGACATTTGTAAACAAAACTGATGAAAGCAGTGTTCACCTGGGATTAGCCTTTAGCTTTGCTGTTGGCCCTTTTCACGTCTGCTTTCATGGCAGACCTGCTTTTCTTGGCCTTGCCCTTTGGATTGTGAAGCAACTTTCATCTTTAAAGAGGTCACTGATTTCACTTTAACCACATTTTAACAGCTCACACACGTCTTTATGAAATGTCTGTGATGCATTTTGGTCAAATTTTATTTAATTATTGCAGGAAATTTGTTTATTTTTACAGCCTTTCTGAGAACAGCTGGTTTCCAACACTTGTAACTTTAAAATCTGAGACCGCATTCATCTCAGTCCTCCTTCTTACATCACTACTGTGAACATTAGCTGCCCGTAGCGGCCTAGCTTGGAGCCAACTAAGGTAAATTTGTTGAATAAATGCATCACTGCATCACTGGTGGGCAGGAGTGTGTGGTTTTAGTGGTCGATAGGACGTGACCAGTCCCTGGAGTACAATAAGCACAGAAACATACATGAATGAGTGGCTAAACTGCTAGTTTCAGCGGGGAACAGGTCATATCGGCGCCCCAGATCTGCCCTGGAATCTAGTGCCAACTGTATCCCGGTTTAAGAAAATATAACTTTAACAAAGCTAAAATAAAATCTAAGAACGAATATGATCAAGTGCTAGATGAACAAGGGTTCCAGTGGGGGTGAATAGAATTTAACTAGAAAATAGTGATCAAAACCGGCCGAATCCAGGTGGCCTGTCCGTCACCTTCTCCCCACCAATGTGGGCTGTGTCAGGGCACAGTGATTGACTCGGACTGCCTAGCATGCTAGTGCTAACAGTTCAATGTAAAATCACAGAGAAAATATAGCAAAATAAGCCAGAATGACGCAAGACATAGACTGTAGATTAGTGAACCAGGTAGAAACCGGGATGTCTACTAGGGTGACTGAAATCCAAAGAAAATGACAGTATATACCACGGTGCGACGTTCCTAGTACCACTGTTAGCTCAAAAGCTAATGCCTCTGGCTTCCGTCCATGTAAGTGACAAAGTTATCCTGGCCAATAATAGGACAGTGGAAAGGTATTAAGGATGGCACTGGACTGGTTTACCATTTTATGACATCCTGAGGTGAACCCGCAGTGTTTCCTCTGGCTTAAAGACTTTGGCACAGTGGCAGCATATTTATTATTTGAAGAATTGTACAACTAAGGCTTGAATGTTGGAATATCGGGCCAGTTGGGGTCCCACCTAGACATCCTGTGTTCGGATTTTTTACTGGTGTATCCTTCTCTTCTTCCTCTGCTCTCACCTCTCCTGGACCCTCTGCCAGAACACTTTCCTCTCCTTGGCTCATCTCGTCTGTCTCATCTTTCCCTCTCTGAGCTCTGTCTAATTCAGGTTCTTTCTCGGTCTATGGTGGTATACAAACAGGTTAGAAAATACCAAGTGTTGACAATATTGGGGAAAATATTCAAAATAACAGTCCCCTTTTCTTTTGTAACTTTGTATTTGGGTTTACTACCGGAATCACTGGAAAGATGAGGAGAAAAATACTTATTCACTGTTTTAATTTTGGCAAGTAAAAAAGCTCTAACTAACAAATGGATGTTGAAGGATGGCCTACACCTGAAGATTGGATTAACGTGATTCAAGACATTTACTCGATGGAAAAGTTGACATTCGCACTGAGACAGGACATGGATGGGTTCTTGAACTTTTGGCAACCCTGGATCGCATATGTGTCTTCCATCAGATCTAATCTTTGACAAATACCATTTCAATAATGGTTCCGCTCTTTGCTCCAACGCTACTCAGATGCTCTTTTATTTATTTTTTTATTTATTTATTTTTTGTTCTTTTGTTTTTGTTTTTCTTGTTTTGCTTTTTGTTTTGTTTTGTTTTTTTGTTTGTTTGTTCTTTCTTTAATTTCTCTTTTTCTTTCACTTAAAAAAAAGGGTGTTGTAATAATTATTCTTCCAATGTTGTCAAAGAACAAAAAAGAAGGGAACATGTGATGAAAATGTAAACAATGCAATGCTGTAATGACATGTATACCCTCTACAAAAACTTAAATAAAAAAAGAAAATACCAAGTGTCACGTTTTGTCCTGCAGGATTTTTTTTTGTCATGGTTTACATAAATGACAAAAATATGTGTAATTTTTGTATTTTTATTCTAGTGTTTCTTTTTTCCACAGAGAAAGATTAGGAAAGGGAAAAAAATTTACTCATGCATACTTAAATTATATGATCAGAGGTGAGTATAGTAGCCACAAATTCTACTCATGTAAAAGCAGTGCTATGAAATAAATAATTACAAGCAGACAACCAAAGATTTCTAGTTAAGGGTACAAAGAGCACCCACTTAAAAACTTGAGTAATGACTTCAGTCTTTAAGGTTTAAGGTTTTTCTCAAATTTATAACAATTTTCTTATAGTTTTCTACTTCTCTCTGTAAATGTATCTAAATTTGAACCATTTTCCTCAAATTTGTACCTTCTTCTTGTAAAATTGACTTTTCTTGTACATTTGAGACTTTATTATAAATTTATGGATTATTTTATGACTATTGTTTATCCTGAGCAAACACCCGTTTGCTAAGCGACTCTTTATTATTGTTCCTGTTACCAGCGGGTTAAAACCACCATAAATGCCTCTATTGCTTACATACCTCTTCTGCTTTTTTACCGTGTTTAAAGTACTTTAATAAGCTCATGCTTCTCTCGGACAGCAACGCTAGTAGTGAGACACTCTGCCTGCTGACTGGAACATGCAGGTGGGGTGCTTCCAAACTCCGCACAGATGACGGTCACACGTGTTACTGGTGTGCGCGCTTACAGAACATCATTCCCTCATATTTTTTCTTAAATTTATATTTCCTTGATGTGGCGGCATAACTTCAAGGATGGAGGCCCACCATGCAGAAATGTTACCAGAGGAAACCCTGCCTGGAAGAGCCAAATGGCTTCTTGGAAAGAAAAATGATATAAAGGCTGTGTTTTTTTTTTTTTTTTAAGAGAAGTCAGTGTTTTAACATATTTTTGATAATCACATGATCAATAGATGCATTTTAGAATGTTAAAACCTACAAGCACACCATTTTTCAGTTAATGACCCCTTTAAACAGACAAACCACCAGACCAGTGCCATCCACAATCTGGTCCCAGACCCCAGAACCTCCTGCTCGGGGTCCAACGGGGACTTGCCCACAGTGGCTTCTTCTCTCCTTTCCAGTGCTCAGGTTGGGATTATACATTGATACGGTCCATATGTCTACACAGTATTACAGAGATACTCTAGCAAACTGATTTGAACACCCAGAATTAAATAACATGAAGAGTTTGTGCTATTTCTGTTAAATGTGATATTAAATAAAAAGGACCGGACCGTCATTCAGCAACCAGCTCATTTCCGTCTGATGAAACCAACATGAAAGTGCTCAGATCTCCTGACCTTTGAGCTTGATGGCAAACAGGATGCAGACCCACCTGAGAATCATTGTGTGCCAGTTTGGTGACCATCATGGCAATTGCCTAGAAGAGCAGTGATTTTTGTGAAATGTGGATGGACGAACATCACACTATCACATTACCTCCTTCTGGCTTTGCCAGAATGAGCTAAAAAATAAAAAGAAGTTGTAGTGTTGTAAGGACAACTTGTGTTCAAACAGGTGCATATCTCTGGAAGCGGTCACCACAGTAATAGCAGCTTGTTTACGTCTGGGATTCCGTCAGATTGGTCAACAGACTTCATGTAAAAATACGTCATGCATTGCTCCATTTTTAACTTGTTTTGCCATGTAAAATAATGGAAGCATAAAATTCTTCACATAAACTCTAGTGATCCTTTCATCATTGTTACATGGTACATGCTTTTTTAAAAAAACAAAATGGGAGTGTTTAACTAAAAAAAAATTGTCCAAGAATAAAATATTACATGAGATGATATTGAAGATCTCAGGTCATTGTTATACTTACAAATGTGTTATATAATACATGACAGCCCAGCCTTCAATAGGATGCCCCTCTGTGTTGATAAAGTGATAGTTGATCTGAGAAAGATAACAGGGGATGAATAAAATAAAATAAATGAATGTTAAAGAAATGAAAGAGGGACAATAGTGCACACTGTGGAGACAGTTCATCTTACGCTGTGGAAAACCAAGGACGTGGACTTTGTGAACGCCAGAGCTGCCATCAGCCAGTGAATCTTAAACACGCTAAACCTGTAGAAAAGCAAACAGGAACAATTTCATACATTTATACACCTGGAAATTTAAAAAACAGTTCAAGTTTAATGGCACTGAGTTTTAGTAAAACAAAACAGGAAATTAAAAAAGGCACAGAAAATGTTAGCAAAGCAACAAAAATGATTTCAGGCAATCACCTTCCTAACTCTGATAAGACCTTTATTTCATTGCCTTTATTTCATTTATACTTGTATTAAAAAAAACTATATTAAATCAGCATTAAGGCAACACCACCACGTTTCGCCTGTCCACTGCCCACCATTATAGGTGAGCTGTGTAGGTGCAGCTGTCAAGAGTTAATTGTTTCATCGAGTTCATTTCCCTCTGCAATATTAGTAAGTCATGAATCAAGCTCTCTTTTCTTCTACGTTCTCACGTCTTACCACAGTGGCTCTGGCGCTTTTCCATTTAAGCCAAGAGACTGTGGTTTCACAATGGTTAGCCTGTCGTGTTGACACAACTGCTCATGAACTTTAGGAAAGAAAATACATTTTGATTCATTAAGGAAATTTTTGTGTGAAAAAATGATGTAATATTTTACTTTGTCAACATTAGGAAGTGAAATTTTATCAAAATGCTGATTGTGTCATTATGTACATTACAGTAAAGAGAAAATGTTAGGACACCCTACTTAGTTTTTGTAACGTAAAACGTGTCAATATTTGATCTTCTTTCAAATGTCATCTTTAGATAAAGGTGATGTAATTGCATAACCAATGTACAACAAAAAAAAATTCACATATTTCCATCCATCTTCTACCGCTTTTCCGGAGGTCCTTGTCGCAGAGGCAGCAGTTCAACCAGAGAAGCCCAGACTTCCCTCTCCCCAGACACCTGCTCCAGCTCTTCAGACAGGATACCAAGGCGTTCCCAGGCCAGCTGGGAGACAGTCTCTCCACCGAGTCCTGGGTTTGCCCCGGGGTCTCTTCCCAGTGCGATGTGCCCGAAATACCTCAAGTGGGAGGCGCCCAGGAGGCATCCTGATCAGATGCCCAAACCACCTCAACTGGCTCTTTTCAATGTGGAGGAGAAGTGGTTCTACTCTTGAGCCTCTCCCGTATGACTGAGTTCCTCACCCTATCTCTAAGGGTGAGTCCAGCAATCCTACAAAGAAAGCTCTTCAGCCACTTGTATCCGTGTTCTCATTCTTTCGGTCATTATCCAAAGCTCATGACCACAGGTGAGGATAGGAACATAGATTGACCGGCAAATCGACAGTTTTGCCTTAGTACTCACCTCCCTCTTCACCAGGACAGACCGGTACAATGTCCGCATCACTGCAGATGCTGCTCCAATGTCAATCTCTCCCTCCATTCTCCCCTCACTCATGAATAAGACCCTGAGATACTTAAACTCCTCCACTTGGGGCAGGAGCTTGTCCCCAACCCGGAAAGGACAATCCACTTTTTTCCGGCTCAGGACCATGGACTCGGACTTGGGAGGTGTTGATTCTCATCCCAGCCACTTCACACTCAGTAGCAAACCATCCCAGCAAGACCTGTAGGTCATTGCTGGATGAAGCCAAAAGGATGACATCAACTGCAAACAACAGATGAGATCCTGTGGTCACCGAACATAACACCCTCTGTTCCCTGGCTGTGTCTAGAAATCCTGTCCATAAAAATTATGAACAGGATTAGTGACAAAAGGGCAGCCCTGGCGGAGTCCAACTCTCACTGGGAATGAGGCCGACTGAGTGTTGGCAATACGAACCAAACTCTCACAACGGTCATACAGAGACCGGATAGCTCCTAACAACAAGCCTGATACCCCATACTCCTGAAGCACCCCCCACAAAAAAAACACAAGGGAGGCGGTCAAATGCCTTCTGCACGTCCACAAAACACATGTAAACCTGGTGGGCAAACTCCCATGAACCCTCGAGGATTTTCGAGAGGATAAAGAGCTGGTCTGATGTGCCACGGCCAGGACGAAAACCATATTACTCCTCCTGAATCCGAGGTTTGACCAATGGCCAGACTCTCCTTTCCAGTACCTTGGCATAGACCTTCCCAGGGAGGCTGAGGAGTGTGATCCCTCTAAAGTTGGAGCACACCCTCTGGTCCCCCTTCTTGAAGGGAGGAACCACCACCCCGGTTTGCCATGCCAAAGGCGCTGTCCCCGACCTCCACACAATGTTGCACAGGCGTGTCAACCACGACAGCCCTACAACATCCAGGGCCTTGAGGTACTCAGGGTGAATCTCGCCCACCAAATAGTTTTTTTAACCACCTTGGCGACCTCAACCCCCGTGATGGGCAAGACATCCCCCTTGTCCACAAACCCTGCTTCCTCTGTGGAAGACGTGTCAGTGGGACTGAGGAGATCCTCGAAGTAGTCCTTCCACCGCCCGATGATATCCCCAGTCGAAGTCAGCAGCGCCCCATCAGCACCATACACAGTGTGGACAGGGAGCTGCTTCCCCCTCCTGAGCCACTGGACAGCTTGCCACAATCTCTTCGAGGCCGATATAAGTCTTGTTCCATGGCCTCATCGAACTCCGCCCACACCTGAGTTTTGCTTCAGCAACTGCCCCAGCTGCACTCCGCTTGGCCTGCCGGTACACCTCAGCTGCTTCAGCAGTCCCACAAGTCAACCAAGCTCAATAGGACTCCTTCAGCTTAATGGCCCCGGCCTCACCACTGGTGTCCACACTTGGTTCAAGGGTTGCCACCATGAGATGCACCGACAACCTTGCAATCGCAGCTCTGGGCCGCTGCTTCAACAATGGAGGTGGAGAACATGGCCCATTCAGACTCTGTCTCCAGACTCCCTCAGAATGTGGTTGAAGACCTCCTGGACAGGGGCCTCAGCAGGACGTTCCCAGCACACCCTCACTATACGTTTGGGTCTACCAGGTGTGAATGGCTTCCTCCCCTGCCATTGGATACAACTCACCACCTGGTGGTGATCAGTTGAATATATAAGCCAATCCTAGAACAACAAGCTTTGTTACATGTGCTGCAGACAGTCAGATTTTGGGTCTGTTTGGGCAAGCACAGCTCGTTGCTGTTTTTGTTTTTCCTCCCATCTGGTCTCTCTCTGCTTCTTGCTCGCCAGTGTCCCTGCCTGGACTGCCTGCCTTCAGCAAGTGCGTACAATGGCTAAGGTCTCCCAGCCTTTGAGATCGATGTTGTTTGCTCCGAGGGCTTGCTTACAGATGTCTTTGTAGTGCAGAAATGGTCTTCCTGTAGGCCAAGAACCAATAGGAAGTTCCCCATACAGCACATCTTTTGGGATGTGGCCATCAGGCACGCATCTAACATGGCCGAGCCAGCGAAGGCGGCACTATGATAGCACTGCAAACATGCTCGGTATGACTGTAGTTTCTAAAACAGAACTGTTGGACATGCAATCTTGCCAGCTGTTGCCGAGAATTCTTCTGAGACATTGAAGGTGGAAGGAGTTGAGCCTTTTCTCTTGGCGGGAGTAAAGTGTCCATGCCTCACTGCTATAGAGTAATGTGCTGAGGACACAAGCTTGGCAGACCTGTATCTTGGTGTTGGTGGTGAGCATGGAGCTGTCCCATACCATCCTGGCAAAACATGCGGGAGTTCAACTCTGAGTCCAGCGTGAGGTTGTCTGAGATAAATGCCCAGGGAGGTGAAGTTATTCACAACCTCCAAGGCGTAATTCTCAATGGAGATGTTGGGGTGTCTTGATCTGGTGTCTTGGCCCATGAGGTTTGCCTTTTTTAGGCTTATTGCAAGACCAAATTCCTTACAGGCATGAGCAGCTCGGTCGTTGAGTCACTGCAGGCTGTCCTGCCATTTACCATATGTGTGTGTGTGTGCGCGCACTGTTGGCGGTGGAGCTGCCATGCAAGATGCTGGTCTGACCCACCAGGAGTAACTTGGGGTTCAGTGTCTTGGTCAAGGACACTTCAACATGCAGACTGCAGAAAGAGCAGGAATTGAACCACTGACACTCTGATCAGAGGTCAACCACACTACACCTGCGCCACAGCTGCACTTTTGTTTTTCAAATCTGAATGATGCTGAATGTGTTTATATTTTTGTTTATGTTTTTTCAAAGAATTTTGCTGCTCGTCACCAATTACGACAGTTACTCGTAATATTGTCTGTTAACACCCTCTTGTGCAATCATTTCTGACTGACACAGCAAGTTGGATGAATGGTGAAATGTTAAAATTCAGAAGAAAAAGTTCAAGTAAAAATAGTTGAACCCAGCTGACGACAGAGCTTTCATACAGTATACTCACCCGCCCAGATAACAGAGACTCTTCAAAGCGTCTACCTTTGTACATCTTTAATTCTGCTGAGATGCAGTGGGATGATTTAAAATTGACTGTGCATGCACAAACTCCACAAAACATCACACAGCTGAAGGAATTCTGTTTGGGGCAGTGATGTCATCAACTAGAAATGTCTAACCTACATTGTATGAGCCAAAAGGGGAAAAATCTAGCTATAGGGAATTAAAGTGTTCTTAGCCATGCAGCTTTTTTTAAATAGTGACAGCTACAGTGGGGGTCAGTCCTCTGGTAGCTGTGTGTGTTAACTTTCCCTTCCCCCATTCTGTTATACTGAGCACCAAACTAGAAGGCAGAAAGTACCATTTTTATGTGGCCTTTGGTATGACCCAGCTATAGGGCAGATGTTCTACCACTAGGCCACCACTCTGGTTTTAAAACAAATATATATTTCAAAGTGTTTAGTGAAACACAATATAGCATCTAAGCTGCATTAATGTCAGGTCTGCAAAGCCAGTGCTGTGGTTCTCGATCCAAAGTAACTTTTCTATGCAAGTCCATTTTCTCCATTCATCCTTACTTATAGAACTCATACTGCATGCCAGCGTTGCCTCAAAAACAAGGATGAGCTATAAGTGAAAAACCCTGAGCTAAAACCACAGTGTTAGCTGTCACTCAGCAACTACAAGTATGTCAGCTGCTCTTAAGAGAGATACAACAGCGGCACAGCTTAGGAAAATACTCACTGCAACTCTGAGTTACAGTGAGTATTTTCCTAAGCTGTGCCGCTGTTGTATTTACTCTCCATTTTTATCTGGCGGAATGTCTGTGGCATCCAGTGGCCTGACACTGTCACAAGTAGTGAGGAGTAAATTCTTTATGTTCTACCATGAGGCCACAACTCTGGTTTTAAAACATATATTTCTAAGTGTTTACTGAAGCACAATATAGCATCTGAGCTGCATTAATCAGTCCCTCCAGGATTTCGTTATGCTGCGATCAAGTCAATTCACGCGAAATCAGCCAATCAGCACGACTTTTGTGCAATCTTGCAACTTTGTCCAATCACCGCAACTTTCCCACAATTTTAGCCAATCCTCATCAACTTTCGCCAGTTTCACTAATACAATTTGTCCCCGAGTGCCGCTCAAACGCTCAGTCTAACCAATCAAATGCGTCACTGCACCGCACTCACTTCCATGTTTACAGTGAGTATTAACGGAACACATCAGCAAAAACAGTGTGTGATTTAAAAAAAAAAAACCACTCACCCGCAAGGTTTCTAACACCGTCCCTTCCTCCGTCTCCCCCAGCCTGCCGGTGGACGTCTCACCACGTCCCCGTGCTGACCGTGTGTACGAAGTGCCGGGTTTGTGTTGAAAAACATTCGCCTGCCCCAAAAGCATCCCGTCGCAGAAGTGCACGTGAGGATAGATGTCGTAAAAACGAGCAAATCCAACACTACAGCCAGTGGTGTAACATTTTATACATCTTTAGACGTAAAATCATTACTATATCTTGTCAATGAGCTTTAAAGCTGTGAATCTCTGGTCTGGACACGAACAAACGTGTGCCGCTGGCACACCCTCCCATAGAGATCAGTATCTGGTGAGACAGGTGTATGTCAAGATGCAGCAGATAGACAGGTAGGAGTTAGGCACGGAAAGAGAGAGAATACAGTCTAATTTTTTGTCAGAAAAACACAGACTCCAATAGACAATATACAGCAAAAGAATAAATTATTTTTTCCTCTCCGCTTGGTACCAAGTGGATGGGGACTGTAGGGAGTTTTCAAATGAAGATGCTGCCAATAATTTCCAAATCTTTACTCTTTAAGGTGCATTCAATGCAATGGATATTGTGTCTGTATTTGCTGTTCTGCTCAATTTACAAATCACTGTTTAATAGGAAATTTTTGGCAATCCTGTACTTTTCTTGTGGTGTTACATAGAATATCACTGCAATAAACTATGGAAAAAACCATCTGCTTTAAAATTTGTCATTCTTCTCACAACTTTTAGTGCAAAAAAAAAAAAACAACTCTCAAAACAGCGCAACTTTTTAAAAAAGCTCCCGCAAATTCAGGCTTTTTTGGGCTGCAACAATCATAAAAAACATCCTGCGAAATCTTGGAGGGACTGATTGATGTCAGGTCTACAAAGCCAGCGCTGTGGTTCTCGATCCAAAGAAACTTTTCTATGCAAGTCCATTTTCTCCACTTATCCTTACTTATAGAACTCATACTGCATGCTAACACTGCCTCAAAAACAAGGATGAGCTATAAGTGAAAAACCCTGAGCTAAAGCCACATAGTGTTAGTTGTCACTCAGCGACTACAAGTATGTCAGTTGCTCTTAAGGGAGATACAACAGTGGCACAGCTTAGGAAAATACTCACTGAAACTCTCCATTTTCATCTGGCGGCACATCTGTGGCATCTAGTGGCCTGACATGGCTATAAGTGGTGAGGAGTAAGTTCTTCATTTTTTTTTAAAGTGTAATACAAGTTTCTGTGACAATTTCATAGGGTTGTACCCAAAAACCCAAAGTATAAGCCAAAGAATCCTTGAGTCATTGAAGGGCTTAACCACTTGCACTCCGTTGTTCCGCGGGCGGGCAAGTCTCTGCGTCCTAGGACGCATGAGGGCGTACTCCTGCGCACTCGGACGCATAGTCCAGATTGTGGTGATGTAGGTGGTGTTGGCGTCCACGCGCCACTGAAAAAAAATCTGCAGCCACAGCCGCGAACAGATTAGTTCATCTGATTGACCTCTCATTCGACTAATAAGAGCCTTGAATTGGGTTTCTGAAACCATGAAGAGCCAATGAATGAAAACCTAAGAAGGAGGACCCGCCTACTGTGAATGCAGGAGCCAATTGAAGCACAGAAATTCAGGCTGGGTGAAAAGAGACTTACTGCTGCAGCAGATGAAAACAAAGGACGCTGGACGAATCTGCTACAGACCCAGGGTCACCCAGCAGCATGGAGACCACCCACAAGTGGGACCTGCACTCATTCCAGCAGAATAGACGTTTAGGATTCTCTTCCGTCATCATAGACCGACGGAGGCCGACGACAAAGGTCGTAAATCATTCACCAAAACCGCAATATTGGAATTATGTTTTGATCGGGATCCACGAGCGGAGCAGCGTCGCGTTCATCTGACAATGGGGAAGAGAAGTTCGCCAGGACTCTGCTGCTGTGAAGAGGTAAGGTGTTATAAGCTAAATTATTATTTCTCCCTGAAAACTGTAATCCAAAAATGACTTTTGATCGATCGGTAAATTACAACTGTACTGCGCACAGAGTACGAAGTGCGTGCGCCGCGATAAACGGTTCATTTGCCATGTTCGGACCGTGAACGCCCCCCCCCCCCCCCCGCTGCAGAAGAGAAGCGGGGGGGGGGGCGTTCCCGGTCCGAACGCCCCCCAGTCCGCGGGGGGAAGCATATGAGTCTATTCCGTCATGTAGCGATGGCCGTCTTCTGTAGCGAGGGGGGGGGACACCCCCCACACACACACAGTAGCGAGGGGGGGGGGGCGCTGTGAAAACATGCAAGGAGTGTAATCCGTCATGTAGCGAGGGCCGAACTCCGACTTTTGTAGCGGGGGGGGGGACCCCCCCCACACACACACAGACACAGCCCTGAATGTGACCTTTCATTAGAGCCCAAAATGAAGCTTCTACATTGAATTATTCAAAAGTGACAGAAGTTTTTCCAAACTGTGCCATTTGGCACAATTTGGCACAGTTCCAAAACGCCTGGGAACTACCTGAGAACAAAGCTGTGTAATATATTCATTTTTTGTGGTATTGTTACCAAATTTGGATCTCAGCTTGATAACACTTGGTTCTACATTTCTGTTGCATTTTCCAGCCGGATCAGACAGCTGTGTGTTATTTGCAAGCATTTGTATCCAAAAAAACACCGTGTCCAAATTTATTTTCTTCAAGTTCAGGATGTTTAGATGACTGTAACTCAGTGGCCGGAGCACTTAGAGAGATTATGTTTTTTTCGCCAAAAAATTCAAAGTGTTTTCTTTTAAATGAGACCAACCCCATGAAGATGCTGCAAAGGGTTGAATAACAGCTTTGATTTACTTTGGACACGTTTTTTTGGGGCATTTTTAGGAAAATTGCCCGGAGCGCAAGGGGTTAAGAATGCTACAATGTGAGAGAAGCCTTCCTGTATTGCGTCACTTCCTGTATTGCTGGCTGTCCGTGTGGTTTGCTCTGTGGTTAGCTCTCCTCAACCTCCTGAGGATTATTGCCTTTAATTGTATTTTAATCACTTTTTTTCATCTACTGTCAGCTCTCACTTCTGTTTAAAAAAAAGCCTCTTGCATCTGTGTGCGCACTCAGTGTCTCCTAATCACCCTCTTTAGCCTTCTGTTCACCTTTCATCGGTGTTTGTGTTAGCTTCGGGTTAGCCAATAGCTATGGCTACTACCTCTCCTTCCCCTTCTCCTCTGGTGTGCTCTCTCTGTCAGATGTTTAGCTACACCTCTGCCTCTTGTAGTGATAATGGTAAATGTAATAAATGTTGTCTTTTTGAGGCGCTCGAGGCGAGGTTGTCTGATTTGGAATCCCGGCTCCGTTGCATTGAAACACCATCTGCGCCAGTTAATAATGACAGACGCCCCTTAGCTGCAGCGGCGCTCCCAAGCATAGGGCGGCCTGCTAGCGGTCCTCCAGTTCCGACCTCTCCTGAGCAGCAAGGAGAAAATGGGTGGGTGACAGTGAGAAGGAAGCTTAGCCGCTAGCCCCTGGTACACCACCAACCTATTCATGTTTCTAATCGCTTTTCCCCGCTCAGCGACACATCCACTGAGGAAAAAACTCTGATCATTGGCGACTCTGTAGTCAGAAACGTGAACCTAGACACTCCAGCGGCCATAGTCAAATGCATTCCTGGGGCCAGAGCAGGCGACATCGAGTCAAATTTGAAAATGCTGGCTAAAAGTAACTGTAAATACACCACAATTGTTATCCACGCCGGCATTAATGACATCCGACTCCGACAGTGGAAAGTCTCAAAACTTGATGTGGAATTGGTGTGTGACTTTGCAAAAACAATGTCTGCCTCTGTAGTATTCTCTGGGCCCCTCCCCAATCTGACCAGTGATGACATGTTTAGCCGCGTGTCATCCTTCAACTGCTGGCTGTCTGTGTGGTGTCCTGCAAATGATGTGGGCTACATAGACAACTGGAGCTCATTTTGGGGAAAACCTGGTCTTTTGAGACGAGACAGCGCCCTTCCCACTTTGGATGGTGCGCCTCTTATCTAACAATCTGGTATTATTTTTATCCAAATTTCCAAAACCTTGACAACTCAGAGTTCTCAGAGTTGGGACCAAGAAGCAGAGTCACAGTCTTACACGCCTCTCTGGTGCTCCTCTTCATCCGCCACCTCTCAACTTAGCCCCTGGCTTCCCCATCAGAGAATCATTGTCTGCTCCCTCCAAAGCAAATAAAAATATTATGTATAAGCATCCCAAAGTGATTAAACAAAAAATTGGTAAAACTCAAATTAAACATGAAGTCTCTAAATTTAATGACTTGGCCTCTGTTCCTCCTCATAATTTAAAAATTAACTGCGGTTTGTTAAATATTAGGTCTCTAACTCCCAAGTCTCTGCTAGTCCATGACCAGTTAACTGATCATCACACTGATTTAATATCTCTTACAGAGACTTGGTTAGGGCAAGAGGATTATGTTGGTTTTAATGAATCAACTCCCTCTGGTTATTTACACTGTCAAAATCCCAGAAGTTCTGGTCATGGAGGAGGAGTAGCAACAATTTACCATTCTAAATTACTAGTTAATGTAAAGCAAAAAACATGTTATAATTCCTTTGAGGGCCTGGTCCTCAGTATTGGGCATTTTAGCAATTTTAGGCTAAACCCAATTTTATTTGCCATGGTTTATCGTCCTCCCTCAGCCTACTCACGAGTTTTTATCTGAATTTGCTGAATTCTTAGCTGATTTAGTGCCGAAATCAGATAGAATAATTATAGTAGGGGACTTTAATACACATGTAGATGTAGATAGTGATTGCCTCAATATGGCATTTAATTCAATATTAGACTCGATGGGGTTTTCTCAAGAAAGTAGGAAATTCTACCCATTATCTCCACCACATGTTGGACCTTGTTCTGACATATGGCAATAGAAATAGAAAATCTGGTAGTGTCTCCTCATAACCCTGTACTGTCAGACTATTGTCGGTTAACCTTTGATTTTACTATTTCTGACCATTTCAATTCAATTCAATTCAGCTTTATTTATAATGTGCCACATCACAACAAAAGCCGTCTCGTGGCGCCACAGTGCAGATAAAAAAAAATCACGCAGTCACAGAAAGACCCAGCAATCAGACGATCCCCTATGAGCAAGCACTAGGCGACAGTGGAGAGGAAAAACTCCCATTTGTAAGGAAGAAACCTCTAGCAGAACCAGGCTCAGGGAGGGGCAGTCGTCTCCTGCGACTGGCTGGGGATGAGGGGATAGGGAGGATGGAAAGGACAGACAAAGAACATAGCAGTAAGATGCCAAGTACAATACTGGAGATCAACCAGCAGTATGGATCAGATAACAATAGAACAAGAGTGGGGTTAAAAGACACAAATACAATCCTTAAACAAAAGCTATATTAAAAAGGAAGGATTTTACCCTGTTCTTAAAGACAGAGACCGAGTCTGACTCCCGGACCCAGAGTGGTAACTGGTTCCAGAGAGAAGGGGCTTGGTAGCAGAAGGCTCTGCCTCCCACTGTACTTTTGGAGATTCTGGGCACCACAAGTAAGCTAGCATTTTGGGAGCGTAATGCTCTGTTAGGATGGTAAGGTAATATCAGATCTTTTATATATTGGGGGGCCAGATTGTTAAGAGCTTTGAAAGTAAGAAGAAGGATTTTAAACTTGATTCTGAATTCAATGAGAAGCCAATGGAGGGAGGACAGAACTGGGGAAATATGATCTCTTTTTCTAGAACCAGTTAACCTCTTGCACTCCGGTGTACTGCGGATGGTCACGTCTCTGCGTCCTAGGGCGCACGAGGGCACCCTACGACGCACACTGTGCGTCCTAGTGCGCTCTGGAAAAAAAAAAAAAAAAGCTGCATTTCCGTTCTTCCACTACAGACACAGCTGCGAACAGAAAGCCAAAGGAGTGCTTTGACTGGTTTAGATGTGATTGAGCTCTCATTCGACTAATAAGAGCCTTGAATTGGGTTTCTGAAACCTTGAAGAACCAATGACTGAAAACCTAGCAAGAAGGACCCGCCTACCAACAGCTGCGAATACAGCGAGCCAATTGAAGCACAGAAGTTCGAAAGCGTACGTCCCTTGCTTAAAATCTGTTTTGTGTAAGCCGCTGGGTGACACACACGCATTTGCCAGTCTTTTTTTCTTACTACTGTTCTTATTTGTTTTGAAAAATCGTTCACCAAAACTGCAATCATGGAAGCGCAAAGCCGCAATAATGAAATTATGGTTTGACCGGGTCGCGTGACCAGAACCACGAGTCCGTAACAAGCGGACCAGCGTCATGTTCGTCTGACAATGAGCAAGAGAAGTTCGCCAGCGACACTGCTGTTGTGGACAGGTAAGTGTTATAAGCTAAATTATTCTTTATCCCTGAAAACTGTAATCAAAATGACTTTTGACCGATCGGTAAATTACAACTGTGCGTCATCGCAGCATGACGGCGCACGGACCATGTCCAGTCCGTGTGACACCCCCCCCCCCCCCGCTACTCTTCTGTAGCAGATTGCAGATATTTTAGTACAACTGTGCGTAGTAGACCACGGCGCACGGCCGCGGTCCGTCATGTGTCGATGGATGATGTCCGTTTTCTGTAGCGGGGGGGGGGAGTTATCTTCTACATTACAGATATTTTAGTATAATTTTTATTGCACTGTAGGTTATTTTTTCTTGTAAAAAAAAAAAAAGCCACACATTTTTTACGTGGCATGCTTCTTTGTGTGTGGGGGCTTGTTTGTTCATTCATTCATTCATGAATGAATAAACAACCCCCCCTCCCCCCACACACACAGCCTTTCACCTTTCATTAGAGCCCAAGATGAAGCTTCTATATTGAATCATTCAAAAGTTACAGACGTTTTTCCAAACTGTGCCATTTGGCACAGTTCAAAAACGCCTGGGAACAACCTAAGAAAAAAGCTGTGTAATATATTCATTTTTGTGATATTGTTACAAAATTTTGACCTCAGCTGGATAACACTTGGTTCTACATTTCTGTTGCATTTTCCATCCCGGATCTGACAGCTGTGTGTTATTTGCAAGCATTTGTATCCAAAAAAACACCCAGGTGAAATTTATTTTCTTCAAGTTCAGTATGTTTAGATGACTGTTACTCAGTGGCAGGAGCACTTAGAGAGATTATGACTGTTTTGCCAAAAAATTCAAAGTGTTTTCTTTTAAATGAGACCAACCCCATGAAGATGCTGCAAAGGGTTGAAGAACAGCTTTTGATTTACTTTGGGTACGTTATTTTTTGGCATTTTTAGGGAAATTGACCAGAGTGCAAGGGGTTAAAACTCTAGCAGCAGCATTTTGAATCAATTGAAGACTTTTTAAAGATAATCTAGGACAACCAGATAATAGCGAATTACAATAATCTAATGGCAAACTGACAAAGGCGTGAATCAGTTTCTCAGCATCACCCAGAGACAAGGTGCTCCTGATCTTAGCAATATTGCGCAGATGATATAAGGCGGTCCTAGAAAGAGTTTTAATATGTGAATTAAAGGACAAATCCTGGTCAACAATCACTCCAAGGTTCCTCACACAACTATTCAGAGTGAGAGTGGCAGCATCTAAATTAAGGGCATAATCTGAAAAGGAATTTTTAAGATGTTTTGGGCCAACAACAATGACTTCAGTCTTGTCAGAGTTCAATAGTAAAAAATTACAAGTCATCCAAGCTTTGATGTCCTTAAGACAGGCATCTAGCTTGGCCAACTGATCACAATCATCGGGCTTCATTGACGGGTATAGTTGTGTGTAATCAGCGTAACAATGAAAATGTATACAGTGCTTTCTGATGATATTGCCCAGCGGGAGCATATATAGACTATAAAGAGTAGGGCCCAACACAGATCCCTGTGGAACTCCGTGAGTGAGCTTTGAGCTGGAAGAAAATCCATCATTGACATGGACAAACTGAAATCTATCAGACAAATAAGATCTAAACCACTGCAACAGAGTTCCACTGAGTCCAACAAAGTGTTCCAATCTATCAAGTAGAATGGCATGATCGATAGTGTCAAAGGCTGCACTAAGATCTAAAAGAACAAGAACAGAGACAAGTCCATTATCAGATGCAGTCAGGAGGTCATTAGAGACCTTCACTAAGGCAGTTTCAGTGCTGTGATGAGCTCTGAACCCAGATTGAAACACCTCAAACAAACCAACTCCCTGCAAATGGTCAGATAATTGCACAGCAACAACTCTTTCCAGGATTTTTGAAATGAAAGGCAAATTGGAGATTGGTCGATAATTGGCCAAAACTCCAGGATCGAGCATCGTTTTTTTTTTTAAGTAAAGGTTTAATTACAGCAGTTTTAAAAGCCAGTGGAACATAACCCAGAGTTAAAGAAGAATTAATGATAAGAAGAATACGGCTACTAATAATTGGGAAAATAATTTTAAATAACCTGGAAGGAATAGGGTCCAGAAGGCAAGATGAAGGCTTAGAAGAGAAAACTACCCTATCCAACTCCAAGAGGTCGATTGGAGTAAATCTATCCAAGCAGATATCAATTGAGGGAGCAGCAGTAGTTAATGTACTAGAGTTTACGGTAGGAAGAATCTGACTAATTTCATCTCTAATAGATAAAATTTTAAGATTGAAATAGTTCAGAAAGTCCTGACTAGAAAGCTCAGGGGGGATGCGAGGATTGACCGAGTCATGGCTCTTTGTAAGCCTGGCTACAGTGTTGAAGAGAAACCTGGGGTTATTCTTGTTTGCTTCTATTAAAGGCCAAATGTCACGTAACAGGGTACTTTAAATATCTTGAAACTAGATATAAAAGGGAACCGATCCGTTCGGGTCTTGGTGCATATGCTTCAGTAACAACGGAATATTCGTTAATTTAAAACTGCCGCGCTTGGCCTGACACGGCCCCTGGAATCGCCTGGGGAAGAAGGCGGAAGTGACGAAATAGATTGTACCCTAGTTTGATGCTTGGGGTATTTCAATTGATTGTTTATATGGAGACTGGAAGGTTGAAGTGAGCAACAAGAAAGAAAAAACTGGATATTTCACCCATACCTTAAAACGGGACTATCAGGGACAGCTGGGTAATAAGGGACACTTCTCTGGGAAATGTTTTCATACCTGTCAAGTGAGACGTTTTCGCCGTACTTCAACACCGTAAAAAGCGGCTACAAGGGACGGCGGAGCAACAAGGGACACCTCTCTGGGAAATGCCCCAAATGCAACTTGTGTTGTTATTGTCAAATATTTTAAGGATTCATGGATATTTGACAATAACAACACAACTCAGCGTCCGGCGCAAAATAAAAAAAAAAAAGCAGAATTCTGTATTTGTAAGGCGATCTCTCTCTGTTCCGCAACCGCTGCACAGCTGAAAGTGTTAAACCATTGTCCTAATGACTTCTCATTGTAGTGAGAATAGCTTCCGCTGAGCGATCTGCCCGCCCCGACAATCAGACTAATGATTGAGTCCACACTTCGAACAGTAGTGATAATAGCTCCCGCTGAGCGATCTGCCCGCCGCGGCCATCAGACTGATTGAGTCCACACTTCTCATTGTAGTGATAATAGCTCCCGCTGAGCCATCTGCCAGCACCAGCTGTGGGGGATCACACACAGGACGTGCTCCTCAACACTCAATTTTTTTTCCCGTATATTTTTCTTTTGGGCGTACAGAAATGGCAATACGCCCGTTTTTGCTAAAATTGCATTTTCCCCGTATTTTCCTTAAAATATTTGACAATAACAACACGAACTACATTTAAAACATTTCCCAGAAAAGTGTCCCCCACCACTCCGCCGTCCCCCACAGCCGCGCTTGGCACCAAAATACAGCGAAAACGTCTCACTTGACAGGTATGCGCCTCCATTTTCATATTGATCTGGTCAATTTCTTGACAGCAGCGGCTCTCCTCCACTGTAATAATAATGGCTTCCGAAAAATCAATATTTATGGGGCGCCCTCGACAGACCCCCTTCGGCTTCGCAATTCTGGAGGCGATTAATGTCCAGTTCAATGACATTTTCCACTGGTTCTGCTCTCTGGTCATCGTTGGAACTGTTGTCATCAGACAAAGCATCTGATTCCGTCTCGGACGGCTCGAACCTGTAAGGTTCTATGCCTCTGTCACTGTCTGAACCACTGACCAAAAAAAAGACAAAAAAAAAAAAAAGACAAAACTAAACTAATTTGTTCACAATCGCTGTCACTTTCCGTCATGATTGTCCAATGTTGATAAGTGTGAATGTGGATAGGCAGGGCAGCCAGGGTACAACTGGTGATGTCAAAAACATGGGCGTGGTCTGGACTGGCTGTCACAAGCCAGCAAGCAAGGTGGGGCCTTCACCTGGTGTATTTTGTGCAATTATGTAAATACAGGTGGGTGATATGGTCTCCGGTATGAATATTTGGTTTAAGCTATGTGTATTTTATCTAAATTCGTTGTCATTTAGAAAAAAAAATTACGTGACATTTGGCCTTTAATGCAGAATAATAGCTTGATCTAGCTTTTCTAAGAGATTTTTTATAGATTAAGAGATGATTTCTCCACGCCAAGTAGAATTCATCTGAATTAGTTGAACGCCATTTTCTTTCCAATTGACGAGCCTTCTGTTTCAAGCCACGAGTTTCTGAGTTAAACCAAGGAGTAAGAAATCTCTGGTTAGACTTTTTCTTTTTTAAAGGGGCTACCAAATCTAGAGTCTGATGCAGAGAAGCAGTAACACCATCAACCATGCTATCAATCATGAATGGAGCAGACTCTCCATCACTTATTTCAGGTGTTTCTGTTGTGTTTACCCATGGCATAGAGGAGACAATCTGCAAAAATTTAGCAACGTCATCAGAAAGACATCTGCTGTAGTAGTATTTTTCTTTAGGAAATAAGTGATCAGAGATAATGAAATCAAAAATTAACAGACAATGGTCAGACAGTACAGGATTATGAGGAGACACAACCAGATTTTCAATATCTATACCATATGTCAAAACAAGGTCCAATGTATGGTGGAAATAATGGGTAGAATTTTTTACTTTTTGGGAAAACCCCACCGAGTCTAAAATTGAATTGAAAGCGTTATTAAGACAGTCACTCTCAACATCAACATGTATATTAAAGTCCCCTACAATAATTATTCTATCGGCTTTCGGCACCAAATCAGCTAAAAATTCGGCAAATTCCGATAGAAACTCTGAATAGGCCGTGGGAGGACGATAAACTATGGCAAAGAGAACTGGGATCAAGCCAAGATTGCCAACAGGGCCCACACTGAGGACCAAACCTTCAAAGGAATTAAAACATAATTTCTGTTTAACATTAACCAGCAACTTAGGATGGAAAATTGCCGCCACTCCACCACCACGACCAGAACCTCTGGGGTTATGACAGTTTAAATACCCAGAGGGAGTTCATTCATTCAGACCAACATAATCATCAAGCCCGAGCCAGGTCTCTGTGAGGGATAGTAGATCGATCTGGTGATCGATTAATAGATCATAGACCAGAAGAGACTTAGAAGATAGAGACCTAATATTTAATTTTTAAACTTTGGGGGGGGAAGAGAGGCCAAATTATTAATTGTATTAATTTTAGAGACTTGAGGCTGGATTAGAATTTTCCCAACATTTTGTTTAATCAATATGGGAAGTTTATGCATTCTATTTTTTTTTAACTTTTTTATTAACTTTAAAGGGAGCAGAATCAGAATCAGAATCAGAATCAGAATCAGGTTTATTGCCATTGTTCATGTAGTACACAAACTAGGAATTTGTCTCGGTACAATGCTGCAACATTAAACATGATAAGATAAGAGAAATAAACTATACATGTAATAAAGTGTAGGATAAGATTAAGTGATACTGGTCAACAGTTAAAATATATATTAGCCAGCAGCAGATACTGTGGAGAACTATATAGTGCAGTTGGTAATGCAGGAAGAAAACAGTGATGATTGACATGAGTCTGGTTGAGCTGCTGTATATGGTGCACGAGAGTCAATAAGTCACTTAGTGTTCAGCAGTCTAATGGCAGAGGGGAAGAAGCTGTTCATGTGACGGGAGGTTTTAGTCTGGATGGACCGAAGTCTTCTACCAGAGGGGAGGGGGGCAAACAGTACGTGACCAGGGTGTGAGGGATCGGCTATGATCCGGCCAGCACGCCTCCGGGTCCTGGAGATGTACAGATCCTGGAGAGATGGGAGCTTGCAGCCGATCACCTTCTCAGCAGTGCGCACGACGCGCTGCAGCCTTAGTCTGTCCCTGGCAGTGGCTCCTGCGTACCACACGGTTATGGAGGTGGTGAGGATGGACTCGATGATGGCTGTGTAGAACTGCACTAACATCTTGGTGGGTAGCTTGAGCTTCCTCAGCTGCCGCAGGAAGAACATCCTCTGCTGGGCTTTTTTGATGAGTGAGCTGATGGTCAGCTCCCATTTGAGGTCCCTGGTGATGGTAGTGCCTAGGAAGCGGAAGGAATCAGCAGTGGTGATGGGAGAGCCTGAGAGGGTGAGGGGGGGCAGAGGAGTAGTGACTTTCCTGAAGTCTACAATCATCTCCACTGTCTTCAGAGCGTTCAGCTGCAGGTTGTTATTGCTGCACCAGGACGCCAGCTGGGCCACCTCTCTCCTGTAGGCGGACTCGTCGCCGTTGGAGATGAGCCCGATGAGGGTGGTGTCGTCCGCAAACTTGATCAACTTGACAGACTGGTGGCTGGAGGTGCAGGAGTTGGTGTAAAGGGAGAAGAGTAGGGGGGAAAGTACACAGCCCTGGGGTGATCCGGTGCTGATGCTAGTATAGTCTGAGACAGTCTTTCCCAGCCGCACATGCTGCCTCCGGTCCGTCAGGAAGTCGATGATCCACCTGCAGAGGGAGTCAGGCACGTTGAGCAGGGACAGCTCGTCCCGGAGCAGAGCGGGGCGGATGGTGTTGAATGCGGAGCTGAAGTCCACAAACAGGATCCTGGCGTAGGTTCCCGGGGAGTCCAGGTGCTGCAGGATGGAGTGGAGGGCCAGGTTGACTGCATCGTCTACAGACCTGTTGGCTCGGTAGGCAAACTGCAGCGGGTCCAGGAGAGGGGTGGTGATGGACTTGAGGTGGGACAGGACCAGGCGCTCAAAGGACTTCATGACTACAGAGGTGAGCGCTACAGGTCTGTAGTCATTAAGTCCAGTGATCCGTGGCTTCTTGGGGACAGGGATGATGGTGGAGGATTTGAGGCAGGACGGCACGTGGCATAACTTAAGGGAGGTGTTAAAAATGTCTGTGAATACAGGAGCCAGCTGTTTCGCACAGAGTCTCAGGGTGGAGGGAGAAACGCCGTCTGGGCCGGGGGCCTTGCGCGGGTTCAGTCTGGAGAACTGTTTGAGCACATCCTGCTCACTGATGATAAGGGGAGGGGGGAGGAGGGGGGGGTGCCTTAAATGAAGTAGCGAATGTGGAGGCTGTGGAGCTGGAGGGAGGGGGGGAGTTGGACACAGATGACGAGGTGTCAAGAAGAAGAAGAAGAAGGGAGGAGGCTGATCCAAACGGTAAAGACCACCCGAGTTAACGGGATTGATACAATATGTGGGAACAGGACCAAAAAAGGGCAGATTGGCAAACCCACGGTGGCGCAGTGGTTTAGCACTGTGGCAGCACAGTTTACCCTCGGCCGGGGGATCGCGGGGATCGTGAGATCGTGGGTTCGATCCCAGCCCCCGACCAACAGTGAGCTGTGTGGAGTTTGCATGTTCTCCCCGTGTTGAACATGCATGCCATGATTGGCAAACCCACGGTGGCGCAGTGGTTTAGCACTGTGGCAGCACAGTTTACCCTCGGCCGGGGGATCGCGGGGATCGTGAGATCGTGGGTTCGATCCCAGCCCCCGACCAACAGTGAGCTGTGTTGAACATGCATGTTCTCCCCGTGTCTCCCCGTGTTGCGCGGGTTTACTCCGGGATTTCTCCGGTTTCCTCCCGCATACCAAAAACATGTAGGTTTAGGGCGCTCGCGCACGCAGCGACCGGCAGCCGGTGGCTTGTCACCAGACTGCAAACCAAATCTACCTACAGGTACAAATAAGTAACAAAAAAACAAAAAAACAAACAGAAACTTCAGAGTGAGTAAACACACCAAATTTCAGTCACTGTACCAGAAAACACCGAATAAAATAGAAAAGATTGTCTGTTAAAACACGTGCACCAAGTCTATTTGGGTGGATGCCATCAGGACTCATAAGTGATGGGCGGTTCCAAAATAAATTAAAATTGTCAACAAAACCAATGTTAAAAATAGGACAAGTAAAACACAGCCAAGAATTAAGGCTGAGAGTTCTACTAAAACGATTGCAGCCTCACCTGAGAGGTGCCAAAGGCCCAGAGATGAGCGCACGTCTGCCACAGTTCATGAGAGTGGACAGAAGGCTCCTGAAGTCACTTTTTAAAATCTCAGATGCTTCATCTGGGATGTTATTGCATCCCACATGCACAACAGCAGTTTGAACGTGAGGGAATTCATTCAGCAGGTCAGGGATAAGAGCCTCAATGTTAGAGACTCTAGCCCCGGGAAAAAATCGAGTAAAAATCTACTCAAAAAGCCAATGCTGGATCCAGGAGTTTTAGCCAACTATAGACCAATCTCTAATCTCCCTTTCATTTCAAAAATCTTAGAAAGAGTTGTTGCTACACAATTATTTGACCACCTGCAGGGAAATGGTTTATTTAAAGAGTTCCAATCTGGGTTTAGAATCCATCATGGTACTGAAACAGCCTTAGTGAAGGTCACTAATGACCTCCTTATCGCATCTGATAATGGACTTGTTTCTGTACTTGTCCTTTTAGACCTCAGTGCAGCTTTTGATGCTATCAATCATAATATTCTACTTGATAGATTAGAACATAATGGAACTTTTGCTGCTTATTTATCTGATAGGTTCCAGTTTGTTCATGTAAATAATGAGTTTTCTTTCAACTCAAAGCTTAGTCATGGAGTTCCACAGGGATCTGTGCTAGGCCCTACTCTTTTTAGTTTATATATGCTTCCGTTAGGCAACATTATTAGAAAGCATTGTATACATTTTCATTGTTATGCAGATGACACACAATTATACCTGTCAATGAAGCCAGATGATAGTAATCAATTAGCCAAGTTAGAAGCCTGTCTTAAGGAAATCAAAGCTTGGATGACTTGTAATTCCCTGCTATTAAATTCAGATAAGACTGAAGTCATTCTTGTTGGTCCAAAAAACCTTAGAAATACCTTTCCAAATCAAACTTTCAGTTTGGATGCGGTTACTCTTTCTCTTAATAGCTCTGTGAGGAACCTTGGAATTATTTTTGATCAAGATCTGTCCTTCAATTCACATATTGCCACCACCGGAGCGGCTCAGTTGGTAGAGCATCCGCCCCACACCCGGGAGGCAGGGGTTCAAATCCCGGCCGGGTCATGCCGAAGACCATATAAAAGCGGAACTTCCTGCCGTCCAGCTTGGTGCTCAGCAGTAATGGAATGGAGGAGGGAAATTTGTGGCGGCGCCTTGCATGGCAGCGGCCCTCTGATTCTGCACTTGGGGTGTGTGTGATTAACACAGTAGATAGGTAAAACACAATCTCGTTCTACTGTACATGATTGGTTGTACAGTTGAATGATAATAAGGGTTGTTTATTAAATTTGTTTCTAAGACTGCCTTCTATCATTTGCGTAATATTGCCAAGATTAGGAGCATCTTGTCTCAGAGTGATGCTGAGAAACTGACCCACGCTTTTGTTAGCTCGAGATTAGATTATTGTAATTCTTTATTATCAGGCTGTCCTAAAACATCTTTAAAAAGTCTTCAGCTGATCCAAAATGCTGCAGCAAGAGTTTTAACAGGTACTAGAAACCGGTTCTGGCCTCCCTTCGTTGGCTTCCCATAGAGTTTAGAATTAAGTTTAAAATCCTTCTTCTTACTTACAAAGCTCTAAACAATCAGGCTCCTTTTTATTTAAAAGATCTGATACTACCATATTATCCTAACAGAGCACTACGCTCCCAAAATGCAGGATTACTTGTAATACCTAGAATCTCCAAAAGTACAATGGGAGGCAGAGCCTTCAGTTATCAAGCTCCTCTCCTGTGGAACCAGCTGCCAATCTGGATTCGGGAGTCAGACTCCATCTCTGTTTTTAAGAATAGGGCTAAAACCTACCTTTTTGATATAGCCTACAATTAGGGAGGGATCAAGTGTTTCTGAACCCTCCCTTAGTTATGCTGCTAATAGGTTTAGTCAGCCGGGGGACCTCCAGTAATGCACTGGGCCTCACTCCTTTCTTCACTCTCAATGAAATATTTTTTTTGCTGGTCATTAACATCTGTTTGTTCTCTCCCATAGATTGAGTCCCCATTGTGCTGTTTGCTCTCTACATGTCTGTTCTTTTCATCTTCTCTGTCCCCTCACCCCCCAGCCAGTCACAGCAGATGACTGCCCCTCCCTGAGCCTGGTTCTGCTGGAGGTTTCTTCCTGTTAAAAGGGAGTTTTTCCTCTCCACCGTCGCCAAGCGCTTGCTCACAGGGGATCGCCTGATTGCTGGGGTCTTTCTGCAGCTGTGGGGGTTCCCCCTACAGTTGATAGTGCTATGAGATGACTGTTGTTGTGAAATGGCACTATATAAATAAAGTTGAATTGAATTGAATTGAATTCTGATGACGGTGGAGATGGGGATAGGGCAGCCAGCCCTCCTGTGGACCTCCTCGTTTGTGGTGTGGCGGAACCATCGGATGCTGAGGATGTTACGGAGGCAGGTCCGATGGAATGTATTCAGATGGTGGGTGGTTGTGGTGGAGAGGGTCCAGGTCTCATCACCATAAAGGAGGACGGGGATCACACAGGTGTTAAAGATTCACAACTTTGTGGTTGTGCGGCTCTTCCCGCTCCACCAGACTGTCTGGAAGCGGCCAAAACCACTGTGAGATAGCGGTAGCTGCAGGCAACGAGTAATCTCTGGATCTGACGAGCAGGAGCTGGTGATCAATAGAGGATGTCGACAAGGCTGTCCACTTTCACCTTTATTGTTTACTATGGCAATTGAACCTTTAGCGATGGCAGTACGTTTACATCCACAAATATATGGAATTAAAGTTGGACCAACAGAACATAAAATCTCCCTGTATGCTGATGACATAATTTTGTTTATGTCGAATCTTAAAAAATCAATTCCGACCTTGTTGAATTTAATAAAGAATTTTGGGGAAATATCAGGATATAAAATAAATAAAACTAAATCTTCAATATTAATGCTAAATGAGACCCAGAGAAATCACCCAGCTCCTGAGGTAAATCATTTCAATGTTGTAAATCAGTTTAAATATTTAGGAATTCAAATTGTGCCTAAGCTAGAATTAGTTGCCAGTGCCAACTATGAAGCCTTAATGACAGACATTAATGAGTTAATTCAGAGATGGATGTCACTACCAATGTCGATGATCGGAAGAATCAATATACTTAAAAGTAATATCTTACCTAAAATACTTTATTTATTTCAATACATTCCTTTACCACCACCTTCAGATCTATTCTCAAGAATTAAAAAAAAAGTTAGTGGGATTTATATGGAACAACAGGAGGGCTAGATTACGTCTGTCCTTACTATATTTACCATTTGATCGTGGAGGTCTGAAATGTCCAAACTTTATGTTGTATTACTGGTCAGCACAACTGAGGTCTATGACATATTATTTTTCATCAAATGATCTCCCTCATTGGACTGAAATGGAATCATACAATTTACCTTTACCTCTTCCCATATTCATATACTCAGATTCGGCAAAAAAATTACAGAAACAAGTTAAAAATCCATTTGTAAAGCATATGATCAAAATATGGTGTGAAACTAAAAAATATTTAAAAGAACCACATTTACTGTCTCAATTTAGCCCAATATGGGGTAATCAATATTTTACACCAGGGAGAGCGGATGCTGTATTTAAAGTATGGAATTTAAAAGGGATTCAAAAGATTCAAGATTTATATCTGTCATGTTCAGATAACATAATGTCTTTTGAAGAGCTGAGGATCAAATTTAATCTTAATAGAACACATTTTTTAAAATATCTTCAGCTTAGGAACTTTATTCGATCAAATCAAAACAATGCTCTCACTCGACCTATTTATTCATCCTTGGAAAAATTTTTGACGAAAGATAGTAAGAGAAAGGGTATTATTTCAGAGTTTTATAACTCATTGACACCATCTTCAAGTGAAAACTCACAGAAAAGATTGAATTATTGGAAAGAAGACCTGCAAATTGAAATTTCAGAGGAACAATGGGAAATGGCTTGTACAGAAGCTCAAACCAAATCAATAAATGTACGTCTTAAATTGATACATTTTAAATGGTTAATGCGGATGTATGTTACGCCGGTGGAATTAAATAGATATAACAAACACATACCAGATACGTGCACAAAATGTATGGAAAGTAAAGGAACCTTATTTCATTGTGTATGGGAATGTAGGAAAATTAGAATGTTTTGGGAAGAGGTGAGGGTAACAATTGAAAAAATAATTTCAAAACAAATCATATTGAATCCTAAATTGTTTTTGTTGGGTCTGTATCCAGAAAAGCATAATTTTAATAAAAGTGAAAGAGCATTCTTAGACCTCAGTTTGCTTAACGCCAAAAAATGTATTGCACTATTGTGGAAAAAGACTCATAGACCAGATGTGACTCAGTGGTTAAAACAGATGTTAACAAACCTTCCACTAGAAAGAATAACATACATACTGAAATCAAAGGAAATTGTGTTTGAGAATATATGGAGACCTTTCATTGATTATGTAAAGAATTTAAACATAACTTTTGAAGAAGAAGGTGAATGATGTGTGTGTACCTTGTAAATTCCAAACTGGTGAATGTATAATATGTATACTTATGTAATGGATTGCCTAGACTAAACAGAGGAGCATTGTTGAAGACCTGTTCTTGTTAGTGGTTGTTGGTGTTTTTTTTAGTATTTTTTTTTTATTACTTTAGTGTTAGTGTCTGATTGTTTGTGTTATGTTTGTAAAAAAAAGGTTCAATAAAAATATTGTGGAAAAAAAAATTGCACAGTAGCCTGGTGGAGCACCCACAATTTCGTTGCATTGTACAACTGTACAATGACAATAAAGCCTATTCTATTCTGTAACTATAAAGGGACAATGTAACAATTTTCTTGTAAACCCTGTCAGAAAATTCTGATGGGGTTCCGGACCAAAAACAAAGGAACTAAGAAACTGGTACAACAGGGGCAACATGCCTTGTCAAAAGCTCAAAGTTTAATGCAACAAGGCACTTAAATTGAGCCTCAAAGAGTATGGCTTCATAATCATAGACATGCTTTTTTCATTAAACTCTAAAAATCGCTTCATTATTTGATAAACACTCACTTCAGTGTGTTTGTGTGGATGTGTTTACCTGTGTTTCATCAGTGTGTACACCCAAACCACAGCAGCAGCGAAGAAGACTCCGGCCATACAGAGGTAAAGGCGAGAAAGGGGGATTTCTGCTGCCGACAGATAACCACCTGGATTCTTCTCAATCACCTCCACCTGCAGTGGAGACATTCAGGTTTAGCCCGTGCAGACACCTGTGCAAAAATCCACCACCAGAAATGCAGTTAAACTTACAGTGAACGAGTAGGCGTGGTCCAACTTCGGTTGCCTGTTAGGACAGTAGTGGAACTTGAGGCTGTATAGACCCTCTGCTTCCGGGCCGATGTCCATGTGAAACTGTTAAACGAGGGAGAGATTACATATTTGATATAAAGGTGCCAAATAAATATTGTTTCGTGTCACATTTATATCTGCCAAAAAAGGTGAACTCACACTGAAGTTGTAGGTGCCGTTAGCTTTTCCCAAAGCTAAAGTAATCAGTTTGGTCTCATTTAGCTGTATTAAAAACATAGAGAGGAGAAAATGAATTCAGAAACATCACACAAACAGAAAAAGCATATGGCTCTTCAACAAGTGACTTGCATTTTAAAATTAGGGGCTAGTTTTTGTGATTAATATAAACTTAAAAAAAGAAAAGAAAAACAATTCTAAGTAAGTGTTTTGATGCCTAAATCTCCTGTCAGCTCATGTCATTACCTCCTTGGCGGAGGTAATGATTTCAGAGCAGCTTGTCTGTTATACCCTCTTTACACAGGGGTGGAGATCATTGAAAGATCGTTGAGAGATCTGGCCAACTGTTAATCGATCAGTGATCTTCAGTGATCTCCACAGTTCCCATGGTCTCAAAGTTTTCACCCAGTCCAAAACAGACAATGATCTCCCAAACTATCCCAAACACCAAAAATTGTCTCAATCCCACAACGATCTCAGTGTTGTGTAAAGGGGTCCTTAGCAAGATTATGCAGAAACTACTGGATGGATTTGGATGAATTTTCACTAGAGGTGGCCCTTGGCCTATGGATAAACTCATTAGATTTTGGAAGTGATCTAGGTCAGGATGCGGATTCCAGATCACATTTTCCACTTTCTTTAACATTGTGAAATAGGGCCTTGACAGAGGTATGCACTCTCCAAGTGTCCTTTAGTTCAATCTGCGACACCAATGACACACACAGTGCATAGGTTTGTCACCGACTAGAGAAAGGACCATCTCAGTCAGCATGGGTGAATAGACGCCTGGCAGTTAATGGTGCAAAGCAATCACTGTTCAGTCCAATAAATAAATCGAGGCTGTTGCATGGTATCTGCTACTATAAGGAAGTGAAATTTAAGGGTGCTTTCACACCTACAGGCTTTAGTCCATTTCAGTCAAACTAGAGCTTGTTTTCTCCTTCAGGGCACTTCGTTTTGTCTGGTGAGAACACAGTAATCACACTCAGGTGCACACCAAAACAACCATACTGAGACCCATAAAAAAAAAAAGGTGGTCTCGATCTTCTGGTGAATTTTGGTGCGGTCCTCCAGGTGAGAAATACCAAACTAAAATGGGACCAACAGCTTACAACAACACATGATGTGAGGGCATTAGATTGAAAGTAGAGTTTGTTTCATTTATTTATTTCAAACTCCCACAACACACTGCTGGATAGATTGATCACAAACGTGGAGTTGTGAGGAGGTGCAGACTGATCAGATGGTTACATACACAACCATTCACAGCTTAGGTGTGAAAACACCGTGAGACTTTTTGAGACCTTTTGAATGCCATTTGATCAAATTTAAGACTTTACATTTGCAATAAATATATATTTTTTTAAATAAAAATCACAAACTAAAAAAAAAAAAAGTTATTTATGACTGTAGGGCTGTAGGGCTATACCCAAACAGTCGATTTTCAAATTTGCTATTTGGATATTTCACTTTTCCCCTAAATGCTTGATTTTAATAATAAAGTTAAATTACAGGCTTATGTTACTAAATTTTCCTCAAAATTCCATTGCAAATTTATAAGAAATGCCTCACAAATTGAGCAACTCATTCATTCATCTGCCGCTTAATCCTTTTTTAGGTCCAGGGGAGGGGGGGGGGGGCATTTGAGAACCACTGCTACAGAGAACTGCCTCACCTTCTACAGCATTAATGCCATTGTACTACCCGTGGATGTATTCCATGGAAAAGTCACCACAGCGATTGCCTACCTGCCCTACCACACTGATTGTTGTTGCATTTTTTTTGTCCTAAGATATAATCACATAAGGAAATGTTCATCCATCTTCTACCGCTTAACCCTTTTTGGGTCACGGGTGGGGGGTGGCTGGAGCCTATCCCAGCATCTTTGGGCGAGAGGCAGGGTACACCCTGGACAGATCGCCAGTCCATCACGGGGCCAACACAGAGAGACAGACAACCCTTCACTCTCACATTCATACCCAAGGCCAATTTAGAATCCCCAGTTGATGCCAATTAACCTAACTTGCATGTCTTTGGTCTGTGGGAGGAAACCGGAGCACCCAGAGAAAACCCACGCAGACACGAGGAGAGCATGCAAACTCCACACAGAAGGGTCACCCCGATGGTCAGGGGGCAGGATCGAACCCACCACCTTCTTGCTGTGCAGCCACAGTGCTAACCACTGCAAAAATCAAGCTGCCCAAATTGAGCAGTTACACAAAGAGAATTCATACAATCTACCAAAAAAAGGTCACAAATTTACATTAAAAAAAACTTGCATCTCTTTGGCTATGAACCGAGTATCGCTGTCCATGAGCGTGCACCATTTACCATCATCATCATAGCAGTCTGTCGGAGGCGACAATGACTGTTTCATTTAGGTCTGATCAGATTCCTCCACGCAGCTCTGTCCTTCACCCTCCGCTGCCAGGAACTCCTGACCTTGTTAACCCGGGTGACGTCCGAGCCAGTGTGAGTTGCTTTCTGACTGACCATTTCATGAAACTGCTTGCAAAGTATTTGAGCACCGCTAGCTTTTGCTGGACTAGCAGCACATTCTTGGCAGATAGAGGTATTATCAGTGGCAAGGACAGGCCAAGACAAACTGACTCCAGTATCTGTTGCAGTGACTGACCAGATGATAGGTTTGTTTATCTCTGCTCTTTGTGTAGTGCATGTCACAATGCACCGACTGGCAAAAGTCCACCACAGACCTTGCGACAGATGTGCTTATCTGCCAGGATGGCCAGTCTCACCCCGTGTAACTGGGAGTGGTCCACCATAGACCTGTGACAGATATTGTTTTTAGTTCTGCCAGGATGCCCAGTTTCACCCTCCACGCCCTCAGAAGGGCAGGGTTGCCGGTTGAGTCGCTGACGGCCCGACCCATGAGACAGGTAGTACCGGTTTTCATGGTTATCCATCTACCACTGTCATATTTATCTTTGTTGTTGTTGCTCAAAGGCTCCTTTACACCAGGCTGAGGGGAAAGGGAGAACTCTGCACGTCTGGTTGCAGTTTTGTTTCCAGCTGGAAAAACTATGTGGGATGGTTATGTTTTAAATACTTTGAAAAAAAATTCAAATTTGTGTGACAAAAATTCACAGATCTTTGAGGAATAGTTATGAATTTACAAGAAAAGCTGTAAACTAAAGAAAAAAAATTCCAAGGAAACTGCTTGTTCATAAATGCAAATTTTCAAGAGAAAGAAAATCTTAAATTTACTGAGAAAGCTGCATATTTATGAGGTTTAAAAAAAAATACAAAAAAAGAAAAAGTTCCAGATTTGCATGACAGAGTCCCAAATTTGGAGGAAAGCCATATTTCTGAAATTGCTGATATTGACTCAAACCACTGACAGAGAAAAAAAATCCTGCACTGAATATTGGCTCTGGATTGCTCCCTAATAGTTAGATTTGAGACAGTCCTTAGTGACACATTTACAAGAAAAAAGTCACAAATTTACAACAAATGACTGCTTTTCCTTCTACCAATTTCACTGTCCTTTAAAGTAAAATGCAAAACCAGTATGTACAAATTCACAAAATTGAGGATTTTACCGGTGCGGTGGCGCAGTGGTTTGCACTGCGGCAGCACAGCAACTCACCCTTGGCCATGGGATCCCTGGTTCGATCCCAGCCCCTGACCAACAGTGATCTGTGTGGAGTTTGCATGTTCTCCCCGTATCTGCGTGGGTTTATGCCAGGATTTCTCCGGTTTCCTCCCACATGCCAAAAACATGCAGGTTAGGTTAATTGGAGACTCTAAAGTGGCCCTAGGTGTGAATGTGTGTGTGAATGGTTAAGGGATAGCACCGTACTGTGGCTGCTTCATCCATCCAGGTGGATGCCCTCAATTTCCCCTCTGGGGATCAATAAAGTATACTAAATCAAAAAAAAAAACAAATTACCTAACAACCCAAAAAACCTAAGATAACAGATTTATCATATTTGAGGTATTTTAAGACCTTTTAAAGGTCTTAACCGGAGTGGTGGCTCAGTTGGTAGAGCATCCGCCCCACACCCGGGAGGCAGGGGTTCAAATCCCGGGCGGGTCATGCTGAAGACCATATAAAAGTGGAACTTCCTGCCGTCCAGCTTGGTGCTCAGCAATAATGGAATGGAGGAGGGAAATTTGTGGCGGCGCCTTGCATGGCAGCGGCCCTCTGATTCTACACTTGGGGTGTGTGTGATTAACACAGTAGATGGGTAAAACACAATCTCGTTCTACTGTACATGATTGGTTGTACAGTTGAATGACAATAAAGTGTGATTTAATTTCATTTTTAATTTAAAGGCAGAGTAATTGTCATATTTAAGACCTTAATTTTGGATAAAACTGGATAAATTACTTTCAAACTTGCATCCAGTGTTGCCTACACTATAGCCATAGTGTTTTTGCTGGGAGTCCGACTTCCATTTTGTGACTTTTTCTTTGTTTTACGTCACTCCTGAGGGTACTTCTCAAGGACTGTCAGGATCCTGCCATTGTATGTGTGTGTGTGTGTGTGTGTGTGTGTGTGTGTGTGTGTGTGTGTGTGTGTGTGTGTGAGGAGGGTTCAGCATGTTGGGGGCTGTGTCTGCCTGCCTTGTTTTGTTTGAACTGAAAAGAAATATTACCAACTGGCCCAGGTTAACATACTTCTACCAAGCGGCAGAACAGGAAACACGGAGGGTGTGGGTTGTTACACATTGTATAAACAAAGAAGCTGTTCAGAAAATGCCCATTATGGCATTGATTTATGAGGGCTTAGACCGTATAATGAGAATAAAACGGACAGACTAAGCCAGTCAGTCTGTCCAAGTCTCAGACAAAATAAAGAAATCTTACATTAAAAGTTGTTCCCTCCACTTTATGAGCGTTTACATCAGGGTGTTGCTTTTCTTTTGTCTTATCGTCTGTTTTTGGGTCATTGTTTGTATTTTTCGACTCATCCTTTGACTTTTTGTCCTTGTTGTCTGCTGGATTATCTGCAGAGACGGCAGGTTGTTTACTCTTGTTGCTCTTCTGGGCTAAATGACACAAATACAGGTACAAAAAAAAAACAACCCACCCAGTTAAAAGATGTCTTAATAAAAAAATAATAATTCTGTCTTCAACTGCAGTGAATAAATAAAAATGTGGATATTATAAGGGATGCAAAGAGTGAACGCCACCAACCTTTATCCATATCGGTGTGTGTCTTTGCTGTCAAAATGTTGTTCTGTTGGCCAATAACTTTCACATTGACACTACAAAAAAAAAAAAATCACACAGCAGAAGGCACACTCATTTTAGGCTGTCAGGGCACTGAAGTGCACACTTAATATCATTATCTTTGCTGACACATACTTGAGTTTCTGGATATCAAAAAGAAAAAGAATAAGAGGCTCGCCGTTAGGTGCCTTGGTAAGAGTGAGCGGGCATGTCTCTGTCTCCTCTGCCTGGAGGGAAAAATATCACAACACAAAGTCCAGCGTTAAGAGCACAACAGCAAATCACATTTGTCAGAAAGTTCATTTAATACAAACCTCAAGGGTTTTAGCCAGAGCCAAACAAATCACTCCCATTACATTTTCCAAAACCAATTTTGATTAAAAAAAAAAAGAGGGTCATTTTATGCAATTTTTAAAAAACTAAATTTAAACATAGCAGCAAAAGGGACATATTTTCTGTCAAATACGAGGGGGGCTGAAAAGCTCATAGTGGTCAAACTTGACCAAACGTGCTTTATTTTTCAACCACAGGGATCCAAGTGCTGCAACACTGATAGAAGAAGTGTGTGGAAGTGTGAAGAAGTGTGTGGACCGAAAGGGAGACTATGTTGAAAAATAAACCACATTTGGTTAAATTTGACCACTATGAACTTTTCAGCCTATGAGCTTTTCAGCCTCCCGTACAGTAGCACATACCCAGTGAAATAACACTATATTAACATCTAGAGCCATATTATGATGATCTGGTCTGTTTATTTCACTCTTACAGCAGTGCAAAAACTAATTCTTCGGCAGGTGGAAAACATGAAGGGGCTGCCCTGATGTTCTTAATTATTCAGAAGTGTGTTTTGGGCGTAATGTGCAATAAACCAATCATGATCTTTGCTCTCTTTCCCTTTAATAAGCAGGCGCACAAGATCTAAGGCGTAATACTAAAATGACAGCCTTTACATAAGAGGACAAATCTGTTTTGTGCTGGGGACCCTGCAGGCTCGTTCACAAAGTGAAAAAGGTGTTTAAGAACCATCCAAAGCCTGATAAGATCCCAAACAGAGGTACTAACTGCACACGCACAGTGGAAAATTGTGTGTTTTCTTTCTGGGCATTTTATAGGTGGTTTACTGAGGAAAAATTGCATCTTTGACCACGAGTGCAAATTTGTGGAGGGATTTTTCATGTCTCATGTTTCTGCCTCAAGAGTTCAAAAACTGCTGTAAACACAAGAGGGAATTAGAGCCATGGGAATTAACGGTGTTAGTGGAACCAGCAAATAATGAATGAAAATTATGTTGCTACCCTGCAAACACCAAGACCTAAGTTGCACCTCTCCTCTCGCACTTGGGATCAAGCTTCATCCTCTGTGATGCACAACTTGTATCGTAGACTCACTTGCTAAATGTAAAACAGGCTTTAAACTGATGAGAGCTGCGACATCTAGAGTGTTTCTCTTTGTCTGTGATTTTGATGGACAGAGTTGTAAAAATTCCTTCAGTTATTATCATGGGACATGGGAGATGCAAGAATACACCATAAGAAGACCCCAGCACACCCACCATGGCCATCATCTGAACTCCTCCGTTAAACCGAGGAAGAGCAAGCTGTTGCTCCAGCAGATCTTGGACCGAGGTCCATTAATACTACTGAGAGCAAAATTGTTTTATTTTAACTAAAAGAAAATGATCAAATGAAGCCTGCTTTACACTCTGATTTTAAATCCTTCTGTTAAAAGAATGACGGTGAATGAGGAGAAAAATAATAAAACTGTCAACAAGAATGATGGATGCATAAATCGGCAATGATGTTTCAGTGGGGTGTAGAATCCTGGCAGACAGGCTCTACTCTGGCTGCGGGTAGGGCTGTCGTGATAACCGTAATTATGTAGTACCGCACTATGGACAAGCCTACTGTGGAGGATAACGAGCAACTGCAACAACTGTGGTGTAAATAACCCTCTGAAAGGTTTATTATTTTAGGTTAATTACTTGATCAATAATTCTGAGATATGTATCTTTTGATCTTTGCATAAATGTTTTCCTATTAGTAGTAAATTGAAGAGCGCTTAGCAGAGACAGTCGAGCTACGAACGCTGACGTTAATCGGTTTATGGACCTGTAATGAGGCACAAGCTCTTACGGTGGTCATAGCTTATGTGTTTTACTTAATGTGTATTGTGCTAAAATAAGAAAATAAAACTGTAAACTTCACCAGCAGTCAAGACCATTGCCATCACATAGTACGGGGATCTGTACACGCAGTGTTCACTTTTTATGTGTGTGGCTAAATCTCGTTGTTCACTTATGTGCCCCTACTGATTATTAAATAAATTGTTAAATGTTAAGTGTATTTTTACTGCCAACTGCATGTTTGCACCCGGTACTGCGGAAGCTTCCACAGTACCGGGTGCTGCCGCCACCAGCACCATGTGGGGCACTCTTCAGATGGACTCCAGCAGGCAGTTAGTGGTGGAAGCGTTTGGATGAATTGCTAAATACAGTCGTGACAGTGAGCACCGAAAGGGCACAAAGCATATTATTTCCTTCTGAGCGGTGTGTTTATGATCCTGACAATTGAGCTCCGAGTATGAAACAACTACTGCATTGTGCACTGCTTATTTGAACGTGATTTTTCGGACAGCAGCAAAAATCCAAAAATCAAGGAGACAAGAGCCACGCAGGGTCCTGTACAGAGGCTGTCCTGTTTAAATAAGCTGAATGTCACTGCAGTCTCCAACCAGTCCACACACCCTGTAATTGAAATACTGGAGTTACCACCACTGCTTTGTGAAAATAATAGGGATTTTTTTCAGCAGTTCATGCCTGTGGGATGACCGGAGCGCCGCACAACTGTCACACACACATGTAAAGTTGAGAGGGGCACTGCAGCGAGTTTCTCACAGCTTCCATCGTTTGCCACATAAGTTATGAACCCTGCTTAAATTACAAGACCACAGGGTCCTAAAAACATTTGCAATAATACCGCATATCGTGGTGTTGAGCTATCCACTGTCACCGCAGGAGAAATTCCTCCTCTGTGACAGCCCTAGCTGCGGGTGATGGCTGTTTCCTGGTGTAGGTCACACTAGTCCAACTGTGCAACAGCACGGTAAAGTACGCTGGTTAAATTTTTAAAAAGACTCTCATTCTGTTCACTTAAGGAGAGGATAACTACATAAATAAATGCTTGATGTGTGTACTTGTTCTGTAATGTAAATGTAAATGAGAACAAAAGCCATTCAGTCTTCTATCACATGAAAATTAAAAGGGCAGATCAGGTAGTGGATCGTAATTGATTAAAAAAAAATCAGTGTTAAAATAACAGAAATTCTAGCCCTGGTGTAGGAACAGGTATATGTGCGGGTTCACACCTTTTAAACGTGCTGCTTAAGGGGTAATTGACTGAAAAATTGTGTTTTTGCAGGTTTTAACCTTCTGAAATGTGTATTGTATCAAAACAATGCGAAAAACAGAATGCACTGACAGAAACTAATAAAAGCATTTGCGCAAGATACAAAGTGCGGCACAAATGCCTGTTTTAGATATAATAGTCATAATAGGGCCCCTAGTGCTTATATGCAGTTATCTTCAATGAAAACATTGCAAACTGGAGACATTTAAAGAAATATTGATGTTGATTACTAGTACTTACTGTGTAGGACAAAACGCCACTGACACGTGACCTGGACAGGGTGAAACCAACCTAGAGAGAGTGAATGGTGTCAGACAGTGGGATTAAAACAATGCTACTGGTAACATACAGTGGAAAAATTAAGTATTGAACACGTCAACATTTTTCTCAAACATATTTCTGATGGAGCCATTGACCTGAGATTTTCACCAGATATCAGTAACAACCCAAGTAATTCATACATACAAAGAAATCAAGGCAACTGTGTTCACAAAACAAGTTATATTTACTAAAGCGAAATGACACTGGGAATAAGTACTGAACACACTTGGTGAAACTCATTTAATATTTAGTAGAAAAGCCTTTCTTGGTAATAACACCTTCCAGATGCCTCCTGTATGGAGAAACTAGGTGCAGGCACTGCTCAGGAGTGATTTTAGCCCATTCTTCCACACAAACTGTCTTCAAATCTTGGAGGTTCTGTGGGTGTCTTCTATGAACTCTGATCTTCAGAGTTCATAGATTTTAATTGGATTCAGGTCAGGTGACTGACTGGGCCATTCTAGCAGGTTCATTTTCCTTCCCTGGAGCCAGTTGAGTTTCCTTGGCTGTGTGTTTGGGATCACCGTCTTGCTGAAATGTCCACCCTTGTTTCATCTTCAGCATCTTGGCAGATGGCAACAGGTTCTTATCAAGGATTCAATTATATGAAGTCTGCCTGTACCATGTGCTGAAAAACACCCCACACCATGATGGGATGTACAGTGCCATTTCTCCTCCAAACATGCTGTGTGTTGCGGCATCCAAAAAGTTCAATTTTGGTGACATCTGACTAGACTATATTCTCCCAGTATTTTACTGGCTTGCTCAAATCTTGCACAGCAAACTTTAAAATGAGCTTCAACATGCTTTTTCCTCAGCAATGGAGTCTTGTCAGGTGAGCGGGCATAGAGCCCATGTCGGTTGAGTGCATTACTTATTGTTTTCTTTGAAAAAGGTCCGATAAGTCAGTCCTCCTTCCCAGCTGAGGTCCAAATTAGGGTTGGAGATAGATAGACAGATGTACTTTATTGATCCCAAACTGGGAAATTACAGATCTTTAGGCACCTCACGGTACAATTATGATTCAGGGTCTCCGATTTGATTCTAAAACTATTCTCGATGGATTTTTTTTTTTTTCCCCTCAGGATTTTTTTCCTCTCAGTGTGTGTCAGCTTGGTACTTTTAAAGCCAAATATTTGCAATGACCCATGAATTTACTTCAAACATCACTTAACAAAAGAAACAGAAGAGAAATGTGACAAATCACATGGACAAATTTATCTGAAAATGTGCTTTTAAGAACTGTCATCTTTTCATGGATATTCTTTAAGAAGACCACAGCTGTGTCCAGCAGGCCAATATCATTTCCTTTCATGCATTTTATTATTATGTAGATGTTTTAGCTGCTTTTAGTTCTGTATTTTTTTAGACAAAAAAATCAAATAAATTCTTTACTCAATTTAAAATAAAATGTAATAATTTAATCATAATAATACAGGGGAATACTAAATGTGTTTTTGACTCCAAATAAATAACTCTAAAAATCCCAAATCAACAAATTAAATCCTAAAAATGGAGTTTCACAGGAGAACACAAAATAAATTACATACATTTAAAAAGATTGATATTTACAAAACAAAATCTCACAAAAGTCCACCTCTATACTATATTTTCAGTATTTAAAAAAATGTTTCAAGCTGTAAGCCTAAAAAAGGGACAAAAAGTACAATTAATTCCACAGTATAGAAGTGCTTTGGAGTTTGTTTTTTTGTCAAATTTTTTTTTAAATCTTTTTAGGCTGCATTCACACCAGGATAGTCCGGGGGTCTCAGTTCGACTGGGCGGGGAATGCAGAGAATTTTCACACCTTCGTTTGGTTTACATTCACACTGCAGCCAACCAAACTGCCTGGACAGCATCATGCAGTTACAACAACTGCTCATTTGGGGTGTTATAGCCAAAACTGCCACTCACCAAGAAGAAAAAATCTCGGCGAAGAAAAAAAAAATGAGGCTCATCGATGGGCTAGGACCGAAAACAGAAATCCATTCCCTTCAGCCAGATTGTTTGTCCACCACAAACTTAACTTTTCTCCTTGGCTTTCACCGGTAAAAGGATTTCTCGGATTTGCGCGGATGTCTTTATTGTTAATGTACTACAGTAAACACCACTTCCTCTTCTCAGACTACGTATTGCTATTGTTACACAAACGCCAAGGGGCACTTTCACCCTTTGGTCCGCTGGATACTCCGTTGGGATTCACATTGCAAGTGGAGGGCACCAGACTTCGTTTGCAAGAGAACCGAGACCGCTGTTTTTCAGAGGGATCAGACTTCGCTTGTTTGGTGCGCACCGGAGTTCCAATGCGCATTCACACTGCACCCAATGAACCGAACTGTCCGGGGAAGCCACTGTTTGGGCCTTTGGTCCAGACCAAACAGTGGACATTTGAATGCACCCATAACCTGGTCTGGGTCTGTCTGGGTAACACTCTGTACAAGGACAGAGGAGGTGGATGTGTGTGGAACTTTTCATGTTCAGTATCACACAGAGCAAATTACTGTTTTGAAATTATATCAGAGGGTCACGGAAATTACCTCCATAAACAATGTTGTGCTGGCCTAACGGGAATGCTGTCCCAGGAGGGTGTGGAGGAGCCACAGAGACCTTTCGTCAACAGACCCCCGGGTGGACCCATACCATCGCAGGCAGCCAGAGAAGCGGTGGACACAATTTCACAGCAGGGTTTCATTCCGCGGGTTACACCAGGAGGGAAGCGTGGCTGTCCGCCCACTGCATCCCACGAAGAATGTCCAAGGTCCCACGCCATAAAATGGCCAGGCGGCTGCCGCCGATACAGCACTTGAGTTCCATTTTTTCCATTTGGTTAAAACAAAACAGTATGATTTTTCCCCAAATTGTATTAAAAAGCTTTGGAGTCTGGACGGAGGACTCTTGAGGTTCGAAGAGTCTGGACGGAGGACTCATGAGGTCCGAATCCGGACCGGAGTCTGCCAGTTGGTGACCCCTGTTCTAGAGAGAGCTCTTTGCTTCTACCCATCATGAGTTCTTTGTGGTGTGACAATCTGATATTCATAGACCTTTTAAAAGGCTATCAGTCAAGACTTGACCAGATGAAATTAATTTGCACTGATGGAGGATACAATGGCTTCCTAAATTCTGATGGATTTCAGCTGATTTCTGCGCTTTCTATGCCTTTTTGCACCTCTTTTCTTCATGTATTCAATGCGTATTCCCTGTGTTATTCCACTTTACTAAATATAACTGTTTTGTAGGGGCCTAGAGATGCAAATTAGCAGTACCACTAAATCTGGCATACTTACATTTGTATTAATGTTCATTAGTATGTAATGTCCCTTTCAAATAAACATTAAACAAACTTGTGAACACAGTTGATTTCTTTGTATGTATGGATTACTTGGATTGTTACTGATACCTGGTGAAAATCTCAGGTCAATGGCTCCATCAGAAATATGTTTAATGAGAAAATTGTTGACGTGTTCAATACTTATTTTCCCCGCTGTAACTACAGTGTGATCAACCTTTTTGTAATACACACACTGAATAATACTATAAAGCGCTGTGTCATAAAAAGAGCTATATAAATCCAATCCATTATTATTATTATAATTGTTACCATAAAATATAAAAAAAAATTAAAAAATGGATAATGAGCTGGTCGCATGCTTATCCATTGTGGACTTTTGTATATTTAGGATGTTTTTAGCAATACAATATTAAGCCAAAATACAGAGTAGTCTTAAAATTGCGAGCGTAAAAACATGTAAAAGATAACTCAAGATGCTGCTGCACAGCATAACGCAAATGCGTGTAGACACAGGCATTGTGCACTGAAAGTCTTACAGGACAGAAAATGTCTAAGAGTCCCTCAAACTTTAAACTTAATTTAATGTATAAATGATAATTTGTACCCTGCCTCTCGCCCAAAGATGGTGGGATAGCCCCCCCCCCCCCCCCCCCCGCAACCCGAAAAGGATTAAGCGGAAGAAGATGGCTGGCTGGATGGATGGATGATAATTTAATACATTTTAAGGAACTGCAGATACACAGAAAACCACATGTCGCTGCCTGTAGTACTTCTTCCTTTTCTACTATATAATATTTGGATAATCAGATTTAGGCATCAGTAAGAGGGAACCAACTTCTGCAAAAAACACAAGCACTGCTCACCGGGTAGAGGCTGAAGTTTGTTTCTTTAAGCTTCAGATTAGTCAGATGAACATCCAGAGTCCCATTAGCATAGAAACCAAAGTTGTTTAGGTCCACAGCAAACCGAGTTTCATTCTGGAAATAAAAACAAACCAGTTTGGTAAGACAGAAGCCTTCCTGGCTGATGTTTAATACTAATTAAACTTTTAAAAACAAAACACAAAAACGCATCATGTTTGGTCATTTACAGGATTTGACATGAATACCAACCAAATGTCAGAAGAATCCATCAGCTGCCTGTAACTCAGTAATAGCCACTATGGCAAGTATTATGGTATCACAGTCTGTAAAAACGTAATATACTGTATATACAGAGCCCGAGCAACAGGCTCTGTAGATTCCTCCCAGGTTATTCCCCCCAAAACAAGACTAAATGTGGTGTGTGTTATCTAATTCTATATTTGAAATTCCTTCAATTGACAAACAAATGTAATTCTATCCTTACTGCATTCTTGACAGAGAAAGTTGAAAAGAGAAAGATGTAGGAATGTGGAAACTGGGATGCAAGTTATTGATTAATTAATTAATCATTAATGGATTCATCTTATCGATTGCTTAATGAATAATTGATAAGCGGCAATTGTCCTGAGAATCTGAATTTCCCTCAGCACAATACGGTCTTTGTATCGATAACATTAAAACCTAATTACTGTTCTTGACATACTGAATAAAACATGCACATCATATTCCTCAGTGATTTATTATCTTTACTACAGACAATGGCATTTTTTGTGGTTTAACAAATTCTGTATTGTATAGTGTGTACTATGTGCTGGCGCATCTCAGTAAATTAAAAAGTCATCATTTACAATTTATTTTAAAAACTATAACCAATATCACCAAATTTATTTAAAAAGGTTTGAAATACTTCCCTTTGTGTAATGAACTTTTTTAGTTATAAAAAAAAAAATAACTTCAGAAAGTTCTAATTTACTGAGGAACACTAGCAGACTGTTTTAACAGGAAAATAAATTGTGAGCTGCTTCATCTGTTGCATGTTAAACATTAGCTCCTTTCAGAGTACCCCAGCAATCCAGGCAAACCCAGTACGGTCCGGGCTCCCTCTCATGCTACTTGACGTGGGCCAAATGACCCTGCAAATGACATGGGTCATTGGCCACTTCACCTCACCTCAGCGGACATATGAACAGGAAACGATGATAAACAAGATGAAGTAGGTAGGTGTCACCATCACCATGTCACAGCACAGTGACACTAAAGCTGGATTCATGCTGCACCTCTGCTGTCCGCGTACGTGTAACCGGAAACCTCATGTGACGAAATTTACGTCGTCGTCTCTAGTCCACTAGTGTCTGCAGTGCTCGACCACGGACAACTGCGTGCAGCCCAAATTTTGTGACCACGCCACCTGACCACAACCTGAACGCATTGAAACGCGCATGCGCAAGACTGAACGTCCCATTCACGAGGTGGCGATATCGACACAGCATACCAAGACAAAGTAGACAAAGAAGACAACGAGGAAGCAGAAGACGAGAATAAACATACATGAAGCATACCTACATACTTCAGCAGCAGCATCTTCATGGAAAAGGAGTGACAACCGGGAAGTCAAGCAGCAGAAAGCAAGCAACGTTTCTTCAGTGGTGAAAGTCCTGGCGCGTCAGTGCATTGCCGCTACTTATTGGGCGGGAGTGAAACTACAAATGATGGTTGTGAGCATGCGTCAACTGCTTGGCCTGGGTAGATGAAAAAAGTGAGCATGAACAGCATCACGTGCGTGCCGGGCTTGTCCAAAGCGCACGCGGACCAAAGCAGACTAGAGGGGACATGCAGCATGAATGAGGCTTAAGGCTGCATTCACACCAGGATAGTCCCTGAGTCTCGGTTCAACTCGGCGGGGGATGGCGAGAACTTTCACAACTTCGTTTGGTTCGGTTTGTATTCACACAGCACTTTACTCAAGCGGCCCAAACTGCTTGGAGAATGTCACGCAGTTACAACAGCTGCTCGTTTGTGGCACTGTAGCCGAAGCCACCACTGACCAAGAAGAAAAAATCTCGGTGAAGAAGAGAAATCCGGCTTATCGATTGGCCAGGACCGGTGTTATGCCAAGAATTGCTTGTTTGCCAAGAATTGCATCCCATGCACCAAAACTATAAAATATAACACTACAGCCAGGCTTGTAACCATTTGTGCATTTTTAGAATTAAAAATTGTTATTACCTCTTGTAAATTATCTTTAAATTATGTTTATTTGACGATGGGATGCAATTCTCGGCAAGCAAGCAATTCTCAGCATAACACCGCAGTGTTTCCTCTGGCTTAAAGACCTTGGCGTGGTGGCAACATATCCCCCCCCCCCCCAAACATACCAGAATATGTTAATTTTATACTATTTATTTCTTGTTAAAATTTTACACACTAACGTGGCATATGGAACTTACCATTTCAAGTATTGTACAACCGAGGCTTGAATATTGGGCCAGTTGGGGTCCCACCCAGACATCCTGTGTTTAGACATTTTAGTGGTGTTATCCTTCTCTCCTTCCTCTGCCTGAACACTTCCCTCTCCTTGGCTCCTCTCTTCTGTCTCATCTTGTCCTCTCTGAGCTCTGTCTAATTCAGGTTCCCTCTCTGTCCAGTGTTTCTTCTGGCTTAAAGTCCTTGGCGTGGTGGGAACATATTTTTCGGGGGGGGGGCAGTAAACACATGACACTATTGTCACCGGAATATGCCAATTTTATACTATTTATTTCTTCTTTTTTTTTTAAATTTTGCACAGTAGCTTTCCATATGGAACATACCATATGAAGTATTGTACAACCGAGACTTGAATGTTGGAATATTGGGCCAGCTGGGGTCCCACCCAGACATCCTGTGTTTAGACTTTTTAGTGATGTTATCCTTCTCTCCTTCCTCTGCTCTCACCTCTGCTAGACCCTCTGTCTTAACACTTTCCTCTCCTTGGCTCCTCTCTTCTGTCTCATCTTGCCCTCTCTGAGCTCCATCTAATTCAGCTTCTCCCTCTGTCTATGGTGGTATTCAAACAGGTTAGAAAATATCAATATGATGTTTTGTCCTGTAGCATTTTTTTGTCATGGTTTACATAAATGACAAAAATATGTGTATTTTTTTGTATTTTTATTCTAGTGTTTCTAGAAACATTCATAATAGTAATGTACTCATGCATACTTAAATTATATGATCAGAGGTGGGTATAGTAGGCAGAAATTCTACTCATGTAAAAGCAGTGCTTTGAAATCAATAATTAAAAGTAGACAACCAAAGATTTCTAGTTGAGCTGAGGGTACAAAGATCACCCATTTAAAAACTTGAGTTATGACTTCAGTCTTGAAGGTTTGAGGTTTTCTCAAAAATTTATAACAATTTTCTTAGTTTTCTCTGTCAATTTATCTAAATTTGAAACCATTTTCTTCAAATTTGTAATTTCCTCTTGTAAAATTGACTTTTCTTGTACATTTGAGACTTTATTATAAATTTGTGGATTACTTTATAGCTAATTTTTGTCTGTTTTTTAATAACAAAATTAGTTTTTTTTTAAATAAATTTGAAACACGGTGGTATTTTTTTTTCCTTCTTCCTTCTAACAATAATAAATTTTTAACCATAATTTTGCAGAGCCAGAACAGAACAATAATTTTACTTTGATTTCAAAGACAAAATATTAATAAAACTGTATTTAATCCGTCCATCCATCCATCCATCCATCTTCTACCACTTTTCCGGAGGTCCGGGTCGCAGAGGCAGCAGTTCAAGCAGAGAAGCCCAGACTTCCCTCTCCCCAGCCACCTGCTCCAGCTCTTCAGAGGGGATACCAAGGCGTTCCCAGACCAGCTGGGAGACAGTCTCTCCACCGAGTCCTGGGTCTGCCCCGGGCTCTCCTCCTAGTGGGATGTGCCTGAAACACCTCAAGTGGGAGGCGTCCAGAAGGCATCCTAATCAGATGCCCATACCACCTCAACTGACTCCTTTCAATGTGGAGGAGCAGCGGTTCTACTCTGAGCCTCTCCCGGATGACTGAGCTCCTCACCCCATCTCTGAGGGTGAGTCCAGCAATCCTACGGAGAAAGCTCTTTTCAGCCACTTGTATCCACGATCTTGTTCTTTCGGTCATTACCCAAAGCTCGTGACCATAGGTGAGAGTAGGAACGTAGATTGACTGGTAAATCAACAGCTTTGCCTTAGAACTAAGCTCCCTCTTCACCACAACAGACCGGTACAACGTCCGCATCACTGCAGATGCTGCTCCAATCCGTCTGTCGATTTCTCGCTCCATTTTCCCCTCACTCGTGAACAAGACCCCAAGATACTTAAACTCTTCCACTTGGGGCAGGAGCCTGTCCCCAACCCGGAGAGGACAATCCACCTTTTTCCGGCTGAGGACCATGGACTCAGACTTGGAGGTGCTGATTCTCATCCCAGCCGCTTCACACTCAGCGGCAAACCGACCCAGCAAGAGCTGTAGGTCATTGCTGGATGAAGCCAACAGGACAACATCATCTGCAAACAACAGAGATGAGATCCTGTGGCCACCAAGCACGACACCCTCCATTCCCTGGCTGCGCCTAGAAATCCTGTCCATAAAAATTATGAACAGGATCGGTGACAGAGGGCAGCTCTGGCGGAGACCAACTCTCACTGGGAATGAGTCCGACCGAGTGTTGGCAATACGAACCAAACTCTCACAACGGTCGTACAGAGACCGAATAGCTCGTAACAACAAACCCGATACCCCATACTCCCGAAGACCCCCCCACAAAAATCCACGAGGGACGCGGTCAAATGCCTTCTCCAAGTCCACAAAACACATGTAAACTGGTTGGGCAAACTCCCACGAACCCTCAAGAATTCTCGAGAGGGTAAAGAGCTGGTCCGATGTGCCACGGCCAGGACGAAAACCACATTGCTCCTCCTGAATCCGAGGTTCGACCAACGGCCGATTATCAAGGATTCAGTGTACCCCGCCCGGTATGGGGTTACCGGGGCCCCACCCTGGAGCCAGGCCTGGGGGAGGGGCTCGAAGGCTAGCGTCTGGTGGCTGGGTTTCCACCCATGGGACCCGGCCGGGCTCAGCCCGAAGGAGTTACATGGGTCCGCCCTCCAGTGGGCTCACCACCTGCAGGAGGGATCATGGGGGTCCGGTGCTATGTGGATTAGGTGGCGGTCAAAGGCGGAGACCTTGGCGGACTGATCCCAAGCTTTCTAAACTGTATTTAATGAAATAATCTAAATGACCAAAGAGGCAGTTATTTCTGTTATAATATTTCTATGTATTTCTAGTTTTTTAGAACTCTCCTCACCAACCAGACAGCAGGAAAAACCTCCCTTATTTTGAAATCCAAATGTTTTCACGTTTAGTTTGTCTGAAGGGTGCTGACGGATTAAAGTCATTGACTTTGTGAATTTCAGTCATTTTAACTTTCCAGGTACATAATAATGAACATAAATTAATTAATATTAACCAAGGAAAGGTTAAAAACAGCTCCTTTTCATTCTTGACTGAAATTAGAAAAACAAAAAAACAATAATTAAATAAAATCAACCAACTCGAGCCCTTAACCACACCTGTTAGCTAAGTGACTCTTCCATTATTGCTCCCGTTACCAGCAGGTTAAAACCATGATAAATGCCTCCAGTGCTTACATACCTCTTCTGATTTTTTTTTTCCATGTTTAAAGTACTTTAATAAGCTCGTGCTTCTCTCGGACAGTCACATTAGTAGCGAGACACTCTGCCTGGGTGGTGACTAGAACACGTGGGCGGGGCACTTCTCTCCACGCGGATGACGGTCACATGCGTTGTTCGTGTACGTGCATGCGGCTCGTCATTCCTTCGTAAATTTTTCTTAACTTTATATGTCCTGATCGAGCGGCGGAAATTTTTCTGGCGTGGCTGGCACCACCGGGAAATGTTACCAGAGGAAAAACTGTGACATTTTCTAACCTGATTGTATACCACCATAGACAGAGAACCTGAATTTGACAGAGAGGGCAAGATGAGACAGAAGAGAGGAGCCAAGGAGAGAAAAGTGTTCAGGCAGAGGATCCAGGCGAGATGAGAGCAGAGGAAGGAGAGAAGGATGACACCAGTAAAAAGTCCAAACACAGGATGTCTGGGTGGGACCCCAACTAGCCCAGTATTCCAACAATCAAGCCTCGGTTGTACAATACTTCATGGTAAGTTCCATATGCAAAGTTACTGTGCAAAATTTTAAAAAAGAAATAAATAGTATAAAATTAACATATTCCAGTTACAGTACAACAGTGTCATGAGTTTTCTGCCCCCTCCTTCCCGAAAAAATATGTTGCCACCGTGCCAAGGTCTTTAAGTCAGAGGAAACACTGATGATTCATGACTCGTGAATAGGGGTGGGGATCAAAAGAGTGATTCAACGATCTGGATCAATCCACGTTTGACTGAGCTGATATCGATCCACAAAATCCGTGTATTGATCTTTTAATATAATGCTTTTACATCTGTGAACGTCTGCCGAGTCTGATTGGGTCAAAACCGGGTCAGTAAGCCAGAAACAGCGGCAAAGAATCAGAAACATCCGGAATGCTAACACAGCTAACAAGCTAACAGAGATGCTGGTTCTTCTTCTGTGGTGTTAAAATGGTTCTCATCCGGCAAGAGTTCCCTGCGGTGGATGCGCACGTCTTTACTTCCGTGTTTACGTGAGTGGAGTTGTTGATGTGCATGTCTCTTAATTTATCAACAAAACTCACCATAAAGACTGTCCTCAACAGTTTCCAAATATTTTTCATAAAGTGGGGATAAATGGTTTTATACTGTGTGCAGTGCTGTGTTGGAACATAAAGTCGACGACTGATAAACACTTCAAACCCAAAACACACAGAGACTGGCTGAAACTCGGGAACAGAGAGGGAGACTTGGAGCTGCTGAGATTGTAAGTAAAATATCATTTGTTTGTTTTAACATTTGTGTCGTAAATTAATAATTCATCCAGCATAATGGTGTTTTCTTTTACAAACTACGGATACAGTAGTTAACGATTGGTTAAGTGCTGTGAATAAATGCAGAATAAAGGTATATTTTATGAGATTATGGACTTCTCCCACTTAAGTGAGAGATATGAAGATAATAAAAATCACAATAAAAAGTTAAATGGCAGAATTACTCAAGGCTGCAGTATAACAAGCCCTTTTTACTCAATAGAACTAAATTGAAATGAACAAATCTTCCCAGAAAATTAATTGAAACCCTTTTTAATAACTGAAAGTTAATTTGTAGTTAAAATATAAACAACAAAAAAATAAAAAAAAAACTAAATTATTAAACCCTACTGTGGTGTGGGAATTTAAAAATATTATTAATTTTACTTTGAAATATATTCTCCTTTTCATATCCCCTTAAGACCTGTGAAGACTGGGTTTCCACTCCAAGATCCATCCTGCACAGAGGCACTCTGAAGGGAAGAGGTTGTCAGTGGAGGAGCCACCCCTGCTTCGTTGTGAATTTCAGCACAGAAGAAGACCTCACTAAACACTTTTAAGACTCATTGTAAAAACTGACTTTTAAACAACTAAAATTGTACCCATAACTACTGATTGCTTCTTCTTCTAGATTTGTTTGGCAGTTGGCAACCAGCTTACAGGTGCATTACCGCTAACTGCTGAATTTCTGCTGCTCTTTTGCTGGCTTCGCTGGAGAATCTCTGTGGCATGCAAATATATATGTGCCCGTGCATCACACACATATGCCCTGCCTCTTGTTTGTTGCTGGTGTTTGCTGTTGCTGTGAGGTGCTTGGGTGCATGTGTGTGTACACATACACACCACTTCACTTGTGTGACATTTGAGTGCTTTGTTTTGCAGCACCTTAACTCTTGTACTTTAGCATATCCACTTTGCACAGTTTCACTGCAGATGTTCTTCTCTTTTATGATTGATTGATTGTGTGTTTTTGTGACCCGCTGGGGGACTACAGATGCAAATTAGCAGCATTGCTAAATCTGGCATACTTACATTTGTATTAATGGACACTGGCATGTAATGTCCCTTTCAAATAAACATTAAACTTAAAACTCAAATTTTTCAGGGGTCTTAGTTTTCAAATTCAAGATGGTGCTGTCATAATTTTCTCCATACTTTAACATGCATTCAGTGCAATTTAGTTGTTGTAATGGCTAATTCTAGATAAGATAAGATAAGATAAGCCTTTATTAGTCCCACAATGGGGAAATTCCAGGATTGCAACAGCATAGGGATAGCAACACTCAGAGCAACAATCAGAAGGCAAGAAAAAACAACATCTAGTAAACATATGTCCATATTACTATAAATGTATATATATATAGACACACAGTGCAGAGCATTATGGCTGGTGAATGTGCAGCAGAAAGTCTAAGCTCTCTCTCCGCGGGTGCAGCGGGCCAGCTGGAAGTCTTTGGGCATGATGGTGACCCCCTTAGCGAAGAAGAGACCACCAGGTGGGCCTCGCTGATCTCCTGCAGAGCCATGACGGCGAAGCTCAGGAAACGCAGGACGGTCTTGAAGTCCTGAGCGATCTCCCTCACCAGGCGCTGGACAGGCAGCTTACGGATGAGCAGCTCCGTGGATTTCTGGTAGCGACAGATCTCTCTCAGAGCCACGGGCCTGTGACGGCGAGGCCTCTTCACTCTGCCGGTGGCCGGAGCGCCTCTCCGAGCAGCCCTGGTGGCTAGCTGTCTCCTGCGGGGGGGGGGGGGGGGGGGGGGCTTCTTCCTCCAGTAGATTTTACGGGCGGTCTGCTTGGTTCTTGCCATCGCTCTTTATTATTCTGTCTTATATTTCTTTCACGCCGCCTAAACTCCAGCCCGGCACCCGCGTCATTTTCGCTACAGCTCCCGGTATGTCGAGTTTCCCATTAGCACCGGGCGGCGGCCAAGTGCTAGCTAGCACTAGCTCCTCCCCGCTGTAACGTCTCCCGCTGCAAACCGTGGCTCCGTCCGCCGACCCGGGAGACCCCCGGGGTGATCCGTGCGTCCGTGATATTTATACAGAGTGAAAGGTGTAGAAAGAAGAAGGAAGATAAAAAAAAAAGGCTGTGACCGGCGGCGCCACACGAGCCTTTAATTTCTTTTTTTATTTAAGTTCTCAGCAAGAATACAATGTTGGTCATTTTTGACAACTTTACTGAGCATTTAATTCTAAATAAAACACTGTTTAACAGGAAAGTATTGGGAATCCTGTGCTTTTCTTGTGGTGTTACATAGAATATCATCACTGAGTGTCAATTATAGAAAAAGCATCTACTTAAAATATGTGCTTCCTCACACAACTTTCAATGCAAAAAAAAAACCAACTAAAAATTTTGCAACTTTTAGCACAACTTTTTGGAAAAGCTCCCACAAATTCAGGCTTTTTGGGCCACAACAATCATAAAAACAGCCGACGAAATCCTGAACGGACTGAAATTCAGTGAGATTATGTATACATGCTTCATGTATTGAATTTCTTTACTTACTCTGGGTTGTTAACTTGACACTACACACCCTTTGCACTAAAGAAAGCGCTTGTTAGCACTTTGGGAAACCATAAGTTAAAGTGTCTGTGACACAATGTAGGAACTATGGATCAATATTCAGTATGAATTTATCTTCAGTCGTCCACATAGTTGGTTCTGTTGACTTAGAATGCTAAATAAGTAGAAAAATATTTCTAAGTGAATTCAAATTTAGTGCCGTGTTGCAGTAATGCGATATCCGGAGACTCGCCTCATTTCCAGATATGATGTCATGAGGTGAGTTTCCTCTCGGCTGATCCGTGTGCTGTCAATGTAAACAAGCTGTGTAGTATATCAGTGAAGAAATGCCGAAACGTTGCGTGGCGGCTGGGTGTTCTAATTGCTCCAGTGAACGTATAAGCCTGTTCTCATTCTCAAAAGATCCAGATCTTCTTAAAAAATGGGCAAAGCAAGTACAGAGAACAAGGGACAAATGGCAACCAACACCATCTTCTGTACTCTGTAGCGATCACTTCACTGCAGACAGTTCTGAGGAGGCGCCTGCTATACAGGAATCTTTAGGCTTGAAAGTTCGTTACAAACAAGTTCTAAAACCGACTGCCATACCTACGGTTTTCAAATGAAAACCCACAGCTCAAGACAATATCAACATATCAAAACAGCGCAGAGAAGATTATGAGAGGATTATGTTGGTTTAAATGAATCAACTCCCTCTGATTATTTAAACTGTCAAAATCCCAGAAGATCTGGTCGTGGAGGAGGAGTAGCAACAATTTACCATTCCAAATTACTAGTTAATGTAAAGCAAAAAACATGTTATAATTCCTTTGAGGGCCTGGTCCTCAGTATTGGGCACTTTAGCAATTTTAGGTTAAACCCAATTTTATTTGCCATAGTTTATCGTCCCCCATCAACCTACTCAGAATTTTTATCCGAATTTGCTGATTTCTTAGCTGATTTAGTGCTGAAATCAGATAGAATAATTATAGTAGGGGACTTTAATATACATGTGGATGTAGATAGTGACTGCCTTAATGTGGCATTTAATTCAATATTAGACTCGATTGGGTTTTCTCAGAAAGTAGGAAATTCTACTCATTACCTCCACCATACATTGGACCTTGTTCTGACATATGGCATAGAAATAGAAAATCTTGTAGTGTCTCCTCATAACCCTGTACTGTCAGGCCATTGTCTGTTAACCTTTGATTTTACTATTTCTGACTATTTGGCTCCTAAAGAAAAATATTATTACAGTAGATGCCTCTCAGATGATGTTGTTACCAAATTTATGCAGATTGTTTCCTCTATGCCATGTGTCAACACAACGGAAATAAGCTATAGACAGCTTGCGCCTTCTGTAATTGATAACATGGTGGATAGTGTTACAGCTTCTCTGCATCAGACTCTAGACTTGGTGGCCCCCTTAAAAAAGAAAAAGTCTAATCAGAGATTTCTAACTCCTTGGTTCAACACAGAAACTCGTAGCTTAAAACAGAAGACTCATCAATTAGAAAGAAAATGGCGCTCCACTAATTTAGATGAAATCTATTTAGCTTGGAGAAATCATCTTTTAATTTATAAAAAATCTCTTAGAAAAGCTAGAACGAGTTATTACTCTGCATTAATAGAAGAGAACAAGAATAATCCCAGGTTTCTTTTCAGTACTGTAGCCAGGTTGACAAAGAGTCAGGACTCTGTCAATCCTAGCATTCCCTTAGAGCTTACTAGTCAGGACTTTATGAACTTTTTTAATAATAAAATTTCATCCATCAGAGATAAAATCAATCAGATTCTTCCCACAGTTAACTTAAATACTGTAACTACTACAACTCCTTCTATTGATGTCTGTCTTGATGAGTTTACTCCAATCGACCTTTGTGAGTTAGACAAAATAGTTTCCTCATCCAAACCTTCAACTTGTCTTTTAGACCCTATTCCTACCAGGTTATTTAAAGAAGTCTTCCCACTTATTGGTAGCTTTATTCTTCATATAATCAATTCTTCATTAACTTTAGGCCATGTACCGCAGGCTTTTAAAACGGCTGTAATTAAACCCTTACTCAAAAAGCCAACGCTAGATCCAGGAGCTTTAGCTAACTATAGACCAATCTCTAATCTCCCTTTCATTTCAAAAATCTTAGAAAGAGTTGTTGCTACGCAATTATTTGACCACCTGCAGGGAAATGGTTTACTTGAAGAGTTTCAATCTGGATTTAGAATCCATCATAGTACTGGAACAGCCTTAGCGAAGGTCACTAACGACCTCCTCATCGCATCTGATAATGGACTAGTTTCTGTACTTGTCCTTTTAGACCTTAGTGCAGCTTTTGATACTATCGATCATAATATTCTACTTGATAGATTAGAACACTATGTTGGACTTAATGGAACTTCGTTGCAGTGGTTTAGATCTTATTTATCTGATAGGTTCCAGTTTGTTCATGTCAATAATGAGTTTTCTTTCAACTCAAAGCTTAGTCATGGAGTTCCACAGGGATCTGTGCTAGGCCCTACTCTTTTTAGTTTATATATGCTTCCGTTAGGCAACATTATTAGAAAGCACTGTATACATTTTCATTGTTATGCAGATGACACACAATTATACCTGTCAATGAAGCCAGATGATAGTAATCAATTAACCAAGTTAGAAGCCTGTCTTAAGGAAATCAAAGCTTGGATGACTTGTAATTCCCTGCTATTAAATTCAGATAAGACTGAAGTCATTCTTGTTGGTCCAAAAAAACCTTAGAAATTCCTTTCCAAATCAAACTTTCAGTTTGGATGTGGTTACTCTTTCTCTTAATAGCTCTGTGAGGAACCCTGGAATTATTTTTCATCAGGATCTGTCCTTCAATTCACATATTAAATTTGTTTCTAAGACTGCCTTCTATCATTTGCGTAATATTGCCAAGATTAGGAGCATCTTGTCTCAGAGTGATGCTGAGAAACTGATCCACGCTTTTGTTAGCTCGAGATTAGATTATTGTAATTCTTTATTATCAGGCTGACCTAAAACATCTTTAAAAAGCATTCAGCTGATCCAAAATGCTGCAGCATGAGTTTTAACAGGTACTAGAAAGAGAGATCATATCTCTCCGGTTCTGGCCTCCCTTCTTTGGCTTCCCATAGAGTTTAGAATTAAGTTTAAAATCCTTCTTCTTACTTGCAAAGCTCTAAACAATCAGGCTCCTTTTTATTTAAAAGATCTGATACTACCGTATTATCCTAACAGAGCACTACGCTCCCAAAATGCAGGATTACTTGTAATACCTAGAATCTCCAAAAGTACAATGGGAGGCAGAGCCTTCAGTTATCAAGCTCCTCTCCTGTGGAACCAGCTGCCAATCTGGATTCGGGAGTCAGACTCGATCTCTGTTTTTAAGAATAGGGCTAAAACCTACCTTTTTGATATAGCCTACAATTAGGGAGGGATCATGTGGTTCTGAACCCTCCCTTAGTTATGCTGCTAATAGGTTTAGTCAGCCGGGGGACCTCCAGTAATGCACTGGGCCTCACTCCTTTCCTCACTCTCAATGAAATATTTTTTTTTGCTGGTCATTAACATTTGTTTGTTCTCTCCCATAGATTGAGTCCCCATCATGCTGTTTGCTCTCTACATGTCTGTTCTTTTCTTCTTCTCTATCCCCTCACCCCCCAGCCAGTCGCAGCAGATGACTGCCCCTCGCTGAGCCTGGTTCTGCTGGAGGTTTCTTCCTGTTAAAAGGGAGTTTTTCCTCTCCACCGTCGCCAAGTGCTTGCTCACAGGGGATCGCCTGATTGCTGGGGTCTTTCTGCAACTATGGGGGTTCCCCCTACAGTTGATAGTGCTATGAGATGACTGTTGTTGTGAAATGGCGCTATATAAATAAAGTTGAATTGAATTGAATTGAATAGAAGCAACAGTGTCAAAACTCGCCTGGAAAAGAGTTTGTGTAATTGATTTTTTTTTTCCCCCACATAAGGCGATCGTGATTTTATTATATTTTTTACGCCGAAAGTAAAATCCTCCCCTATGAATTCTGAAGCCGAGTGTTGACTTTACTCCAAATGGAACGACTTTGTGTTAAAAAAACGTTATATTACTTTTTTCAGTTTTCATTTTTATAAATCTCATTGCCTACCGAAACTGAATATCTGAGCATTTTATTTTTTTTAATTTCCCCGATCACCCCATTAGGGAAATAAAAAAAAACTGAAGCCAAAATTTCTGTAAATCAAACTATTAAATCACAATCGCCTTATGTGGAAAAAAAAAAAAAAACATCAAATACACAAACTCTTTTCCGGGCGAGTTTAGACACTGTTGCTTCTCTGCGCTGTTTTGATACGGACGATCACCCATATCAAAAGAGTGCAGAGAAGCAACAGTGTCAAAACTCGCCTGGAAGAGTTTGTGTAATTGATTTTTTTTTTCCACATTAGGCGATCATAATTTTATTATATTTTTTCCACCAAAAGTAAAATCCTCCCCTATGAATTTTGAAGCCGAGTGTTGACTTTACTCCAAATGGAATGACTTTGTGTTAAAAAACGTTATATTACTTTTTTCAGTTTTCATTTTTATAAATCTCATTGCCTACCGAAACTGAATATATGAGCTTTTTTTTGTTTTTTTAATTTCCCCGACCACCCGATCGGGGAAATTTAGATCTATCTGTATATTACCATTCAGTGTTTTGGAGGCGACCGATGTCCATCTCTAACCCTTCACATCGGACCCTTCATCCTCTGAAACATGGAAGTCATCTTCGCTTCCTGAACGATATGGTTCAAATAAATAGGGTTGCAGTCCTTCGTCAGAACCAACTCACTCTTCTTCATCACTCGATCCTGCTTCTTCCCCGAAAACTATCAACAAATCGCTCAAATCTTCGCTGAAATCGCTCACAACTTCCTCCGCTTCAGTGTACTCAGTCATGCTTGTTTACATCTTTGATTCACCTCATTACGTCACAAAATGGCGGCAGCGTTTGATCCAATTTCAACAAATGAACATCGCAATCATCTGCATCCCAATGTAATTTATGGCAGTATATGGAAACAAAATTTTATTGAATTTTTTCTGTCTATACCAGGAGTGTCAAACTCATTCCACGGAGGGCCAAGACCCTGCAGGTTTTACCTCCACCCAGTGTCTTCAACAGGTGATTTCACTGAATTCTTCCCACTGATTGTTGATCAGTAAAAACACCTGCTGAAGATACTGGGTGGAAGTAAAACATGCAGGGTCTTGGCCCTCCATGGAATGAGTTTGACACCCCTGGTCTATACAGAATAAAAACACAGTAGTTCTTCTTTCTAATGAGGTCTTGGTTGAATTATGTCACAGACTCTTTAAATAATAAAATGTGCATTATTGTAACCGATTTTGGGTCAGTTCTTTGTGTGATAATTTATGTATTAACAAAGTTAGAGTATTCCTGGCACAATTTGCAACATTAGGTCTCCAAGATTTTTTTCCCCCTAGCAAATAAAATAGCTGTTAAAATGGTAATTTCCCTGATTAAATCTGGATCGGACTGAATCAGAATTGAATCGATTCAGAACGTCCAAGAATCGAAATCGATTCTAGAAATTAGTGATGATTCCCTACTCGTGAATTACCTACGTTTCCACATTTCTATATTTTTGTAGATCATTTTTTATTTGCATTTTAAGCAATTTCAACTTTATGCATCACGCATACCAAAAAGATAGAATTACATTCTTTCATCACCTTAATCATTCATGTAAGTATAGAATTAGACAGCACACTACATTGCCTGGGGGGATGGATCTGATATATTGTTGCACCAATATTAGCCATTTGCTCATTTATCATATTGAGAAGATAAAAATACATTTGAAAAAATGCAGGAAAAAAATGCTAGTTTTGCTGTATTTGTGAATAAGATAAGTTTTTTGATTTTAATATTGAAATGTTTTGCTATAATGCTCAACTAGAGATGAGCTTTACAAATTAACCTTGGCTGTAAAAGCTACGATGTATAACAGTAAACTGTTCTATGAATGACCTGTGTGTACACATCTATCGCTATCAAATAGATGTTAAAATAAATTTTTATTTTTAACTTGTAGTTTATAATATGTATTACTTTTTGTCAGTCTTAGAATCTAGAGCCTTGTTAAATTTGTAAATTTTTCTAGTCATTTATCAAATTTTGTTATACTTTGGGTCAATGTTCTATGTGTTGGACAATAAAACAAGCGTGCTTTAACACTGCACTGTCATTTTATCTTGGGTCTCTTAACGAACTACGCAGAAAATGTTATGGTTTGTGTTGGGTGTGTGTGTGGGATACATCAGCATATTTTTTTTAAAGTACTGTGGGCGACACACATTGTGGGCTTACATCGCCACAGAGACGTGACTGCATGTGTATTGAGGGTGTCACGTCTGCAAGGACAAAGGACTCGAATCTGCAAGAGATAACGAGGAGGTGTGAGATTTGTCTTTTTGTCCCACAGAAGATGAAGATGCCCCGGAGAGGTTTCCGGTTCATCAAGAAATGAGAGACAATGGTGAAGATTCAAAGGGATGCTTTGTGACTGTATGTTTACTGAAAACACCCATGTGACTTGAATTCTGATGCTGGAAACATATAAAAGGGTGATGAGATATGATTCTTCCTCTTTCCTGCTTTGAGAATGCTAGACGATGTGTTCTGTCAATAAAGCTGGTTTACGAACTAAACTCAGCCTCATCATTCGAGCACATTTTCTACACTGGTGACCTACGACAAGAAATGAGCAGACAGAATTCTCCCGAGTGGGGCTCGGCGGAAGCCAGCCTGATGGCCGCCGCCACGATCCAGCTGCCCAATTTCTGGCGGCACAGCCCGCACTCATGGTTTAGCGCAGTCGAGGCGCAGTTCAACCTCCGGAGAATCTCCAACGACGACACAAAATTCTACCATGTGGTAGCGAAGCTGGACAGCAACATGGTCCAGAGAGTGGAGGATTTGGTTAATCATCCACCAGACAGCGAGAAGTACAGCGCATTGAAGGACGCGCTGATCAGCCATTTCACCCCTTCAGTCCAACAACGAGCAGAGGGGCTCCTGACGTTGACGGAGTCAGAAAACGAGAGACTTGCGGACCTGATGGTGAAGATGCTGAGGCTCAAAGACTCTGAGGATGGCGAATTCATTTTCGCCCACCTTTTCCTTCGGACCCTGCCGCCAGCAGTGAGAGTGGCCCTGGCAGAGTCGCCCCGATTGGCCAGGCGAGACTACCATGGGTTGAGCAAAGAGGCGCAGCGGCTGGTCGACGCCCACAAGCGGAACGCGGTTTCGGCCGCGGCTGCTAGCCCAGGAACGGCGTCCGGAGACAGTGCAGGTCCAGCGGCCGCAGCGCCAGACGCACCAACGACGGCGGCGATGGGGGCCAGACGACGCGGAGCGGAGGACGGCCCGTGTTTCTACCACTGCCGTTTTGCAGAGAGAGCGCACAGGTGCGTCCCACCGTGCAACTTCAAGCGCCAGGGAAACGCCAAGACCGAGGGCCGGTAGCAGCTGCGACCCTCGGCAACGAGAACAAGCTGCTTTACCTGACAGATGCACGCTCGGGGAAACAGTTCCTCGTGGACACGGGCTCTCAGCTGAGTTTCGTCACACCCACCTACGCGGAATGGCTGATGCCGTCTAAAGCTCCCTGGGTGTCAGTGTCAGCAGCGAACGGCTCTGCGATTAAAACGTTCGGTGAGAGGACCATGCTTCTGTCCTTACAGGGCCGTTCATTTGAGTGGACATTTATTGTAGCAGCAGTCAGTTTCAACATGTTAGGGGCTGATTTTTTGTGCTCACATGGTTTATTGGTTGACCTTGCTAATAGACGTCTGATTAATGCACTGTCCTTTCATTCTATTCCCTGCACAGCTCGGGTGGCCCCGCGGACTGCACATGCCAGCGTCTCAGCTGCGGGTGGTAAGTTTCACACATTGCTTGCTCAGTTCCCAGCACTCACAGTCCCCACGTTTTCGGCAACGGTGGCTAAACATGGGGTGGAGCATTTCATAACCACCACCGGCCCTCCCGTTTTTGCAAAAGCTCGGCGCTTGGACCCAGCTAAACTGGCCATCGCGTGCGAGAAGTTCACTAATCTGGAAAAACTGGGCATTGTTAGACGCTCCAAGAGCTCTTGGGCTTCGCCGTTACACATGGTCCCAAAGGCTGATGGCTCGTGGCGACCTTGCGGCAATTTCCGCAGGTTGAACAACGTTTCAGCTCATGACCGCTACCCGATTCCGCACATTCAGGATTTTTCTGTTCATTTGGCGGGGGCGCGCATTTTTTCTAAAATAGACTTGGTGCGCGGTTACCACCAGGTTCCAGTGCGCGTGCAAGATGTACCCAAAACAGCGGTCATAACTCCTTTCGGCCTTTTTGAGTTTTTGCGCATGCCTTTTGGCCTCAAGGGGGCCGCGCAGACTTTCCAACGCATGATGGATGCAGTTTTACGCGACCTCCCTTTCGTGTTCGTTTATTTGGACGATATTTTGGTAGCCAACGCGTCCGAGGGCGAGCACGAAAAACACCTCACAGCAGTTTTTCGGAGGCTGGCAGAGCACGGGTTAATAGTTAAACCAGCGAAGTGCCAGTTTGGGGTGGCGCAGATTGATTTTTTGGGACATCGCGTTTTGGCAGAAGGAGCGGTTCCTCTTCCAAATAAAGTGCGTGCCATAACGGATTTTCCGCAACCTCAAATGGTCAAGGCGCTTCAGGAGTTTCTAGGGATGGTTAATTTTTACAACCGGTTCCTCCCAAGCGCAGCACGGCTCATGCAGCCATTGTACACCGCGTTAAAAAAACAAAAGCCCGCAAATAAAGTTGAATGGTCTCCGGAGCGGGAGCGCGCTTTTGCCCAGGTCAAATCAGCCCTGGCAAACGCAGTTTTGTTAGCGCACCCAGTTCCAACGGCCCGCATGGCGCTCACCACTGACGCTTCCGATGTAGCGGTGGGGGCGGTAGTTGAACAGTTTGTGGCAGGTACCTGGCAACCCCTCGCGTTTTTCAGCAGGACTTTGCGCGATAGTGAGCGTAAATACAGTGCGTTTGACAGGGAGCTTTTGGCCCTACACTTGGCCATCCGCCATTTTCAGTTCTGGTTAGAGGGGCGACGTTTCACCGCGTTTGTGGATCATAAACCGCTAACGTTTGCGATGGCCAAAATTTCAGAACCCTGGTCAGGCCGACAACAAAGGCAACTAGCCACAATATCGGAGTTCACTACTGATATTCAGCATGTCGCGGGTAAACACAATGTTGTGGCAGACTGCCTCTCGCGCGCGGTAGCAACACCAAGCCCCATAGGGGCAGACTCTGTAGCCGTGGCCGCGGGCCCGGGCAGTGACGCGGGAGCGCGCGCAGCCCCGGTCTGTGTAGGGTTAGATTATGCAGCCATGGCTGCGGAGCAGGTTAACGACGCGGACGTGCGCACGCTCCAGTCTGGACCAACAGGGTTAAGGCTGGAGCACAGGGAGCAACAAAGTGGTATGCCCCCACTAATCTGCAATGTCTCCACGGGACGGCCCCGCCCCGTGGTGCCAGCTTCGTGGCGTCGCCGCATTTTTGACTTGGTCCATTCTCTCGCGCACCCAGGGGTGCGCGCATCGATTAAGTTGGTGGGGGAGAAATTTGTTTGGCCCGGGTTGCGCAAACAGGTCAAAGAATGGGTGGCAGCCTGCGTAGCGTGTCAGCGAGCCAAAATACACAGACACACTAAGGCCCCGATGGAACCTTTTCACATCCCCGCTAAGCGTTTTGATCACGTGCATGTTGACTTGGTGGGCCCGCTCCCATTATCACACGGGCACACACATCTTTTGACGATGGTGGATCGCACCACGCGTTGGCCAGAGGTGATTCCTCTGACATCAACCACAACGGAAGAAGTCGCGCGAGCATTTTTAGCAGCGTGGGTTGCGCGTTTCGGTGTACCGTCGGACATAACGTCCGACAAGGGTCCCCAATTTATTTCCGAACTATGGTCATCGATGGCCCGCAGCTTGGGGGTGAAGATTCATCGCACTACCGCGTATAACCCCCAGGCTAATGGTTTATGCGAACGCTTTCACGGGTCATTGAAAGCAGCCCTCAGAGCGTCGCTGACGGATACAAATTGGGTGGACAAACTTCCATGGGTTTTATTGGGGTTGCGTTCTGCACCTAAGGAAGATTTACATGCTTCCCCGGCTGAATTAGTTTTTGCACAACCGCTCCGTTTGCCAGGGGAATTTCTCCCCGATAATCCCGCACCAAATGGCCCCCCTGCTCAGCCGTGGCAGAGCGACTCGGGAGCAAACACGCTCCCTGGCCCGGTCCATCACAGTTTCCCACACATTTTTGTGCCAAAGGCTTTAAAAAATGCAGAGTTTGTTTTTGTTAAACATGATGCTCAGCGTCCAAGTTTGCGGCCGTTTTATAACGGACCGTTCCGAGTGCTGGAGACCGGGCAGAAGCATTTTCTGCTAGATTTAGGGGGCAGAAGGGAGTTGATTTGCATAAACAGGCTCAAACCCGCTTTTGTTTTGGCTGATGAGGAAGTGCAGCTCGCGAGGCCCCCCCGCCGTGGCAGGCCGCTGAGAGGACATTCTCCAGAATCTTCACAGAAAGGTGCTAACAGCTTTAATCCACAGATGCAGAGAGATGTTGCAGGTGCAGCAAAGCCAGATTGCAGCAGATTCGGCAGAAAGTTAAAACCTAGGCAGTTGGTGGATTGATTAGCGATATATGGAGTGTTTTGTGTTTTTCTTTTTTTTATGCCATGCAGGTTTTGCCCTTACTAGACGTTTGGGGGGGGGGTAGTGTGGGCGACACACATTGTGGGCTCACATCTCCACAGAGACATGACTGCATGTGTATTGAGGGTGTCACGTCTGCAAGGACAAAGGACTGGAATCTGCAAGAGATAACGAGGAGGTGTGAGATTTGTCTTTTTGTCCCACAGAAGATGCCCCGGAGAGGTTTCCAGTTCATCAAGAAATGAGAGACAATGGTGAAGATTCAAAGGGATGCTTTGTGACTGTATGTTTACTGAAAACACCATGCGACTTGAATTCTGATGCTGGAAACATATAAAAGGGTGATGAGATATGATTCTTCCTCTTTCCTGCTTTGAGAATGCTAGACGATGTGTTCTGTCAATAAAGCTGGTTTACGAACTAAACTCAGCCTCATCATTCGAGCACATTTTCTACAGTACCTACTATTGGCATCAGTCATAAAACTCCTTAATTAGTTGAGCTCTAGTAATACACAGTGTTTACTGTAAGAACTAAGTACTGCATTTATGATAATGACACCAATGTTTCTGATGTTTAGAAACTTGGTACCATGGTTTGATATACAGTACACTGATGATGCGCATAGTGCAATCTGGTTCTGATCGGATGATTTTTACAGGAGTTGTAGCCCCTGACCTATGACCTTCCGCATGCTAAGCCTACTGGGCAAACTATTAAACAGCCCAGTATGGTTACAAAAACGATCAAAATGTAAAACATGAACTTTGTAAAGAAAAAACGATCTGCCTGCACACTATTTCCACTATGTACAATGATAAGTGAAAGTGAAAAAACTGTTTTATTGACAGGAAAGCACTCAGGAATGGGCAAATATAATGGACAAATATATTGACAAATACTCCATAGATTCTCTATGGGGTTTAGGTCAGGAGAGTTTGCTGGTCAACCAAGCAGTGATACCATGGTCATTAAACCAGGTATTGGTACTTTTGGCAGTGTGTGTGTGTGTGTGGGGGGGGTGCCAAATCCTGCTGGAAAATGAAATCACCATCTCCATAAAGCTTGTCAACAGAGGGAAGCACGACGCACTCTAAAATTTCCTGGTAGATGGCTGCGCTGAATTTGGACTTGATAAAACACAGTGGACCAACACCAGCAGATGACATGGCCAGGGATGGCAACAGGAAATTCTGATTTCTGAAATCTAATTTGGTCGATTGACTTACGGGGGGGCTGGGGGGGCGCAGCCCCCCTGAAGCTGGGAGGTTTTCAGTAAAATACAAGTAATTTAGACTGAAAAAAATGATTAAAAAAATGAAATACTAGACTTAGATAAATCATTAAATTTAATGAAAAGTTAACTTACTTTTTCTTCAATGTTGTCTCACTGTCTTTAGTCCAACATATTTAACAGTTCTATTAGAGTTTTTTACACTATTTACACTGGTCACCAAGTCACTTCTAATGTGAAACTTTCTTCCTTTTGGCAGCAAGCTGTGTCAGTCTCTGAACTTTGAACTTCATCTCCTTTTCTGGTTTCTTCAGAAACTGTCCAAGTGTTTCTGTTACCTCATTGAACTTTGAGTCAATTTTCACCTTTACTGTCACTTCGCTCCCCGAAGCTCCTGGGTTTTTATGATTTTTAAGTACCAGAACTGTGCTTACATGACATAAAACAAACAGCTGAATGCCACTTATTACTGTATAATATTGACTTATGTTCCAAGAAGATAGCATTCCTAAACTAGAAAAGCACTCAGAGCGCATCCCTCCGCCAAGGCTCCTTCCGTTTGTCATGGATCAACTCCAAAATGTAATGGTTTTGTGTGTAGGCCTATAGCCACTTGTGGTGAAAATTGCATCAAAGTCTGTCCATCAGTTTTGGAGTATTGTTGCTAACACAATGTGAGAAGATAAGCGCCTTGGCTGAGGTATGCATTCTCAGATCATCACCAAAATATAATGGGTTCCTCTCTAGCCCAAGAACCACCTCTGGTGAAAATTTTATCCAAATCCATCCAGTAGTTTTTGTGTAATCCTGCTGCACAAATACAAAAAAAGCCCTTGATGGAGGTATGCACTCTCAGATCATCACCAAAATCTAATCATCTGTTCCCCGTGCCATTGCACACCTTTCCTGAAAATTTCATGAAAATCCGTCCATCACTTTTCCTTGCTAACAAACAGACAGACAGACAAGCCAACGCCGATGAAAACATAACCTCCTTGGCAGAGGTAAATATTCCAACAAGCATTATCCATCACATGCTTTAACACTTGATCAAATCAAAATCAGTTAATTTTATCTATTCCATAATAGAAATAAAATTCCAACATACCATTACTTTTTATAATTTCAGCATTCATTTCAGATCACCAGTTTCAATCTCCATTGAGTCTTGAGCAGCTCATTTTCCTCCCCCGCGCAGCCCAGCTCATACAGCCGCTGTACGCTGCACTCAAACGGAAACCGGCGGACAGAGTCGACTGGACTCCTGAACGGGAGCAGGCGTTCTGAGGTTAAAACAGCGCTCATTACCCACGTCTCGGACATGGGCATAGCGGCCGTCGTGGAGCAATGCGTTGCCGGTTCTTGGCAGCCGCTCACCTTTTTTTTAAGCAGGTCTTTGCACGACAGTGAGCGTAAATACAGCGTGTTCGACAAAGAGTTAATGGCTCTCTACCTGGTGTACGCCACTTCCGGTTCTGGCTGAAAGGGCACACTTTCACTGCGTCGTGGACCATAAGCCGCTAACGTACTTAACATACATATAATATACAAATAAAGCGGAATTCGGTGAATTACCGGAAAAATCACATCCCTGAGAACAAGCCGAAATGAATTTTTGACAAAGCATACGAGCCATTTGATTGGTCCAATCGTTTGCAACTATCCAATCGCAGGGCTGTTTACAATACAGCAGTAGCTTGAGTACATCCGGGTTATCGCGAGACTTCGGGGAAGCGCCGAGCGCGTATGTTTTTTTTTTCCAAACTTTATTGAGAACAAGGTAAAGGTACAAAATTATGACATAGATGATGATAAAATCGGCGGAAATCCGCGGATCGGCGGAAAATTGCCATCCCTGCATGGCTCCCCAAATGATCACCGTCTATGGAAACTTCACACTGGACCTCAAGCAACTTGGATTCTGCCTCTCCACTGTTCCTCCAGACTCTGGGACCTTGATTACCAAAGGACAGGACTTGGCACCTGCCCACACTGCCAAAAGTACCAATACCTGGTTTAATGGGGTACTGTCAAGAGGAAGATGAGCAATACCAGACCCAACAATTCAGACAAGCTGAAGGCCGTTATCAAAGCAACAAGGGCTTCCCTAACACCTCAGCAGTACCACAGGCTCATCGCCTCCATACCACACCACTTGGATACAGTAGTTCATGCAGAAGGAGCCCTGACCAAGTACTAAGTGGGTGTTTACATGATATACTTTTCAGTTGGCCAATATTTATTGGCCGGAGTTACCGGAGTGGTGGCTCAGTTGGTAGAGCATCCGCCCCACACCCGGGAGGCAGGGGTTCAAATCCCAGCCGGGTCATGCCGAAGACCATATAAAAGTGGAACTTCCTGCCATCCAGCTTGGTGCTCAGCAAAAATGGAATGGAGGAGGGAAATTTGTGGCGGCGCCTTGCATGGCAGTGGCCCTCTGATTCTGCACTGGGGTGTGTGTGATTGACACGGTGGATAGGTAAAGCACAATCACATTCTGCTGTACATGATTGGTTGTACAGTTGAATGACAATAAAGGGTGATTTGATTTGAATATTTCTATTAAAAATCTATTTTTAAAAAATTATCTTATGCAATACTCTAATTTTCTGAGACACTGGTTTGGGTTTTCACTAGACGTAAACCATAATCATCAAAATTAAACGCTGGAAATATATCACTGTGGGTCATGAATCTAGATAATGAGTTTCACTTCTTTAACTGAATTAAACCTTCTTTTCAATGATATCTGAAGTCCTTTATTAGTCCCACAATGGGGAAATTACAGGGCATCCACATGAGTGGATGAGGCAGCCGCTAGTGCAGTGCCTAACCCTTTCACCATTCACACCTGGGGCCACTTTAGAGTCTCCAATTAACCTAACTTGCATGTTTTTGGCATGTCTCAGTAGCCATGTTTACATGGACACAAGTAACTGGATTAAAAGCCTGATCAAAATAAAAATGCTTCATATAAAAACGCCAGTCTGAATATTCTGACCCAATCACACTCAATCAGATCAAAATTTCCTTCCGATTGAGACGGGTGGGTTATGCCGATTGTTAAACCGACTGGTGCGCATATAAACACTGGCTATGTTTGCATGGACACAAGTAACCGGATTAAAAGCCTGATCGGAATAAAAATGCTTCATGTAAACACGCCAATCTGAGTATTCTGACCCGATCACGCTCATTCGGATCAAAATTTCATTCTGATTGAGATGGGTGGGTTACGCCGATTGTTAATCCGAATGGTGCACATGAAAACACTTATTCTGAAGGTTGGGCAGAAAATATGTTTACTGCGCATGTCTGCACACCAGCCGCACGTCGACGTGACATATTTCTGCCTTAGCAGCAGCTAGCGGAAAACACAGCGGGAGTAAAACAAAACCGGTCTGTATCATCCTGCTGCCTCCCTCTGTTCGTCATATGCAGAAGTATGTACTTGTAGCTTCATTACGGTGACCAGCAGAAGCAAAGGTACAGTCTGAATAACACAATACAGGTCCATTTCGACACGAAGCGGGGCTTGCTAACACCAGAAGTTGCTTCTTCTTCTACTATTTTCGGAATGTCGAAATGTCAATGTGCGCATGTCAAAATGATTTATTCCATTCAAATGTGTAATACATGGAAACGCACATCCTAATCGGATCAGCTTTTTCAGGATCCATGTAAACAGTAAAATTCTGATCTGAAACGTAATCAGATTGAAGAAATTTTGCCCATGTAACCGTGGCCACTGATCATGTTTACATGGACACAAGTAACTGGATTAAAAGCCTGATCGGAATAAAAATGCTTCATGTAAACATGCCAATCTGAATATTCTGACCCGATCACGCTCATTCAGATCAAAATTTAATTCTGATTGAGATGGGTGAGTAATGCCGATTGTTAATCCAAATGGTGTGCATGAAAACACTTATTCCGAAGGTTGGGCAGAAAATGTTTACTGTGCATGTCTGTACGTCAGCCACACGTCGACGTGACGTATTTCCGCCTTTACAGCAGCTAGCGGAAGACATAGTGGGAGTAAAACAAAACTGGTCCAGTGCTTCCTCTGGCTTAAAGACCTTGGCGCGGTGGCAACATATTTTTCTCCGGGGGGGGGGGGGGGGGGGTTAAACATACCAGAATATGTTAATTTTATACTATTTATTTCTTTTTAAAATTGTACACACCAACGTTGCATATGGAACTTACCATCTGAAGTACTGTACAACCGAGGCTTGAATATTGGGCCAGTTGGGGTCCCACCCAGACATCCTGTGTTTAGACTTTTTAGTGGTGTTATCCTTCTTTCCTTCCTCTGCCTGAACACTTTCCTCTCCTTGGCTCCTCTCTTCTGTCTCATCTTGCCCTCTCTGAGCTCTGTCTAATTCAGGTTCTCTCTCTGTCTATGGTGGTATACAAACACGTTAGAAAATATCAAATGTCATGTTTTGTCCTGTAGGATTTTTTTGTCATGGTTTACATAAATGACAAAAATATGTGTATTTTTGTATTTTTATTCTAGTATTTCTTTTTCCACCGAGAGAGTAGGGAAGGGAAAGAAACATTCATAATAGTAATGTACTCATGCATACTTAAATTATATGATCAGGTGGGTATAGTAACCAGAAATTCTACTCATGTAAAAGCAGTGCTTTGAAATTAATAATTAAAAGTAGACAACCAAAAATTTCTACTTGAGTTAAGGGTACAAAGATCACCCACTTAAAAACTTGAGTAATGATCTCAGTCTTCAAGGTTTGAGGTTTTTCTCAAAAATTTATAACAATTTTCTTATAGTTTTCTACTTTTCTCTGTAAATCTATCTGAAGTTGAAACCATGTTCCTCAAATTTGTAATTTCCTCTTGTGGAATTGACTTTTCTTGTACATTTGAGACTTTATTACAAATTTGTGGATTATTTTATGACTAATTTTTGTCTGTTTTTTAAAATAAAATTACTGTTTTTTAGATAAATTTGAAACACTGTGGTAATTTTTTTTACTTTTTCCTTATAACAATTTACATTTTTGACCATAATTTTGCAGTCATAACAGAACAATAATTTAACTCTGATTACAAAGAAAAAATATTAATAAACTGTATTTAATGAACTAAATTAACTTAAATGACCAAGGATGCCATTGTTTCTGCTATAACATTTCTTCATATTTATAGGTTTTTTTTTTTTTTAGAAATCTCCTCACCACCCAGACAGCAGGAAAAACCTCCCTTATTTTGAAATCAAATTCTGGCACGTTTAGTTTGAAGGCTGCTGACAGATTAAAGTCATTGACTTAATAATAAAACGACTCAGAGTGTGAATGCAGCTTCACCTGCAGATGAATTTAATAACTTTTTTGTTAACACTGGTCCTAATTTGGCTCGAGAAATACCCATTACGGCGCCTACAGGTGATACAATAAGCAATAACACTGCTATAAAAGACTCCATTTTCATAAAGAACACCAGACGAGAGAGAGGTCATTGAAATTGTTAAATCGTTTAAAAGTAAAACATCTACGGACTGTGATGGTATTGACATGCTCTTAGTCAAAACTATTATTGAATGCTTAGTGAAACCACTGACGTATTATATCTGTAACCTGTCTCTCCAAACAGGTATATTTCCCAATGCAATGAAAATAGCTAAAGTAATTCCGATATACAAGACGGGTGACAGAGGGGAATTCTCAAACTATAGACCAATTTCACTACTGCCGCAATTTTCCAAGATACTTGAAAAAATATTCTATGAGAGAATTGACAACTTCATACTGAAGAATAATTTATTGTGTGAGCAGCAATATGGGTTCAAACACAAGAGGACAACTGCATTTGCTCTAATGGAATTTATAGAAAAAATATCAACTGCCATTGAAAATAAAGAGTAGTCAGTTGGGGTATTCCTGGATCTTGAAAAAGCATTTGATACAGTGGATCATAATTTATTATTAAAGAAACTACAAAATTGTGGTATTAGAGGGGTAGCACTGTTCCTGGTTAAGTAGTTACTTAAAGAATAGATATCAGTATGTATGTGTTGGTAACAAAAACTCACAGTTACTGAAGGTTACTTGTGGAGTCCCACAGGGTTCAGTTTTGGGGCCATTGCTATTCAATATGTATATAAATGATATATGTAAAGTTTCAGAAAAAATGGACTTAATATTGTTTGCCGATGACACTAATCTATTATGCAGTGGAAGCAATTTGGAACAACTTCTGGATACACTCGGAAAGGAATTAGGAAAGCTTAAACTGTGGTTTGATTCAAACAAATTAACGCTCAATTTAAGTAAGACAAAATTTATAGTCTTTAACAACCATCACAACAACTCAGTATCTAAACTCAGTGTAAATGGTGTAGAGACTGAAGGAGTATCTGAAACTAAATTTCTTGGAGTAATAATTGATAATAAACTGTGTTGGAAGTCACATATTAATTATATTAAAGGTAAAATATCCAAATCAATTGCAATATTACACAGAGTGAAATATTTGCTGAATCAACCCACACTATATACCTTGTATCATTCATTAATACTCCCATACATGACATATTGTAATGAAGTATGAGGAAATACATATAAAACAAACATATATCCACTCTTTATGCTACAGAAGAGAGCTATTAGAATAATAAACAAAGCTGCTTACAGGGAACCAACAAACCCACTTTTTCTTAAATTAAAAGCTCTCAAGTTGAAAGATCTGGTTGACTTTAAAACTGCAATAATAATGTTTAAAGTGAAGAATCTATCACTGCCCGCAAATATCCAAAAGTTGTTCCAAATAAGGGAGAAACAATATCATTTTAGAGGAACATGTATATTTCAAAAACCTCCAGTGAGAACTACCACCAAGCAACACTGTGTTTCAGTGCAAGGAGTCAGATTATGGAACGATTTTGGACCTGAATTAAAATCATGTACAACGCTTGGACAATTTAAACAAAACCTAAAGGAGGAAATACTCCAAACATATATACAAGATGACATGTAAAGTCACATAAGGATTGACATATCCAGCCTGTGTTGTGTTGTAGCTTAGTTTTTTTCTGTCACATTTTGTCATAGCTTTGTTCTGAATTGTAATCGCTCTTGTCTTGTTTTTTTTTTCTTTTGAATTCTTGGATGGAATATGGGTGGGCAATATAAGCTGCGGCTTCAGCCATCACCCATTTCGGATAACTTATGTGGAATTGTATAATCAGAGGAGTTATTGTCTAATTTGACCTTGTTGGATTTTCTTTCCCCCTTTGTTATATTATTCAGTTTCTTTTAACCTGTACTATCTGAAATAAAGATTCATTCATTCATTCATTGACTTTGTGAATTTCGGTCATCTTAACCTGCCAGGTACTTTATAGGGAACTATAGTGGACTCTAAAGACATAATTCACCACAATATGTGTTCATGTACACAATGATCTGCTTAGGCAGTTATAGTTGTGCGCTCAGGCTTTCTCATCAGGCACCTCTCTAGGTAGCCGCTGAAGGACCTCAGTTTAGAAGGAAAAGAGAGCTAGTATTTTTAGCTGTTGCTTTTTGTCACTGCCGCTGAAGAATAAAAACAGTACGCCTGCTCGTGTGAGTAAACGAGAGAAATTGCCAGTCTCTTCATTCCTGCAATTCCTACAGAACATAACTTAATATTGTAGTGGCTGGTGAAATATATCCCCAGCAATTCATCAGTCCCCCTTGCCTTTCCCTTCATATGAAGCCGGCTGCATATGAATTCTAACCACATCTCTTAGCTAAGCGACTCTTCCACTATTGCTCCCGTTTCCAGCGGGTTAAAACCATGATAAATGCCTCCAGTGCTTACATACCTCTTATGATTATTTTCCGCGTTTAAAGTACTTCAATAAACTCGTGTCTCTGTCGGACAGTTGCGCCTAGTGAGACGCTGCCTGCTGACTGACTGGAAAACTCGCATGAGTGGGGCGCTTCCAAACCCGCGCGGATGACGGCCACGCGCGTTGTTTGTGTGCGCGCTTGCGTAAAGTCATTGCTTCATATATTTTTCTTAATAAATTCATATCTCTTTGGCGCAGCGGTAAAATTTCTGGCGAAATGGCCTGCCACCGAGAAATGTTACTAGAGGAAACCCTGTGGCCTGTATCATCCTGCTGTCTCCCTCTGTTCGTCATATTACCGGAGTGGTGGCTCAGTTGGTAGAGCATCCGCCCCACACCCGGGAGGCAGGGGTTCAAATTCCGGCCGGGTCATGCCGAAGACCATATAAAAGTGGAACTTCCTGCCGTCCAGCTTGGTGCTCAGCAATAATGGAATGGAGGAGGGAAATTTGTGGCGGCGCCTTGCATGGCAGCGGCCCTCTGATTCTGCACTTGGGGTGTGTGTGATTAACACAGTAGATAGGTAAAACACAATCTCGTTCTACTGTACATGATTGGTTGTACAGTTGAATGACAATAAAGGGTGATTTAATTAACTTTAATTTTAATTGATTTAATATGCAGAAGTATGTACTTGTAGCTTCATTACGGAGACCAACAGAAACAAAAGTACAGTGTGAATAACACAATATTGGTCCATTCCAAAAAGAGAAAGACACAAAGCGGGGCTAGCTCACACCAGAAGTTGCTTCTTCTTCTACTATTTTCGAAATGTTGACGTGCACATGTCAAAATGATTTATTCCGTTCAAACGTATGACACATGGAAACGCACGTCCTAATCGGATCTGCTTTTTCAGGGTCCATGTAAACAGTAAAGGTCTCATCTGAATTGTAATCAGACTGAAGAAATTGTGCACATGTAACAGTAGCTAATCGGAAGGAAATTTTGATCCGAATGAGTGTGATCGGGTCAGAACATTCAGAATGACGTGTTTACATGAAGCATTTTTATTCCAATCAGGCTTTTAATCCGGTTACTTGTGTCTATGGGTACTGAAATGCACCTGTATCTACACAAAGCACGCTGCAGAGTCAGCGTGTAGTGAACGTAGCGGACTGACGAATGTCAACGTTATTCTAAAAAAAAATCTACTTTTTACCCCTCAAAATAAAAACTGTATTTTATGATTCCGTGTATTTTTTTTCCCTTTCAATAATTGCTCAAAATGGCAATTTCCACACAGAGGTTGCTGACTATTTGGCCAGTAAAAGGGCTGAGTACAACTTGTAGCCACAGCGGCTGGTGAGCACAAAAGTTGATGTCAAGCCCATTACAGTTTCTGGTAGTTACCCAATAAAGCATTGTCCAGCGGAGCTAAACATGAACTCACAGCTTACGCCAACATATCTCTAGTCCCTGACGGCTACCTTACCTGTAAAGTGAGCCTGTGAATCCTCGCCGAGCTGTCAGATATCAGCAGTAGGAGAACAAACCCAGCCGCGGAGCAGCCTCTGTGTACCGCAGCCATCACCGACCTGCTAACGGTAACCAGCTGCTAGTGTTAGCCTGAACAATCTTGACAGAAGTCCGGATAACACACAGCCTAGAAGGGCTAAAGCTGTCGGCTGTGGCTTTCTGCAGTCCCACTCTTTCGGCTCGAAGTACCCGATGTCGTTTAAAATCAAATTCCAATCTTCCGTGTTATGGTTTCCGCTTCGTTTGTGCTTCCATCGCATCAGCTAGCTTGTTAGTTGGTAAAATTTTGCTTCCTGGTTTGAGCCGAGAACAACCAGGGTGAAGACTGAAGCGTCATCAGGGCCAGCACAGACTCCTGACAACTGCTGACCAGCTGTTTTGGATCCCTATTATAAAAGTTCTCTGTAACTTTGATTTTAGAAATGAACAGAAATGTTAACTTAAATGTCTCTGGCTGCACCTTGTATGACTTGTCACATGGTATGTGCTTGACACTCAGCTTCCGGTTGGATTTGTTCACATGACGAGCTTCCACGTCAGATGAGGATGGTTGGTTTTTGGTTGTTAATTCTCAGCTGTTGTACATCACTCTATAAATTCAAGAAATCTCCATCAGTGTGTGTCTGTCAGTGTGTCACGGATCATAGGACCGCCTATGATGTTCCTATGATGTCTGCATGATGTCCTATGATGTTCCTATGTATAACAACTCGTTATGTGTGAAATGTCCTATGATGTTCCTATATAACAAAGGCAGGCATCAGTCACGATCATAGGACTCGCTATGACATCAGCAAAGATCAAACGCAGGCATCACTCACGATCATAGGACTCACTATGACATCAGCAAAGATCATAGGACTCGCTATGACATCAGCAAAGATCAAATGCAGGCATCATAGGACTCTATGACGTCATCAAAGATCATAGGACTCGCTATGACATCAGCAAAGATCAAATGCAGGTATCATAGGACTCGCTATGACATCAGCAAAGATCATAAGACTCACTATGACATCATCAAAGATCAAAGGCAGTCATCACTCACGGCCATAGGACTCAGTATGACATCAAAGATCAAAGGCAGTGGGCAGCACGGTGGCGCAGTGGTTAGCACAGTGGCAGCACAGCAAGAAGGTCATGGGATCAATTCCACCCTTGACCATCGTGGGTTCGATCCCACCCCCAGACCATCGGTGACCCTTCTGTGTGGAGTTTGCATGTTCTCCCCGTGTCTGCGTGGGTTTACTCCGGGCACTCCGGTTTCCTCCCACATGCCAAAAACATGCAAGTTAGGTTAATTGGCATCAAAACTGGGGATTCTAAATTGTCCTTAGGTATGGATGTGAGAGTGAATGGTTGTCTGTCTCTCTGTGTTGGCCCTGCGATGGACTGGCGATCTGTCCAGGGTGTACCCTGCCTCTCGCCCAAAGATGCTGGGATAGGCTCCAGCCCCCCCGCAACCCGAAAGGATTAAGCGGTAGAAGATGGATGGATGGATGGATCAAAGGCAGTCATCACGGTCATAGGACTCGCTATGACATCATCAAAGATCATAGGACTCACTATGACATCATCAAAGATCAAAGGCAGCCATCACGGTCATAGGACTCACTATGACATCATCAAGGATCATAGGACTCTCTATGACACAATCAAAGACAGGCATCACTGAACGAGTGCTGACGTGCTTGCTTACACCCTTGTTTTCACCTTCTTTCTATGGGCATGCAGAAATACTTGCTTATAATTGTTTTTTATGGGCATACACAGGTATGCACTAGTAATAAGAAAATACAACGCAAGCCATTAAGATAAAACTTTTATTAATGATTAAAACCAGACAGTCAATAGCAGAGTAGCTCATTTCAATCTGATGAAATCACCCTGACAGTGCTCAGACCTTTGACCTTGACCTTAAGGACAACCTACATGCAGACCCACCTGAGGATAACTGTGCATGAATTTGCCAAACATTAGGACAGTTGCCCAGGACAGGGGTTGGCAACCCATGGCTCCGGAGCTGTATGCAGCCCTTCAGCACCCCATGTTGTGGCTCCCTGCAGTTATATCTGAAAACAAATGGAAACTAATGAAGTCTGTTTTAATTATTTTATTTTTTAAATTATTGTTCATTGGATACATTTTTCAATGGAAATACATACTTTCATGAATATAAAATATATATTTTAAATTATTTATCCATCCATCCATCCATCTTCTACCGCTTTTCCGGAGGTCCGGGTCTCAGAGGCAGCAGTTCAAGCAGAGAAGCACAGACTTCCCTCTCCCCAGCCACCTGCTCCAGCTCTTCAGAGAGGATACCAAGGCATTGCCAGACCAGCTGGGAGACATGGGTCTCCTCTCAGTGGGACGTGCCCGAAACACCTCAAGTGGGAGGCGTCCAGGAGGCATCCTAATCAGATGCCCATACCACCTCAACTGACTCCTTTCGATGTGGAGGAGCAGCGGTTCTACTCTGAGCCTCTCCCGGATGACTCCTCACCCTATCTCTGAGGGTGAGTCCAGCAATCCTACGGAGAAAGCTCATTTCAGCCGCTTGTATCCGCGATCTCGTTCTTTTGGTCATTACCCAAAGCTTGTGACCATAGGTGAGAGTAGGAACGTAAATTGACTGGTAAATTGACAGCTTTGCCTTAGAACTAAGCTCCCTCTTCACCACAACAGACCAGTACAACGTCCGCATCACTGCAGATGCTGCTCCGATCCGTCTGTCAATCTCTCGCTCCATTTTCCCCTCACTCGTGAATAAGACCCCAAGATACTTAAACTCCTCCACTTGGGGCAGGAGTCTGTCCCCAAACCAGAGAGGAAAATCCACCTTTTTCCGGCTGAGGACCATGGACTCGGACTTGGAGGTGCTGATTCTCATCCCAGCCGCTTCACACTCAGCGGCAAACCGTCCCAGCAAGAGCTGTAGGTCATTGCTGGATGAAGCCAACAGGACAACATCATCTGCAAACAACAGAGATGAGATCCTGTGGTCACCAAGCATGACACCCTCCATTCCCTGGCTGCGCCTAGAAATCCTGTCCATAAAAATTATGAACAGGATCGGTGACAAAGGGCAGCCCTGGCGGAGTCCAACTCTCACTGGGAATGAGTCCGACCGAGTGTTGGCAATACGAACCAAACTCTCACAACGGTCGTACAGAGACCGAATAGCTCGTAACAACAAGCCCGATACCCCATACTCCCGAAGCACCCCCCACAAAAAACCACGAGGGACGCAGTCAAATGCCTTCTCCAAGTCCACAAAACACATGTAAACTGGTTGTGCAAACTCCCATGAACCCTCGAGAATTCTCGAGAGGGTAAAGAGCTGGTCCGATGTGCCACGGCCAGGACAAAAGCCATATTGCTCCTCCTGAATCCGAGGTTCGACCAACGGCCGGACTCTCCTCTCCAGTACCTTGGCATAGACCTTCCCAGGGAGGCTGAGGAGTGTGATCCCTTTAAAGTTGGAGCACACCCTCCGGCCTCCTTTTTTGAAGAGAGGAACCACCGCCCCGGTTTGCCATGCCAAAAGCACTGCCCCTGACCTCCATGCAATGTTGCAGAGGCGTGTCGACCATGACAGCCTAACAATATCCAGGACCTTGAGGTACTCAGGGCGAATCTCGTCCACCCCCGGGGCCCGGCCACCGAGGAGATTTTTAACCACCTTTGCGACCTCAGCCCCTGTGATAGGCGAGTCATCCCCCTCGTTCACAAACCCTGCTTCCTCTGTGGAAGGCGTATCAGTGGGATTGAGGAGATCCTCGAAGTATTCCTTCCACCGCCCGACGATATCCCCAGTCGAAGTCAACAGCGCCCCATCCGCACCATACACAGTGTGGACAGGGAGCTGCTTTCCCCTCCTGAGCCGCCGGACAGTTTGCCAGAATCTCTTTGAGGCCGACTGAAAGTCTTGTTACATGGCCTCACCGAACTCCTCCCATACTCGGGTTTTTGCTTCAGCAACCACCCGAGCTGCACTCCGCTTGGCCTGCCGGTACACCTCAGCTGCTTTGGGAGTCCCACAAGCCAACCAAGCTTGATAGGACTCCTTCTTCAGCTTAATGGCCCCCCTCACCACTGGTGTCCACCACTTGGTTTGGGGGTTGCCACCACGAGATGCACTGACCACCTTGCGGCCGCAGCTCTGGGCCGCTACTTTAACAATAGAGGTGGAGAACATGGCCCATTCAGACTCCATGTCTCCAGTCTCCCTCAGAATGTGGTTGAAGTTCTTCCGGCGGTGGGAGTTGAAAACCTCCCAGACAGGGGCCTCAGCCAGACGTTCCCAGCTCACCCTCACTACATGTTTGGGTCTACCAGGTCTGAATGGCTTCCTCCCCTGCCATCGAATCCAACTCACCACCAGGTGGTGATCAGTTGACAGCTCTGCACCTCTCTTTATCCGAGTGTCCAAGACATACGGTCGCAGGTCTGATGACACGATAACAAAATCGATCATCAACCTGCGACCTAGGGAATCCTGGTGCCAGGTGCACATATGGACACCCTTATGCTTGAACATTGGTGTTCGTTATGGACAAACTGTGGTTAGCACAGAAGTCCAATAACTGAACACCACTCGGGTTCAGATCGGGCAGGCCGTTCCTCCCAATTTGGTTCTGCTGGAGGTTTCTTCCTGTTAAAAGGGAGTTTTTCCTCTCCACCGTCGCCAAGTGCTTGCTCACAGGGGATCGCCTGATTGCTGGGGTCTTTCTGCAACTGTGGGGGTCCCCCCCCTACAGTTGATAAGATAAGATAAGATAAGATAAGCCTTTATTAGTCCCACAACGGGGAAATTCCAGGATTGCAACAGCACAGGGATAGCAACACTCAGAGCAACAATCAGAAGGCAAGAAAAAAACAAGCAAGCAAGCAAGACCAGACCCTCATAGTGCTATGAGATGACTGTTGTTGTGAAATGGCGCTATATAAATAAAGTTGAATTGAATTGAATCACCAGTCATTGCCCACGTGCGCATTGAAGTCCCCCAGTAGGACAATGGAGTCTCCAAGAGGAGCACCCTCCAACACCCCAGTCACAGACTCCAAAAGGGGTGGGTACTCTGAAGCATCATTTGGTGCATAGACACAAATGATGGTCAGGACCCGTTTCCCAACCCGAAGGCGCAGGGAAGCAACCCTTTCATCCACCGGGGAAAACTGCAATATAGAGGCAGCAAGGTGGGGGGATACAAGAAAACCCACCCCTGCTCGTCGCCTCTCGCCCGGGGCAACTCCAGAAAAGGCCAAGCTCCAGCCCCTCTCCAGGAGACTGGTTCCGGAACCGGAGCTGTGTGTTGAGGTGAGGCCGACTATATCTAGCCAGTATCTCTCAACCTCGTACACCAGCTCAGGCTCCTTCCCCACCAGAGAGGTGACATTCCATGTACCAAAAGCCAGTTTAGAAAGCTTGGGATCAGTCTGCCAAGGTCTCCGCCTTTGACCGCCACCTAATCCACATAGCACCAGACCCCCATGATCCCTCCTGCAGGTGGTGAGCCCACTGGAGGGCGGACCCATGTAAGTCCTTCGAGCCACATAAATTATTTATTATGTTGTCAATTATGCGTCACATCTGACAGCGGCTCACACCGCTGTCTTTCAGCACATGTGAAGAGCACAGAGAGCTGCAGCTTCCTGCTTATCCTCCCCACTCTCAATAAGACATGAACAGCTCCACAAAAAGTAAAATCACAGAGGAAACTAGAGAGTTTAATTCTGTGTGGACAGATTCAATTGCATTCATGCATGGTTGTTATGTGGAGAGAATTTCTCCTCAAGAACACAACAAGGAGAAAAACAGCCACCTCATTAGTGTCTGCAGGTCCATAAAAAATCTTAAATGTGATTATCTAAAATTAACGCCTTAATTGTCTTTAAAAACGAGAAACAATCCTTGAATTCCTGCTCAATAAACTTAAAATTACTTGCCTGTGCTATAAATGCTGGATTCACCAGATCAGTGAAGGCTTAAGTAGTGTGTTGTGTCCATAACTCAGGAAATAACAACAGAGCGAGAGTGCTATCAATGGAGCTTTATTAATAACACACTGACGACAATACCTACAGGCTCTCTCCACATGCCAGGGGGTCCACGACCAAAGAGGACGTGCCTCTTCCGCACCATGCCCTTTATACCTTGGGTGGCGTCACTACTGGAAAAGGCAGTCCACCACCCCTTTCCATTCCCCGACCAACCCAGCCACCATCTTACTAATACTCATACATAACATAGTGTAAATGTATTTTCACCATCACAGCTCAATACATCCCAAATTATGTAAACATAAAATCCCTCTACAGCGATTCAGTTTTCAGAATAGTTGTTTCTGTTATGTGCTTTTATTATGAAACACTGTCAACCGGATATACTTGTCTGAAATCAGCAACTTCCAACTGACAATTTTTCCTCACAATCCACCTGTTGTGTTGTTATGGGGATGTATTATTGTGTGACACGGGTGGTGGCTTCACCTTTCTGGTTCCGCCTCCACCCAGGGTATAAAAGGGCTGTGAGGGAGAGGGGCGGTCTCTTGACCTCCTCTCAGCCTGACGGCAGTGCCTTATATTATATGAGTGAGTCTATAATAAAATCGTGTTCAGTTCAACACCGAGTCTTGTCCTTGGTTCTGCTTTGCCGACATAACATTTGGCAACCAGGCTAAAAGTATAGGTGCGGGGGTAACTTCTATTTGGCCATTTTTGGAGCTTCCCGGTGAGCCACCAGTCCCTTGCGCGAGGTGGTTCTCCGCCTTTCAAAATTACTTGGTGGCATTGGACCTTGGAGGACTGGAGAGGTTGTGGGCATGGGCATTGTTGGCTCATGACTTGGGAATGGAAGGACAACGTATCCTTAGTACCTTAGGTGAGGATGATAACTTTGAAGAAGTGGTGGAGCTAATGGCATGACATTTTCGCACCCCGGAGACCATCATCGTCCAGAGGATCAGGTTTCGGCAGCACCACTAGCAGACTGGCGAGTCAGTGCAGCGGTATGTAGCAGACCCACGTCAGCTGGCCAAGGACTGTCAGTTTGGAGAGTTAGAGGAAGAGATGGTCCGCAACCAGCTGGCGGAACATACTCTTTGCCCGGTGACGAGGTCGAAGCTCCTCACACACTCAGGCGAGCTGACGTTAGCGATGTCCATCAAGTGAGCTCAACAGTTTGAGGTGGCAGACAAGTTATCACGGGAGCTCGGTGAGAGAGCGTCACACTGCCATTTTGAACCACAGTCAACGGGGCAAGCAGTAGACCCAGACAGAGACAATGGCGCGGAGGATGACGAATGCGCTAATGCTGTAAAGATGAGGTCCGCCCTGGGATCGCCCAGATGTTTGGGTTGTGGGTCCACCAAGCACCGTTATAGGGCTAGAGAGTGTTGGGCAAGAGGAAGACGCTGCGGCATGTGCGGATTCTTGCATCATTTCACCAGGGCATGTTACAGGTTCGAGCGAGGGGATCTGAAACACAAGGAGGATCTCCCCGCTTCACCTCCCACAGTTGTTCGCAGTGTATCCCCAAGTGTCAACGACCATTCTTACTGTATGGTGGAACTGGACAGAGTAACAGTGCCGTTGCTGATTGACACAGCCTTCTACTTCCGCTTCTGAGAGAGAGCAGACGCTTTTCTTCCCTCTCCCTCCTAATCCTCTCCCTTCTGATCCCAGCTTGCAATGTCACTCTTCTCCTGGCTGAATCTTAATCCAAATGGAAATTATGGATCTGGAAAGCGGCTTATATGCGATTGTCACCTTTAAAAGAAGAAGCGGGTCAGGGGGAACCCAAGGGAGACTCATGGCATTGGAATTCATGTGTCTGTGTGATTCGACTGAGATTGAACTGATCACAGGATCTTCTGTTTTGGCCCCTGGAGTTTTCCTAGTGTATCGAAATTATCTGGGTGAGCTAATCAAATGCGGACCCCGGCGTAGCTCCCTTAACAAATTCAACAATTCGTCCAGCTGGGGGGAGTACTGACTGTCAGCGGCAGGATTAACATGGAATTTACTACCTGGCATGCATTGAAGAGAGAACGAACTCTCTGGACATGTTTTACCTATGTTTCGGTAGGTGGATAACATCTGTGGATCGCTGAGTGCTCTCCAGAGAATGATCTAAAGTATGATTCAAGCCTGTATGAAATTGAAGCACAGAATCGAAGAGAGAGAAATTTTTTTATTCTCTGAGTGCACTGTGCAGATTTGACCTTGTGTTTTGATACCCTTGTTTACATTCCTCCTCGATAAGATAACGCCAGAGAAGTGGCTTATGTCTACCCATACATCAACAATCAGTTGTTGTCGTCAGCGGATTGGTCTCTCGAGGACAATGCCCATGTGCCTTCTGCAAGGAAGAGGAAAAGAGAGACAGACTCTGATCTCTGGTCTTGTTTATAAGTCACATGATTATAACATCTATCCACTGCCTGGAGGCGCCCTCTGCTGCCCACTAACAACTGTTACACTCACACTACACAATGACATGCAAATATACACACACTGCTCTCCCTCCCTCTGCTGTGTGATTGTATCTATTGTCTGCTAATGCATGAGGGTTTTTTTCTGTGTAGTCAAAATTTGGCTCATATACAAGCGTTTATTCTGATTACTATGTTTTTTCTCTCTCCTATTGTGTTTTCCTCCCCCTCCCCTCCCCTCTTTACCTCCACTGTTGACAGGCGCCTTGTATGGCGACGCGTCATTGGATGCGCCTAACGTGCGCGTCTAATGTCAAGTCAAATTCCTTGTGTGTTTACTTGTAAATATACTTGGCAATAAAGCTGATTCTGATTCTGATTCTGATTCTGATTCAGAAGCGGTGAGATCCATGTTAGATTGGCCAGCCGTGAGGAGTTCCTTCTCACAGTGTTGGGTTGGAGAAGAGTGGTTGGGCTGTGGTTTGTGGGACCGGCCGATTCCGTGATTGATGGACGGAGCTGTGTGGGACGAACCTTTGCCTAGTAATCTGGACAATGAGCAGGATCAGTTCCACCCATGGCTATCGCAGGAGGGTCCTGGTGCCAGCGCCCAAGTAACCCTGGTTGAGGAAACTGGGCAGCGCGGTGGGACGGCGGGTGGCACCGAGTGGAGGGCTCATTCTACTCCCGAATTTTGGTTGGAAGGAACCGGAGAGCAGGGGGTCACAACGGCGACACCGGCAGCAAAAATGAAAGAGAACGGGGCAGGACCGGTTGGCACGGTGAAACAGCGTGCCAAACAGAGCCACTGGAAGCTGAGCAGAGCCCCTCTGGGGGTCGCGGACATGGCCCGACCCAGAGAGGTGGTCCGGTCAAGAGGTGTTTGGGACAAACGCCGATGAGAAGATGACCAGGGGCTGTTGCAAGTGGTGGCTGTTGGGGAGGATGCCTGCCTCCAGTTATCTGATGGCTCATGGAGGCATCCCTGTGAGCTGCGGCATGCCAAAGAGGAGAAGATGGTGTTTGGACTTCGATGTGGGTCATCCCCATGAGCGAAGAAAAGAAGGTGCACCGGAGGAGAACCATCTGACAGTTTTCCGGAGGGGGTGGTTCCTCTACTGGGGCAGACTGATGGTTGGGCGATGTATATCATGCATGGTGATGGAAATGGGGGTTAAGTGAATTGTATATTAGTTCTGTTAATGGGATTGTTTTGTGTTTTATACTATTTATTTTAGGACCATGGCAGTTCTCTGTTTAATGGACTGTGCTTTTAGTATAGATGGCAGAATAATCCGTCTTGCTGTGTGGGGGTTAGAACAGTAGTCCACCTGTTCCCCCCTAGTTTTAGTTGTTTTGAGTGAATGTGATCAAATCAAATCAAATCAAATCAAATCAAACTTTATTGTCATATTGCTGTACATACAACTGTAGTGCAGGCAAGATGAAATTGCGTTTCTCTCGGCATCCATATAAGAAGCAGCATGATTAAGACACACTCCCACATAGCTCCCACCCCCCCATCCATTCACACATCCCTGAGACATACTTGGGGAAAAAGAATAACTAACTATAATATACAAAATGTCCATAGGTGCAGTAGTGTGTATGTGAGATTCCGGGTCAGCTGTTCAGCATCCTGACAGCTTGCGGGAGGAAGCTGTTGATCAGTCTGGTGGTTCTGCCTCTGATGCTCCGGAATCGTTTACCAGATGGAAGAAGTTCAAAGTGTTTATGCAGAGGGTGAGAACGGTCCTTGACAATGTTCAGTGCCCTGCTCCTACAACGGTTCTGAAAAAGTTCTTGGACAGAGGGGAGGGAGACTCCAATTACCCTTTCCGCCCCCTTGACTATCCTCTGCAGGGCTTTTTTGTCTGACATACTGCAGCTGGAGTACCATGTAGCAATGCAGTACGTCAGAACACTCTCCACCACACCTCTGTAGAAGGTCCTGAGGATGCAGATGGGGAGAGAGGCCTGTTTGAGTTTCCTCAAGAAGTGTAGTCTCTGCTGAGCTCGCTTCCTGATCTCCAAGGAATTCTTGCTCCAGGACAGGTCCTGTGAGATCTGCATTCCGAGGAACTTGATGTTCTCTACTCTCTCCACTAAACGGCCGCCGATGCTGAGGGGGACGTGCTCAGCCTGTGACCGCCAGAAGTCGATAATCATCTCCTTTGTTTTGTCCACGTTGAGCACCAGATTGTTCTCCCTACACCAGCCCTCCAGGTCTCTCACTTCTTCCCTGTACATTGATTCCTCATCCCTCTGAATAAGTCCCACCACCGTGGTGTCATCTGCAAACTTAATAATCTGGTTCCCCTCGTGTTTGGATACACAGTCATGTGTTAGAAGTGTAAACAACAGTGGACTGAGTACACAGCCTTGAGGGGTTCCGGTACTCAGGGTGACAGAGTTGGAGATGTTGTTTCCAACCCGAACAGACTGAGGTCTCTCAGTCAGGAAATCCAGGATCCAGGTGATAGGTCTTTAAGCATTTCTGTTTAGTTTTAGTGCGTGATTTGGGTTCCAAATTGGGGAGGGTCTCGATCATATGCATGTGTTTTGGACCATTTTTTTTTAAGGGGGTGGGCAGAAGTGTTGTGTTGTTATGGGGACGTATTATTGTGACACGGGTGGTGGCTTCACCTTTCTGGTTCCGCCGCCACCCGGGGCATCCTGCTTCCTGGAGCCTCCGGGAACGTCTCTTGTGGTAACGTGTCGTCACCTCCTGTATTGCTGTCTGTCCGTGTGGTTTGCTGTCCTCACTCTCCAGAGGTTTTTGCTTTTAATTGTATTTTAACCACTTTTTTCCATCTACCGTTAGTTCTCACTTCTGTTTATCAAGCCTCTTGCACCTGTGTGTGCACTCCATGTCACCTAATCACCCTCTTTAGCCTTCTGTTCACCTTTCATCGGTGTTTTTGTTAGCTTCAGGTTAGCCACTAGCTATGGCTACTAGCTCTCCTTCCTCTCCTCCTCTGGTGTGCTCTCTCTGTCAGATGTTTAGCTACACCTCTGCCTCTTTTAGTGATAATGGTAAATGTAATAAATGTTGTCTTTTTGAGGCACTCGAGGCGAGGTTGTCTGATTTGGAATCCTGGCTCTGCTGCATTGAAACACCGTCTGCGCCAGTTACTCTCGATGGACGACCTCTAGCTGCAGCGGAGCTTGCTAGCATAGGCCCTGTTAGCGGTCCTCCAGCTCTCCTCAGCAGCGAGGAGACTGGGTGGTGTTGTGTTCATTGAGGAGAGAAGAGACTTGCAGTTGAACCAACGTAACTTTATTTTTTAGCGGCAGCTCACACAGACACTTTCATGTCGGCTCCCATGTTGGCCGTTTCTTATTCTACTGAGTGCATCATTCCAACAAGCGGTAACAAGGTAGCAGCGACGCCTAGTGGTAAACACTGATCATTACATCCCCCTTTCTTTGAGGTGAATAAACATTAATAAACATTGATGCAAAACAGTGTATATGCATTCAGTATGAATGGACTAATACAAAACACAAATTTCAGTTCTCCCTGAATCAACATGCCCAAAGAAATTAACATCTGTTACATTTTTCTTATTCTTTGCTTTTTGCTTTTTTTTTTTTTCTTATAAGTCCAACCTATCTGGTTTCTTTATTTCTCGTTTTGATCTTCTCGGTTCATCTTTGTCAGGTGGAACATTTGCTTCACAGTTCATAAGAGGTGTGGTTGTGGGAGATTCTGGGTGAGCATTATTGGGCCCACCAGGTGCTTGTGGAGTCTTGAGGAGACTGCGGCGATTGCGCCTGAGCACCTGTCCATCCTCGGTTCTCACTGTGAATGATCTTGGAGCAACTTCCTGTAATACAACTCCTTTAGTGTTCCAGCCAGATGCATCCTCGATCCTAACTGGGTCGTTGTTGGCCAGTGGAGAGAGTGGTTTGGCTGAAATGTCATAGAATGTCTTTTGTCTCAGTTTCTGCTTCTCAAGCTTGTTTCTGAGTTTTGTATCTTTCCTTTGTGAAGTAGCATTTGGGTAGCTGGGAAGCGTTGTACGCAGCTTCCTGTTCATTAGTAGCTCAGCAGGTGACAGTCCGCACTGAAGTGGAGAGGCGCGGTAACTGAGTAGAGCCAAGTATGGATCCGAGTTGCTGTCTGCAGCTTTCTTAAGCAGTTGCTTCAGAATGTGGACGCCTTTTTCTGCTTGTCCATTTGATTGTGCATAGTGTGGGCTTGACGTCACATGCCGAAATTCATACTGTTCTGCAAACTGCTGCCATTCCCTGCTACTGAAACATGGTCCATTATCTGTCACCACAATGTGTGGGATGCCATGCCGAGCAAATGTGGATTTGGTATGAGTGATCACACAGGCTGATGTAGTGCTTGAGAGTAGTGCCATTTCTGGAAAGTTGGAAAAGTAGTCCATGACTACTAAGTAGTCTTTGCCTTTAAGGTGAAACAGGTCCATCCCTACTTTGTGCCAAGGGGATGCAGGACTTTCAGATATCACCATTGGCTCTTTGCTTTGTTTACTTCGGTGTTTCTGGCATGTTTCACAACTACTCACAAGCGTCTCGATGTCTTTGTTTAGTCCAGGCCAGTACACTGACTCCCTTGCTCTCCTTTTACATTTTTCAATCCCAAGGTGTCCTTCATGTATCCTGTTTAACAAATCTGGTCTTAGAGCCACAGGGATGACTATTCTTCCTTTCTTCAGTAATAGTCCATCAACAAAACTGAGATCTCCTCTGACATGGTAATAGCGAGGGCAAGATCCTGCAGGCCATCCCTCGTCCATGTTCTGAATGACACGCTGTAGCTCGGTGTCCTGTGATGTCACCTCAGCTATTTGTTTCGACTTTGTGTCAGATACTGGCAGAGCACACGACACCATGTTGATGTGATTTTCAATATCCTCATCTGTGGAACTCAGACACTTTTCAGCAGGTGCTCTGGACAAGGCATCTGCGAGTATCAGGTGCTTTCCCGGTGTATAAACCAGTTCAAAATCGTACCTTTGCATTTTCATCATTAGGCGTTGGATCCGTGGGGACATTTCGTTAAGATTCTTCTTGATAATGGAGACGAGTGGGCGGTGGTCAGTTTCCACAGTAAAAGACGGCAGTCCATAGACATAACTGTGAAACCGCTCCAGCCCGTAGGAAACGCCTAAACACTCCTTTTCAATCTGGGCATATTTGCATTCAGACTTTGTCATAGCCCTTGACGCATAGGCTACTGGTTTCCAGTACTCTCCTTCTGCCTGTAGGAGCACTGCTCCGATGCCATCTTTGGACGCGTCAGTTGACACTTTGAGCTTTTTCCGGTGGTCATAGTAGGCTAATGCTGGTGCGCTGGTAAGAGTTTGCTTAAGTCTTTGCCACTCTTGCTCATGTTTTTCGGCCCATTTAAAGTCACAGTCATTGTGTAAGAGCTCTCGGATGCATGACGTCTTTGCTGTGAGGTTGGGAATAAATTTGCCTATGAAATTTACCATTCCCATGATGCGTAACACGCCCGTTTTGTCTGTTGGTCTTGGCATGTTCAGTATTGCTTTCACCTTATCGCCATCTGGTTGTATGCCTTGAGCTGTGAGTTTGTCTCCGAGGAAGAGAATCTCTTGTACTGCAAACTCACACTTGGCTCTATTGAGTTTCAGCCCGTACTTCTGAATGCGCTCCATCACTTTGTTAAGTCTCTGGTTGTGCTCTTGGAGAGTCGAGCCCCATACAATAATGTCATCTATGTAAACTCTGACTCCCTCTAGGCCTTCAATGATCTGTTCCATCGCTCTGTGGAATATTTCTGGTGCAGATTTTATTCCAAATGGCAGCCTAAGAAAACAGTATCTACCGAAAGGTGTGTTAAAAGTACAGTACTTAGTGCTGCTCTCATCCAGTTTTAACTGCCAGAAACCCTGAGAAGCGTCGAGCTTTGTGAAGTAGTTAGCTCCTGCCATCTCACTGACTATTTCCTCACGTGTGGGGATTTGGTAGTACTCGCGCTTAATGTTCTCATTTAGATCTTTTGGGTCCATGCACATTCTCAACTCACCATTCTTTTTCTTTGTGACGACAATCGAGTTGACCCAGTCTGTGGGCTCCTGCACCTTTTTGATCACGCCCAAGTTGGTCATCCTGTCCAGTTCTCGTTTGAGGGCTTCACGCAGTGGAGCTGGGACCCTACGTGGTGCGTGCACAACTGGTTGGGCGCCTTCTTTTAGCTGGATTTTATATGTAAAGGGCAGTGTGCCAAAACCTTTGAACACATCAGAAAAGTTTTGCACAATAGCATTAGTGTCACACTTGGAATCTGATTCAATGCAGTACACTCTTTTCACTAACCCTAGCTCTTCACAGCTTTTATCACCCAACAGTGATTCACATTTCTCATTCACAACAGAAAAGTTTACATTGTGCACTTTACCTTTAACAACAACATTCAGTTTACAGGTACCAAAACACTGTATGGGTTGCCCATTGTAATCTTTCAACCCTGATTTCTTTCCGTATATGTGTGGCTTAACCTGCATTTCCTTTACATCAGACATGCTAATGAGGTTGGCTTTTGCACCAGTGTCCAGTCTCATAGTGACGATAGTCCCGTTAACCAGCAGAGGAGTGGTCCACTTGTCCTCATTGGTAATGCTGTTGACTTTTTCTTCTTCATTTTCACAGTCAACGATGCCCACAAAGAAAGTGTCACTTAAGTCTGTGTCTTCGACTACATTCACGTTTTTGCCTTTCTTTCCTTCCTTTCTTTTGGTGAAGCATTGCTTGGCAAAATGATTCTTTCCATGGCAGTTGGAGCATACTTTACCAAACGCTGGGCATTGCTTTGGCTTGTGCTGTAATCCGCAACGCTTGCAGAAGAACGTGGGATCCTCGGTCCGCTGTGCAGTCCCGGCCCGTGAGCGACGCCTCCCGCTCTGAGATGACACGGCGCCGACCGCTGCTCCTTCACTCGGAGGTGTGGCGCCTGGCATGCCGCAGAACGTTTTCATGTGCTTCTGGGACAGTTCGCTTGCCTGGCAGAGTTTAACAGCCATCTCCAGCGTCAACTCCGTCTCACGAAGCAGTCTCTCTCTTAACTTTTTGTCCTCAACACCAAAAACAATTTGATCTCTGATCATTGAGTCCTTCAATGTCCCAAAATTGCAGGATTGTGCTTTCAAACGGAGAGCTGTCAAAAAACTGTCAAAGGGCTCACTCTGTTGCTGCATACGAGATCTAAACATGTATCTTTCATATGTCTCGTTTTTCTTAGGAGTGCAGTGAGCATCAAACTTAGCGAGCACGACATCCAGCTTATTTGGGTCTTCACCCGTTCCGAACACGAACGTGTTGTACACTTCAATGGCCTGTGGCCCCGCTAAGTTCAGCAAAAGTGCTACCTTTCTCGAGTCCGGCTTCGTGTCCAGTCCCATGGCCGTGACATACAAGTTGAACTGCTGCTTGAATGCCCGCCATTTTTCATCCACGTTACCTGCCAATTTCAGGTTTTCCGGCGGCTTCAACTCCATGACGACTTCTCACGTGGTCGCTCAGTTCATGCAGTTTACTCCTGGTACCATGTTGTGTTCATTGAGGAGAGAAGAGACTTGCAGTTGAACCAACGTAACTTTATTTTTTAGCGGCAGCTCACACAGACACTTTCATGTCGGCTCCCATGTTGGCCGTTTCTTATTCTACTGAGTGCATCATTCCAACAAGCGGTAACAAGGTAGCAGCGACGCCTAGTGGTAAACACTGATCATTACAGGTGGGTGACGGTGAGAAGGAAGCCTAGTCGCAAAGCCCCGGTACACCACCAACCTGTTCACGTTTCTAATCGTTTTTCCCCGCTCAGCGACACACCCGCTGAGGAAAAAACTCTGATCATTGGTGACTCTGTAGTCAGAAACATGAACCTAGAGACTCCAGCAGCCATAGTCAAAAGCATTCCTGGGGCCAGAGCAGGCGACATCGAGTCAAATTTGAAAATGCTGGCTAAAAGTAACTGTAAATACTCCACAGTTGTTATCCACGCCGGCATTAATGACATCCGTCTCCGGCTGTCGGAAGTCACGAAACTTAATGTAGAATCGGTGTGTGACTTTGCCAAAACAATGTCGGACTCTGTAGCATTCTCTGGGCCCCTCCCCAATCTGACCGGTGATGACATGTTTAGCCGCTCGTCATCCTTCAACCGCTGGCTGTCTGTGTGGTGTCCTGCAAACAACGTGGGCTACATTGACAATTGGAGCTCATTTTGTGGAAAACCTGGTCTTTTGAGACAAGACAGCGTCCATCCCACTATGGATGGTGCGTCTCATTTATCTAACAATCTGGCATCTTTTTTATCCAAATTTCCAAAATCTTGACAACTCAGAGTTGGGACCAGGAAGCAGAGTCGCAGTCTTACACGCCTCTCTGCAGCTCCTCTTCATCTGCCACCCCTCAACTTAGCCCCTGGCTTCCCCATCAGAGAATCATTGTCTGCTCCCTCCAAAGCAAATAAAAATATAATATATAAGCATCCCAAAGTGATTTAGCAAAAATTTGGTAAAACTCAAATTAAATATGAAGCCTCTAAATTGAATGATTTGGCCTCTGTTCCTCCTCATAATTTAAAAATTAAATGCGGTTTGTTAAATATTAAGTCTCTAACTCCCAAGTCTCTGTTAGTCCATGATATGTTAATTGATCATCAGATTGATTTAATATCCCTTACAGAGACTTGGTTAGGACAAGAGGATTATGTTGGTTTAAATGAATCAACTCCCTCTGGTTATTTAAACTGTCAAAATCCCAGAAATTCTGGTCATGGAAGAGGAGTAGCAACAATTTACCATTCCAAATTACTAGTTAATGTAAAGCAAAAAACATGTTATAATTCCTTTGAGGGCCTGGTCCTCAGTATTGGGCACTTTAGTAATTTTAGGCTAAACCCAATTTTATTTGCCATAGTTTATCGTCCTCCATCAACCTACTCAGAATTTTTATCCGAATTTGCTGATTTCTTAGCTGATTTAGTGCTGAAATCAGATAGAATAATTATAGTAGGGGACATTAATATACATGTAGATGTAGATAGTGATTGCCTTAATGTGGCATTTAATTCAATATTAGACTCAATTGGGTTTTCTCAGAAAGTAAGAAATTCTACTCATTATCTCCACCATACGTTGGACCTTGTGCTGACATATGGCATAGAAACAGAAAATCTGGTAGTGTCTCCTCATAACCCTGTACTGTCAGACCATTGTCTGTTAACCTTTGATTTTACTATTTATGACTATTTGGCTCCTAAAGAAAAATATTACTACAGTAGATGCCTCTCAGATGATGATGTTACCAAATTTATGCAGATTGTTTCCTCTATGCCATGTGTCAACACAACGGAAATAAGCTATAGACAGCTTGCTCCTTCTGTAATTGATAGCATGGTAGATAGTGTTACAGCTTCTCTGCATAGACTCTAGACTTGGTGGCCCCCTTAAAAAAAGAAAAAGTCTAATCAGAGATTTCCAACTCCTTGGTTCAACACAGAAACTCATAGCTTAAAACAGAAGACTCGTCAATTAGAAAGAAAATGGCGCTCCACTAATTTAGATGAAATCTATTTAGCTTGGAGAAATCATCTTTTAATTTATAAAAAATCTCTTAGAAAAGGTAGAATGAGTTATTATTCTGCATTAATAGAAGAGAACAAGAATAATCCCAGGTTTCTTTTCAGTACTGTAGCCAGGTTGACAAAGAGTCGGGACTCTGTCAATCCTAGCATTCCCTTACAGCTTACTAGTCAGGGCTTTATGAACTTTTTTAACCTGTTGAACTCTGTTCAACTTCCCTAAAAACGCCTAAAAATAACATGCCCAAAGTAAATCAAAAGCTGTTCTTCAACCCTTTGCAGCATCTTCATGGGGTTAGTCTCATTTAAAAGAAAACACTCTGAATTTTTTGGCAAAACAGTCATAATCTCTCTAAGTGCTTCTGCCACTGAGTAACAAGAAAGTTCGCCTGGGTGTTTTTTTTAGATACAAATGCTTGCAAATAACATACAGCTGTCAGATACTGGCTGGAAAACACAACAGAAATGTAGAACCAAGTGTTTTCAAGCTCAGGTGAAAATTTTGTAAAAATACCACAAAAAATGAATATATTACACATGTGGTATATATTACTCATATATTCCATACCTGCATATGTTAGAGCATGTGGAAATGTTTGGGACAACATATGCAAAGGAACTTCACACCTCCGAAAGGACAAAGGAATCTCACCGCCGTGTGAAGACCAATGACGTCACAGGACGCGGCGGCGACAGACTTGACACCTTCACCCCCTAAGGCGAGAAGAGGTTTTCCCATCATCTCCCAAGACGAAGGGAGGAGTTAACAGGACAATGGGGGGATTAAGATAACAGGGGATGTCGGCTTGTGTTTTGTATGTCTTTGATGTGTGCCTGTATTTAACCAGCGAGCTGGGCAGAAATCACCCTCTTTGCCTTCTGCCAAGCTCTGCACCAGATGAGACAAGATAGGAGAGCTGTTCATTAAAGACTCTGTTTTTAATACAAAAATCGCCTCATCATTTCCAGCTCCTCTACACTGGTGACCTTGACGCGAGTATGGACCGGAGGCGTTCTTCAAGCGACTCATCCGTGGCGACTCTGACATACGCCAGCAACGACGCAGACGAGGGAGCAGACAGACAGCTGTCCCCTCCGGCAGAAGGAATGGAGAGGGCTCAACCGAGCTCCAGCACCGCCGTGAGAGCCGAGGCAAGGCACTCTCACCCGGCGGGCACAACAGTGATGGTGTGCACGAACGCCGTCGCTGTCCAGCTGCCAGACTTCTGGCGAGAAGACCCTGCCTCTTGGTTTCTACAAGCTGAAGCCCAGTTCATACTGGCGGGCATCACAGCAGACGATACAAAATTCTACCATATCGTCTCCAAACTCGACTCCGCCACTTCGAAGTGTGTGCGGAGCTTGATCCGGCGACCACCGGCCCGGGACAAATATGAGACGCTCAAGGCGACCATCGTGGCGAACTATGTCCCACCAGCGGAGGAAAGAGCCAAGAGGATCCTGGCGGTCTACGGCCACAGAGGGGGCAATCCGAAGGCCCTCATGGAGGATTTGCTGCAGCTTAAGGAGGAGGACAACGACAATTTCCTTTTCCAGTTTATTTTCCTCAGCACGCTTCCACCACACATGAGAGGGACACACCAAGACTTCCGCACACTGGCCAGCGAGGCTTATCGGCTCGTCAACGCCTGCAAGGAGCAGACACCTACAGCGGCATCCGCGGACCTCAAAACTGACGCCCCGAGCCATGGAGAGCCACAACCCACGGAGCAGACCCAGCCCACGGTGACAGCGGCGCGGCCCAAGCGTAACAAACAGATCGACGTCTGTTATTATCACCACCACTTCGCCGAGAAAGCCCACAAATGCGTTCCCCCCTGCAAGTTCACGATGTCGGGAAAACGCCAAAGCCAAGGGCCGTTAACAGCAGCGGTTCTCGGCGAGAAAAATAAGCTGTTATACGTGATGGATGGACACACAGGCAAGCAGTTCCTCATCGACACGGGAGCTCAGCTGAGTTTCGTCATGCCCTCCCACGCAGATCGAGCCATGGGCACCCGGGGCAACGGAGCAGTGGCAGCCAACGGCTCTGACATAGACATGTTTGGGGAAAAGAGCCTGCACCTCCTCATTCACGGCCGCAGCTACAGATGGACATTTGTTGTAGCGGCGGTGAGTTTTAACTTGTTAGGCGCAGATTTTCTGTGTGCACACGGGTTATTAGTGGATCTAGCAAATAGGCGCCTGGTTAATGCACTATCTTTTGCTTCTATTCCATGCTCAGCTCGAGTTTCTCCACCACCTGTGCAGGCCAACGTCACCACGGCAGGAGGTAAGTTTGAGCAACTCCTCACCCAATTTCCAGCACTCACAACCCCCAAATTCTCAGCCACTGTAGCCAAACACGGGGTTAAACACTTCATTCCGACAACGGGACCTCCCGTTTTTGCCAAAGCTCGCCGCTTAGACGCGGCCAAGCTCAACATAGCACGGGACGAGTTTACAACTCTCGAAAAATTGGGCATTGTTAGACGTTCGAAGAGCCCCTGGGCTTCACCACTTCACATGGTTCCGAAATCCGACGGTTCTTGGAGACCGTGTGGAGATTACCGTAGATTAAACAACGCTACAGCGCATGACCGCTACCCAATTCCTCACATTCAGGACTTTTCACTGCATCTAGCGGGTGCGCGCATTTTTTCAAAGATAGACTTAGTCCGCGGTTATCACCAAGTCCCAGTCCGAGCTGAAGACATTCCTAAAACAGCGGTTATAACCCCTTTTGGCCTTTTTGAATTCCTGCGAATGCCTTTCGGCCTCAAAGGCGCTGCCCAAACTTTTCAATGTATGATGGACGCAGTCCTACGCGACCTCCCCTTTGTTTTCGTCTACCTCGATGACATGCTGGTAGCCAGCCCGTCCGAGGAAGAGCACGAGCAGCACCTCACTACCATTTTTCAGAGGCTGGAAGAGCATGGACTATTAATCAATCCAGCCAAATGCACATTCGGCGTATCGCAAATTGATTCTTTGGGACATAAAGTCTCCCCGAAGGGGGCAGTTCCGCTTCCAGACAAAGTTCATGCGATAGTAGGTTTTCCACGGCCCCAAATGGTCAAATCGCTACAGGAATTTTTGGGGATGGTTAATTTTTACAACCGCTTCCTCCCCCACGCAGCTCAGCTCATGCAGCCCCTATATGACGCGCTTAAAAAAAAGAAAGCTTCCAACGCGGTCGAATGGACCCCGGAGCGCGAACGCGCTTTCGCGGAAGTAAAAAACGCCCTAGCTAACGCCACAATGTTAGTCCACCCAGATCCCGCGGCCCGCATTGCACTAACCACAGATGCTTCAGACCTGGCCATAGGGGCAGTTGTAGAACAACTTGTCAGCGGGGTCTGGCAACCTTTAGCATTCTTTAGCAAATCGCTAAACCCAACTGAACGCAAATACAGCACTTTTGACAGAGAGCTGCTGGCGCTTCATTTGTCCATCCGCCACTTCCAGTTTTGGTTAGAAGGGCAGAGTTTCACGGCTTTTGTGGACCATAAGCCGCTCACTTTTGCTATGGCTAAAATTTCAGAACCATGGTCGGGCAGACAACAAAGACAGCTAGCTGCGATTTCAGAGTTCACCACAGACATTCGGCATGTAGCAGGCAAACTTAACGTAGTAGCGGACTGTCTCTCTCGCGCTGTGGCACCGCCAGAGCGCGAGGAGACAGATTACACTGCCTCAGCAGCGGAACTCTTCACTAACGCAGACACATACGCAGCACCTATCCATGAAGGGATAGATTATGCAGCCATGGCGGAAGAACAAAGCAGTGATGCAGACGTGCGCACGCTCCTGTCTGGACCAACAGGGTTAAGGCTGGAGAAAAAAGGGTTGCGCGACGGCGTGCCCCCCCTAATATGCGATGTTTCAACCGGCCGACCTCGTCCATTAGTACCAGCTGCTTGGCGCCGCCGCATTTTCGACGCAATTCACTCCCTCGCGCACCCAGGTGTGCACGCCTCGGTCAAAATGGTTGCCGAAAAGTTTGTGTGGCCAGGCCTGCGCAAAAACGTAAAAGAATGGGCAAAAACTTGCATTCCTTGTCAACGCGCCAAAATACACAGACACACAAAAGCCCCTCTGGAGCCTTTTCCAATCCCTGCTAGAAGGTTCGACCACATTCATGTCGACCTCGTGGGGCCACTACCTTCCTCCCAGGGTTTCACACACCTGCTAACAATGATAGACCGCACCACGCGCTGGCCAGAGGCAGTCCCTCTAGCGGCAACTACAGCGGAGGAAGTCGCTCGTGTTTTTCTAACAAATTGGGTGGCACGTTTCGGCGTCCCATCAGACATCACGTCAGATAGGGGGCCTCAATTTGTCTCAGAGCTCTGGTCAGCCATGTCCAACAGTTTAGGGGCAACAATTCACCGTACCACCGCGTATCACCCTCAGGCTAATGGGTTATGCGAGCGTTTTCACAGGTCCTTAAAGGCCGCCCTCAGAGCCTCATTAATGGACACAAATTGGGTAAATAAACTTCCCTGGGTTTTATTGGGGTTGCGTGCGGCACCTAAAGAGGATTTAGACGCTTCCCCTGCAGAATTAGTCTTTGCTCAGCCTATCAGACTACCAGGTGAATTTTTACCAGAAAACCCGGAACCAGGGCACCTCCCAGTCCCAAGGTTTTTAGGCAGTAACGGACCGGACTCTCTCCACGGTCCAGCTCATCACTCCTTTCCACGAGTTTTTGTTCCTCAAACTTTAAAAAACGCTGAGTTTGTTTTTGTTAAGCATGAAGCTCTAAAACCAACGTTACGCCCAGTATACGATGGCCCGTACAGAGTGCTGGAAAATGGTGACAAACACTTTGTTCTTGATTATGGGGCTAGAAATGAAACGGTCAGCATTGACAGACTCAAACCTGCCTTCTTGTTGAGAGACGAACCTGTACAGCTGGCTCGAGCACCTCGGCGAGGTAGACCCCCCAAGGGAAAAGTCTCAGCCCCCAGGCAGGGAACAAATAATCTCTCTCCTTCCCACACTGCAGATTCCTCACAAGAAGGTCCCAGCAGGACGCCTAAACCAACCTACAGCAGTTTTGGGAGAAGATTAAAACCCAGACAGCACAGGGACTGATTTTAACCACTCCGCAATTATTCATTAATTGTGCTACAACAGTTTAGGACTGACTTATGATTGTACTATGCTGTTATGTTTTCATTGAACTCTCTTAGGAGCATGGCTGCTTGAAAGTTTCTTCTGTGGCAATAGCTGTAACACGTAGTATGTCTTAGTAATTACCCTAGACTGTGAATCTTTCTGTGTCCTTTCCTAGTTGTTTGGGGGGCCTGTGGTATATATTACTCATATATTCCATACCTGCATATGTTAGAGCATGTGGAAATGTTTGGGACAACATATGCAAAGGAACTTCACACCTCCGAAAGGACAAAGGAATCTCACCGCCGTGTGAAGACCAATGACGTCACAGGACGCGGCGGCGACAGACTTGACACCTTCACCCCCTAAGGCGAGGAGAGGTTTTCCCATCACCTCCCAAGACGAAGGGAGGAGTTAACAGGACAATGGGGGGATTAAGATAACGGGGGATGTCGGCTTGTGTTTTGCATGTCTTTGATGTGTGCCTGTATTTAACCAGCGAGCTGGGCAGAAATCACCCTCTTTGCCTTCTGCCAAGCTCTGCACCAGATGAGACAAGATAGGAGAGCTGTTCATTAAAGACTCTGTTTTTAATACAAAAATCGCCTCATCATTTCCAGCTCCTCTACACACAGCTTTTTTCTCAGGTTGTAACAAGGCTGTGTCTGTACTGGAAGACCGGAAATACAGCTTTTTTTTTCAGTGCGCACTGAGATGCACTAAGATGCAGAGACGTGACCGCCCACGGAATTCACAGAGTTCAAGGGGTTAATAATAAAATTTCATCCATCAGAGATAAAATCAATCAGATTCTTCCCACAGTTAACTTAAATACAATAACTACTACAACTCCTTCAACTGATATCTGTTTGGATGAGTTTACTCCAATTGACCTTTTACGGTTAGACAAAATAATTTCCTCATCCAAGCCTTCAACTTGTCTTTTAGACCCTATTCCTACCAGGTTATTTAAAGAAGTCTTCCCACTTATTGGTAGCTTTATTCTTCATATAATCAATTCTTCATTAACTTTAGGCCATGTACCGCAGGCTTTTAAAATGGCTGTAATTAAACCCTTACTCAAAAAGCCAACGCTAGATCCAGGAGCTTTAGCTAACTATAGACCAATCTCTAATCTCCCTTTCATTTCAAAAATCTTAGAAAGAGTTGTTGCTATGCAATTATTTGACCACCTGCAGGGAAATGGTTTACTTGAAGAGTTTCAATCTGGGTTTAGAATCCATCATAGTACTGAAACAGCCTTAGCGAAGGTCACTAACGACCTCCTCATCGCATCTGATAATGGACTGGTTTCAGTACTTGTCCTTTTAGACCTTAGTGCAGCTTTTGATACTATCGATCATAATATTCTACTTGATAGATTAGAACACTATGTTGTACTTAATGGAACTTCGTTGCAGTGATTTAGATCTTATTTATCTGATAGGTTCCAGTTTGTTCATGTCAATAATGAGTTTTCTTTCAACTCAAAGCTTAGTCATGGAGTTCCACAGGGATCTGTGCTAGGCCCTACTCTTTTTAGTTTATATATGCTTCCATTAGGCAACATTATTAGAAAGCACTTTGTACATTGCTTGAGCATAAGGGTGTCCATATATGCACCTGGCACCAGGACACCCTAGGTCGCAGGTCGATGATCGATTTTGTTATCGTGTCACCACACCTGCGACCGTATGTCTTGGACACCCGAGTAAAGAGAGGTGCAGAGCTGTCAACTGATCACCACCTGGTGGTGAGTTGGATCCGATGGCAGGGGAGGAAGCCATTCAGAACTGGTAGACCCAAACGTATAGTGAGGGTGTGCTGGGAGCATCTGGCTGAGGCCCCTGTCCGGGAGGTCTTCAACTCCCACCTCCGGAAGAACTTCAACCACATTCCGAGGGAGTCTGGAGACATGGAGTCTGAATGGGCCATGTTCTCCACCTCTGTTGTTGAAGCGGCGGCCCAGAGCTGCGGCCGCAAGGTGGTCGGTGCATCTCGTGGTGGCAACCCCCAAACCAAGTAGTGGACACCAGTGGTGAGGGGGGCCATTAAGCTGAAGAAGGAGTCCTATCAAGCTTGGTTGGCTTGTGGGACTCCCGAAGCAGCTGAGGTGTACCGGCAGGCCAAGCGGAGTGCAGTTCGGGTGGTTGCTGAAGCAAAAACCTGGGTATGGGAGGAGTTTGGTGAGGCCATGGAACAAGACTTTCGGTCGGCCTCAAAGAGATTCTGGCAAACTGTCCGGCGGCTCAGGAGGGGAAAGCAGCTCCCCGTCCACACTGTGTATGGTGCGGATGGGACACTGTTGACTTCGACTGGGGACATCATCGGGTGGTGGAAGGACTACTTCGAGGATCTCCTCAATCCCACTGATACGCCTTCCACAGAGGAAGCAGGGTTTGGGGACGAGGGGGATGACTCGCCTATCACGGGGGCTGAGGTCGCCAAGGTGGTTAAAAATCTCCTTGGTGGCCGGGCCCCAGGGGTGGACGAGATTCGCCCTGAGTACCTCAAGGCCCTGGATGTTGTTGGGTTGTCATGGTTGACATGCCTCTGCAACATTGCGTGGAGGTCGGAGGCACCGGAGGGTGTGCTCCAACTTTAGAGGGATCACACTCCTCAGCCTCCCTGGGAAGGTCTATGCCAAGGTACTGGAGAGGAGAGTCCGGCCGTTGGTCGAACCTCGGATTCAGGAGGAGCAATGCGGTTTTCGTCCTGGCCGTGGCACATCGGACCAGCTCTTTACCCTCTCGAGAATTCTCGAGGGTTCGTGGGAGTTTGCCCAACCAGTTTACATGTGTTTTGTGGACTTGGAGAAGGCATTTGACCGCGTCCCTCGTGGATTTTTGTGGGGGGTGCTTCGGGAGTATGGGGTATTGGGCTTGTTGTTACGAGCTATTCGGTCTCTGTACGACCGTTGTGAGAGTTTGGTTCGTATTGCCAACACTCGGTCGGAGTCATTCCCAGTGAGAGTTGGACTCCGCCAGGGCTGCTCTTTGTCACCGATCCTGTTCATAATTTTTATGGACAGGATTTCTAGGCGCAGCCAGGGAATGGAGGGTGTCATGCTTGGTGACCACAGGATCTCATCTCTGTTGTTTGCAGATGATGTTGTCCTGTTTGCTTCATCCAGCAATGACCTACAGTTCTTGCTGGGACGGTTTGCCACTGAGTGTGAAGCGGCTGGGATGAGAATCAGCACCTCCAAGTCCGAGTCCATGGTCCTCAGCCGGAAAAAGGTGGATTGTCCTCTCTGGGTTGGGGACAGGCTCCTGCCCCAAGTGGAGGAGTTTAAGTATCTTGGGGTCTCGTTCACGAGTGAGGGGAGAATGGAGCGAGAGATCAACAGACAGATTGGAGCAGCATCTGCAGTGATGCGGACGTTGTACCGGTCTGTTGTGGTGAAGAGGGAGCTTAGTTCTAAGGCAAAGCTGTCGATTTATCAGTCAATCTACGTTCCTACTCTCACCTATGGTCACGAGCTTTGGGTAATGTCCGAAAGAACGAGATCGCGGATACAAGCAGCTGAAATGAGCTTTCTCCGTAGGATTGCTAGACTCACCCTCAGAGATAGGGTGAGGAGCTCAGTCATCCGGGAGAGGCTCAGAGTAGAACCACTGCTCCTCCACATTGAAAGGAGTCAGTTGAGGTGGTATGGGCATCTGATTAGGATGCCTCCTGGACGCCTCCCACTTGAGGTGTTTCAGGCACGTTCCACTGGGAGGAGAGCCCGGGGCAGACCCAGGACTCGGTGGAGAGACTATGTCTCCCAGCTGATCTGGGAACGCCTTAGTATCCCCTCTGAAGAGCTGGAGCAGGTGGCTGGGGAGAGGGAAGTCTGGGCTTCTCTGCTTGAACTGCTGCCTCCGCGACCCAGACCTCCAGAAAAGCGGTAGAAGATGGATGGATGGACTTTATACATTTTCATTGTTATGCAGATGATACACAATTATACCTGTCAATGAAGCCAGATGATAGTAATCAATTAGCCAAGTTGGAAGCCTGTCTTAAGGAAATCAAAGCTTGGATGACTTGTAATTTCCTGCTATTAAATTCAGATAAGACTGAAGTCATTCTTGTTGGTCCAAAAAACCTTAGAAATACCTTTCCAAATCAAACTTTCAGTTTGGATGTGGTTACTCTTTCTCTTAATAGCTCTGTGAGGAACCTTGGAATTATTTTTGATCAAGAGCTGTCCTTCAATTCACATATTAAATTTGTTTCTAAGACTGCCTTCTATCATTTGCATAATATTGCCAAGATTAGGAGCATCTTGTCTCAGAGTGATGCTGAGAAACTGATCCACGCTTTTCTTCGCTCAAGATTAGATTATTGTAATTCTTTATTATCAGGTTGTCCTAAAACATCTTTAAAAAGTCTTCAGCTGATCCAAAATGCTGCAGCAAGAGTTTTAACAGGTACTAGAAAGAGAGATCATATTTCTCCGGTTCTGGCCTCCCTTCATTGACTTCCCATAGAGTTTAGAATTAAGTTTAAAATCCTTCTTCTTACTTACAAAGCTCTAAACCAGGGGTGTCAAACTCATTCCATGGAGGGCCAAGACCCTGCAGGTTTTACCTCCACCCAGTGTCTTCAACAGGAGATTTCACTGAATTTCCCCTCACTGATTGCTGATCAATGAAAACACCTGCTGAAGACACTGGGTGGAGGTAAAACCTGCAGGGTCTTGGCCCTCCATGGAATGAGTTTGACACCCCTGCAAACAATCAGGCTCCTTTTTATTTAAAAGATCTGATACTACCGTATTATCCTAACAGAGCACTATGCTCCCAAAATGCAGGATTACTTGTAATACCTAGAATCTCCAAAAGTACAATGGGAGGCAGAGCCTTCAGTTATCAAGCTCCTCTCCTGTGGAACCAGCTGCCAATCTGGATTTGGGAGTCAGACTCGATCTCTGTTTTTAAGAATAGGGCTAAAACCTACCTTTTTGATATATCCTACAATTAGGGAGGGATCATGTGTTTTCTGAACCCTTCCTTAGTTATGCTGCTAATAGGTTTAGTCAGCTGGGGGACCTCCAATAATGCACTGGGCCTCACTCCTTTCGTCACTCTCAATGAATTTTTTTTATTTTTTTTTTTTGCTGGTCATTAACATCTGTTTGTTCTCTTCCATAGACTGAGTCCCCATCGTGCTGTTTGCTCTCTACTTGTCTGTTCTTTTCACCTTCTCTGTCCCCTCACCCCCCAGCCAGTCGCAGCAGATGACTGCCCCTCCCTGAGCCTGGTTCTGCTGGAGGTTTCTTCCTGTTAAAAGGGAGTTTTTCGTCTCCACCGTCGCCAAGTGCTTGATCACAGGGGATCGCCTGATTGCTGGGGTCTTTCTGCAACTGTGGGGGTCCCCCCTACAGTTGAAAGTGCTATGAGATGACTGTTGTTGTGAAATGGCACTATACAAATAAAGTTGAATTGAAATTGAGTTGAATTGAATTGAACTGAATTGAATAAAAGGGCTGTGAGGGAGAGGGGCGGTGTCTTGACCTCCTCTCAGCCTGACGACAGCGCCTTGTATTATACGAGTGAGTCTACAATAAAGTCATGCTCAGTTCAACACCCAGTCTCGTCCTTGGTTCTCACTTTACTGACATAACACCACCTTATTCCTAGGCCCCATGATTCCTTGCGTGAATTATGGTAGCAACTTCCAGTACTAGTTTAGAACATGTGGTTGTATATACACATATATGCATACATTACAGACATATAATCACATAGGCACATTTACGTTAGTGTAACCCAGCTGAGAAAATGACCCTTTTTCTCAGATGTAAATTGTATTAGTGTAACCCAGCTGAGAAAATGACCCTTTTTCTCAGATGTAAATTGTATTAATACAATTGTGTGATTTTATTTTGAAAACCGATTCTCTTGGGGAAGAGGAAGTGCGATCCTCGTCATCCAACTTTTGAATTTCCGGTTCATGGTCAGGTTGGGTGATCTGGGTCTTTCTATTCATTAAGACCAATATTATCCCCGCCTTCCAAGCAAAGAGCTGAGGCGCTATGCTGGAAATCGTTCTTTTCACGATCTGCGAGCGGAGAGGAACTGTAGGACAATCTGTCCTCACGTTGACACCTCTTCTTGGTAAGCTGGTTAGGGTTAGGGTTAGGGTTAGGGTTAGGGTTAGAATACTATAAATGGATCTAAACACTCTCCAAACGCTAATTTGCAACCTTTATTATCCTAAGTTGATGGGAGCACGAGCTTGAGAGGCCGTGAAGCGGTGACTTCTGCTGTGTTCACCCTGAACCTCATCTTTGGTGAGTCCGCTACATGCTAATGTTATGCTAACATTAGCGCTATGCTAATGCTAGTCGCGAGTGGATTTTTTCCTGTTAAAAGCAATGGAAAAGGCTGTCTTTATGTCTGTATGGTTTCCCTAAATGTGATTTCAGTTCCCAACAGTATGCTGAAGTACTTTTAGCTCTTATACACCATTTCTGTCGAATGTAATGTGTAGTTTGATGCTAAAAGCACATGGTGTTAGCCCTCTATGTTTAACCCAGTAGCCCAGACAGGGTTTACTGATTTTAAAAGGGAATATTGGATGTGATGGGACAGTATATTCCCTGGTTATGTGATAAATTAATTGTATTTCATTTCATGATTTACAGAGACAAGGTTAGAGAGGATTAATCATAATTTCATGGTTAAATGATGTAGAGATAGGAAGAGGATTTCATTTAACTGGTTACATGAAAAAAGGGTATTTCATGTGCTACCAGAGAGATTGTGAGAAGAGAAAAAAAAAGAACACATGCATGTAAGATGCAAGATGTGAGATGTAAGATATTACTATATTGCTGGATTGTGATAATAGTAATATGAGAGAAGAATTTAAATACTAAGCTATGGTGTTATATAAGAAGGGATTGGAAGACGAATTACTCTAGCTGTAAACAATACCATTATTGTCGTGCAGGCTAGGTTTTTTTGGTTGCCGATCAAGAACCTTCTGGAACCTGGATTCTCTCCAAATGGAGATGGTGAGCCTGACCCAAGACTGAACCAAGATTGAACTGAGATCTATCCAAGATCTCGAGTGAAGAGCATCCTTCCCCTCTTCAGTGCCCAGGATTGGAAACCTGAGTCTGGAGATACGAGATATCCTGACTGGTCAAACGACTAACCCAAACAGGCAATCAAACACTGAGCTCAGTGGGACATCTTTGGGGTTTTATTTCATGCCGGCCGTTGTTATATTTGTACAGTTGTAAATTATCTGTATATTTTGCTCACTTTATCACTGTAAATAATAACCATTATTGCTCATTTCTTGCCTCCAGCTATTTCATTCCACACTCACTTTAATTCCCTATTGTAACCCTTACGAACCTAGCAACTGGTCTACACTTAATTATTTCCCTTACCTAATTAACATCAGGCAAGGGTTACAATAAAAGTGGCGAGCCCAGCCAGGAGCCTTTTTCTTCTTTCCCTTACGTTATTTCAAGCCTATACGTACCAAAATGGATATTGTTGAACGTGAATCTGTGGAAATTCCAAATGCAGTGATAGTGAGTGAAATCGCTGGAGATGAGCAACATGATGAGATGATCAAGTTACATATTACTGATATTAAAAACCTAGCGAAGATGAGTGGCAGAGATTTTGCAGATGTCCTGAAATACGTGATGTTACGGATGTCTGAGGAAATCAAAGAATCTGAAAATGATCAATCAGAGCAAGTTAAGTTACCTGATAACTTACCTGAAGCTTGCTTGGATGAACCTCAGCCTTCTGCAGCTGAGTCAAATCACACTGCAAGCACACCAGCTCGAAGTATGCCCACCAATTCTGCACATGATTTAAATCCCCCAGAAGTGCAACGTGTGGTAGTTGAGCACATTGTGAAAAGGGAAGATTTTTCCGTGCAGCAGTTTTCACAAAAGCTCAGAGCTTTTTCTGGCAAAGACCCCCGACCAGATACCGTCGTAGTTCCGCCCATATCCACCCATAACTGATACCGGGTGGGGGCAATACTGAAAGTGATCACATCACAACTCAACCAATACTGACGATGGACAATCTTGGTTGCACATGCAACGGGACGTGCATGATTATTAGCGGGGGAGAGTGTAACCCAGCTGAGAAAATGACCCTTTTTCTCAGATGTAAATTGTATTAATACAATTGTGTGATTTTATTTTGAAAACCGATTCTCTTGGGGAAGAGGAAGTGCGATCCTCGTCATCCAACTTTTGAATTTCCGGTTCATGGTCATGTTGGGTGATCTGGGTCTTTCTATTCGTTAAGAGTAATATTATCCCCGCCTTCCAAGCAAAGAGCTGAGGCGCTATGCTGGAAATCGTTCTTTTCACGATCTGCGAGCGGAGAGGAACTGTAGGACGATCTGTCCTCACGTTGACACCTCTTCTTGGTAAGCTAATTCAGATAGAATACTATAAATGGATCTAAACACTCTCCAAATGCTAATTTGCAACCTTTATTATCCTAAGTTGATGGGAGCACGAGGTTGAGAGGCCGTGAAGCGGTGACTTCTGCTGTGTTCACCCTGAACCTCATCTTTGGTGAGTCCGCTACATGCTAATGTTATGCTAACATTAGCGCTATGCTAATGAATGAATGAATTTATTTCGGATAGTACAGTACAGTACAGGTTAAAAGAAACTGAATAATATAACAACAAGGTCAAATTAGACAATGACTCCTCTGATTATACAATTCAACGTAAGTTATCCGAAATGGGTGATGGCTGAAGCCGCAGCTTATATTGCCCACCCATATTCCATCCAAGAATTCAAAAGAGAAAAAAAGAGAAAACAGACAAGCGCGATTACAATTCAAAATAAAGCTAATACAAAATGTGACAGAGAAGAAAAAAAAAACTAAGCTAAGCTAAGTTAAGCGATTACTATTCAAAAACAAATCTAAGACAAAATGTGACAGGAAAAAAAAAACTAAGCTACAACACAACACAGGCTGGATATGGCAATCCTTATGTGATTTTACATGTCGTCTTGTATATATGTTTGGAGTATTTCTTCCTTTAGTTTTTGTTTAAATTGTCCAAGCATTGTACATGATTTTAATTCAGGTCCAAAATCGTTCCATAATCTGACTCCTTGCACTGAAATACAGTGTTGCTTGGTGGTTGTTCTCACTGTAGGCTTTTGAAATATACATGTTCCTCTGAAGTGATATTGTTTCTCCCTTATTTGGAACAACTTTTGGATATTTGCGGGCAGTGATAAATTCTTCATTTTAAACATTATTATTGCAGTTTTAAAGTCAACCAGATCTTTCAACTTGAGAGTTTTTTGTTAAAGAAAAAGTGGGTTTGTTGGTTCCCTGTAAGCTGCTTTGTTTATTATTCTAATAGCTCTCTTTTGAAGCATAAAGAGTGCATATATGTTTGTTTTATATGTATTTCCCCATACTTCATTACAATATGTCATGTAATGCTAGTCGCGAGTGGATTTTTTCCTGTTAAAAGCAATGGAAAAGGCTGTCTTTGTCTGTATGGGTTTCCCTAAATGTGATTTCAGTTCCCAACAGTATGCTGAAGTACTTTTAGCTCTTATACACCATTTCTGTCGAATGTAATGTGTAGTTTGATGCTAAAAGCACATGGTGTTAGCCCTCTATGTTTAACCCAGTAGCCCAGACAGGGTTTACTGATTTTAAAAGGGAATATTGGATGTGATGGGACAGTATATTCCCTGGTTATGTGATAAATTAATTGTATTTCATTTCATGATTTACAGAGACAAGGTTAGAGAGGATTAATCATAATTTCATGGTTAAATGATGTAGAGATAGGAAGAGGATTTCATTTAACTGGTTACATGAAAAAAGGGTATTTCATGTGCTACCAGAGAGATTGTGAGAAAAGAAAAAAAAAAGAACACATGCATGTAAGATGCAAGATGTGAGATGTAAGATATTACTATATTGCTGGATTGTGATAATAGTAATATGAGAGAAGAATTTAAACACTAAGCTATGGTGTTATATAAGAAGGGAATGGAAGACGAATTACTCTAGCTGTAAACAATAATACCATTATTGTCGTGCAGGCTAGGTTTTTTTGGTTGCCGATCAAGAACCTTCTGGAACCTGGATTCTCTCTGAATGGAGATGGCGAGCTTGACCCAAGACTGAACCAAGATTGAACTGAGATCTAACCAAGATCTCGAGTGAAGAGCATCCTTCCCCTCTTCGGTGCCCAGGATTGGAAACCTGAGTCTGGAGATACGATATATCCTGACTGGTCAAACGACTAACCCGAACGGGCAATCAAACACTGAGCTCAGTGGGACATCTTTGGGGTTTTATTTCATGCCGGCCGTTGTTATATTTGTACAGTTGTAAATTATCTGTATATTTTGCTCACTTTATCACTGTAAATAATAACCATTATTGCTCATTTCTTGCCTCCAGCTATTTCATTCCACACTCACTTTAATTCCCTATTGTAACCCTTACGAACCTAGCAACTGGTCTACACTTAATTATTTCCCTTACCTAATTAACATCAGGCAAGGGTTACATTAGTCTTTAGTACATAACCAGTTAGTGAAAACATATCCACATTTAAGTTTGTCATGTGGAACATACGTGGAATTGGTACCAGGGAGAAGAGGCTAAAAGTTTTTAATCGACTCAACGATCTACAGGCAGTCTTTGTCTTATTGCAGGAGACACATGTTTCTAAATCATCTGTAGATGCGCTCACCTGCCTGGAATTCCCCCACATGTACTCAGCCGGCTTTAATTCTAAACAAAGGGGGGTAGCTATACTGGTAAACAGAAGAATACGCTTTGTTGTGAATAACACCATAACAGATCCGGAAGGTAGATTTATAATACTAAAAATCTCAGTCCAAAATTTGGATCTATGTATTGCAAGCGTTTATGGCCCAAATGTTGACGACCCATCCTATTTTCACACTTTTTTCACTTCTCTTTCTGAGCACTTGGTCACTACACTTATAATAGGAGGGAACTTCAACCTGGTATTAAACCATGCAATCAACAGGCTCAGTACATCAGGGAATCACTGAAAATGGCAGGCTACTGACACTCAAACAGTACATGAATGATTTTGGTCTTTGCAATGAATGGCGTTCTCTTCACCCACCTCTTCGGGAATACATTTTTTTTTCATCAGTTCATAGTTCACATTCGCGTCTAGATTTCTTTTTAGTCAGTAATTCTATTGTGAGGGACATCACAGACACTGAAATATGTTCAAATCAAGCTATTAGTGATCACCATCCAGTATCTCTTACACTAGTAAATAGGAAAGCTACAAGGGAAATTAGAAGCTGGAAATTTAATATATCACTACTGAAAGACAAAGACTTTATTAACTACTTTAATAAAGAGTGGGAATCATATCTGGAATATAATGATGTGCCAGGAATATCCCCAGGTGTTCTTTGGGAAGCAGCAAAAGTCTTACTGTTCATATAAGAATAAAAAAGAAAAGGCACTGGTATTGGACTTAGAACAGAAAATTAAATCACTGGAGACAACCTGTGCCGTTTCCCCACAGGAACAGACACTTAATAATCTGAGAAAATTAAAGCTGGAATTAAAAGAAATTACAAACATAAGAGCAGAGTTTTTAATACAAAGACTGTGTCTTGAGAAGTTTGAACACTAATAAATCGGGGCGATATCTTGCGAACCAGCTTAGATTGAATAAAGAAAAAACAACTATCCACTCTATCAAGGATATGACTGGAAATATTACCCATGAGCCTGAAGAAATAAATAACTCCTTCAGAAAGTTTTATGAAAACCTCTACTCATCTCAGGTTAACCCATCTGACTCAGAGATAAATAAATTTTTGGACGATAATAACTTACCACGATTAAATAATGAACAGATTGCAGCTCTGGATGCACCTCTTCAGGTGTCTGAACTCCAGGAGGCACTTAAGCACATCCCAAACAACAAAGCCCCGGGACCAGATGGTTTTCCAGTAGAATTTTATGAAGAATTTTGGCCTGTGATGGTACCTACTTTTTTTAAAATGGTGAACCAAATTAAAGAAGATAATGTAATTCCTCCAAATATGAATTTGGATAGTATTATCCTGCTCCCTCAACCTGGAAAAGAACCTACGCTTCCATCCAGCTACTGTCCCATCTCACTTATGAATGTGGATCTTAAAGTAATTAGCAAAGTTCTCGCCAAAAGACTGGAAAGGATAATTCCGTTTATTATACACCCAGATCAAACAGGTTTCATCAAGGGTAGGCACTCGGCTGATAATACACGTAAGCTATTTAATTTAATAGACTACTGCAAGATCAATAACGTAGAAACTACAATCTTGTCCCTGGATGCAAAGAAAGCCTTTGACCGTGTTAACTGGAAATTTCTTTTTATGGTGTTAAACAAGTTTGGGTTTGGTTCATCTTTCATAAACTGGATTAAAACACTATACAGGTGTCCATCTGCGTCTGTCCGAACAAATGATCAGACTTCCCGAAGTTTTAATCTCCAGAGAGGTACTAGGCAGGGGTGTCCACTCTCTCCCTCACTTTTTACCATCTTTATTGAACCATTAGCAGCAGCCATACGACAAAATGTTGATATCAGAGGTATTCAAACTGGAGAAAAAGAACACAAGATAAGTCTTTATGCTGATGATGTATTGATTTTCCTTGAAAACTCACAATGATCTCTTCTTCAGACAGTGGCGCTCATTGATAAATTTTCATCATTATCAGACTACTCTATTAACTGGGTAAAATCAATAGTTCTACCGATAAATTGCAATTTCTCAAATACATTGACTATTCCAATACAATCAGGTAATATTAAATATTTAGGAATAGATATTTCCCCCAGGCTCTCAGAGTTATTGTGACTAAATCACATTCCCCTTTTAAAAACAATACAAGACGACCTTACGCGCTGGAGGACACTACCTTTATCACTAATGGGAAGAGTCGCAACCATTAAAATGATGGTCCTTCCTAAAATCAACTATTTGTTCTCAATGATTCCTACCCAACCATCAATGGCCTGGTTTAAGTCTCTAGACTCAAATATAAGTAAATTTTTATGGAAGGATAAACCATCACAGATTAGTTTAAAAACTCTCCAAAAAGCGAAAGAGTGTGGAGACTTAGATTTACCAATTTTTTTTAAATTACTTTTTAGCCAGTAGGTTGCAGTTTGTTTCAAAATGGACAAAATCAACCCCACTAGGAAACCCATGGTTAGATGCTGAACAGGTTCTCTGTGGGTCACTAAATATCTCTGACTTACCTTTTATAAGTCCCTGTATTAAACGCCATGACTGTTTTAAAAGTATTAATACCAGCTCCTCTCTGACTGTATGGTGGAAATTTTTAAAAATAACAGGGTCGTCACTTGTCCCCTGTAAACTCACTCCCATTTGGAATAATCCTGATATCTTGCAACAAAAGAGGACATTAAAATTTCCACTATGGCAAGAGAAGGGAATAAATAACTTAGAATATCTTATTCAAGGTGGAAATTTTATCCAATTTCAGGAACTAGTGTCACAGTACGACATCAGTGATAAAAAGTATTTTGAATATCAACAGCTTAAATCCATAATAAAAGCAAGATTTAATCTTAATCAGACAGATTTAGAGGTACTAGTTAAGGTGGCAGAGTTTCTAAATCTCCATTCCCCTAAATTGATATCGAAAATACTTGGACTATTATCAAAGCTGGATGAGTCCGTATCTCTTCCAATATCAAAATGGAAGACAGACTTATCAATTAATAAGGAGGAAAGTTTCTGGACACAAATATATTTAAACACTTTTAAGATGACTGAAAACTCTAACTTACAACTTATACAGTATAAAATTCTACATAGAATTCATTACACAAGACAAAGGATGTTCAAAATGGGCCTGAGTCACACAAATATAAGATAAGATAAGATAAGCCTTTATTAGTCCCACAACTGGGAAATTCCAGGATTGCAACAGCACAGGGATAGCAACACTCAGAGCAACAATCAGAAGGCAAGAAAAAAACAAGCAAGCAAGAGCAGCTAATATACATATGTACATATTACTATAAAATATATATACACACACACACAGACACACAGTGCAGAGCATTGTAGCTGGATGGAATAAATATATGAATATATGAACACACAGTGCAGAGCACTGTAGCTAGATGGAATAAATATGTAAATATATAAACACCCACAGTACTGATCATTGCAGCTAGGTGGAATAAATATGCAAGTATATAAACACACACAGTGCGGAGCAATGTAGCTAGATGGAATAATATGTAGATATATAAAAGCACAGTGCGGAGCATTGTAGCTAGATGGAATAAATATATAGATATATAAATATAAACACACCCAGTGCTGAGCATTGTAGCTAGATGGAATAAATATGTAAATATATAAACACACACAGTGCAGAGCATTGTTGCTAGATGGGATGAAACAGCATAACCGTCTACTTAGTTATCCTACATGGTATGATTATGTGCCCATACATATTCTCACCCTCCATAGCGACCGGTATGTTCCTAGTTGTATGCCGGAGGGGACCATTGTGTAAGTCTATTGCATCTTTTGCATTCAAAAAACTATTAGTTTGTTACGTCTTTTTGCTATCTCTGCGAGCAGCCCTGCTCTCACTGCACCAGCAATGTCCCAGATAGCTATATGCATGCTATGTGGTCCTGTCCACCAGTTCAAAAGTTCTGGCAGAAGACATGTGAGGACTTGTCGGCATGGCTTGGGTATAGTGTCCCACCCTCACCCACACTTTGCATACAGTATTAGGTGATTTAAGTGAAATAAATATAGATGCAAGGATGTCACACATGGTTCTCACTGCCTTATGCATCGCAAAGAAAACTATCCTCATGAACTGGAAATCAAGAAATAACTTATGCATGACTCATTATAATAACTTACTATTGGATTATATTAGCCTGGAGAGAATGTCAGCCTCCTCAAATAATCAGTTGGTGGAATTCAATTCTCTCTGGTCCCCGCTTATTAATTCTATAATCTGAGGGGTGGCAGGTGGTGGCTCGCTCTCCTTGGCACCTCTGGTGGCTGGCTGCGCCCTGACTGCGGGTGTCCGGGGGGCCTGTTCCGGGGTGGCCGTTTGTTTGGCCCTGGGGGGGGGGGTTGATTGGGGGGGCTGTGGGGTGGGCCGAGGGGGTTGGGTTGTGGCCCCCGGCCGGCTGGCCTTGCCCCTGGAGGGGGGGGAGGTCTGGGTTTGGCCCTGGGCCCCTGGTGCTGGGGGGGGAGGCATCCCCCCCCGGGCCGTGGTCGGGTGTGCGCTGGTAGTGTGGGTTAGCCCCGGTGCATCCTTGCGCGGTGGGGTCATGTTTTCCCTGGGGCCCTGGTGGCACCCTGGGGTTGGTGCCTGCATCCAGGGTCGCCCTCCTCGTCCACTGATGTCTGCGGGTGTGGGTGTGTATGTGTGTGAGAGTGGGTGTGAGAAGGGGCTTGTGTATGAGCGGATGTGGAAGTGGGTGTGTGTATTGAGTGGGCAGGTGGGGCTGTGTGTGGGTGTAGGTGGGCATGTGTGATGGTGGGTGGGGGTACCTGTGTGTATGGAAGCGGTTACTTGTGGGTGGATGTCTGGGGGGTGGAGGATGTGTGTATGGGTAGGAGAACTTTGTTGGGTGGCAGGGGTTGGGCAGTCCATCTAGTGGCATGGGGGCTGGCGTTTCGGGGCCTGCTTGTCCCGGCGGCCCTGCTGTTGTGTTGCGGGGTGAGGCGCTCTGTCGCATTGCCACTGGTGTCATTGGCGGCGGGTGTGTGTTGGTGCTTGGGGGTGGTTGGGGGGCCATTAGCGCGTGTTGATGGCCGTGTTTCCATTGGGTTGCTCCAGGGTGGCTGTGGTTGCAGGGCGGCCTGCGGCTGTCAGTGTGCATCTGGGGTGGGTGGTTGTGGGCCTGCGTGGGCGCTCGGGGGTGTTGCCTGGCATGTTGGGCGCCGTGTGGGTCCGGCCCATTGTTCACTATTGTGACTGTTGTTGTCCATGTTTGTGCGTGTAAGATGAGTGGAAATTGGTATGGCTGCTCCATCATGTTAGTGATGCTGGGAGTGCCGGGGCATGATGCTGGTGGGTCCTGGGCTGCTTCCACTGGCAGCCCTCGCCCTGGGTTAGGATTTGGGGGCAGTGGGTGGCCTCATGAACCAGTCTGCAAGCTGGCTTCTTGGGGGGGGGGGGCGGCCTCACTTTTAGACCGCCTACCTCCCAGTCTTATTTCCCGCCTTCCCCTCCCCCTGACTCTGGGTGGAATATTCTTTTTTATTACATTTAGGGCTTTGGGGTGGGGGTGTGCCACACTGTGTCGGTGAAGGGGATACCTTTGCTGCACGGTGGGGCTGCATTCACCTCAATTTTAATTGCATTTTAGACACTGAGGACTTGGGGGGGATGGGGGCCCTGCTGCCCATCGCAGTGGCTAGCGGTGCTCCAATCACTATCCCCCCAATTTTAATTGCACTTTGGTAGTCCACACATTTACACACAATTACATCATATAACCGACACCCCCCCACCATGCTCTGTGCGGGGGGGGGGTCTTCCCCCACCCTTGTTGCCCTGCTTCTGCTGGGGGCGTGGGGGCCTTGTGGGGAGCCTGGGACCTATCATGTTGTCAAAATCCCTGGGTGCTACTGAATATATAGATAAGATAAGATAAGCCTTTATTAGTCTCACAATGGGGAAATTCCAGGATTGCAACAGCACAGGGATAGCAACACTCAGAGCAATAATTTAGAAGATAAGAAAATAAGAGCAGTGAATATACATATGTACACATAAATATATAAATATATATACACAGTGCGGAGCATTGTAGCTAGATGGACTAAACAGCATAACCGTCTATTTAGTTACCCTACATGGTATGAATATGTACCCATACATATTGTCACCCTCCAAAGCGACTGACATGCGGTGCGGTGGAGCAGTGGTTAGCACTGCACCAGCACAGCAATTCACCCTTGGCCATGGGATCCCTGGTTCGATCCCAACCCCTGACCAACAGTGATCTGTGTGGAGTTTGCATGTTCTCCCCGTATCTGCGTGGGTTCACTCTGGGATTTCTCCGGTTTCCTCCCACAGGCCAAAAACATGCAGGTTAGGTTAATTGGAGACTCTAAAGTGGCCCTAGGTGTGAATGTGCGTGTGAATGGTTAAGGGATAGCGCCGTACCGTGGCTGCTTCATCCATCCAGGTGGATGCCCTCAATTTCCCCTCTGGGGATCAATAAAGTATACAAAATCAAATTAAAAAAAAATATATTGTCCTAGTTGTATACTGGAGGGGACCATTTGTGTAAGTCTGTTGCGTCTTTTGCATTCAATACTATTAGGTCATCACGTTTTTTTGCTTTCTCTGCGAGCAGCCCTGCTTAGGTTATACAATCTGACAGCCGTAGGTAGGAAGGACCTGCGAAACCTCTCGGTCACGCACCTAGGATGATGTAGTCTACTGCTAAATGAGCACCTCAGTGCGTTCAGTATGTCCTGTATAGGGTGGGACTCGGACTCCAGCAGAGATGACAGTTTAGCCACCATCCTTCTCTCTCCTATCTCCTCCACTGAGTCAAGGTGTTGCCCCAGGACAGAGCTAGCTTTCATGATTAGTTTGTTCAGACTCTTCCTATCGGCTGCTGTAATGCCACTGCCCCAGCAGACCACTCCAAAAGTGATGGGTGATGCCACCACCGTGTCGTAGAATGTCTTCAAGAGCACCCCTTGTACACCAAAAGACCCGAGCCTCCTCAGTAGGAACAGCCTGCACTGTCCCTTCTTGTGGAGTGCGTCGGTTTTGTGTGACCAGTCTAGTTTATTGTTCAGATGAACACCCAGGTACTTGTAGGATGTCACCACCTCAATGTCTGTTCCCTGGATGTTTACTGGTGCTGTGAGGGGTTGTCCTTGCCTGCGGCAGTCCACCACCAGCTCCCTAGTTTTCCTCACGTTGATCTGGAGGCAGTTGCGATGGCACCAGTCCACGAAGTCCTGGATAAGTCCTCTGTACTCAGCTTCATCTCCGTTGGAGATGAGGCCGACAATCGCAGAGTCGTCAGAGAACTTCTGTAGATGGCAGTGTGTTGTGTTGTGTGAGAAGTCCGCAGTATAAAGGGTGAACAGGAAGGAAGCCAAAACCGTTCCCTGGGGGGCCCCCGTGCTGCCGATGATCATGTCGGACACACAATCCTGGGTTCTCACAAACTGTGGCCGGTTAGTGAGGTAGTCCAGGATCCATGATGACAGATGCTGGTCCACCCCTGCGCACAGCAGTTTGTCCTTCAGGATCATCGGTTGGATGGTGTTGAAAGCACTGGAGAAGTCAAAGAACATGATCCTCACCGCGTTCCCGGGCTTCTCCAGGTGGGACAGGGAACTGTGAAGGAGGAAGATCACTGCATCCTCCACCCCAATGCCATGCTGGTTGGCGAACTGGAGTGGATCCATCGCTGGTCCCACCAGGGGGTGGAGGTGAGCAAGGAGCACTCTCTACAGGGTCTTCATCATGTGAGACGTCAGGGCCACTGGCCTGTAACTGTTCAGGTCTTTGGGGTGGGAAGTCTTTGGTACAGGTACCACACAAGATGTTTTCCACAACTGTGGTACCCTCCCCAGCTTCAGGCTCAGGTTGAAGATGTGCTCCACAATCCCACACAGCTGGTCTGCGCAGAACTTGAGGAGCTTCGCGCTGATGCTGTCCGGTCCCGAGGCCTTCCTCGCCTTGATCTTCCTCAGCTCCGCCCTCACCTGGGTCTTAGTGAGGGTCAGGTTGGGGGGCTGTATGCTGGGAGTGGGGGGGTGTTGGTGGAGTGGGGTGTGGACAGCAGATCTCGATGACTTTAGAGGCAGCAGTGGTTGGTGTGCAGTCAGGGGGGAGGGCGGTTGGTCAAACCTATTAAAAAACAGGTTCAGATTGCTCGCCCACTACCTGCCCCCTGTGGCCTGAGAGGAGGTATTCTGGAGCCCAGAGATGGTTTTAAGGTTTCTCCAGACCCCGCCGATGTCGCTCTGTTGCAGCTTGTCCATCTTCTTCCTGAAGCTGTCCTTGCCTTCTCTGATCTTCCTCCTCAGCTCCCTCTGTACGGACTTCAGCATCTCCCTGTTCCCCGACCTGAAGATCCTCTTCTTCTCTCTCAGAAGTGTTTTTATCTCAGGGTTGATCCAGGGTTTGTTGTTTGAGCAACACCGTATGGTCTTGGTGGGTACGGTGTTGTCCACACAGAAGTTGATGTAGTCCGTGATGGTGTGAGTGAGGCCATCGATGTCCTCACCATGTGGATCGCAGAGCTGCTCCCAGGCAGTGGTTTCAAGACAGTCCTTTAGAGCGTCCGTTGCCTCCTCAGACCATATCTTCACCGTGCGCATGACCGGAGGTTGTCTGTGCACTTGGGGTTTGTACACCGGCAGAAAATGAACCAAGTTGTGATCCGATCTCCAGAGTGGGGGGAGTGGTGATGAGGTGTACACCTCCTTAGTGTTTGCATAGAATAAGTCCAGTGTTTTATTGTCTCTAGTGTGGCATGTGACATACTGGGTGAACGTGGGCAGAATGGAGGACAGTGAAATATGGTTGAAATCACTGGAGATGAGGAGAAGAGCATCTGGGTGTTCTGTCAGCAGCCTGCCAGTTACTGAGTGAATGGCGTCACGCGCTGTCCCCGCGTTTGCCGTCAGATTCGCATAAATAACAATGCAGATCAAGTGTGAGTATTCCCTCGGGAGATAGGTAGGCTGCATGGTAACAGCTAGCAACTCAATGTCTTTGCTGCAGTGTTGTTGTTTAACAGTGATATGTCCCAGTCTGCACCAGCTGTTATTGACATACATTATCACTCCTCCGCCCCTTGCCTTCCCACTGTCTGGTGTCCGGTCTGCCCGTATTGTGTGGAAACCCTCCAGTTCGATGTTAGCATCTGTTGCTAGTTCTGTTAGCCACGTCTCAGTAAACAACATCATGCTAATCTCTCTGAAGATGCTCTGGTAATGAGCCATAGCCACTAGATACAAGATACAACTAAGGAAGATACAACCAAGGAAGATACAACCAAGAAGTGATACCGCTAGATACAACCAAGGAAGTGAGAGGGGGGCTGAATATGAGCGTAAGTGAGAGTGAGGGGATGATGAATGGAGGTGGTGATGGTGGGTTGGTTTTGTGCGGCGCTTTGCATGTCGGGTGGCATCTTGGGGCGCCTGCGGTGGTCTGCTGATTGGTCACTCAGATGGACGCCAGGGGTGGGGGTCTGCTTCTGTGGCCTGTGCCGGTGGTCTCCCTGGTCACTGCCGGGCACTGGTGCATGTTCAGGCTCGCTGTACCTGCTTTTCAGCCGCCTTATGAAACAAGGGTGAATGAGGGGTGAATTTGAGTGGGTACAGGAGTGAGAGAGAAGGGGTCGGTCTGGGTGAGTGAGAGGGAGTTAGTGTATATGGGTGCGCATGGGAGCATGTGGGTGTGAAGGTGTGAGGAGGGGTGTGTCTGCGAGTCGGGAGGTGCTGGATTGAGGGGGGTAGTGCCTCTCGGCAATGTGGGCTCCCCTGGGCGGGGTACTTCTTTGGGCATGGGGGTCCCCGGGGTGTGCGACAGACGTGCTGCGGCGGGCCCGCTGTGGGGGGGCCTGGGGGGGCTCACGCCGGGGGCGCTGGCCGGTCTCCATCCCGGGGGGTGGGGTCACTGGCCTCCTGGTGCCTGGGACCTGGGGGCGGTCGTTGGCCCTGCTGGGAGGGGGTAGGTCAGGCGGGTCCAGGGGTGTGGGCTCAATGCGCCGGCCGCCGAGCAACCTGGCCTCCCTTGATCGTTCCTCCGGGGGCAGATGCTTGGCTTTTCTGGGGCTTGCTGACCTCGGAAGTTTGTTCCCTGTGGGGGTTGGTGGCGCTGCCTTACCTGCTCGGGGTTCCCGGGGGGAGAGCTGCTGCGACCGGCCCTCCGCTTCGTATGTTTCCTGACAAACCACTCACATGCACACACTTATTTTGCGCGCGTTCTCATATATATGCACGCAGACATACACGTACAAGTTTCTCTCCTTTAAAAGGTGCGGAAACCCGACTCATGTTGAGACATCTTTGGTGGAAGAAGCAGTTTGTCTTTTGTTTCTTTTAGTTGTTAGTTTGTTTTTTTGTCTGTTCCCCTCCCTTTTCTTTTCCCCCCCCACACACTTCCTTTCCCTCTTCCCCATCCTGTTGGGTCTTCCATGGGTAAAATAATTAAAATAAAGTTTTAAAAGTTATTACATGAGGAGTTTACAACAATATACAATACACAGTTAGGTACTGTATAAGCTCCTCTTGGCAAAGTAAATCTGTTTTGGCACAATAAGGGTGACAGAGCCCTGTTCTGTTTGCCTAGCTGCCTGACAGGACAAGGGGAGAAAAAACAACAACATACGGTTGTCACTGAAACGGGACACTTTTCCTTTTTAAAAAACAATGACTTCGGCATCAGAAATGCGGGAACCACGGCCTCTTGCACCTCAAAACAGTAATATAATCACGCCACTTCCCACGACTATCGAGGGATGGGAAGATGACCTTAAAAAGTGTCCCCTTAGAGAGTAGCTCCATTAGTTAGCACCACTGCTAAGATGCTAAAGCTGTAAACAAATGACCCATGCTGGAAAAATGAGTCGATTTGAGGACATTTTCAAAACTGATGTAACATTATTTCCATATTCTCTATTGAAAAACCTTTAAAATGATATTTAATTTGTAGGAAGTGTGCAAAAACTGACCCAGAAAAAGACGATTTGTTTATATTTTAGCTAGGTTGAAAACTCGCGTTCAATTGGTCAGGAGTTAAGTCTTCCACAAAAACATAGGTATTTTTAGAAAGTATGATTTCTGACTGTGAGAGTGAATGGTTGTCTGTCTCTTTGTGTTGGCCCTGCAATGGACTGGCGATCTGTCCAGGGTGTACCCTGGCTCTCGCCCAAAGATGCTGGGATAGGCTCCAGCCCCCCTCCGCGACCCGAAAAGGATTAAGCAGAAGAAGATGGATGGATGGATTTCTAAGCTTTCCAATGATACCAGGCACTCGTGGTTTTCCCGGGACTTTGCCGCTACCAAACAAAGAAAGAGTCATGATGTATGACTTCTCTTTGCCTGTACTCATAATGACGCGGTGTGCATTCCGACAAGCACGTCTAAACTGCAATAAAGTCGGCTGCATTTTGTTAAAATATGTTGGACATAATTAGTGTTGGGAGTAACGCGTTACAAAGTAACACACTATTGTAATGCCAGTACTTTTGCAGTAATGTGGTGTGTAACGAAATTACTGTTTAAAAATTCAGTAATGTGTTTCAGTTACTGAAATTTGATCAGATCCGTTACTCGCGTTACTCACTTTATTAATATGGATAGATATTTTAGCGCAAATAAACTGACGGCTGGTGCACAGAGCAATGGCCAATGTGAATGTGCCAATCAGGAGCTGGAGGCAGCGCTACGGTGCATCACCACCGCCAACCCAGCGTCCTGGAGTGCCTGCCTGCCATGGGTTGAATATGTTCACAACACCACCGTTTCGACTGCCATAGGCATGTCTCCATTCGAGGCTTCATTGGGCTACAACCCTTCACTGTTTCCCGAGGAGGAGGGAGACATTGCCATGCCTTCAGTGCGTGCCCACCTGAGGCGCTGTCGCTGGTTGTGGAAGGCTGACCCAGGCCACGCTGCAATGCATGGCTGATCGCAACTCCACCATCGCCAACCGCTGCAGGACCTTGGCTCCACCCTACTGGGTTGGGCAACAGGTATAGCTTTCTGCTAGAAATATCAACCTCAAGGCCGAGTCTAGAAAGTTCTCTCAGCGTTTCATTGGTCCTTTTGCTATTACACATATTGTGAATCCTGTGGCTGTGCACCTAGCTCTTCACCCCCCCTCTGCATCTGTCCCACCTTTCACGTCTCCCAGGTGAAGCTGTTCTGCTCCAGCCCTCTGTGCCCCCCTCCCAAGATGCCACCTCCACCGGTTGTGATCGATGGCGACCCTGCGTGGAAGGTCAACGCCATTGTGGACGTCCGTCGCCGGGGTCGTGGCCTCCAGTACCTGGTGGACTGGGAGGGTTACAGTTCTGAATGGAGGTCCTGGGTGTGTCCCTCCTTCGTGTTGGATCCTCAGCTCATCAGGGACTTCCACCGGACGCACCCGGGTAGGTTAGATCGGTCGCTGAGAGGCGTCACATGGGGGGGAATACTGTGGTGATCCGCTCTGCCTGCCTATTGCCTAATTCCTCCACAGCTGCGCGCACACCTGCTCTCCTCATCAGCCTGCCTACTTAAGCCGTGCTGCCCTCTGGCCTGCACGGAGTCGTCTAACTCCCTGGTCTGGCAAAGACCTCTACACTGCTTCGCCTGGAGTTCCAGCTCCTGAGATCCCTTCTTTACCTCGTCGTTCTTCTGGGAGTTCCAGCTGCCCAACGCCAAGTAAGCCAACTTCATCCTCATTACATCTCTACGCTCTGCCGCCCTGTGTACAGGTGGAAATCCGTGGTGGTGGACCTCCTCCTCGTGGCGGCAGACCGAGCACACCCTGTACTGCACAAAGTCCACCTCTCATCTCCTCTGCAACTGGGGCCGAAGACTCTGTCTCTCTGGCCGGAGCCTTCGGGACCTCGCCTCTGCGACTCACCAACTCGCCTACAGTAAGACTGGACTATAACTGCACTTTCTCTCCTGAGTGTTGTCACTAACTCCCCTTGTCTCTGCTCTTCCATAGGGTTGCCAGTCTGTACAGTGCTCTGCTCGCCCTGGCTGTTACATTCAAGCACACACACACACACACACACACACATTCACACATACACTGTACAATAAAGGATAATTGAGTTTATTTTTGAGTCTGTGTCTCCTTCCTGGGTCTCGAATCATGTCAGTCTGCTGGAGCAGTATACCCAAACGAGCCAGCGTTGAATCACTGAAGAGCGCTTCCTTATAAACGCGGGCCCAGCAGGAAACATCAGGTGCGTCTGATGAGGAGACAGATGAACAGGAAGGAGGGGGCGAGTGCTCACTAGCACATGACACTGTTTGTTTGTCTGTCTGTTAGCAGGATTACGCAAAAACTACTGGATGGATTTTGATGAAATTTTCACCAGAGGTAGCCCTTGGGCCAAGGATGAACCCATTACATTTTGGTGATGATCTGAGAGTGCATACCTCCAACAAGGGCCTTGTTTTTATGTGCACAGCAGGATTACACAAAAACTACTGCATGGATTTGGATGAAATATTCACCAGAGGTAGTCCTTGGGCTAGAGAGGAACCCATTACATTTTGGTGATGATCTGAAAATGCATACCTCCACCAAGGCTATTAACTTCTCACAGCCTGTTAGCAAAAATCCTCCAAAACAAACCCATTACATTTTGGAGGTGATCCATGAGGGACAGAAGGAGCCTTGGCAGAGGTATGCCCTCTCTGAGTGCTTTCCTAGTTTCTAATTGGCTTAACCCTTATTGTGGCAAGGTTTCAAGGAACAGATAGCGCCCCCACTGCCACAGGGGCAGTGCTGCGCCTGTCATGTGATGTTATATGACGTGGCCAAAAACTCCCCAGTTGATTTAAGTTGTACAAAGGATTCCACCTCACAAGGTGGCAGACATGTACAGTATAACTTACTGCTCTTGCCTTGGAGGACTTATGGCAGGCATAGAAGCATCCTTCTGGACACCAGAGAAGAAGACATTTTTAGACAAACAAATGTGGACGTTACCGATCGCTGTGGACGTACTTTATCGCAGACAGAGGAGCCATTTGCTCCCAAATTTGCCTACTATGATTCTAAAAAGAGATTGTTTAGCTTATGAAGGTAAATGTTTACATTTTGTTATAACAGAGGGTGGGTTAAGCTGGTTGATGTTCACCTCTGCCGCCCCCAGCGCCATGTGACTAGACAACAATCGCGCCGGTTCCATGTCATCATCACTCTATAAATTTAAGAAATCTCTGTCAGTTTGTCTGTATGTGTGTCATGATCATAGGACATCAGAGGATGGCCTATGATGTCTGCTTGAAGTCCAATGATGTTCCTATGAGGTCAGCGATCATAGCACCGTCGACATGATGTCTATGTGACATCACATAAACCGTACTCTATATGACGTAAGATAAACCGCAAGGCTGATGTTCCTACCATAGTAGAAGGATGTCTATATGACATCATACAGACCGCAGGACTCGCTCAAAGACATACACATAGACACAGGTAAGCAACATAACACAGAACAGTAACAAACAGGAGAAGAAGTAACAAGCAGGGGCAGTTATCCGTCCTTGGACTGCATCACTCACGATCATAGCACTCTGTCACCCTTGCTGTCTATATGATATCATATAGACCATCACTCACGTTTGGATGTCTGCATGATGTCCTATGATGCCTATCACTCAATTAAGAATAGGGCACACTAATTTAAACCAGACGCTACATAAATGGAGAACAATATAGTGAGGAGAACTGCTGCATGTCAGGAAAAGATCCCATGAACATGAAAAAGCTGAGGTTCGAGCAGTACCTCTCAGCCATGATTGTGTTGCATGTCACAAAAGATGCCGTGAAGATGAAACACCTCACGTTCGAGCAGTACGTCGCACGCATGACTGTGTTGCACGTCAGAAAAGATGCCGTGAAGATGAAACACCTGAGGCTCGAGCTGTATGTTGCAGGCATGACTGTGAACAACATACCCATCTGAAACAGGACAAGACCCTTCAGCAGCATAGGGTACAACAGACCAGGGATGCTCAGACACACAGGAAACGTGTGGCAGTGCGCCATGCATGTGCGGCATGCACGGGTATGCATGGATATGCACAGGTATGCACTAGTACAGTGGGGCAAAAAAAGTATTTAGTCAGCCACCAATTGTGCAAGTTCTCCCACTTAAAAGATGAGAGAGGTCTCCAATTCTCATCATAGGTATACCTCAACTATGAGAGACAAAGTGAGAAAAAAAAAATCCAGAAAATCACATTGAAGGATTTTTAATGAATTAATTGGTAAATTCCTCAGTAAAATAAGTATTTGGTCACCTACAAACAAGCAAGAGTTCTGGCTCTCACAGACCTGTAACTTCTTCTTTAAGAGGCTTCTCTGTCCTCTGGCCTTTCCCGTGACCGGGTGTGCCGCAAGGCAGCGGAGGTTTGAAATCAGGGTTTACCTTCCCCTAGATGGGCTACCTTCCCAGGTTGACGAGCCACCATCTACCCGAAGCATCTAGTTTTAAGGCGCCAGAGATCCGCCCTCGCCCCTTCTCCTATTAGTAAAAGCAGTTCCACCGGGCTTAGAGACTAAACCACACGGGCAGGCTAGGAGTTGGACTTAGTTGTCAGAGGCTTTTCGAGACGCACGCCGTAAGGAGCATTTTATGAACACTGGGAGCTTAACCCCAGTGCCGCTCCTGGCTATGACAACCTTACATTACATACTAATGAACATTACTAATATACAGTGGGGCAAAAAAGTATTTAGTCAGCCACCAATTGTGCAAGTTCTCCCACTTAAAAGATGAGAGAGGTCTCCAATTTTCATCATAGGTATACCTCAACTATGAGAGACAAAACGAGAAAAAAAAATCCAGAAAATCACATTGAAGGACTCCCAATGAATTAATTGGCAAATTCCTCGGTAAAATAAGTATTTGGTCACCTACAAACAAGCAAGATTTCTGGCTCTCACAGACCTGTAACTTCTTCTTTAAGAGGCTCCTCTGTCCTCCACTCGTTACCTGTATTAATGGCACCTGTTTGAACTCGTTATCAGTATAAAAGACACCTGTCCACAACCTCAAACAGTCAGACTCCAAACTCCACTATGGCCAAGACCAAAGAGCTGTCAAAGGACACCACAAACAAAATTGTAGACCTGCACCAGGCTGGGAAGACTGAATCTGAGATAGGTAAGCAGCTTGGTGTGAAGAAATCAACTGTGGGAGCAATTATTAGAAAATGGAAGACATACAAGACCAATGATAATCTCCCTCCATCTGGGGCTCCATGCAAGATCTCACCCTGTGGGGTCAAAAATATCACGAGAACGGTGAGCAAAAATCCCAGAACCACATGGGGGGACCTAGTGAATGACCTGCAGAGAGCTGGGACCAAAGTAACAAAGGCTACATCAGAAACACACTACGCTGCCAGGGACTCAAATCCTGCAGTGCCAGACGTGTCCCCCTGCTTAAGCCAGTACATGTCCAGGCCCGTCTGAAGTTTGCTAGAGAGCATTTGGATGATCCAGAAGAGGATTGGGAGAATGTCATATGGTCAGATGAAACCAAAATAGAACTTTTTGGTAAAAACTGAACTTGTCGTGTTTGGAGGAGAAAGAACACCATACCTACTGTGAAGCATGGGGGTGGAAACATCATACTTTGGGGCTGTTTTTCTGCAAAGGGACCAGGACGACTGATCCGTGTAAAGGAAAGAATGAATGGGGCCATGTATCGTGAGATTTTGAGTGAAAACCTCCTTCCACCAGCAAGGGCATTGAAGATGAAACATGGCTGGGTCTTTCAGCATGACAATGATCCCAAACAACGCCTGGGCAACGAAGGAGTGGCTTCGTAAGAAGCATTTCAAGGTCCTGGAGTGGCCTAGCCAGTCTCCAGATCTCAACCCCATAGAAAATCTTTGGAGGGAGTTGAAAGTCTGTGTTGCCCAGCGACAGCCCCAAAACATCACTGCTCTAGAGGAGATCTGCATGGAGGAATGGGCCAAAATACCAGCAACAGTGTGTGAAAACCTTGTGAAGACTTACAGAAAACGTTTGACCTCTGTCATTGTCAACAAAGTGTTGAGATGAACTTTTGTTATTGACCAAATACTTATTTTACCGAGGAATTTACCAATTAATTCATTAAAAATCCTTCAATGTGATTTTGTGGGGTTTTTTTTTTCTTATTTTGTCTCTCATAGTTGAGGTATACCTGTGATGAAAATTGGAGACCTCTCTCATCTTTTAAGTGGGAGAACTTGCACAATTGGAGGCTGACTAAATACTTTTTTGCCCCACTGTATAAGATAAATTGCGGCGGAAGAAATTGAGGTGGGATAATCATAAGAGTTTCTGGATGTGGGAGAGAAAGTGCAGATGACTGACAGAAGGCAAAATAATGACCAGGATGGACGAAATGGACAAAGCGAGAGCCGCCTGGCCAGCGGTAAGTCTGACGAATTTCTTTGTTTGTTGACATTCTACTAATGTTCTGGTTCAAACCCAAAACAAAACCGGTGACAAGAAAACAGAACCATCCTTTGTGTAAATATGTCCAAAAGTCCATTTTTGACCGAAAGTTATGTAATTTGTTATGGCTGCATTGCATTATGCAAATTAGATGTGTAAATTTCCTCCTATCACAAACTTTGGATCACATTCTACATCTTTCTAATTGACAGTAAGCCATTATCTCTTACCACTTTCAAGTTATAGCCTTGGAAATCTCTGACATCTGAACTGAATATTTTCTTGAAAAAATCTTGGCCACTAGGGGCTTATGACGCCACGGAGCACCTGTGGCAGTCATTGGGTTGTGTCAAAAATGCTAGTTTACATGCTAAATTAGCACAGTCTTGAAAAAAAAATATCAAATTAGTAAAAATAGTTTTACACTGCAGGAAATTAGCTTAAAGATGCTAAATATAAGCTTAAAACTGAAAAAAAGGTAGCTTACATGTTCAAAGAGGCTAATCTTGACAAACATTAGCATAAAAGCAGAAGTAGCTTAATATCACAGGAAGTTAGCATAAAGATGCTAAATATTAGCCTAAAATGTAAAAAATGCTAGCTTGCATAATAAAATAGCATAATATTTAAAAACATGGGCATAAAAGAAGAAATACCTTAAAGTTGCCAGAAGTTAGCTAAAATACATCAAAAATTACGGTAGCCTAAAATATGAAAAAATGCTAGTTTACGTGCTAACTCAGCCCAAGCTTGAAAAACATTAGCATATTAGTAGAACTAGCTTAACGTTGCAGGAAATTAGCTTAAAGATGCTAAATTTAACCTCAAACCTTAAGAAATGCTAGCTTACATGCTAACATAGCTTAAAATATAAAAATGTTAGCATTAAGCCAATATGACTTAGAGTTGAAGAAACTTGACTTAAAAATGCTGTATACAATATTAATCTGAAATATCATAACAGTAAATAGCAAACGTTAGCATAAAAGCAGAAGTATGTTAATGTCACAGGAAGTTAGCATAAAGATGCTAAATATTAGCCTAAAATGTAAAAAATGCCAGCTTACATAATAAAATAGCATATTTAAAAAAATTTGCATAAAAAGGAAATAGTTGAAAGTGTCATGGTGCGGTCCTCGTGGACCACTAATGAGACGCTATAGGCAACCATTGAGTTTGCGTATTTATTAAAGGACTGATACAAGGTACAAAATAATGAGCCACGTGGGGAAAACACAAATAAAGGCTATGACTAGGACACACTAACGATACACTGAGAACAAGGAGAAACTTACTGGGGTGTGGCGGCATGAAATAATAAGCAGTGAACTGAGAGTTTAAAAGGGTGTTTATTGATCATTCATCCCGCCATCACAGAACTCACTCCAGCACCGTGCAGGCGCGCCGGAGTGAGCTCTCAGGCTCTCAGGCAATCGTGTGGTCAGTTGAGCAGTCGTCAGAGAGAGAGTGAGCATGTGATATTTAGTCACTTATATACCCAGTTACAGACAATACATGAAAGGCATGGGACATTTGCATCACAGTCAGAGCAGGAAGCATGAACATTTGCATTTGAGTCATACATATCAACAGCAGGACTGGCAGGAAGGAGCTAGACAAAGAGCGGCTGCCTACTGATATCAATACACATATCTCATTGTTCTACTAATTGCCCCAGCTGAGCGCTCTGCTTGTCCCAGTCTGTTGTGGGGGTCACCCACATTACTCCCCCCCAGAGGGCTCAGCGGGGGGCTGAGGCCTCAATCGTCTGGTTTTGGTAGCGAGCTGCAGAAAAAGCTCTGTGCAAGCGGAGGAGGGGGAGGGAGGAGGGTGGAGGTAGCAAGTGCCGGCCCGGGAACGAAGTTGTCTGGGCCGCGCAAAAATTGCCTGTGGATCCACGATGTTGAGGGGCTGTCCCGTTGAACGTGGCGGAGGTCTACAGCGGCTGTGAGAAGAAAAACTTGTCTCTGACTCCTCTCGCGGCTATGAAGAAAAACAGGAGCTGCAAGGCTGCGTAGCGGCTGTGAGAAAAAAGGAGCTGCAGCTGTGTGAGGGACTTGGCATGTTGACTTTAGGTGCGCGCGCGCAGCCCTAAAGCCCTCGGGGACAGCTGACGGCTGAATTCCCTTTGTGCGCCATGGCTGAGACCCGTACAAAATCCTGTGAGCGAGCTGCGTGCGTGCTTCAGGTGTGTGAGCAGCCCTGAAGGTTCTGTGTGCAGCGGCGAGGGATGATGGCGGTCTGTGGAGCCGTGGTGCGCCATCCTCGTAACCCCCCGGTGTGCGCGCGGGGGTTCGGTGCGTGGGTGGTCCGCTGTTGAGAGGCGAGTCAGGGTCAGGGAGCTTGCTGGAGATCAGCGTCGTCGGCGCCGATGGTCATCCCTGTTGAAGGTGTTGCGTCGTTCGCTGTGTCGGGTCATGGTGCGTTGGAGCGGTGAGAGGGAGTAGACGATGTCTGTCCCTCGGGCTCGTGTAGATGCATAGGAGCGGTGAGAGGGAGTAGACAATCTTTGTCCCTTGGGCTCGCGTAGATGTGTAGGAGCGGTGAGAGGGAGGAGACGATCTTTGTCCCTCGGGCTCGTGTAGATGCGTAGGAGCGATGAGAGGGAGGAGGAGCGGTGAGAGAGAGAAAACGTTCTGTGTTCCTCGGCCGGTCCAGCGTGGATGTCCCGATCTCAGGCGAGGGTCGCACCATGACGCTTTCTGCAGCATTCCCAGTCGTGGATGATCTCCGGAGAGTTCGCCTGGTGGTGGCTCTGCGTCGAGGTCTCCCTGTAGCAGAAGGGAGGGCAGATCATTTGCGTCAGGCTACTGCGTTCGCTTGTCGTCGGAGCGTCACCGCCGGGGGCTGCCAGCGTGTTCTTTTCTTGGTCGGGTCACCAGTGTGGCTGTCCAGATCAGAAAGTTGCGTTGCACAAAGCGTGTGCTTTCGTTCGGGGTCACCAGTGTGGCGGCATGAAATAATAAGCAGTGAACTGAGAGTTTAAAAGGGTGTTTATTGATCATTCATCCCGCCATCACAGAACTCACTCCAGCGCCGTGCAGGCGTGCCGGAGCGAGCTCTCAGGCTCTCAGGCAATCGTGTGGTCAGTTGAGCAGTCGTCAGAGAGAGAGTGAGCATGTGATATTCAGTCACTTATATACCCAGTTACAGACAATACATGAAAGGCATGGGACATTTGCATCACAGTCAGAGCAGGAAGCATGAACATTTGCATTTGAGTCATACATATCAACAGCAGGACTGGCAGGAAGGAGCTAGACAAAGAGCAGCTGCCTATTGATATCAATACACACATCTCATTGTTCTGCTAATTGCCCCAGCTGAGCGCTCTGCTTGTCCCAGTCTGTTGTGAGGGTCACCCACTAACGATACACTGAGAACAAGGAGAAACTTACTGGGGCACGGAGGATCAAGGGAGTGACTAAAGCCAGGGTTAGGATCTTCAGCCGAACGTTGGGGAACCCAACGTTATGCGTATGTGAGGTCGTGGCCCGGAATAACAGAAGCTGCTCCCTTAAATAGGGCAATTGGATTAATCAGCTGATGAGGGCCTCATCAGCTGAATGAAATCCAGCTGTCACTGGAGCTCGGCTCTGACAGCCGGAAGCCCCTCCGAGACGCTGTCAGAATAAAAGCTCGGAGAGGCCACAAGGAACTAACACAGAACGGGAGGAAAATACTGCATGACCCGAGTGTGGACAATATCAATGCTCAGACCATGACAGTACTCCCCCCCGAACGATGCACTCTGGGCGTAGCGTGACATCCAAGCCTCCCCCCCACCTGGAAGGCTACAACGGCCCACCTAGGGCGGCAGGAGGGGGAAAAAGGTCAGGAGGGCGAGAACCAGAAAAAACCCATCAAAACAAGGAACCAGAACAAAAAGTGACAAGGGTGAATACAGAAAACATAACATGGAGCAACTACATATCATCTCTCCAACAGAGGAAGGGGAAGAAAAAAAAATTACACTAAATAGTGGCAAAATACAGGCAATACAATAAGTTCAAATAACTGGCAGAGGCAACAGAACAAAAAATGCAAATAACAGAAATACAATGCCTACAGACCAAGATACACAGGCCCAAAGAAACAAAAGGACCCACATATCATCTCTCAAACAGAGGAAGGAAAAAAAAAATCACGGTGAATAGCGGCGAATACATACAGTTCAATAAGAATAAATAATTGGCAGAGGCGACAACAGCGCACATCTCAGACTACAGAGGGAGAAAGAAAAAAAAAACACACTAAAGAGCGGTGAAATAGACAATTTAAATCAGTACAAATAAACGGCCATCGGCAACAAAAGAACATCTCTCAGACTACAGAGGGGACAATCAAAAGGAGCGAAAAAAAAAATCACTGGGATGCAGGCAGGCAGAGCACAATACACAAAAACAAACAGTTCGGGAGGTCTACCTGCATCCAGCATCCAGATCGCTAGCAGGAGAAACAGAACACGTTTGGGCGGTCTACCCCAGTCCCAGGCCTGGGAGAACAGTACGTCTGGTGGCCGGACCAGGTCGCCGAACAAAAGGTCCAGTTTGTCGGGTGGCTGACCCAGAACGCCAAACGGGCAAAGCAGTTTCCCAGGTGGCCGACCTGCATCAATAGGCCACCCGGACCACAGGGGGGAACTCGGAGGCGGCCTCCTTATTGAGAGGGATAGCAAGGGAGAGCCACGTCGGATAAGGGAAATCCCAGCGGCATCAGGTGGAGGGAAAAAAGGATTGGGGGAAAAACTGAGGGACCAGTCCGGCGTCGAACAGCAAAGGATCTGCAGCTCCTCCTCTGAACTCCACTGGGACTGGTGCTGCACTCCAGCTGGACCCCAAGCGAGACCGCGCTGCACCCTCGATGGACCTCAATTGGGCCGGCGCAGTGTCCTCGACGGGCCCCGATTGGGCCAGTGAAGTGCCCACAACAGGCCCCAATTGGACCAGCGAAGCACCCACGACGGGCCCCGACTGGGCCGGAGCAGCACCAGGAGCGACCTCCAAACCCGAACCCGGAACCTCCAGAACAGCGACCGGAGCCGACTCCTCACCGGTGACCCTGGGAGAAGGCTCAGGAGAAGAAAGAGAACCGGGATCAGGATCACCGGTAGTGGCAGAGCCTGGCGAGACCAGCTTAGATGCAGCTGATGGCTGCACCCGACTCATCTCCCCGAGAGACAGGCAAAAATGCTCCAGAATAGAAAGGAGGAAGACAAAATAGAGCACTTGCCTGATCTCAGGTTCCACCGCAGTTCAGGACTTCGGCGATCCAGCAAGTTGAAGGTCCACTTTTGGCTCCCACTCGACTGCGGCGGGCTCCTCAGCTGGCATGATGGTGTCCTCAGTCTGGGTATTCCCTGACGCTGACGTCCACACTGAAAACCCGCACGGCGTGGTGGCAGGGGATCCTTGAGCTGCTGGGTTGAACCGTTCCTCCATGGAGACCCGGGGACGCTTAGTCATCGGCGCAGGCTCCAGTTGGCAGTCTGCCCTCCTCCTCTGCCCATGACATGGCTGCGGGGCTGGAACCAGGCTCTCCAGGGCCGCAGGCAATTTCCTCGTCCGGCGGTGTAGTCCTGGCACCGGGGAACACTCAGGGGAAGGAGACACACAAGTAGCGGGTTCACAATTAATCACTGCAGCAGGTGGAGGAAGCTCGGGGGACTGAGAACCCCGAACTTCACCCCCAGGGATCGAACAAGGCAATTCACCCAGTGGAGGAAAAGAATGAAAAGGCACTTGCCTGATCCACTGAGGGCCGATGGAAGCTGCTGCGGTGGGCTTTGTTTTCTCCCCTCCCCTTTGGATGGTGATGGAGGGCCCCCCGGGAAGATGAGGAGAAGCCACTCGCACCGGATCGATGACGGGCACAGCCGGAGCAGGACTCGTGGAGTTCTCAGCAGCTGGAGCGAGCGTTGAGGAGGAGGGCGAAGCAGCCGAGGCGATCCGGGGACGAGGAGCTGACGGAACAGCAGGAACATACAACCCGGAGGAAGCTGCTGTCTTACCCCTTCGATGTGGCGCAGAGGCAACAGCTGGCTGGGAGACAGAGTTCGTACGGCTACCTGGAACTGGATCCGGACGGAGTTCTCGCTGAGGCTTGTTGTGAACATGGTGATGACGCTTACCCGCAGAGGGTGAGGCGAAAGTGAGATCAGGAAAATGCCGCTCCTGCGCAGAAACAGAGGTGAGCAGGTCAGCGTATTCGGGGTAATCATAAAGTTCAGGATTCTTCTCCACCAGCCAGATTACCGCTGTCACATGCTTAATTATTTGGGTAGGATGGGAGGCGGAGCGAGCTGCAGCCACTTGGTCCTGGATGGTAATAGCTGTTCGCTGTATTTCCACCGAGGGAATCCCGACTGACGTCCTCCTCCGCTGGGAATGGCGCTGGGGTGGAGTAAACTCCTGGACTGGACAGGTGGCAGGAGTGGGATCCCGAGGTAAGGAGCGAGGATGCCTTCTCTTCGGCCTCCTGCCGGAGTTTCCCTTCAGCTCACGGAGCTCCTCCCGGAATGCAGAGATTTCCGCCATCCTTGCCGTGATTTCAGGGGTGGTCAGCGTAGCAAGGATGGCGGTTAATGGTCGCCTCAGCGAGGTCCAGGTACCAGCGTGAGGTGCTGGGGACGGTGTGATGGCGAGCGCTGAAAATGATCCTGTCGATCCCGATAAGGGCCATCACCAGCTCGTAGCCCAGGCTCATGGCGTAGCCCTTGGGTGGCGACGCCATCTCCCAGCACACTGCTACGTGGAAAGGGGAAAAACTACAAGCCCAAATTAAGCAAACTCACGGTCACCGGCGTCTTGTTTTGGCTGCAACCTATTGTCATGGTGCGTTCCTCGCGGACCACTAATGAGACGTTATAGGCAACCAGTGAGTTTGCGTATTTATTAAAGGACTGATACAAGGTACAAAATAATGAGCCACGTGGGGCAAAACACAAATAAAGGCTATGGCTAGGACGCACTAACGATACACTGAGAACAAGGAGAAACTTATTGGGGCACGGAGGATCAAGGGAGTGACTGAAGCCAGGGTTAGGCGCTTCAGCTGAACGTTGGGGAAACCAGTGTTATGCGTATGTGAGGTGGCAGCCCGGAATAACAGAAGCTGCTCCCTTAAATAGGGCAAGAGGATTAATCAGCTGATGAGGGCCTCATCAGCTGAATGAAATCCAGCTGTCACCGGAGCTCGGCTCTGACAGCCGGAAGGTAAGTAAGTTGCCAGAAGATAGCTTAAATACATCAAAAATTAGCCTAAAATATATATATAAAAAAATGCTACCTTACATGCTAAATTACCACAAGCTTGAAAAACACTAGCATTAAAGTAGAACTTGCTTAATGTTGCGTAAGTTAGCTTAAAGATGCTAAATACAACCTTAATTCATTGAAAAAAAAAAATCTAGCTGAAAGGGTAAAATCCCCAAATGTTGCAGCAAAGGACCAGCTACTTCAATAAAAGTGGACTTTTATTTTGAAAAACCACTGTATTTCAAAGTGTTTGTTCCAACATCCATTGGTAAGTAAAATGATAGTGATAGCACCTCAAATATTCAAATTGGAGCAAAACCATGGACAGATCGCACCCCTAGTGGCACAGTGCAGCGCTGCACCTGTCAGATGATGTTATATGACATGGCCAAAAAAACTCCCCAGTTGATATAAGTTGTACTAAGAATTCCATCTCACATGGTGGCAGGCACATATAACTGACTGCTCTTGCCTTGGAGGACTTATGGCAGACATAGACGCATCCTTCTTTACACCAGAGAGGAAGAAGTTTTTAGACAAAGACAATATGGACATTACTGATCGTTGTGGACGTACTTGGTCGCGGGCAGAGGAGCATTTGCTCCCAAATTTGCCAACTATGATTCTGATTATTTAGCTTATGAAGGTATAAAGGTACATTTTGTTATAACAGAGGGAGCGTGATGCTGCCTGGTTTTCATGAAAATTGTGGTCACAATCGCCATTTATCCAGAAATATTTTCGAAAGGTTCTACACTCTAGCGATGACATCACCCACTCTAAGCTGCCAGCAGCCTGTCCCATTGACTTCAATGTTAAATGGTGATTTCTGCAGAAAAACCTACCTGACTTTAGATGCAAATTTTTCAAAAGCCATAAAAGTTTTCGAAAAGCTGAATGGAAGTTAAACTCGCAAAAAGTCCTGAGAGTTGTCTGAGAAAACAACTTTTTTTTTTCTGAAAACAGGAAAATTTCCTTGTTTTTCCATACAATATGACTGCTGGGTTTAGAGCCACTGTTTTTTCTTGCTAAATCTCCTGGTTGAGGGGATTAAAACAACAGTTGTGTAGAGTCGCGTAATCTGTCCCTCCGCTGGCCATCAGTAATCATTCTAAAACGCACTTTTATGGTTAATGCATGTGCAAAAACAAGAGCACAATAATTTTAAAATACAGCTTCAATTTTATTTTAAAGTGATATGGGGAAAAAAGCTCTAAAAGACACTTTAGCCTTAAACTACAGAAAGGTGTTGCATTCACTTAAAAAAAATTTAAGGATCTCTGATTTTCTGAATGACATAAATTTTCTTTGAAAAAATCCGTTTGGTTTTTCTGAATTAATTAGATAATTTTCTCATTGGCCTAATTCGGAAAAACAGCAGTATATTTTTAAATCATGAAAAATTATCTTATTAATTCAGAAAAATTGACAATTTTTTGTGAAAATCTCCTTAATTCAGAAAACAGATGTTTTTCCCAAGTAAATGTAATATTCTTCACATTAAACCAATCATTTTTCTTTGTTTTGTTCTGTATTTTTGTCTAAATTGGAGACTTTTTTGTGACACAGTGCTTGACAGACTTCATTTATTACAAGGTTCCTATTTCAATAAAGTACCTAAAAATGGAGCTCAGAATCTATTTGTATGGCTTATCATAAAAATTCAGAAATTAATCTTTATTCAGTCAAGCAACTCAGACATCACAATAAAAAACATTCACATGAACAGAACAGTGCAAAAAGGGGAAAAAAACAAACAAGAGCAAAGATCTCAATCAGTGATAATGAAAAGTAAATCTCAGATGAGTTTTATTCCGAGTTAATGTGAAGCATTTCAGCAGTTGTTAGATCTTAAACTGCTGTTAATAACTGAATGTGTGGCCATGTCAACGGGTTAAGATTTTTCAGCTTCAAAATTTTGTGAAAAAGTCTAATAAAAGAGGAAAAATAATCACAAATAGCCAATTTATGAGAACTCTCCAACGTTACATAAAAATTCATTCCATTTTCAATTTAAAAAATTCTAGGTCATAGAGTAGCAGGAAATTATATACAAAAGTAGGGTATAGGACCTGGGGGAAGTCAGATTATTTAGCACCTCAGACAGAGACAGTGAATAAGCATGGGAGAACAATGCCCAGGGAGTTCCTGGGCATATAGCCACAAGGAGCCAGAGACATAGGGGGTTGAAGGCAGTGTAATGTAAATGTCATGCTGTGTGATGAGAAACTTCCAACTTGCTGTAATGTTTCATTCTGTTCTGTGTCTGAGAGATGTGAAGTGTGTAATAAACCGTCTGTCATGAATCTGCCTCTTATTTCACACACTCCACACTGGTGACCCAAGACGTATTATGGAACACGAGGCAAGACCCCCCGGAGCCGGCCCGGTCGGGAAGCCCCAGCAATGCAGCAGCCATCCCACAGACAGCCCGGACTGGAACCCCCAGCAACGCGTGTGCGGTTTCAGTCAAGCTACCAGACTTCTGGCAGCACAACCCGCGCTCTTGGTTCCACCACACCGAGGCCCAGTTCGCCCTCCGGGGAGTAACGGCAGACGACACCAGATTCTACCATGTGATCGCAGTGCTGGACGCCCGCACAGCTCAGCAGGTAGCGAGCCTGCTCGATCAGCCGCCAGCCCGCAACAAATACGAGGCGATCAAGGCTGAGCTCACCCGGCGCTACACGCTCTCGGAATGTGAGAGAGCGGAGAGACTCCTGAGACGGACCGAGTTAGGAGATGGTTCGGCCGTCGACCTGATGGAGGAGATGCTGGCGTTAATGGGCACGGACGATGGGCACTTTCTGTTTGCCCACCTTGTCCTCCGGAACCTTCCAACAGAGGCGAGAGCGGTTCTGGCCAATTCGCCGTTGCTGGCCACGCGTGACTACCGTGCGCTAGCCCAGGAGGCAGACAGGATCATCCTCACCACCAGGGCGATCACAGTCAACGCGGCGGCGGCGGAGCCCAGCGAGACGACCAGAGGAGGCGAGGAGCCACAGACGGTAGCAGCAGCGGGGGCTAAGGAGCGCCAGAGAGACACGCTCTGTTTCTACCACCACCGCTTCGGAGAGAACGCACGCAGATGTGCGCCACCGTGCCAATTCAAGAGCTCGGGAAATGCCAAAGCCGGCGGTTGGTAGCAGCTGCGACCGTCGGTGAAGAGAACAAGCTGCTCTACATGACGGACGCGTGCTCGGGGAGGCGTTTCCTCGTGGACACCGGAGCCCAGAAGAGCATCATCCTGCCGACCTACGCCGACCGGCTGGCAGGACCTAGCAGCCCCGGGATGTTGGCAGCAAACGGCTCTGAAATTAAGACCTTTGGTGAGAGGACACTGATCTTATCTCTACACGGCCGTACATACGAGTGGACTTTTTTCGTAGCAACACTGAATTACCATATCCTGGGGGCTGATTTTCTGTGTGCACATGGTTTACTGGTTGATGTTGCTAATAGACGCCTGGTTAATGCACTGTCCTTTGACTCTCTCCCCTGTATAGCTCGAGCAACCCAGCCAACAGCACAAGCCAACGTCACAGCTCCAGGCGGTAAGTTCCACACACTGCTCACTCAGTTCCCAGCACTCACGGTCCCGACGTTTTCGGCGGCAATCGCTAAACACGGGGTGGAGCACTTTATCACCACCACCGGGCCGCCCATTTTCGCAAGACCTTGGCGCTTGGACGCAGCTAAACTGGCCATAGCGCGCGAGGAGTTCACCAACCTGGAAAGGTTAGGCATCATCAGGTGTTCGAACAGCCCATCGGCATCCCCGCTACACGTGGTCCCTAAGGCTGAGGGATCGTGGCGACCGTGCAGTGATTTCCGCAGGTTGAACAACGCCACAGCGCACGACCACTACCTGATTCCCCACATACAGGATTTTTCCGTTCACCTCGCAGGAGCACGCATTTTTTTTTTAAAATAGACCTGGTCCGTGGTTACCACCAAGTCCCAGTGCGCGCGGAGGACGTACCCAAAACGGCAGTAATAACTCCGTTCGGTTTATTCAAGTTCCTGCGCATGCCATTCGGGTCAAAAGGCGCGGCACAGACATTCAAGCGCATGATGGATGCAGTGTTGCGCGATCTCCCGTTCGTGTTCGTCTACCTGGATGATATCCTGGTAGCCAGTGTGTCCGAAGATGAACACGAAACCCACCTCAGGACGGTTTTCCGGAGGTTGGAGGAGCACGGGTTAATAATCAACCCGGCGAAATGCCAGTTCGGCGTGATGGAGATTGATTTTTTGGGGCACCGCATCTCTCCAGAAGGAGTGATCCTGTTGCCCGACAAAGTGCGCGCCGTGGCGGATTTTCCCCGGCCTCAGACGGTCAGGGCGCTGCAGGAATTTTGGGGGATGGTGAACTTTTATAACTGTTTCCTTCCCCGCGCGGCGCACCATTGTACGCTGCACTCAAGACAAAGAAACCCGCGGATGGGGTCGAATGGACTCCGGAGCGAGAGCGGGCGTTCTCGGAGGTTAAAGCAGCCCTGGCAAACGCCGCACTGCTGGCGCATCCGGACCCGGCGACCCGGATAGCGCTCACCACTGATGCTTCAGACGTGGCCATAGGGGCTGTCATAGAGCAGCGCGTCGCCGGGGCTTGGCAGCCGCTTGCTTTTTTCAGCAGAACTTTGCGCGACAGCGAACGTAAATACAGCGTGTTCAACAGGGAGTTACTGGCCCTCCACCTGGCCATACGCCACTTCCAGTTCTGGCTGGAAGGGCGCAGCTTCACCGCGTTCGTGGACCACAATGCGCTAACGTTCGCGATGGCCAAGGTTTCAGAATCGTGGTCGGGCCGGCAGCAGAGACAGCTGGCCGTGATCTCAGAGTTTACTAACGATATTCAGCATGTGTCGGGTAAACTGAATGTGGTGGCGGACTGCCTCTCGCGTGCCGTGGTGGCCCCAGTCTACGTGGGGATAGATTATGCAGCCTTGGAAGCGGAGCAGATTAGCGATGCAGACGTGCGCGCGCTCCAGTCTGGACCAACAGGGTTAAGGCTGGAGAGCAGGGTGCTACAAGACGGCATGCCCCCCCTAATCTGCAATGTCTCCACGGGACGCCCACGTCCGGTGGTCCCAGTCGCATGGCGCCACCGTGTGTTTGAGTCGGTTCACACTCTGGCGTACCCAGGAGTGCGCGCGTCGGTCAAAATGGTGGGAGAGAAGTTCGTGTGGCCGAGCCTACGCAAACAAGTAAAAGAGTGGGCTGCAGCCTGCGTGGCGTGCCAACGAGCCAAGGTACACAGACACACGAAGGCTCCCTTGGAGCCGTTTCGGGTACCGGCTAAGAGGTTTGACCACGTTCACGTGGACCTCGTGGGCCCCCTCCCGCCATCACAGGGGTGCACGCACCTCCTGACAGTGGTGGACCGCACCACGCGCTGGCCAGAAGCAGTCCCGCTGGCAGCAACCACGTCCGCAGATGTAGCACGCGCTTTTTTAACAGCATGGGTGGCGCGTTTTGGAGTCCCGTCGGACATTACGTCCGACAGGGGCCCTCAATTTGTTTCCAAACTCTGGTCCGCGATGGCCCACAGCCTGGGTGTTACAATTCATCGCACAACCACCTACAACCCACAGGCCAATGGGTTATGCGAGCGTTTTCATAGATCACTGAAAGCAGCACTCAGAGCTTCACTGAAGAACGCGGTGTTCGTGTTCGTCAGACACGATGCCCACCACCCTCCATTGCGCCCACCCTATGATGGACCGTTCAGAGTGTTGGAAACAGGGGATAAGCATTTTTTGCTAGACTTGGGGGGTAGACGGGAGAAAATTGGCATAGACAGACTCAAACCCGCCTTTGAAGTGGCGGACGAGCAAGTGCTGTTGGCTAGGGTCCGTCGGCATGGAAGACCCCCATGGAGAGCTCCCCAGGGAAACGATTCGCCAGAGCAGCCACACGGACAGAGCGAAGTTTCCCCCCCCCCTCGCCACGCCTCACCCGCAGTCAGACACACTCCCAGCAACCCCCCACCGGCACAGCAGCGCCACGGAGGCGGTTAACCCCAGTTACAGCAGATATGGGAGGAGACCGAAGCAAAAACAGTGTGTGGTCTGATATTCTGTTTTAAGATGCTGGGGGGGGGGGGCGGTATAGGACCTGGGGAAAGTCAGATTATTTAGCACCTCAGACAGAGACAGTGAATAAGCGTGGGAGAACAATGCCCAGGGAGTTCCTGGGCATATAGCCACAAGGAGCCAGAGACATAGGGGGTTGAAGGCAGTGTAATGTAAATGTCATGCTGTGTGATGAGAAACTTCCATGTAAATGTGTAAAGAGTGACTTGAGTTAAAGAGGAGAGAGTTTGCTGTAATGTTTCATTCTGTTCTGTGCTTGAGAGATGTGAAGTGTGTAATAAACCGTCTGTCATGAATCTGCCTCTTATTTCACACACTCCACAAGGTTATCTTTATATCAAATAAAAGTAGCCACCAAAAAATAGTTAGGGAAGAAATTACCTCTTTTAAAAATTTACTTGAGATGTGACTTTATAGTCTTGACAGTTTAAGAGGTTTTTCTCCTAAATTTGCAGTTTTCTTTTTCACTACTTTTTCCTTGTAAATTTGAGATTTTTTTTTCACTTGACTTTTTTTCCCCCATTTGTGCTTTGTGCTAGTTTACTTCAATTTTCTTGTATATTTGAGCCTTTATTTTCATAAATGTGAGGTTTTTCTCATGTCAGATTTTTTTCTTGCGAATGTATTACTTATTTCGCAACAATTTGTGGATTTTAAGACTCCCAAAGATATGTCTATTTTATAACAAATTTACTGTTTTTCCGAAAAAATTGGAAACAGATTGCAGTAAAATTGTGACTTTTTCCACATTGATTTAAAAGTTTTACTCATTAATTTGGAGAGCCAGAATAGAAATTCAACTCTGATTTTGAAGAATTCAAGTGAATAAAACTTTAAATAAAAATGTTAAAAATGAGCAAAGATGCCGCGGTTTCTGTTATATTCATGTTTTTTTTAAATAAATACAAATAAATGTATAATAAATAAATATAAATCAGCTGGACCATCATGTTTTATTATCTCTTTGCTGTCGAACAGGATACAACTTTCAACAAGCTGTATCCTGTTTCATTCAAGGTTGCTCCCAGTTATAAAGCCATCATGCAACATGTGATTTATAGCTGAATCTTTTTCCTTCTCATGTGGTTTATGAAATAGGTTTGTGTAATACAGGTACATCTAAAAAAAAAAAAGAATGTTATGAAAAAGTTCAATATTTTTTGTCACTCATTTCAGAAAGTGAAACCCATATAGTATATAGATTCATTACACAAAGAGTGAAATATTTCAAGTGTTTATTTATTTAAATTTTGATGATTATGGCTTACAGCCCATGAAAACCCCAAATTCAGTTTCTCAAAAAATTAGAATATTACGTAAAATTAATTTTAAAAAATAGTTTTTTAATACAAATGTGGACCGACTGAAAAGTATGTCCATGTACACACTCAATACTTGGCCGGGGCTCCTTTAGAATTAATTACTGTATCAATGTGGCGTGGCATGGAGGTGATCAACCTGTGGCACTGCTGAGGTGTTGTGAAGGTCCAGGTTGCTTTGATAGAGACCTTCAGCTCGTCTGCATTGTTGGGTCTGGTGTCTCTGATCTTCCTCTTGACAATCCTCCATAGATTCTCTATGGGGTTTAGATCAGGAGAGTTTGCTGGCCAATCAAACACAGTGATGCCATGGTCATTAAACCAGGTTTTAATACTTTTGGCAGTGTGTGTGTGTGTGTGTGTGGGGGGGGGGGGGTGCCAAGTCCTGCTTGAAAATGAAATCAGCTTCTCCATAAAGCTTGTCAGCAGAGGGAAGCATGAAGTGCTCTAAAATTTCCTGGTAGACGACTGCGCTGACTTTGGTCTTGATAAAATACAGTGGATCAACACCAGCAGATAACATGGTTCCTCAAATCATCACTGACTGTGGAAACTTCACACTAAACCTAAAGCAACTTAGATTCTGTGCCTCTCCACTCTTTTTCCAGACTCTAGGACTTTGATTTCTAAATGAAATGCAAAATTTACTTTTATCTGAAGAGGTCATCTGCTGGTGTTGGTCCACTGTGTTTTATCAAGACCAAAGTCAGCGCAGTCTTCTACCAGGAAATTTTAGAGCACTTCATGCTTCCATCTGCTGGCAAGCTTTATGGAGAAGCTGATTTCATTTTCAAGCAGGACTTGGCACCCCCCCCCCCCCCACACACACACACACACTGCCAAAAGTATCAAAACCTGGTTTAATTATTTGAAAAAGCATACAACGAGCCATTTGATTGGTCCAATCGTTTGCAACTATCCAATCGCAGGGCTGTCAAGCTACTGCAATACAGCAGTAGCTTGAACACAACACATCCGGGTTATCGCGGGAGACGACTTCCGGGGAAGCGCCGAGCGCTTATGTAATCGTGTTGATTTTCGCTAAAATCGGTAACAATAAGGTACCTTACCCCCCCTAAAATTTTCTCAACGGATTTAGACGATTCACAGAAATGATCAATTTGAAAATAAATCGGCAGAAATCCGCGGATCGGCGGAAAATTGCCATCCCTGGAACAAGTAATTTAAACAAGTTACATTTAAAAAGTTACAAATTTATGGGAAAAGTTTGTATGTAAAATGTTACAAATTCATGTTTTAAAAAAATCATATAAAACTGTCACAAATTTGACAAAGTGATGTATTTAAAAGAAAAATGTTTGAAATGTAGAACTGCTAATTTTTTAAGAAAATGTATGTTACAAAAATCTAATTTATGTGGAAAAACTGATTTGTAGGATAAAAGTTTTATATTCAAAAAAGACAAATCATATGAAAGGACTCACAAATTTAGGAGAAAAAGTTTGCAAATTTAGAACCGTCATTACTACTCCAGTAACTTCTTTTATTGAATACTTTCATCCTCACCTTTTCTGGCGATGACTCTTATACCTGAACAATTCCAAAACAATTTACAATGTCAATTATCATGACATCACTGTGTTTGATTGGCCAGCAAACTCTCCTGACCTAAACCCCATAGAGAATCTATGGAGTATTGTCAAGAGGAAGATCAGAGACACCAGACCCAACAATGCAGACGAGCTGAAGGTCTCTATCAAAGAGACCCGGACCTTCATAACACCTCAGCAGTGCCACAGGCTGATCACTGACATAACGTTCGGCTCAGGAGACGCACACACACAGGCTCAGAGTAGTTCAAACTGTTTATTAACAACAGGGATGTTTGGGTGCGTGTCTGCGGAATGTTAATGTGTTGGTGGTGGGCGTCTGCTTCGAGCACAGAGGCAGGAGACCGTTCAGCCGGCAACCCTATGGGAGAAAACAGACACAGGGTGATGGGCACACACCAACACAGGAGGAGAATAGGCGAGGGAGAGAAGCTTACTTGTACGGGGCAGATGACTGGCACTTCAAGGACGGGATCCCGGGAGACAGCCACCTGCAGGACTCGGTGCAGCAGCGAAGAGAGACGAGGGACGGGATTGTCCGCCGCCGAGGAATCCACCTGTGCACAGGGGAGCAGACTGGAAAGATGAGGTAAGTGGTCTTCTTACCGCTTAACGAGATGCTGAAGAGAGTGTGGTTGATTCCCATGGAAGGGGAATGAAGTCTAACGGCTTCAGGCCGAAGCTCAGGGCGAGGCGGCTTTTATCCCTCGCCGCTGATGATTAGCAGGTGTGTGAGCAGGTGGCACCGTTGATGAGCGGCGCGGCATGACAGTACTCCCCCCTCTAGCAGCGCCTCCTGGCGATGGCTTATCCGGGTGCGCTCGGTGGAAGTCCGCGATGAGCGATGGGTCCAACACAAACGACGGGGGCACCCACTGTCGATGCTCGGGCCCATAGCCCTCCCAGTCCACCAAGTATTGCAACCCACGACCCCGGCGCCGGGAGTCCAGGATGGAGGAGACGGACCAGGCCGGATGGCCACCAATCATCCGGGGCGCGGGTTGCGCTGCAGGAGGAGGGCAAAGGGGGTCGGTGACTGCCAGCTTCACCTTCGACACGTGGAAAGTGGGATGAATGCGGAGGGAGGGGGGAATAGCCACGCGCACAGCCACCGGGTTGATGATCCGGGTGATGGGATAGGGACCCATGAAGCGCTGTGCCAGCTTCCTCCTCTCGCCTTTTAAAGTGACGTCCTGGGTGGAAACGTAAACAAGTTGCCCAACTCTGTACGCCGGGGCAGGTCTTCTACGCCGGTCCGCCACAGTCCTGTTGCGCTCCGCTGTGCGTAAGAGCGCATTGCGCGCGGCAGTCCAGGTGGAGCGGAACTGCCTGAGATGGGCCCTAACTGACGGGACAGTTACCTCACTCTCCTGCTCCGGTAACAGCGGGGGGTCGTAACCCAGGGACGCTTTGAAGGGGGACATCCCTGTAGCAGAAGAGCGAGCGGTGTTGTGGGCATATTCAACCCAGGCAAGATGGTTGCTCCAGGACGTGGGTTTGGATCTGGACACACAGCGGAGCGCAGCCTCCAGCTCCTGGTTGGTCCTCTCACACTGCCCGTTGGATTGGGGGTGATGGCCGGAGGAGAGGCTCACCTTGGCTCTGATGGCGTTGCAGAAAGACCTCCAAACCTCAGATGAAAACTGGGGGCCCCGGTCCGAGACCACGTCCACCAGAATCCCGTGCAGCCTGACCACGTGTTGGACGAGGAGGTCCGCCGTCTCCAGGGCAGTAGGGAGGCCTCGCAGGGGGACGAAGTGCACGGCCTTGGAGAAGCGGTCCACGATGGTCAGGATGGTGTCATAGGAGTTGGAGACGGGGAGTCCGGTGACGAAATCCAACGCGATGTGCGACCAGGGCCTGCCAGGGACGGGCAGGGGCTGGAGCAGACCCGCTGGAGGGGCATTTCCCGACTTGCAGGTGGCACAGATTGGGCAAGCCCGGGTGTAGCGGGCTGCATCCCTCCGCAGGCCTGGCCACCAAAAGGACCGTTGGAGGAGGTCTATCATCCGGGAGGTGCCAGGGTGACAGGTGAGCTTGGAGGTGTGTAGCCAGTGGATGACCTCTCCTCGGACCGTGGATGGCACGAACAGCCTCCCCTCAGGTCCGCCGCCAGGGTCAGGTTCCACCTCCTGTGCTTTCCGGATCTTGCCCTCGATATCCCACGAGATGGCTCCCACGACGCACGACCTGGGCAGGATGGAGTGGGGCGTCTCCTCCGACTCCACGGGAGTGAACTGCCTAGAGAGGGCGTCAGGCAGGCCGTTCTTAGAGCCAGGCCTGAAGGTGATCGAAAATTGGAACCTGGCGAAGAACAAAGACCAGCGCGCCTGGCGGGCGTTCAGGCGTTTGGCAGATCGTAAATATTCTAAGTTCTTGTGGTCCGTGAGGACCACGAACGGCAGGTTCGCCCCCTCTAGCCAGTGGCGCCACTCCTGCAGGGCGAGCTTGATGGCCAAGAGCTCTCTGTCCCCCACATCGTAGTTCCTCTCCGCCGGGGACAAGCGCCGGGAGAAGAAGGCGCAGGGCCGTTTGGCGCCATCGTCCGGCGACCGCTGGGACAGTACTGCCCCCACTCCCGTGTCCGAGGCGTCGACCTCAACGATGCACTGCAGCGCGGGGTCGACCTGGCGAAGGACCCGGGAGGAGGAGAACTCCGCCTTCAGCGCCTCAAAGGCGGCAGCGACCTCTTCGGTCCACCGGAACGGGACCTTCGGGGACGTGAGGCGGGTCAGTGGCCCAACGATGGAGCTGAAGTTGGGGAAAAAGCGGCGGTAGAAATTGGCGAAGCCGACGAACTGTTGCACCTGCTTCCGGGATGCAGGTGTAGGCCACTCCACCACTGCTTTCACCTTCTCTGGGTCTGGGAGCACCTTGTTGTGGGCGATGATGAACCCCAGGAAGGACGTGGTCCTGGCGTAAAATTCACATTTTTCTGCCTTCACGTACAGACGATTCTCCAGCAGTCTTTGGAGGACCCGCCTCACGTGGACCTGGTGCTCGTCCCTGGACTTGGAGAAGATGAGAATATCGTCCAGGTAGACGAACACGAAAAGGCCGATAAAGTCCCGGAGGACGTCATTTATAAGGCGCTGAAAGACGGCTGGAGCGTTGGTCAACCCGAACGGCATGACCAGGTATTCAAAGTGGCCGTTCGGGGTACGGAAGGCTGTCTTCCACTCATCTCCCTCCCGGATCCGGACGAGGTGGTAAGCGCTGCGTAGATCCAGCTTGGTGAACCAGGTCGCCCCCTGGAGGGAGTGGAAGGCCGTGTCCATGAGGGGCAGGGTGTAACGGTCCTTCTCCGTGATATCATTGAGGGCCCGGTAGTCGATACAAGGGCGGAGGGACCCATCCTTTTTTCCCACGAAGAAGAACCCTGCCCCCACGGGTGACGATGATGGGCGGATTATCCCAGCACTTAATGACTCCTGAAGATATGCGTTCATCGTCTCCTTCTCTGGCACTGACAGGCTATAGAGCCGACCAGAAGGTAACGGAGCCCCCTGGCGGAGGTTGATGGCACAGTCGTAGGGCCGATGAGGGGGGAGAGACATAGCTTTCGTTTTACTGAACACCATACCCAGGTCGTGAAATTCCGGAGGCACCAGAGACAGGTCCGGGGGTGCAGCGTCCGTCGCAGGGGGAGGAGCGGATGGAGAGCAGGCAGCGGACTGAAGGCAGGTGCCCAGGCAGAATGTACTCCATGCCGATACCCCAGCTGATCTCCAATCCAGGACCGGGTTATGAAGACGGAGCCAGGGATACCCCAGGATGACGGGCGACACAGAGTTGGGAAGGATGTAGAAGGTCATCTCCTCCCGGTGGTTTCCCGAGATGATGACCGGTACGGGGAAGGTTTGGTGTGACACTCTCCCAAGGGGGGCACGGGAGAGGTTAACTAAGGAGATGGGAGTTTTGAGTGCCTGGCAGCGGATGCCCAAACGGGTTGCCAGGCTTTGTGAAATGAAGCTGCCTTCTGCGCCCGAATCCACCAGTGTGTGGGTGAGATGCCCAGTGGGGTTATGGCAGAAATGGATGGGCAGCTTCAATTGGGTATAAGTGTCTAACCGGTTGAGATCCGCGAGGCCCCCTACAGCGATTTGCGGACCCCGCCGACTGGCTTTCTGTGGACAACGCTCCACAGTGTGTTGGTCACCCCCGCAATACATGCAGAGGTCCAACTCACGGCGGCGTTGTTTCTCCACAGGGGAAAGCTTTGTCCAGCCTGTCACCATCGGCTCCGACTCCTCGGGGCACGATGCTGGCGGCGCCGCCAGGGGGCGAGCCTGGAACAGGTGCGGCGAGACTCCACGAGGGCGAGAAGAAGAAGACTTCCGCCCCGAGGAGCGTTCGCGCAGCCTGTTATCCAAACTTACCGCTAAGGATGTCAGTTCCGCTAGCGTCCCAGGGATATCCCGTCCAGCCAGTTAATCCCTCAGATCATCATTGAGGCTGCGGAGGAACAGGCCGCAGAGGGAGCGTTCCCCCCAGCCCAATTCCTCCGCCGCTACCCGGAAGTCGACCGAGTAGTCCGCTGCCGACCGGCTCCCCTGCTGGAGAGCGAGAAGCCGATCACCCTGGACCGTCTCGGTTTGAGAATGATCAAAGACCTCCAGAAAGCGCCTCACGAATTGGTCATAGGTGAGGGTGGCATAACTGGGCCTCGCCATTACGGCGGAGGTCCAAGTTAACGCACGCCCCTCCAGAAGATTCCCTATGTAACCAATTCAGCTGTGATCCGAGGGAAAATCTCCGGGCACACGGTGGAACACGGACTCACACTGCATAATGAACCCCCGCGCTCCGCCGAGCTTACCGCTAAAGCGGGCGGGGGTCGGAATCGGTGTGAGCCGAACCGGTGCCACTGGAGCCGGCTGGACGGCCGCTGGAACAGCAGGAGCCGCACCACCCTGGCGAGCCGGGGGGAACGGCTGTTGGGGGTCCAAGCGGTTCAACCGGTTAGTTAGATTTACTAATTGATTTAGGATTACCTGTTGCTGATAAACAACCTGATCCACTCGAGCCTCGAGGATGGTAAACCGGTGTGCGAGCCCGCCGTCTGCCGAGCCGCTCGGCTGAAGCCGTACTGACATAACGTTCGGCTCAGGAGACGCACACACACAGGCTCAGAGTAGTTCAAACTGTTTATTAACAACAGGGATGTTTGGGTGCGTGTCTGCGGAATGTTAATGTGTTGGTGGTGGGCGTCTGCTTCGAGCACAGAGGCAGGAGACCGTTCAGCCGGCAACCCTATGGGAGAAAACAGACACAGGGTGATGGGCACACACCAACACAGGAGGAGAATAGGCGAGGGAGAGAAGCTTACTTGTACGGGGCAGATGACTGGCACTTCAAGGACAGGACCCCGGGAGACAGCCACCTGCAGGACTCGGTGCAGCAGCGAGGAGAGACGAGGGACGGGATTGTCCTCCGCCGAGGAATCCACCTGTGCACAGGGGAGCAGACTGGAAAGATGAGGTAAGTGGTCTTCTTACCGCTTAACGAGATGCTGAAGAGAGTGTGGTTGATTCCCATGGAAGGGGAATGAAGTCTAACGGCTTCAGGCCGAAGCTCAGGGCGAGGCGGCTTTTATCCCTCGCCGCTGATGATTAGCAGGTGTGTGAGCAGGTGGCGCCGTTGATGAGCGGCGCGGCGTGACAATCACCTCCATGCCACGCCACAGTGATACAGTAATTCATCCAAAAGGAGCCTCGACCAAGTATTGAGTGTGTACATGGACATACTTTTCAGTCGGTCCACATTTGTATTAAAAAACTATTTTTTAAAATTAATTTTATGTAATATTCTAATTTTCTGAGAAACTGAATTTGTGTTTTTCATGGGCTGTAAGCCATAATTATCAAAATTAAGATAAATAAACACTTGAAATATATCACTCTCTGTGTAATGAATCTATATAATATATGGGTTTCACTTTCTGAAATGAGTGACAAAAAATATTGAATTTTTTCATGATATTCTAATTTTTTGAGATGTACCTGTAAACATGGTACAGCTAGGTGCCAGGATTAAAACCCTCTTCTCTCCCCCCCTCACTGTATAGTACTATAATCACGTGATTATCTTTAGGTAGTCCGTCTGCAAAACTGCATACTTTCAATGAAATTTGGTGGAAGTGTGTAGCTTAGGCCACAGAAAAACCCAATTAGATTTTGGAGCTGAATCAATGAGGTGGAATTAGGATTTTATTTTCCCCCTCACGTTTGACATTATCTTTAATTTCTCAAAGCTTTATGCATTGAACTTGGGGAAAAATTGAGGGCATATATGGGAGGTGGATATCAATAAGTGTGTTCGGTATGGTGTGGATCAAAACAAACATGTGGGCCTAGTGTGAGCAGAGGTACAGTATGTGTTCTTTAAGTACTTTCTAGTGGGAAAGGGTATGGAGGTTTGCTTCACAAGTCAGCGTAAGCTGGATTTACACACTTAACACATATGACTAAATATTAAAAATCAATGTGCATGTAAAATGTAAAAATCCTCCAGTATACAACTAGGACAATATCAGTCGCTACGGAGGGTGACAATATGTATGGGTACTTTTTCATACTATGTAGGATAACTAAATAGATGGTTATGCTGTTTATTGCATCTAGCTACAATGCGCTGCACTGTGTATATACTGTATATTTATATATTTATGTGTGCATATGTATATTTACCGCTCTTATTTTCTTATCTTCAAAATTATTGCTCTGAGTGTTGCTATCCCTGTGCTGTTGCAATCCTGGCATTTCCCCATTGTGGGACTAATAAGGCTTATCTTATCTTATCTTATCTTATCTTATCTTATCTTATCTTATCTTAAATCCCAATTCCTGTAGTGTCAAGCAGGATGCACACCTCAAAATGGACCTGCAAACAAAAACACAGTACTTAATTCTGCAGAGCATGCTCAGTTCCCATTTCAAGAGAACATGTGTGACACCTCGTGGTCAAGGCAGGTTTTGCAAAAGTATTCACCCCCTCACATTTTTTCTGCTTTGTGATGTTGCAGCATGATGCTACAATCATTTAATTTTTTTCCCCTCAATGTACACTCAGTACCCCACAACGACAGCGTGCAAACAGAATTTTAGAAAATTTTTGTAAGAAACTGAAATATTGCATTTGCATTGTGCATGCAAGTATTCAGACACTGCGAAACACTTGAAATTTAGCTCAGGTGCTTCACATTTTTCTTGATCATTGCTGACATGTTTCTACACGTTGTTTGGAGTCCACCTGTGGCAAGCTAACTTGATTGGACATGACTTGGAAAGGTACACACCTCTCTATAAAAGCTGATGATGCAGATCATAGCAAAAACAAAGCCGCGAGGTCAAAGGAACTGCCTACAGAGCTCAAAGACAAGGTTGTTGCAATGCAGATCTGGGGAAGGCTACAAAATAAAATGCTGCTGCACTGAAGATTCCCAATAGCACAGTGGTCTCCATCATACTCAAATGAAGTTTGGCACAACCAGGATGGCTATCCATCCAGAACTTGGTCCCATCTCCACAGCTCAGTCAGCGTGACCATCAGGTTCTTGGTCACCTCTCTCACAAAGAGCCTTCTCCATTTCTTGCTCAGGTTGGCCAGGCTACCAGCTCTTGCAAATATCCTGGTTGTGCTAAACTTCTTGCATCTGAGTATCATTTAAGATACTGTGTTCTTGGGAATCTTCAGTGCTGCAGAAAATGTTTTTGTAGCCCTCCCCAGACAAGTGCATTGCACTGTCTCTGAGCCCTGTGCAGATCCTTTGACCTCATTGCTCAGACTTTGCTCCGATATGCTTCATCAGCCATGAGACCTTCTATAAAGAGGTATGTCTTTTCAAATTATATCCAATCAATTTAGTTTAACATAAGTGGACTCTAATGTGTAGAAGCATCTCGCCAAGAGAAATGGGAGGCACCCGAGCTAAACTTAAGTGTTTTTGCAAAGTGTCGGAATACTTATGTCATATTTCAGCTTTTTCATTTTAATAAAAACACAAAAAAATAAAATCCTATTCCATTTTCAATTTGTCATAGGGTACTGGGTGTAGAGGGGAAAAATGAAACAATTGTAGCATCAGGCTGCCACATAAATGTCATGGCGGCCTCTGGGCCGTCATTAGTGTCATGAGCCCCAGCTGCGCACAGACCAACAGGTGTGAATCAACGGCTGTTAAAAGCCAGTGTCGCTGACAGCCCGGCACAGAGTCGTCTGTCTTCCTCAACGGAGAATGAACCTGCACTCCGCTCTCTGGTCTCGTCAAGAACTTTGTCTGTCTCGTCTGGAACCTCGTTTGTCTCGTCAAGAGCTTCACGTGCTGCATCCAGGAACTCTTCCCAGCGTCAAGCAAGTAAGCGCACCATTTGCTACTCAACGCCAAACCTTTACCCCTGTGCACAGGTGGACCACCTTGGCGGCGGACCTGCGTCCCCAGCTGACGGGGTAACGCCATCACGTCTTCGTAGCGGCTCGCTACCACCACGCCTACCGGTACGTCTTGCTCCTCAATTGCCAGAACTATTATTGTATCAATTACAGGAGTATTGGCCAACGTTATCGGTGGAATCACTGTCATCAGCGTCAGCTGTGTCGTCATTGCCACTGTGTGTGGAGTCACTAACCTCGTCTTTGTCTGCATCATCATCTGTGTCATCGTCATCCCGGTCTGTGGAGTCACAGCCGGCGTCATCGTCAGGATCATCGTCATCCCGGTCTGTGGAGTCGCAGCCGGCGTCTTCGTCAGGGCTGTCATTGTCGCAGCCGGCGTCATCGTCGGGGCTGTCATTGTCACAGCCGGTGTCATCGTCAGGACTGTCATTGTCACAGCCACGGGGAGTAACCCCAGCACAGTCACGGACGCCTTCACCTCCACGCTGCCCGGCCGCTGGAACTCAGCAGAGCGAAGCCAGTGCTGCTCTCAAGTAAGCCTTGTTATCTGCAGCTCTTTGCTAGTGTGGAGCATTAGTAATTTGTCTCTGCTTATCTGTTCCAGGGTTGCCGGGTCTCCGTCCAGGTCGCTCAGCTCCAGTAACCAGAACGATATCCTCGCACTCACACTCGCATTACACTCACTCACAATTAAATAAAGATTATTGTCACTATCTGCTCGTGTCAGTGTCTGTCTCCTGGGTCCTGAAACATGTCAGTACGACTCCGTCACGATGACCCAGCGGACAGTTCACTGTCGCGCCAAATCAACACTCTTAGCGCCCGGGTAGATTTATTTGCACACCAACAGACAGTAGTCTTAAATCAGTTAACTGCAATAAATGGTCGGCTGGATCGTCTGGAGGGACACCAGACGTTTCCCCCCACCGTAGACAGTTCTGCCTCTGTGGGCTTAGCATCTGGTCAAGCTAATATCTCCTCGTCTTCTCGCCTCACCCCTATTCCCACCCCTGCCCGGTTCAGCGGAAAACTCGGGGAAGCTCGTGGATTCATATTACAGTGTGAGTCAGTTTTTCTTCGTGTTCCGGGGGACTTCACTCTTGATTCAAGCCGGATTGGCTACATTATAAATTTGTTAGCAGGAAGAGCTTTGGACTGGGCGTATTCCATTATGGCGAAACCAAGCTATTCCCTGCTCACTTACCAGGAATTTGTGAATGAATTTTTGTCTGTATTTGATCATACGGATAGAGGTGAGGTGTTGACAGAACGATTGCTGAGCTTACAACAGGGAAAGAGATCAGCTGCTGATTACGCCATTGACTTCCGGGTCCTGGCTGCAGAGATTGGGTGGGGGGAGCCATCATTATGTGGTATCTTTCTACGTAGTCTTAATGATGAGTTGAAGGATGAGTTAGCGACACGGGACAAACCGGATAATTTACAGGATTTGATTGCCCTAGCGGTTAGTCTTGATAGCAGATTAAGGGAGCGGGCGGCTGAACGGCGTTCTACTTCCCGTTCGGTTAAACCCCACCCTCGCCTCCCCAACTCTCCTCCTCTCGCTCTATCTGCGTCAGAGGAACTTCCGGTTCAGCAAGCTATAATCAGTGGCCGGTCTAAAGTGTCAGCAGCAGAGAAACAACGCCGCAGGGATCAGGGCCTTTGTTTCTACTGTGGGAAAGAGTCACATAGGGTTTTTGAATGTTAAAAAAGGGAGGGCCCGTGGATCAGAGTAGGGGGATTCACGGGCAATAACTCTAAAGAGCCCCTTACTTGTTGTCGATTACCTCTTAGGCTCATCCATTTACATACAGAACACTCCACATTGGCGTTAGTAGATTCTGGAGCTGAGCAAAATTTTATTTCTAGAGACCTGGCAACCCGGATGGGTCTTAGCTGTCAGACTCTAGATCCCCCTGTCAAACTGATCACCTTGTCTAAAGCGTCGTTGACTACTATTGCTCATCAGACGGTTCCTGTGTCAGTTATTGTATCAGGAAATCACAGGGAGGAAATTCAGTTTTTTGTTCTGCCTGTTTCTTCTTCACCCGTTATTCTGGGGTACCCCTGGCTGCGCCTACATAACCCCACTATTGATTGGCAAGCTGGGAGAATAACGGCATGGAGTACGTTCTGCCTCAGTGCCTGCCTTCAATAGGCGGCATGCGCCCCATCCGTCAAGGTGCCTCTGCCTGATTCATCGCCACCGGACTTGTCCAAGGTGCCAGAGGTCTATCACGATTTGGGGCTAGTATTTTGCAAGTCTCGGGCATTGTCCTTACCCCCTCATCGCCCTTATGACTGCGCGATCAACCTTAAGGCTGGGGCCCCTCTACCTGCTAGCCGCCTGTACAGCCTGTCAGCCCCGGAGCGCGAGGCTATGGACACATATATTAAGGAGTCCTTGGCTTCTGGTATCATCCGCCCGTCGTCTTCGGCAGTAGGTGCTGGATTTTTTTTTTGTTGAAAAGAAAGACGGTTCTCTACGCCCCTGCATCGATTTCCGGGGATTGAATGAAATAACTGTGAAAGACAATTATACCCTGCCTTTGAACACTGCTTTTGACTCCCTCCAGGGGGCGTCCTGGTTTACTAAATTGGACCTTAGGAATGCCAATCATCTTGTGCGCATAAGGGAAGGAGATGAGTGGAAGACGGCTTGTCGGACCCCCAGCGGACATTTTGAGTACCTGGTAATGCCGTTTGGGTTAACTAACGCTCCAGCCGTGTTCCAACGTCTGATAAATGATGTACTACGGGATTTCCTGAACTCGTTTGTTTTTGTTTGTCTCGACGATATTCTCATTTTCTCCCGCACACTAGAGGAGCATCGAGTGCATGTGCGCAGGGTACTGCAGCGCCTCCTGGAGAATCAACTGTTCGTGAAGGCTGGAAAATGTGAGTTCCACACTGATCAAACCTCCTTCCTTGGGTTTATTTTAGCTCGGAACCAGGTGCTCCCTGACCCGGCCAAGGTCAAGGCAGTTGTGGATTGGCCTGCACCCACCTCCAGAAAGCAGCTTCAGGGGTTCCTGGGGTTTGCTAATTTCTATAGGAGGTTCGTGCCTAATTTTGGCAATATTGCTCGTCCCCTGTCTGCTCTTACCTCCCCTAAGATCCCGTTTTGTTGGAGTAAGGAGGCAGCTGAAGCATTTGAAAGACTCAAGAGGGAGTTCGCCTCGGCCCGAGTCCTTACTCAGGTGGATCCAAAGCTGCAGTGCTTGGTGGAGGTGGACGCTTCTGATTCAGGAGTTGGAGCGGTACTCTCCCAACGTTCTCCCGAGGACGGTAAGATTCGCCCTTGTGCATATCTCTCACCGTCTCACTTCTGCAGAGAGGAATTACTGCATCGGAGACAGGGAGTTATTGGCAGTAAAACTCGCCTTGGAGGAATGGAGACATTGGCTGGAGGGGGCTGCTCAGCCGTTCGTGGTTTGGACGGATCATCGTAACCTGGAGTACCTCAGGACGGCGAAGCACCTGAATGCACGCCAGGCTCGCTGGTCCCTCTTCTTCGGCCGTTTTAACTTTTCTATCATGTATCGGCCGGGAAGTAAGAACGGTAAGCCGGATGCTCTCTCTCAGCAGTTTGACATTCCATCCTCTGAGGACCAGGAGACCCCTATCCTGCCGCCTTCCTGCGTCGTGGGCACCCTGTCCTGGGGAATCTGCAAGACGGTTCGCCAGGCTCAGAAGACAGAGCCGGACCCCGGGGGGGGGGGGGGGGGGCCCGGGCCGCTTGTTTGTTCCACGCGCTATCCGGGGCAAGGTGATTGAGTGGGGTCACGCTTCCAAATGGGCCTGTCATCCTGGAGTGGGTTGGACCGTGGATCTCCTTCAAAGGACCTTCTGGTGGCCAGGGTTACGGAAGGACGTTGTTAATCACATCCGGGCCTGCGCTCAGTGCGCCACCAGGAGGACTACCCAATGTAATATCCAGGTGGCCAACCGGCATAGGAGACCCGCCCCGGACTTTAAGGTGGGTCAGAAGGTCTGGTTGTCAACCCGGAATATTTGTGTACCGGCCGAGGAACGGAAGCTCACGAAGCGCTTCATTGGCCCTTACACTATTAATCGTATTATTAACCCTGTGTCTGTGCGCTTGTCTCTCCCCTCTTCGATGCGTATCTGCCCCATTTTTCATGTCTCCCAGGTCAAACCATACGTCTTGGACCCCCTGTGTCCTGCTCCAGCGGTTCCCGCGCCCCCGAGGATGATCGATGGCCATCCGGCCTGGGAGGTGACTGCTGTCCTTGATGTCCGCAGGCGGGGTCATGGTCTTCAGTATTTGGTGGACTGGGAGGGCTTTGGACCGGAGGATCGCTCTTGGATTCGCCCAGCGTTGATCTTGGATAAACAGCTGATTCGCGATTTTCATCGGGCGAATCCAGGTAGGATTGGGCAGATGCCTGGAGGCACTGCTAGAGTGGGGAGTACTGTCATGGCGGCCTCTGGGCCGTCATTAGTGTCATTAGCCCCAGCTGCGCACAGACCAACAGGTGTGAATCAACGGCTGTTAAAAGCCAGTGTTGCTGACAGCCCGGCACGGAGTCGTCTGTCTTCCTCAACGGAGAATGAACCTGCACTTCGCTCTCTGGTCTCGTCTGGAACCTCGTTTGTCTCGTCTGGAACCTCGTTTGTCTCGTCTGGAACCTCGTTTGTCTCGTCAAGAGCTTCACGTGCTGCATCCAGGAACTCTTCCCAGCATCAAGCAAGTAAGCGCACCATTTGCTACTCAACGCCAAACCTTTACCCCTGTGCACAGGTGGACCACCTTGGCGGCGGACCTGCGTCCCCAGCTGACGGGGTAACGCCATCACGTCTTCGTAGCGGCTCGCTACCACCACGCCTACCGGTACGTCTTGCTCCTCAATTGCCAGAACTATTATTGTATCAATTACAGGAGTATTGGCCAACGTTATCGGTGGAATCACTGTCATCAGCGTCAGCTGTGTCGTCATTGCCACTGTGTGTGGAGTCACTAACCTCGTCTTTGTCTGCATCATCATCTGTGTCATCGTCATCCCGGTCTGTGGAGTCACAGCCGGCGTCATCGTCAGGATCATCGTCACCCGGTCTGTGGAGTCACAGCCAGTGTCTTCGTCAGGGCTGTCATTGTCGCAGCCGGTGTCATCGTCGGGGCTGTCATTGTCACAGCCGGTGTCATCGTCAGGACTGTCATTGTCACAGCCACGGGGAGTAACCCCAGCACGGTCACGGACGCCTTCACCTCCACGCTGCCCGGCCGCTGGAACTCAGCAGAGCGAAGCCAGTGCTGCTCTCAAGTAAGCCTTGTTTTCTGCAGCTCTTTGCTAGTGTGGAGCATTAGTAATTTGTCTCTGCTTATCTGTTCCAGGGTTGCCGGGTCTCCGTCCAGGTCGCTCAGCTCCAGTGACCAGAACGATATCTTCGCACTCACACTCTCATTACACTCACTCACAATTAAATAAAGATTATTGTCACTATCTGCTCGTGTCAGTGTCTGTCTCCTGGGTCCTGAAACATGTCAATAAAATCGGAAAGTTACTGAGGGGAATGAATTCTTTTTGAATTGCGTTTTTCTGTTTCCTTATGATCTGTGTTTTATGTTATCTTTTGAGTTCCATATTGTGTGTCATTGTTTAGCCATGTCCTGTGGTATTTTGGTTGTTGTGGACCCCTCCTCTCCTGTTAGGTAAGACAGATGATTCCAATCTGTCATTGTCTGCTCCCCTCCCTGCTCAGATCCATACACCCACTTTCATGCACACACGTACACACACACACACACACGTGCACTCACATACACTCTAACACACATCATTACACACACGCTCATACTCACCCACATCTGTGCTCATTACACACCCACGCATTGCTGCACACACCCACTCATTCACACCTGGTTTCACTCTGCTTGTTAATTCTGGTTTTATTTAAGCCTTGTCTGCGCACTTGTGGTTTGTCGGTGCATTGTATTGTCAGCCCACCGACAGAGCATGGGCTCTGTAAGTACCTTCACCCGTCGTTGTTTGCTGTGTTCAGTTTTCTCTGTGTTTTTGCCAGCGCTACCTTGGTGCAGCCTGTCGAGCCTTGGGGTTCCTGGCTCTGGTCTGCACTTCTTGTTACAGGAGCATTCTGGGTTATGTTTTCTCTTTTTTCCTGCTCACCATTTACACATGGGAGTGTGTGGGTACATCTGTATGTCACTGTCCGTGCCATTTCGTTTGGGGACAATTCCCTTGGACTGAACACGCACACCAGGTTGTTGGTTTGTTTCTCTGTTTGAACATTTATATTAATAAACACTACTTCCTCTTGCATTTGGGTTTTTTCCATCTCTGCTGCCTCTATTGAGACAGTGAATCATGACATTACTTGACAGTCTTGTTTCATCAAATTTTAACATTCCCGTCAGACTATCACATTTTTCACCATTTCTATTAGTCTTCAAATCAAATCAACCTTTATTGTTAGGTTAATTGGCATCAAACTGGGGATTCTAAATTGTCCTTAGGTATGACTGTGAGAGTGAATGGTTGTCTGTCTGTGTTGGCCCTACGATGGACTGGCGATCTGTCCAGGGTGTACCCTGCCTCTCGCCCAAAGATGCTGGGATAGGCTCCAGCCCCCCCCCCCCCCCCCCCGCGACCCGAAAAGGATTAAGCGGAAGAAGATGGATGGATAGATGGATGCTGTACATACAACTGTATGCTGTATATACAACTTCAGTCTTTGTACCTCTGTCACTTTTGCTCCAGTTAAGTTTTTCATTATTTCATCATCTGAGACAGCCATTAAAATGCCCAGTATAACTCCTCTCATTGCCTTATTTCCTTCCAATGCTGAACACTGCACATTTTTCCCCTCCATCTTATTGACTCTGATTGCTTTTCCTTGTTGAACACTATCTTTACATGTAACTAGTAATGAATCACTACGAAGAATTCTTGCATTTAAAACTTCTCCAAGTAACTTATTAATTGCATTTGTGAGCTTCATTGGATTCCACTCACGAAATGATGCTCCTTCCTGAGTAAGTTTAATGATTACTTTACACTCCTTCTGTTTATTCCGGGAATGTTCATCTTCTGATTCATCAGCACTTGATAACTCTCTTGATTGATTTTCTTTATGTTTACATTTGCTTCTTTTAGACTCCACCAAACTTCAAACGTCCTCTTTCCCACTTCCTACCTCCATTCCTCCTATTTCACTCCCTGTTTTATCACCTTCCGCTGCCTGCTCTGCCATCAACTCTCCATTAACAACCTGGTTGTGCCACACCGGTTCATAATTCCAGCCTCTCATTGCCATCTTATATCTCTCGTGCTGAACTCAGCTTTTCAAAGGTGTGATGAACCACAGTTAATTTGTCTGTTTTTCACGTCACCACTCACTCTATATCATCACTGCCTCCGTCATGATCGGGTAGAGCAGCCTCCATCTGTTCATGATCTCAGGCGGAAACTGATCATTGATGGAGTAGTTGGTACCTTTTAGCTCTTTACCCTTGGACATGATGGCAGCTTTCATCTTGGAATCGGTAAATGAATTAGGGGAAACAGGGCGGTAAAACAAATAACAGTCAAAAGTATTGACACCAAAGTATCGACTACCTTGTATTGAAATATCAATACCTAGCGGCCCCGTGTGGAATAGTGAATTAAAACAACAGCGGTAAAAGTGAAAATTTTTATTAATAATTACATATTTTTTCTGAACACCTCCATACTTAGGAATCCACACCCTCGTACCCTCAGGAAAGCCCGTTTAAAATCTGAGGCCAGTCTGACAAATGGTTCAAGAGATATGTGTGGAACAGACAGACAGACACAAACACACAGACAGACATTTGCTGCATTTATAGAGGGGTTGCACGTGACGTCAGTGGTCATGTGCCACATTTTTTTCTGCCATTTTTGATGGCAAATAGCGGGGACCCTGTGTTGAGAATAATAATAATTCCACTAGCACCTACTCAGTCTGACTCGCCATGGTGTTGTTCGTTTTCCATTACAACTGAATACCACCTTAAGTGAGTGAGATCTTTATAGCAAGGTGGCCCGACACTCCCATGATATCGTTTGTATGTGACAAGAAAAACACAAGATGGATATCAAGGCGAGCCTGCTGCTTGCTGGCTTTTTGTCAGAGTAAAGGCAAAAAAGGAGAGCCAGAAAAGGCTACAGGTGGCGAGACGAAACACTGGAAAAGTACTGGAGAGTTCAGGAAGCCATGGAGCAGTGGAAGACGTGAGGATATGAACTAGATAACATATGAAGGTAAGCTATTGATTGCTAATACTTGTTAGCACTAATAAGTCCCCCGTACTACATTGTAATCACGACAAGTTATCGCTATCCATCCATCCATCCAGCTTCTTCCGCTTAATCCTTTTTTGGGTCGCGAGGGGCTGGAGCCTATCCCAGCATCTTTTGGGCAAAAGGCAGGGTACACCCTAGACAGATCACCAGTCCATCACAGGGCCAACACAGAGAGACAGACAACCATTCACTCTCACAGTCATACCTAAGGACAATTTAGAATCCCCAGTTTGATGCCAATTAACCTAACTTGCATGTTTTTGGCATGTGGGAGGAAACCAGAGAAATCCCGGAGTAAACCCACACAGACAAGGGGAGAACATGCAAACTCCACACAGATCACTGTTGGTCGGGGGCTGGGATTGAACCCAGGATCCCCTGGCTGTATGCTGTGTGTGTTAGTTAGCTCATTGTCTGCATACAGGAGACAACGGTGTTGTTTGTTTAAAGTGAGCTTGCCACCACTGGGATAAATAATGGCAAAGATGCATAATATCACATCACTCACCATCCGGGTGAGTGGAAGGCGCCGGGACCGGACGGCATCAGCGCAAAGCTCCTCAAGTCCTGTGCAGACCAGCTGTGTGGGATTGTGACGTATATCTTCAACATGAGCCTGAAACTGGGGAGGGTACCACAGCTGTGGAAAACATCTTGTGTGGTACCTGTACCAAAAACTTCCCACCCCAAAGACCTGAACAGCTACAGACCGGTGGCCTTGACGTCCCACTTGATGAAGACCCTGGAGAGACTGCTCCTTGCTCACCTCCGCCCCCTGGTGGAACCAGCGATGGATCCACTCCAGTTCGCCTACCAGCATGGCATTGGGGTGGAGGATGCGGTGATCTTCCTCCTTCACCGTTCTCTGTCCCACCTGGAGAAGCCCGGGAATATGGTGAGGATCATGTTCTTTGACTTCTCCAGTGCTTTCAACACCATCCAACCGATGATCCTGAAGGACAAGCTGCTGCGCGCAGGGGTGGACCAGCACCTGTCATCATGGATCCTGGACTACCTCACGAACCGGCCTCAGTTTGTGAGAACCCGGGACTGTGTGTCCGACACGATCATCGGTAGCACGGGGGCCCCCCAGGGAACGGTGCTGGCTCCCTTCCTGTTCACTCTTTATACTGCGGACTTCTCACACAACACAACACACTGCCATCTACAGAAGTTCTCTGATGACTCTGCGATCGTTGGCCTCATCTCCAATGGAGATGAAGCTGAGTACAGAGGGCTTATCCAGGACTTCGTGGACTGGTGCCATCGGAACTGCCTCCAGATCAACGCGAGGAAAACTAAGGAGCTGGTGGTGGACTGCCGCAGGCATGGGCAGCCCCTCACAGTACCAGTAAATATACAGGGAACAGACATCGAGATGGTGACATCCTATAAGTACCTGGGTATTCATCTGAACAATAAACTAGACTGGTCACACAATACTGATGCACTCTACAAGAAGGGACAGCGCAGGCTGTTCCTGCTGAGGAGACTCAGGTCTTTTGGTGTACAAGGGGCGCTGCTGAAGTCATTCTATGACACGGTGGTGGCATCAGCCATCACTTTTGGAGTGGTCTGCTGGGGCAGTGGCATTACTGCAGCCGATAGGAAGAGACTGAACAAACTGATTAAGAAAGCTAGCTCTGTCCTGGGGCAGCGCCTTGATCCGATGGAGGAGATAGGAGAGAGAAGGACGGTGGCTAAACTGTCATCTCTGCTGGAGTCCGAGTTCCACCCTATGCAGGACATACTGAATGCACTGAGGAGCTCATTTAGCAGCAGACTACATCATCCCAGGTGCACAACCGAGAGGTTTCGTAGGTCCTTCCTACCAACGGCTGTCAGACTGTACAACCTAAGCAGGGCTGCTCGCAGAGATAGCAAAAAGACGTAACAAACTAATAGTTTTTTGAATGCAAAAGATGCAATAGACTTACACAATGGTCCTCTCCGGCATACAACTAGGAACATACCGGTCGCTATGGAGGGTGAGAATATGTATGGGCACATAATCATACCATGTAGGATAACTAAGTAGACGGTTATGCTGTTTCATTCCATCTAGCAACAATGCTCTGCACTGTGTGTGTTTATATATTTGCATATTTATTCCATCTAGCTACAATGCTCCGTACTGTGGGTGTTTATATATTTATATATCTACATATTATTCCATCTAGCTACATTGCTCCGCACTGTGTGTGTTTATATACTTGCATATTTATTCCACCTAGCTGCAATGCTCCGTACTGTGGGTGTTTATATATTTACATATTTATTCCATCTAGCTACAATGCTCTGCACTGTGTGTTCATATATTCATATATTTATTCCATCCAGCTACAATGCTCTGCACTGTGTGTCTGTGTGTGTGTGTATATATATATATTTTATAGTAATACGTACATATGTTTATTAGCTGCTCTTGCTTGCTTGTTTTTTTTTTTTTTCTTGCCTTCTGATTGTTGCTCTGAGTGTTGCTATCCCTGTGCTGTTGCAATCCTGGAATTTCCCCGTTGTGGGACTAATAAAGGCTTATCTTATCTTATCTTATCTTATCTTATCTTATCCTCGATCACTGTTTTCAACGATGATGATGCCGTGGTCGGGTCTATGCCACTCTGCCTCCTGTCTGCCTACACTGTGGCCATGAATTCGTTTCAGGTTGTGCCGTCCAGCTCCCTCTGGATTTTTTTTATCAGCTATCAAGCACAGAAAAGTCTGCACCTAGTCCATGGACCACGGTGTTGATTTGTGTGTAGCCATTTATCTCGTTGATTACACTCACTCACTCTTGCTGTTGGTGATTTGACTGTTTGTTGCCGTCCAAAATGACGCAGTAAACAAAAGACGTGACCCGTGTGACGTCGGTGCAACCCGTCTATAGATAGATGAATGTGAGTGCGAATGGTTGTCTGTCTCTCTGTGTTGGCCCTATGATGGACTGGCGATCAGTCCAAGGCGTACTCTGCCTCTTGCCCCAAAGATGCTGGGATAAGTTCCAGCCCCCTCCCCCCCCATAACCCAAAAAGGATTAAGTGGTAGAAGATGGATGGATGAATATACTGTAGATAGTGGTGTTGATGTTATCGCATTAATCACGCATTAATGCTCTGCCCCGTTAACGGCAACAAATTTTGTGATCACAGTTAACGGGAGTTAACGGCAGAAAGTGTGAACAGTACTTTTTGGCCTAGCTGTCCTCCGTACTGGAAGCCACTCTGCAACCATAGACACTGCCTGCAGCATACAGACATTGTGAAGTCAAACAAGCTGGATTGTAGCCATGGAAATCCCCAAAACGCTGTCATGTTTTAGGTTAGTGTTATCTGTCGGAGCTCTCACCTGGATAATTGTCACAGCCTCCTCCAAAACTTCGCCTGGATGTCCGTTTGGAAGCCAGCTAGCAGTATAAACAGCCTGTTTCATCCTCATAGCTTTGGGTCCAACTGTCAACAGGTGAGTAACAGTCTAAAATTCTCAAGCTGTGTTCGTAATGTCCACTCACTCCCACGCCCTGTTTTTGTGGCGTGGTGGGTGATGTCACGGGTGAGATAGTTGTTTATGTTTTTAGTTTTTCTGCTAAAAGGGAAATTGTGTCTCTTGTGACACACGAGGTCCATTGTTTTATGTTGAGCTGCTTAAAAGCGGTGGATGTTTGCTGTGGGAGAAAGAGCAAGCTCCTTTTGTGGCTGCTGGCTGGTTGTTGGTCAGTGACATTACTAGGCCCTGGCATTCTGTTGTTTGCACATGCAGTAATACTTTTGAGAATTTTCTGGTGAATATCCTTGATAGTTTTAGTCATTTTGGATATGTTGAGAACTTTAATAAACCTGCAGGTGAAGAAAGAAAGCATATTTGTCCATTCCCATGTTTACAACAGTATGAGAAACTTGAAAAATTATCTACTTAAGGTACACTGTATCTGAATGGAAAAAAACATGCAATTAAAACTCTTTAGCTGTCCACGTTTTCACGTGCCCCTAGTGGCGCAGCGCCGCAACTGCGGCTGTCAACTGAATCTTGACATCCCTATAACTCCCCAGCTGTACCAGGACTTGTACTGATCTGCCAGTTTCAGAAGGTGGCAGACACGCGTTGGAGGACTCAATCGTTTCGTCGGCCTCCGTCGGTCTATGATGACCATGGAAGAGAATCCTAAACGTCTACTCTGCTGGAACAGCACCGCCTGTGGCTGAACAGGCCGATGCGCGAATGACAGTCCCTATCACACAGGTCACACTTGTGGGTGGTCCCCGTGCTGCTGGGTCTGTGGCGGTTCTTCCTGCGGGTCCTTTTTTCATCTGCTGCAGCAGTCAGTCTCTCTTCACCCGCCTTGAGCTGTCTGGTCAGGGTGCCTCTCCATTTGGAGCGGTCCGTTGCAAGGTCCTCCCAGCGCTCTGTGTTGATATCCAGGGCCTTCGTGTCTCTCTTGCAGACGTCTCTAAAGTGCAGCTGTGGGCGGCCAACGTCTCTCCTGCCAGTTGCCAGTTCTCCATAGAGGACGTCTTTGGGGATTCTGCCATCCTCCATACGGTGAACGTGGCCTAGCCAGCGGAGCCTGCGCTGCCTGAGTAGAGTGAACATGGAGGGAAGGCCGGCGCGGGACAGAACTTCTGTGTTGGGCACTTTGTCCTGCCAGGATATGTCCAGGATGTGGCGAATGCAGCGCAAGTGGAAGGAGTTCAGTCTCTTTTCCTGCCGGGCGTATGTTGTCCACGTCTCACTCCCATAGAGCAGTGTGCTGATGACGCAGGCGTTGTACACTGCCATCTTCGTCTTGACAGAGAGTTTGGGATTCTCCCACACTCGTGTGGTGAGGCGAGCGAGTGTGAAGGCTGATTTTCCAATCCTCTTGTCGATCTCTGTATCAAGGGAGAGGTTGTTGCTGATCGTGGACCCCAGGTACGTGAACTGATTCACGACCTCCAGCTTGTAGTCATCAATGGTGATGGTTGGTGGTGCTTCCGTGCCTTGCGCCAAGACGTTAGTCTTCTTCAGGCTGATGGTAAGCCCAAAGTCCTTGCATGCCTGGGAGAAGCGGTCCATCAGGGTCTGAAGCTCCTGCTGTGTGTGGGTTGCGACTGCAGCGTTGTCTGCGAGCAGCATGTCTCTGATTAGAGCCTCGCGTACTTTGGTTCTGGCTTTCAGGCGGATGAGGTTGAAAAGCCTGCCGTCAGATCTTGTGTGCAGGTAGATTCCCTCTGTTGCTGTGCTGAAGGCATGCCTCAGGAGCATAGCAAAGAAAATCCCAAAGAGGGTTGGCGCAAGTACACAGCCCTGTTTCACTCCGCTGCGTATGTTGAATGGCTCTGAGACGTTGCCATCGTGCTGCACTATCCCCTGCATGTTGGTGTGAAACGATTCGATGAGGCTTTGCAACTTTGGTGGGCATCCTATCTTTGGCAGGATCTTGAAAAGGCCCTCTCTGCTGACCAGATCGAACGCTTTGGTGAGGTCGATGAAGGCGACGTACAGAGGCATGTTCTGTTCTCTGCATTTCTCCTGGAGTTGGCGGATGGAGAATATCATGTCTACCGTCGATCGCTCAGCGCGGAAGCCACACTGAGACTCGGGGTAGACACGTTCGGCAAGCTTCTGTAGACGAACGAGAACAACTCGTGCATAGACTTTGCCAACAACGCTGAGGAGGGAAATGCCCCTGTAGTTGTTGCAGTCGCTTCTCTCCCCTTTGTTTTTGTAGAGGGTGATGATCTTGGCGTCCCTCATGTCCTGTGGTACGACACCTTCCTTCCAGCACTGGCAGAGGACGTCATGCAATGGCAGCAGTAGGGCGGTCTTGCAGTGCTTGATCAGGTCAGGGGGTATGCCGTCGTTGCCGGGTGCCTTGCCAGCGGCCAAGCTATCAATGGCCTTACTGAGTTCGTCGATGGTTGGCTCGGCGTCAAGTTCGTCCATGGATGGCAGGCAGTCGATGGCATCAAGGGCTGACGGTGTCACGGTGTTCTGTCTAGAGTAGAGGTCGGAGTAGTGTTCCACCCATCTCTCCATCTGCTTGTTCTTCTCTGTGATCATCTCCCCAGTGGAAGATTTGAGGGGGGCCGTCTTGCTCTGAGCTGGACCAAGTGCTTTCTTGATGCCATCGTACATACCACGGATGTTCCCTGTTATGGCAGCGGTTTGAATGTCTTGGCTGAGCTGAGTCCAGTACTCGTTGGCACAGCGCCGAGCAGTCTGCTGAACTTTGCTTCTCGCAGCCCTGAGAATCTGGAGATTCTTCTCGTTTGGGTACTTCTTGTACTCAGCAAGTGCTGAGCGCTTGGCTTCAATGACGGGGGTCATCTCGGTCAACTTGGCATCAAACCAGTCCTGCGACTTCGAGGTCTTCCTCCCAAAGGTAGCCAAGGCTGTGCGGTAGATGGTGTTTCGTAGCTCTTCCCACTTCTGCTTTGCAGATTCTCCTCCTTGTGGTACACCAAGTTCCTTCTCAAAGGTGGAGGCAAACTGCTCAACAAGTTCTGGTTGGGCCATCTTGCTGGTGTCAATCCGTGCCTTTCCAGGTTGTCTAGCACGATGGAATTTCTTCAGCTGCAGCTTGACCTTGCAACACACCAATGAATGGTCTGTGTCGCAATCTGCACTCTGGAACGAACGGGTGATTAGCACGTTCTTCAGTGAGGTGCGCCTGGTCAGGATCAAGTCTAGCTGGTGCCAGTGCTTTGAGCGCGGATGTTGCCAGGAAACCTTGTGTTGGGGCTTGGTCTTGAAGAACGAGTTTGTGATGCACAGATCGTGATATGTGCAGAACTCGAGCAGCCGCTGTCCGTTGTCGTTCATTCTGCCCACGCCAAAAGGTCCAAGACAGGAGGGCCAGGAGTCGTGGTCAGCACCCACTCTGGCATTGAAGTCTCCAAGGAGAATGAGTTGTTCAGAGTTGGGGATGATCCTGACAGTTGTTGCCAGATTCTCGTAGAACTCGTCTTTTGCCTCTGGTGTGGCTGTCTGTGTTGGGGCATACACACTGACGAGGGTGACTGGGCCTTCAGTGGTGTTCAGGCGGAGGGTGAGGAGTCGTGCAGAGCCAGTGCTGCCCGGTTCCACCATCTTCAGCAAAGTGTTCTTCACTGCGAAGCCCACTCCGTGTTCCCTGTGTTCGTCACTGCCCTTTCCCTGTCAGTAGAACGTGTAGTCCTTCTCTCTCAGTGTGCCTGCATCAGCTAACCGTGTTTCCTGGAGAGTGGCGATATCCACTCCCAGTCTCTTCAGCTCATTATTGATGATGGCAGTCTTCCTGGTGTCATTGATGTCCTTGAGGTTAGCAGCGAGTCCTGTCATCATAGTGCGGACGTTCCAAGTTCCCAGTTTTAGAGTTGGTCTCTTTTGTTTTATTGTCTTGCCTGGTGCGAAGGTTCTCAGCCTGCTGTTTGGATTTCTCCTTATCCCCATGCACCCAATGAGGAAAGCAAGCTGTGGCAGGACAACACCTTATTGGCTGGGGGCTGCCCAGCTTGAGGCGGGCGGTAGCTGTCCAGTGAGATCTGATGATCCCTCCCACCGTCGGGAACAACCCCTGGCACCACGCTCTACGCCAATTGAGCAGTGGCTTATAACCGGTAACTGTCATTCCCCGTGTTTTGTCTACGCCAAAGGCGAAGCTGGAGTGTCCTCTCCAGTGATCCGGTGTTCTACCTTCCAGCGTTAGGCGTTGGTAGGATTCAAGTCTGGGCAGGAAGATATGGAGGACAAGATGTTGCCCATGCAGCATGTCCCCCCTCTCCACGTCACTGATGAATCCAAAGGAACAGCAGGGCTGCTACAGTTTGGCACCAGCGCCGTTGCAGGAGCTGCCAGAACGATGTTGAGCACAACATAGAACTGCCTTAGGGGCTCCGACTCCGGATTTTTCCTCAGGGTTGACTCCCGAAGCCTTTCCCGTGACCGGGTATGCCGCAAGGCAGCAGAGGTTTGAAATCAGGGTTTACCTTCCCCTAGATGGGCTACCTTCCCAGGTTGACGAGCCACCATCTACCCGAAGCATCTGGTTTTAAGGCGCCAGAGATCCGCCCTCGCCCCTTCTCCTATTAGTAAAAGCAGGTCCGCCGGGCTTAGAGACTAAACCACACGGGCAGGCTAGGAGTTGGACTTAGTTGTCAGAGGCTTTTCGAAACGCACGCCATAAGGAGTATTTTATGAGCACTGGGAGCTTAACCCCAGTGCCGCTCCTGGCTATGACAACCTTGGAACCTTGAGGACTCAATGGATGACACATAATACAGCAAAGAGGAAGAACTCCTCATTTCCTTTTCCTGTTTTTATCCTTTTAGCCCAGAAAGCTAATATGGTTGCCATGATTATTACAGAAAACTGCATCATACAGGAAAAATAGCCGCTTTGTGGAGATGAAATAACCAGACCGACTTTCTGAGCAGACAAACTTTATTTCAGTCTCACATCTTCCAAAATCAGAACATGGAACATTAAACTTGTAGCAGGGACTCTCTCTTTTATATCCCGAAGCTCACACCTCCCTGCTACCTGAGGTCCTGCATTCACCATTCACTCCCCCAAGACAATTCCCCTCACCCCCCAGCCCTTTGATCTCCATGCTCTCTCAGTCTGAGAGGAAACTACTGAACTCTATAGCATGGGTCCCAGCATGGGTCCCCCACAGCGTAATACAAATGGAATTCATGTGGGATAATCATAAGAGTTTGTAGATGTAAGAATATTTCATTCATTCAGATCTAGGATGTGCTATTTTAGTGTTCCCTTTATTTTTTTGAGCAGTATATTATAATATAATTCTAAGATTAATTAACTGAAGGATGCCATAAACCTAAAATGATAATCCCCCCAAAATCAAGATTTTTTTCTTAATGTGTCTGTAACATGTTTTTTTATGACTTACAAGACATATTAAGAGCAAAATCATTCAAATGTCTCATGTGTCTGTTTTTTTTGTTTTAAAGGGGTCATTGACTGCTCTTTTTACACATTTCAACAGCTCATTCATGTCTTAATGAAGTGCTTGTGACATATTTTGTTCAGATTTTCTTAAATTTTTTAATTATTGAAGCAAATTTTTTATTTTTCTTGGCTTTCTTCAAACGCTGTGATTCAAAGCCTGTCACTTTAAGAAACAGACTTCAGCTGTTCGTCTCCACCCTCCCTTTTATGTCAGTTACCCATTAGCTGAATAGCTTCTAGCCTGCTCCTTTCAGCTTGGTTGAGCAGTGCTCTGGTTCACTGATCCACAATCAGTGGTGTATTTCGCGTCAGTCCGGTCTATCTCCCAATAAATTTTACTGTGATTCCACAACAAATCACTAGCACTGCACTCTGGAAGATTGCTGCAACCCGAGGCGAGCTACCGAGCCAAGGGATCTCAAAGGGCAGTGTGGCTCTGTGGGACTCCACTCTTCTGTCACAGCCAGCTGAAAGCTGGAGCAACTACGCTGCTCATGAGAGCAGAGTGGATCCACAGAGGATGGTGAGGTTGCTGAGCGGGAGAGCCAGCAGCATCTGGTCCCGGGACATTTTGATTGTAAGGAGCCGGAGGCTTCGTCATGATTCTGTGGCAGATCACACGTACCGGAATGCCGATAACTCCTCCACCAATCCGGGCGAGGTGTGCCATGGTGGGTGATCCGCTGCGGAATCACGATGAAACCAATCGGAGATCGGCCGGAGTGAACCAAGTGATACCAGGGATGGCTATTAGGGTGACTAAGATCTGAAGAAAATAACAATATAAGCCGTGCTTAGATAACAGTACCGGAGTGGTAGCCTAGTTGGTAGAGCATCCACCCCAAAATCGTGAAAAGATTTTGACATGAAACTGCAAGACAGTGAAAGGTTTTGTTTTTAGAAAGAAAGGCACATGATACCATTTTAGACTATGTGGATTTGTTTTTATAGGGGATTTATAGTCACTGGAGTGCATCTTTGAGTTTGCCATAATAAGGTGAAGAAAGAGTGAATTACAGACAGAGTCCATGTGTTGTTATATGGAACATACAGACAAGTTGACAGATAACATCAACTACTTCAGCACCTCTACTGGGTGCCCTAAAATTTTGACTTGTAAAAAATCTCTGTTTGCATGACTTCAGTGTGTCAGGGTCTGAGCATGGGTTAGGGACCATGCTCCCACTTTAAGTTTGGTTTTGCTTTTCTGTGTTTCCCCTGCCTCAGTTCAGTTGTTTGTTTTTGGGTTTTTTTGGGGGGGGAAATTCTTTGTATTTATTATTGTTTATTATCATAGCCATGTTATGTTCTCTATTATGGTCTGAGGTTTGAAGTTAGTTTTGTATGATTCTGTTTGTTATTATTATCATTTGTCATAGTTGTGTATTCCCTGGTCCTGTGCTCATGTCTCTGCTTTACCTTTTGTCTCAGCCCTTCATGTTTCCCGTGCCTATAGCCAGTCCCTGCTGTCTCTGATTCCCCTGATTGCTCCCATCTGTCTTGTGTTGGCTTGATTACACTCCCCTGTCCATATATACTGGTCTCAGTCTGTGTTCTGTGCCGTGTCCTTGTCTCATGTTAGTGTGTCACACACACTTTGGTCTAGTCTGTTTTGCCTTGTCCTGAATTATTCTGTCAGTAAGTCTGCCGTGTTTTTGCCTTGGTTCAGCCCACATGCTGCTTTATTTTCTGTTATTTACCTGAGTTAATAAATAATGGTGTACGAAATTGGCCTTGCATGTGGGTCCTCCTCTTCGTCGCTCTAACACAGTGGGGATTAAACCATTCCAATATTAAACATGCAAAATGAAACAAACATTTGGCTATAGTCAAAGCTCAGTTGAGCTCACGTACTATTCCAAAGTTCATCTTTATGTTGTAACCTGACTCATGCCCAAGCAGCAACACTGTCACTATCTACAACTAAAACAGCAAGACAATGACTCACTGAGCATTACAATTCAAAAGGCACTCAGCTTGGCACCAGACAGAGATACACTAAGGGCAGGTATTGTAAAGGAAGGGGCTCTGATTATTACTTTTGTTTCAACTGCATTAACAGTAGTGATGGGAAGGCAGGCTCTGGTGCTCCAATCTTATCCAGGAAATATTTGGTGAGGTGTGCATCGTGACGTATGTGTTGACGTCGGACCACGTGACTGGCTCAGGAAGCTGTTCATGATTTTGCACACAACATGAAATAAAGTGAGCAGCGATACCCAGTGGAAATCCCCGTTCCTCACATTTTGTGTTGTCATGTTTGACTGTGTAAAGGATTTGTCACAGCCAATTTTCACATGGAGGCAGCAGCAAAAAGAGGTACTTATCTTGTGTGGGAACAGGAGTGCTTTTCTCCCATTAATGTATTTTCCACAAATAGTGGCTCTTTGTTACAACTGAGGTGATGGTGTAGTGATAAAGTGTCTGTTTTGCAAGTGGGAGGCCTGGGTTTGAATCCCAGCTGTGTCATTCCTGTAACTTTATTTGCAAGGTAAAGTGTCTGTTGCGTTTCAAAGAGCTTGGATCATTATTACACATCATTATGCTGAGGCACTATTGCTCTTTGTGCCCTGCATGAGAATAAGGCCATAGTTTAATATACTGGAACAGTATAAGACTGTTGAAAATTTATTATTTCTTAATAAAAATGGATAAGTAGTATAAGCACACCAAGTAACACAGACACATTCACTGGAGTCACCCCAGTTTTATTATTTTCTTTTTCCCTTATGATCATTGATGCTTCTTAAAAGACAGCACATTTATTGAAATTGAAAAAAAATACACACTAAACCAATAATACCCTTATAAAAATCTGCATGCTGTATACTTTTTGTCAACTACATGGCCAAGTAGAGCAAATGAAGTTTCACGAGGCCTCGTCTATATGAACCATTTTGATGAAAGGCTCAAGTGTTCAAGAAAGCCTTTATAGGCCATGACTAAGTAATAGCTTAGAGGTAAAATGTTAGTCCTGCACCTGGGAAGCTGGGGTTTGAGTCCCAGCTGGGTCATTCTAATAATCTATTTTTATTTGCACAGTGAAGTGTATGTTGTGTTTCAAAGAGCTTGGATACAACAATAACACATCATTATGCTGAGGCACTATAGTGCCCTGTATGAGTGTACCACAAGCACATTCACTGTAGTCATTTATTTGCATTTATCGAAATGGAAAAAAAATGCCCTTGCAAAAATCTGCATGTATATATACCTTTTGTCCACTAGATGGGCTGGTAGAGAAAATGAAGTCCCACATGTGTCCTCACCTCTATGAGCCATTTTGAAGCAAGGCCTCAAGTCCTCCAGAAAGCCTCAGTTGGCCATCACTAATTAACAGGAAGCTTTTGCTTGTGATGGCCAGATGAGGCTTTCTGGAGGACTTGAGCTTTCATCAAAATGGCTCATATAGACGAGGCCTCATGTCAAACTTCATGTTTTCTATTAGGCCATCTAGTGGACAAAACATATACAACATGCAGATTTTTACAAGGGTGTTATTGGTTTGTGTATTTTTTCATCACTCTATAAATTCAAGAAATCTCTGTCTGTTTGTCACGATCATAGGACATCATAGGATGGTCTATGATGTCTGCCTGATGTCCTATGATGATCCTATGATCTTGTCTTTATGATGTCATATGGCTCAAAATTGGCAAGGTGAGTAAGTCATCATATTATAATTCAAGAAACATCTGTGTGTGTCTGTCTGTCTGCATGTGTGTGTGTGTGTGTGTGTGTGTGTGTGTGTCACGATCATAGGACTTTGTGTTGTCATGGTAACCATGTCAAAAATCAAAGGCAGGCATCACCATGGTTACTGTTGCCATGGTAACCATGTCAAAGATCAAAGGCAGGCATGCAGCAGGGGTTATACGGGCATGCACGGGTACCATGTCAACATCCCCAAATTTCAGCCTCCCCGGATATACGGAAGTTTGGGAGGGGAAATCTTTAATGAACATCCATAGGGGAGCTGTGGGCGTTCATAGCTATGACATCACAGGCACACACTGTGTTCCTATGATGTCACACGACCATATAAAGAGTTCTGAACAACTCCTTTGAGCAACTCCTTCTATGATTTCATACAGACATCACAGGCACCTTGTGAGGTCAGAACACTCTTTTTACAGGTATGCAGGAATGCTTGCTTACATTTGCTTTCTATGGGCATGCAGAAATACTTGCTTAACCATGTCAAAGATCAAGGGCAGGGATCACCATGGCACTGTTGCCATGGTAACAGTAACTTTCTACAGGCATGCAGAAAGAATGTTAACAACATAACTCAAAAAGTTATGGATGGATTTTGATGACATTTTCAGGAAAGGTGTATCATGGCATGGGGAACAGATGATAAGATTTTAGTGATGATCTGAGAGTGCACACCTCCACCAAGGGCTTTATTTGCATTTGTGCATCTGGATTACACAAAATTTAGATGAATTTTTCACCAGAGTTGGTTCTTGGGCTAGAGGGGAAGCCATTACATTTTCAGAGATGATCTGAGAATGCATACCTCCACCAAGGCTCTTATATCCTCACAGACTGTTAGCAACAATACTCCAAAACTACAGGATGGATTTGGATGAAATTTTCACCAGAAGTGGGTCTTGGCCTACACACAAATCCATTACATTTTTGGGGTGATCCATGACTGCATACCTCCACCAAGGCTCAATCTTCTTGCAGTGGTTTAGTAGGATTATATAAAAACTACTGGATGGATTTTGCTGAAATTTTAACCAGAGATGGTCCTTGGCCTGCAGACAAACCCATTACATTTTGGAGCTGATCTGTGAGAGCATACCTCTACCAAGGCCCAATCTTGCAATGTATGGTGGGATGGAGGAGGGGAGATACAAACAGATGGATGGACAAAGGGAGGGAAGGAAGGAGCCTTGGCGGAGGTATGAACTCTGAGTGCTTTTCTAGTTTTATTAATAAAATCATATCAGCATGGCGTGGCAGTACGATTTCTGACGAGGCAGGCCGCCACGTTGAAATGTTACCAGAGGAAACCCTGGAGTGTGATTCGGGTTCCAATTGTGTGTGCTTGCCCATTTTTTTTAAGAGGGGGGAAAATATGATGTTGCTCATAGGACACATTATAGTGTTACACAGGTGGTGACGTTACCCGGAGTATAAGAGGGCTGCACAGCAGAGGAGCGGTCTCTTGACCATCTCTCAGCCTGACGGGAGTGTCTCTGTACTGACAGTGAGTCCTTAATAAAGTCCTGCGTAGTTCACCACTCGCCTCATCATTGTCTTACGTTTTACAGACATAACAGGCATTATTGCTTTAGTGTGTATTTTTTCAATTTCAATAAATGTGCTGTCTTTTAAGAAATATCAATGATCATAAGGGAAAACAGAAATAATAAAACTGGGGTGACTACAGCGAATGTGCCTGTGTTACTTGGTGTGCTTGCACTACTTACCCATTTTTATTAAGAAATAATAAATTTTCAACAGTCTTATACTGTCTTTCCCAGTATATTCAACTCTGGCCTTATTCTCATGCGCGGTACAATGGCACTAGTGCCTCAGCATAATGATGCATAATAATAATTCAAGCTCTTTGAAACACAACAGACACTTCACCTTGCAAATAAAACTACAAGAATAACACAGTGGGGATTTGAACCCAGGATTCCCACTTGTACAGCACACACTTTACCACTAAGACATCACCCCAGTTATGATCAGTATCCATTATTAGTGGAAAATACATCAATGGGAGAAATGCACTCAAAATGTTCCCAAATGGGAGAAGTCTGTGTTTTTAGTGCTGCCTCCATCTGAAAATTGGCTGTGACAAATCCCTTACACAGACAAACATCGACAACACAAAACGTGAGGGATGGGGATTTCCATTGTGTATCGCTGCTCACTTTATTTCATGTTGTGTGCAAAATCACAAATGGCTTCCTGATCCAGTCACGTGATACGATGTCAACACATACGTACGTCAGCAATGCACGCCTCAAAATGTGCTTCGCCAAATATTTCCTGGATAAGCTCGGAGCACCTTCGAAGCTCCGGAGCCTGCCGTCCCATCACTAGCTTTTGCATATATGATGTGGCAGCCGTAAACAGTGAAGTGTGGTGAAGTGATCAGAGATAGTTCTACTCTTGGAAGTTAGTCATGACCTGGCAATTTCTATTTTAACTAGAAAAGCACTCGGAGAGCGCAGACCTCCGCCAAGCACCACAGTTCCCCCCATACAGTGTTTGTGTGTATGTTTTCAGATTCCTTGACCATGAAAACATATGACTAGCAATTGGATTCACAATGATAGGATTAGTGGTTCAGTAGTTATTGACGAAAATGGCATTTTCCGTAATGGCGGTTTAGCGCCACAGTTCCCCCCATACAGTGTTTGTGTGTACGTTTTCAGATTCCTTGACCATGAAAACATATGACAAGCAATTGGATTGACAATGATAGGATTAGTGGTTTAGTAGTTATTCACGAAAATGGCATTTTGCGTAATGGCGGTTTTCTTGTGGACGGTGATCCGGATCACCACCAAAATCTAATCATCTGTAGGATACCCCATTTCTGACAATCTGTGAAAATTTCATGAAAATCCGTCCATAACTTTTTGAGTTATCTTGCTAAAAAACAGACAGACAGACAAACAAACAGACAAACCAACGCCGATGAAAACATAACCTCCTTGGTGGAGGTAATAATGTAACTTCTTAAAAAGAATTTTTAACATTATATAGACTTTATGTACAGATATAAGCACTTTGTAAAATCCAATTAGTTATCCTAAGAAAAAGTGAAAAAAATTACCTTGAAAAATTAACTAAAATAGAAAATGTAGGTTGTACAAAGAAATACTGCATACAATTTCTGTTCCACTTTACTTTTTCCACTTTACTTTGGCTTGCATGCTTCAAGGTTAACTAACTGGATTTTACAGTGCATATGTTACCATAAGACTCTATCTAGGAATTTCACAAAATCCCTGAAATTTTTAGAAAATTGGTGGAATTAAGTGTTCCCCCTTGATATTTCATGAAATCTTTAAAATCTGTAGGGAAAAGGCAGCATTATATTGCATTTCACCAGTGAAATAAAGTGAGGAACATATATTTCCTTTGGGAGGCATCTGAAAACACTTAACTTTATTCTTTGATTTAGTATTAGTGTGTGAAAAGTTTTCCATATTTTTAATAGACAAAAGGATGTTAAACATCTTTACTGTGTTCTTGAAACACAAGAATTGCTCCATGATTGCAATTACAATGCAGTCATGGCTTTAGCCACCTCTCTTCGATTAGAACCCCTGGCAAAATTTATAGAATCACCACACATAGAGAATGTTCTCTCAGCTGTTTTATTTTATAGAAAAACAAATCACAGATTTGACACAAAAGGATGTTTATTTAACACGTGTACATTCTGGCTTTCTATAACGTAACTTATAAAAAATTATTTTGCTGAAATGGTTTTTTTTAGATCAAGCAGAGGGGAAAAAGTATAAAATCATTTCATCATGAGGAAGAAAACATGGAATCATCTTGTAGTTTCCATTCATAAAACAAAAAGCAGTACCAATGGAAATTTTCAAATTAGTCTGAAGTTAACAGAGTGTCTGCAGACTTCAGTGAGCCGTCGTATCTGACTGGTTGACAGGAAGCATTGCCCCAACAGGTGAGCTGCCAGTTAAAAAAAAAAAGGAAAGTATTCTTTTTAATCCTTCAAGAAGGTAATGTAGCATCATCGTCCTCCTCAAAACCAAGACAAGATCACTTCTCTCCAGTTTACAGGAATTTCAATTTATTCATTACACAGGAATATCACCTTTCTGCCTTCTCAGGAATATCACTGGCTTTTTGCTGACTCATGCAGGCTTCTTCCAGACCTGACCAAAGATGCTTGCTTTCCCAGGACCCCAATGTAAACAATTGCTGCTTGCAGAGATTGTAAGGATCAGAGTTTGCTTTTAAAGGCTCAAAGGAACATAAAACTCAGGAGACCAGACCTCTCAACATGAACACTGCATTTGATAACGTACCTTTTCACAGGAAACCAATGTTTTTAAAAGAGTCATAAACCACTTAATCTGACGGTTTTATAGCCTATGCTGTCCAGGCCTTCGCCAGATACTAAGGAAATCATCTACAGCTCAACAGTACCTCCTAGCGGATACCTACGGAATGTGTTTTCAGTACGTAGGATGACTTTTAATTTGTTCTAAATATTAAGTTTCTTTCAGCTTATCCTGGATCCTAAGGACACTGAAAATCATCCCCCTTATCACCAACCATGGTTTGCTGCATGTTCTGCTGTTCTAATCTTGACCTAAATGTGAATGCATGTATTATAATTATGTATAAGAAATGTTATATTCATGAGTGTTATTGGAGTAATGGTATAAATGCATGATCACCATATATTAGCCAAGTCATTTAATTTAGTTAGATTTTATATTGAGCATTTATCTTATAAGAACTGACTGTTGATTTTTCCCTCTGAAAATTCATGGGATGGTGTCTCCATTTGGTTGGCTGCTCTCAAACAAAGAAATGTTTTCACATTGGATAACAGCCATTTCAAACTGATTCTGAAAGAGTAGATTGGTCGTTTGACGACTGACCTCATCAGTTTTACGACCCGGCGAGGTAACTTTAAAAGACAGAAGTTAGATTTGAGTACACAAAGACATGAGGAAAAACAGGGTTAACAGTTGAGTCACAGCACAGTTAAGAGTTTTGAAAAAGTCAGAGATCAGACAACAGGCAGGAAGATTAACTAGAAATAGAATTAAGAATTAGAAACACAGAAAGAAGAAAGAAAGAGATTTTGAGAAAGATTAGGAACTAAATTCAGATTAAAGAAGCAGAATAGTAATCTAGATCTCAGAAGAAGATTTTATTCCACCGTTTCAAGGCCCTGTGAAGTTTTATTTTATTCTCTGTATGTTTGTCAAATCTTTTCTTATATTCTGGAAACTGAGGAGAAACCATTTTTCTTTAGAGCTCGTCCCTTTTTAGAGAATCAAATTCTCAAACTTTTTCTTTCACCTCAGAAGCCATTCTTATCCTAGTAAATGTTTTTCTAACACTTTTTTTTAATGACTTTTCACGCCATTAAAGTGGACCTTTAATTTGCCTAGTTTAAAGTGAAGAGACTGAGAAGATTTTCCTTCAGTTTTTTTGGTCTATCCCGCTACAAGAGACCCCAAATTTGGATTCTTTTCCCAAGGACTTTTCACGCCGCCCTGAGACAAAACCACCCACGGCTGCAAATGTCTCTTTGAAGGGCCCCCCAGCTAAGTTATCGCCCCACGGCTGTGAGTGAGGAAAGCAGCCGCTTCCTCCCGACGTCCGAGCTTCAAAAAAACCCAGCGGTACCGACCAGCGGGATTTGGACCTACGGCCGTGTGTGAGTGAGACTTATTTCTCCTATTTCTGGGTTAAAACGTGATGTCCTAACAATTAAATTACAATTGAATATTGCCCGTATTTCAGGGCTCAATTAGTCTCAGCCACAGGATAGAACTGTAAACTGAATGAAAACTTTCAGTCATTTTTAAGTAACTGCCCTTAAATTTTGTAGATTAATTCAGGAGTCATTTTTAGATAATTAGCTTATGAATTTTCCTCATAAAATTGCAATGTTTTGTTAAAACATTCCAGTCTCATTTACTGTTGAAACATAAGTCTAGTACTCCTTGGTTCTGCAGAGGTGTAACGCTGGATTTTATGTTCAGGAACTCAATATCAGTTGATGTGATATTTTACGCTGTCATCATCTGAATCTGTTTATTCATCATTTGAACGCCATGTCATGTAACCTGAATGATTTTAATAAATGAGTGAATAAGAGCAGTTGAAGCGTTTTCCTTTCGCATATACAGGTTTCCTAATCACGGCAGGACAAAAACTCACTGAAACTTTGAGACTGATTCATTAAGCAATTTAAGGTACAAAATTAATTAAAACTAAAGTTAATTTTATTGTCCTTAGGACTGGTGCCCCTTTTACGAGTGCTTTTATTTAATTTAGCTGGTGTAGAAGTGATGGTTCAACTCCGCCCCCCTTTCACACCCACTATTAAATAAAATAAATAATTCCTGTACCTTATGACAAATAATTTTATAGGCTCTTCATCCTACATTATTAATGGTGCCCCGTGTGAGGCCTCTGTAATTGGGAAACGTATATGCAAAAAGAAAATTCATTGAAATCATAATTTTTTCCTGCAAATATTGATCCACTATTTGGCGAGTCTGTGTGTTTGTTTGAGACTGAGGCCTGCATCTCTCCTCCTGCCTGTGTGTATCTGCTGTGTTTGTTTACCTAACCCCTGCTGGTGGCTGATAGCTGCAAAGGGGGGGTGAGTGCTTCGCCCACTAAAAAAGTCAACAGTTTTTGACGCATGCAAAGAAGTTTAAACAGTATTATTATATGCTGGATTAAGAAACAAAGGCCTAGAGCGACAGAAACGCGAAGAAAACCTGTCTCTCGCCAGTTTAACCTTTCGGCGATTATCCCGAAAGGAGTAATTAAACTGGCCAGTTCTGTAATGTAATTACCCAAGCGTGGTGACGTCAGATTAAGCTGGACGCGGTTTGATCTGGTCACTGAATAAACCGCTGGGGAAAGTAGCGCTAAGCTATACCCGAAATTAAAGGGGTAACATTATTTGTGAAAGTTGGAGATTAAACTCTCATTTTGGAAAGCAAGGCGTGGCGTTGTCGCTGAGACTCGCACCCGCGTCGTGTCACGTGAACACGCACAGTCGCGCGCGTGACCGAAAGGCGTGCACGAAAAACTGCGCATGAGCAGAGTAAGCGTGCAGACGCCATCTTGAAGGCGCTAAGAGGGAGTCACCCTAGCCGCCATTTTGAGTGAGACCGATAGACCCGCCCAGAGCGACCAGTGTCTCACCAGTGTCTCCTCCCCCTGGGAGGGCAGAGACAACTGCCTCCATCGTGTGGTCAACTATAGGAGTTGCATTTCTTGCATGAATGCACACTCGGATTAAAGCAGAGCAAATCTATTAAGCTGATTTATAATCAAACAGAGCTTCCAAATTGACTTTAAATCAATCCGAATTATCCGGAACAATCTAAATTTAAACCCAATTCAAAGTTTTATCCCAAGAACTAAAAGGAAAAGGAAACTTGTGTGTTTGAAGTTTGTTCTCATTGGTGGAAGAGCTTTTGACTGCATATATACACAGTGAAAGAACATAGAAGCATAGACTTTGTATTTACTCACATATGTTAACCACATATTTTAATCTTTTTAGTTAAAAGCATATATTCACACATCTTATGCTAAAAGTCTGCAAACTTTTGAAGCTATATATATGTGTTTTGTTTTAAAGATCACTTTGTGCAATTTCTTTCACAGGAAGCCATTCAACTTAGGGACTCAAATAAATGACAATGTTCATTTAAACTCAAGTTAATGTTACTCCTGTGCATGTTGGTAAAGAATTTAGTGATTTACTAAATATTTAACCAAAATTCTCCAAAATTAGGAAACCACATCCAGCAATTAACACTTGAAAGCTTTAGCTTATTTACAGTCAGTGTTGCTTTTGATTCATATTTCCTCCCCAGGAGAAGGAAAACATTTAACCAGCTCACTATTTCTATCCAGGATTTGAAAGAAGTCAAAAGTGAAAACTTTGACTAGTCTGTAAAATATTTTAAATATTTTTCTCCTCTTTTAAATAATCATTAACTTTAATCCTAAGGAAGCCTTAGTGACAATACGCAAAGACAATTCATTTGTTTCCTAACTTGTAAATATTAAAACATTGAAAGGCTTTAAATGAAGATAAGCTTTAACAAACAGAACAAAGCCAGTTCTAACTTTAAAACAAAGTGAAGACTTATACTGTAACCCTAAAGCCTTAAAGCATTTAACCTTTTCTATTTTTGCTGCTTTCTTTTTCTTTTGTAAATAAAATCTTTACTTTCAAGTGAGATTCAACAAAAAATTCACAACCTAGTTGAGGACTATTCCAAAACTACACTTTGATAACTGAACTGAAAGAAGTCAATCAACACAAAAATTTTTTTTTGCTTTTGTCTTGTGAAATACAAATCAAAATACAGTGTCAACAAATAAACTAACACGTATTCCACATTTCTAAAGAATTCCAAAATATTTGCTTTCCTTCTTACAAGCCTGGAAGTTGAAACAAACTCCAAAAAGAAGCTTGTAATTACCCTCACTGTAAAACGACACTCAAGGTTAACTCTTGACACACAACTTTAGCTATAATCAACGAATTGATTTCAAGCTAAGTGTTACACAAACGGTCAAACATGTCGAATCCACTTGACGAATTAAATGACCTTCAAGCAATATTGGAAGAGTTGGCTTCCGACCTTATACCCGGTTTCTCCAAACAAGTTCGGGATACTCCACCAAAAGATTTGAAGCAAATCACGGAAAAACTTTCGGATGAATGCGAAGCTAACCCACCGAAAGCAAAGGAAATCCCCGGTGTGTTAGGAAAGTTTGCACTAGCATTAGTTGCAAGGCTAAAACAAGCCGAAACCCAAGTACTCTACGCTGAAAAGGAACTGGTGAAACGACAAACAACCATCCTTTCTCTTCAGGAAGAGAACAAATCCCTTGTGAAAAAGCAGGAACAAGCTCGCATAGAGAAAGAAGACACCCAAGCTACGCTCGATCAGACGTTGCTAGATCTGGAACAAGCAGAGGAAGAAAAGCAACGACTAGAAGACAACAATACCTCACTTCAGCAAGAAAACGAGGAATTGAGAACCGCCCTGCTTTACAAAGAGAATCAACTCAAGGAAGTTGAAGGTCAATTGGACGAAACAAGCTCCAATTATGGGAAATGCAAACTGCTCCTACAAGAAGCACAACAAGGTCTTCAGGACGTCCAAGAAGAGCTGGAAGACCACCGCAAACAAAGGGATCTGAGATCAGAATCCATGAACAGGCCGGTTCCCTCGACAAAGGGGGGCATCCCCTCATGGGATGGGGACTCCCCCGGCTCACACTCACCTGACCCGTTCAGACCCGAACGGCAACGTGAAAGACGTGTGCAAATTCCATCCGATGGAGATCTCAATAAGATCGCTCGCCACGTCACGAAATTTGACCCCTCAACCAGTGGGTCACCTGATACCAGGGCTTATTTGCAAGACATCGACTACTACTTGCGTAAATACCCTGATGCTACGGTTGACGACCGCATTTATTTGATCAAGTTGACATCCAACAGGTCGGTATCAAAATTTATAGATCGGCAACCATTTGACATCAAGATGAACCGCCGAAAGCTCTATGAAGCCATCGAAAGAGAGTTTTCCGACGACTGCTTACAGTCAGGGCTAGCGACAGCCCTAGCTGTGAAACAGGGTCGCTTAGAGCCTCCACAGGCATACTACCAGCGACTCCTGCGCGCATATTTTGGATCTCAAAACATGCCTGAGATGGAAGAAGACCACAATTTCAAGGCTCTTTTCATTCAGAATCTCCATCCCACGATTGGACACCACCTTGGAGTCATGGCTAACCCAAAGACAAACTCGATAAACCAACTAAGAGAGTTTGCACATTATGCATTCCAGAAACAGCGACAAAGCAATCAGAAGCATACCGAGTCTACCGCGGTGTTAGCAGTCAACACCGCATCAGACACCCTGGACCTAGAGGGCGCCCCAAGGCCAGCCCCTGTTCCAGCATCTCGGTCACAAATAAAACGACGACAGTCCTCTAGTCAAGATAAGTCGAGTCATGACCCGGAAAAATTTTTGACACCAAGTGCCAAGACAACATCACCAAAACCTGACTACCATCGGAGACTGAGTCCACCAGGTAAGTCACGAGAATACGGTACGGATACCCGGGATGACAGATATCGATTTCGAGACTTGCATAATCGCGGAAAGTGGTCACCTCCTTCGTACCGCCGGAAAAATTTCAACAGGGAAGCAAGACCTCCCCCTGGAAAGTTTAACTCCAAACCCTGGGAGAAGAAAGAAAAGCCCATTTTCAGCCAAGAAGACCTGGAGACTCTCCAACGCATACTTGACGAACTGAAGAGGAAAAAGGAGGCAAAAGAGGACAAGAAACCAGATGTCCTAGCCATAAATATTGTGACCACCCCAAACGATCCTTTAGATTTGCCACAAGTCAACCCTGAGGATTCTCCTACTACAAAAGGGAAGGATACCAAAGACACAACCGAGCATCCTCCGCCCGAAACTCAGGAGGAGCTCCAAAATGCAACGCCACCCAGTGCCATTTTGGTAGTCCAGCTACCTGGAAAACCTCACTCGCCCGAAACCGGCGACTCTTTAATCTGCGTTGAACCACCGGTCCAAGAATTTCTGTGTGATTTAACCGAAAGGGGGGTTGCACGGAAATTTTTCCTGTCATTGACCCTGGAAGATGTGATGACGCACGAAGCCCTACTAGATACTGCCGCGGACATCACACTCATGTCGCGTGACCTTTTTGAACACCTACGTGTCACTGTTAATTATGCGCACAAAGACTTGAAACTAAGACCTTGCTCCTTAGCTGTTCAACCTTATGCACCCTCAAACACGACTGTGTCACACATGTCATTGATACAAATCTCCATTGGGCCCATGACCTTGATCCACCCGGTCTATGTGTCCAATCTCAACTCAATTCCATTGCTGATAGGCAAAGATCTACTTAATCGCTTTGAGCCTCTGATAGACTTCAAGAATCTCAAGCTATGGGCTCAAGTTCGACAACCTCTTCCAACCACTCTACCTGAAGCAACCGGATCACAGTGCTACACTCTTGACACCTTGGATGTTCCAGGAGTCAACCCACTCGCACTGCTGACCCAACAAAGTTTGACGGAAGGTGACCTTGGGGACCAAGCTGAAACAGACACCCCTTTTCAGGTCACCACATCTGACAACCCAACCTTAAATGAACACAGTTCATTTCTTTGCACCCTAAAACCAGGGGCAGTTGACGAAGAGTACTGCCCCCAAGTGGTCAAAGGACTAGCTATCCAAAGCTCCCACGTAGTAGACGTGGTACTGGCTCTCTGGGCTGATAAATCTGCAATCAGCCAGACACTTTTCGACTCTCTACACGAGAAATACCCTGACCTTATGGTCACTAACAAGTCTTTTCATTTCCCTGCTGGGACCAAATCAAACAAAACATTGGTCGCCAGAAGTATCTGCGCCCTCCACCTTCAGTGGAACCACAGACTGCTAACGCATCCCTTCTTGGTCGTTCCCGACCTGCCACATGCAGTCTACATCGGCAGTGATCTTCTTGTGAGACTTGGAACCCAGGTTGATACCATAAACAATGTCTTATGGTCTCTCACCTCAGTTCGAGACGCTCACTCTAAACCAGATCTTGACACTCTAAAGTCAGGCCAGACCATCCCTGAGGCCTGCCAGGTACTGAACACCCAACATTGTCTCATACCTGCTAATGTCACGTGCTACCCAGTCCAACTATGCATTCAAACAGGACAGAAACTTATGCATCCACAAGCATTTTTTCAACCGGCTCCTTTGCTTGACAATCTAGGCTTAACTCTGGAGGCCATGCCCCTTCTAAGCCTAGAATACAGAACCACCACATTACCGGTTAACAATCCCACGGCAGAGACCATCGTCCTGCCCAAGGCCACGCCTCTTGGCTGGCTCATCACCACAGATTTCCACGATTTTGAACTGACTGTTCCTGTGCTAGGCGGCCTCCCCGATTCTCTTTGGGCCAACTCTCTTGAACCTACAGTCATTTACACTAAGCCTTCTAAGGCCATCGCTCTTGTGTCAATACCAACCCCTGACAAAGAGTCAGTGGGACGAATCGACTTGACCAACAATGACCAAATGCTTGTCCAAGCCATTGAACTCCTTCCATCGGAGTCCGATCAGCAAACCAATGACAATCCCAGCAATGCTCCGCCGAAACCAGTCCTCACTATCGCTGAAGAGATTGCACAGGTGGTAGCTGATGCTGATGCCCTAACCTCTGACGAAGAACGTGAA